>CM060895.1:143457695-144100195 GCA_030762935.1 Hymenopus coronatus | reverse complement strand
ATAATAATTAAATAATAATAATAATAATAATAATAATTAAATAATAATAATAATAATAATAATAATAATTAAATAATAATAATAATAATTAAATAATAATAATAATAATAATAATAATTAAATAATAATAATAATTAAATAATAATAATAATAATTAAATAATAATAATAATAATTAAATAATAATAATAATTTAATAATAATAATAATAATAATTAAATAATAATAATAATAATAATAATAATTAAATAATAATAATAATAATTAAATAATAATAATAATAATTAAATAATAATAATTAAATAATAATAATTAAATAATAATAATAATAATAATAATTAAATAATAATAATAATAATAATAATAATTAAATAATAATAATAATTAAATAATAATAATTAAATAATAATAATAATAATAATAATAATAATAATTAAATAATAATAATAATTAAATAATAATAATAATAATTAAATAATAATAATAATAATAATTAAATAATAATAATAATTAAATAATAATAATAATTAAATAATAATAATAATAATAATTAAATAATAATAATAATAATAATTAAATAATAATAATAATTAAATAATAATAATAATAACTAAATAATAATAATAAAATAATAATAATAATAATTAAATAATAATAATAATAATAATAATAATAATCATTAAATAATAATAATAATAATAATTAAATAATAATAATAATTAATTAATAATAATAATTAAATAATAATAATAATTAAATAATAATAATAATAATAATAATTAAATAATAATAATTAAATAATAATAATAAATAAATAATAATAATAATAATTAAATAATAATAAATAAATAATAATAAATAAATAATAATAAATAAATAATAATAAATAAATAATATTAAATAAATAATAATAAATAAATAATAATAAATAAATAATAATAAATAAATAATAATAAATAATAAATAACAATAACAGTAACAATAATAATTAATAATAATAATAATATTAATAATAATAAAAATAATAACAACAACAATAATAATAATAATAATAATAATAATAATAATAATAATAATAATAATAATAATAATAATAATAATAATAATAATACCACATAGAGAGGAAAGGTAAGTTAATGAAATGAAAAAGGAATCTATCTTTATAAGTGTAGTGAACCTTTAGAATTTATGACAGCTATATTTTACTTTTGTCAAGAAAAGAAAATATAATTTATTCATTCATCATTACCTAATTCATGTAATCATTCACTCATAATGAGAGTGTGATTATGAGAGATTCATGTTTTTAAGCTGATGCCACTTTTTCATGCTGCATAACAGGTATTTTTGAGGTTATGAAGTATATAAGTTTAAGTGCTCCCTAAAGGTGACTTAATGGTTGCAGTTCATAGTTTTAAAAGTAATGATAAATAAATGATGTTTAATGAGGTAATTACTGAAAAAAGACACAACTTATCAAAATATTCATTGTAATAGTATTTCTGGCAGAGGTAAACACATTTTTCCTCTCAAATGTTCTCTTCCAATCAAAATAAAGATAACTCATTACAGAAACATTATTGCATTTGAAGGTGCTGCTCCCTACTGAAAGTTTTCCAAAATAACATTTAAGTCAGGGGATTATCTAGTTTGAAGTCATTATAGAACATTCATTTTAATTTTAAAAATCTGATGTGTGTCTTCACATGACTTTCTCTACATCTCTGGAGCAAATTATTGTTAAAAAGCTAATGCTTCTATTTACTTCATGCTAATCCAGAAAAAATCAGCAGAAATAGTCTTATTACTTGCTTCCTTGTAAGTAGAAGGAAATAAGGAGTACCATAGGTTAAAGTGATAGTGAAAAGCTGGTTGTGCAATGTGACTGAAGTTCCTTTGTTTGTATGGACAGGAGTTGACAAATTCCTGTATGAGAAAAGTATAAGTTTTTTGAAGCTGAAACCAAAAACAAGGAATATCTCAAAAATGATCAACTCCACGAAAAAAACTTATATAACTTAAATTGTGTGTTTTAATGTAATGTAGTACATTTTTTGTGTGATAAGCTTTTGTCCATCTCTTACGGTTTAGCAGCTATGCAAAATTTTGTAAAATTCATCCTGGATAAGTAGTTTTCAGAGGCTATTCTGCGAAAATTCAAGATATGCAATTTATTTGTAAGGTAAATATCTTGAATATACAATATTTTAATCAAAATCATTAGAGCCAGAGAAAATCAACCTTTTCAAAAATGTTTCCACATAAAAGCTAGTTGGGGGTGGGTGGATTTTCTTGAAAATCTTCATGTCGCATCCTTGCAAGATACCAAATTTAAATACCAAGTTTGGTATTTAATGGTCTTTTCGTGTTTGAGCTATGCTGTCACACACGCACACACACGCGCACACGCACGTGCAGCCGCACGCGTACGCGCACACACACACACACGTACCTTTTTCCCCTTCTTCCAGAAATGTTTTTTTTGGATTCAGGGGGACCCAAAACATGTATTTCCGGTGAAATCTCGGTGTCAAATTTTTGGATGATTACAATACCTTCTCTATTCACTGTATGTAGTACATGTAGAGAAAGTAAACAGTTTACATAGGACTTGTTTTAGCATCCATTTAATATGTACTTAGATTTTGTAATTTAATGACTCATATTTATTGTTTCAGAAACTTTTCATGAAATAATTTTCCTTAGAATTTAGTTTTAGGGACATGGTGAAGCTATGACTTTTCACTATACCTAAACTATTTTTACTTTCTCTAGCCCATATGTTCAATGTACATAGTGGATAGAGAAGGTATTATATTCAACTCAAAAATTTGATGTCAAGATTTCACCAGAAATATGTTTTGAGGCCCCCTGAGTTAAAAAAAAAACTTTTAGAAAAGGATCTGTGTGTGAGTATGTGCATAGCTCGAAAACTAAAACTCCATTAAATACCAAACTAGAAATGTAAGTATCTCCCAAGTATGCAACACAAAGATTTTCAACTAACCTTATGTGGAAAAATGTTTGAAAATGTTGTCTTTCTCAAAATTGCTGTAATGATTTTAATTAAAATATCATATATTAAAGATATTTACATCCCAAATAATATATAAATCTTCAATAACCTTTGAAGGCTTCTTTATCCTGGGAGAATTTTGCTGAATTTTGCATAACTGGTAAACTGTGAGAGATAGACAAGAACTTAGCACACAAAAAATGTAGATCTCATTAAAATACATATTTTATATGCTTTTTTTATTTTCTTTTTGTAGAACTGTCCATTTCTGAAATATTCCTTGTTATTGGTTTCAGCTTTATTCATATTCACATTCATTTATTTCATCCTTCAGATCATGTATACATGATATGGACTCGTCAATAAGTTACATAGGAATATAACAATAAGTTAAAAGGACACACATACACACACACACACACACACACCCACATACACATATGCATACAGCATTTAGGGTCACCACACATATCCATACTGCCTTAATTAGTAAGACTTATTTACATATTCCATAACTGAATAAAATGCATTCTCTAATAGGTACAATTTGAGTTTTTTCTTAAACAGATTTACATTTTCAATATTTTTTATATTAAGGGGTAGCCCATTATACAGTTTTATTCCATTATGATTTACACTGTTTTTGGCTAGATTCGTTCTGCAATATTGCACATGTAGATTTCCTTTCTGCCTTGTACTATGATAATGAATCTCTTGGTTATCTGGTAACTGATGCCTTATTCGTCTGATATGATGGATAACTCCTAATATATACATACTTGGTGCAGTCATAATCCTTAACCTTTTGAACAGTTCCCTGCATGGAGATCTACTTGATTCGCCAGTCATTATTCTTATGGCCCGCTTTTGCAACCGAAAAACTTTTTCAGATTCTGTTGATGCCCCCCAGAACATTATTCCATACCTTATATGACTATGGATGTATGCAAAATAAGCACTTCTAAAAACTTGCACACTCGTCACTCTTTTCAATGTACTCAATATGTAACATCCCACACTTAGTTTCTTGGTTAGCATATTTATATGTGTCCCCCATTTAAGATCGTCTGTAATAATTATCCCCAGAAATTTAGTTTGATCTTCATATTTTATGATTTCATTGTCTATCTTTATTTGCGGTTTTGCCACATTTCTATGATAACTCGAATGAAAACTCATAGCAACAGTTTTTTGTGTGTTTAATAGCAGTCTATTTACCTCAAACCAGTATATCAATTTCCTTATATCCCCATTTACTTTTTTCTGAAGATCTCTGTCATTGTTTGCTTTTAGCAGCAGGTTTGTATCATCAGCAAATAACACCACTTCAGACTCCTGGACACATAATGGGAGATCAATACTTGTAAGACTTTTCTCAAACAGGACCATACAAGGCGAACCAAACCTCACTTGTTTCCATAGCAACAAGCTTTTAAAGGATTTGACTATTGCTTTAGCCTAGTGTATTCCCTTCTACTTAAAAGGAAGCAAGTAATAAGATCAATTATGCTAATATTATCTCAATTAGTATGATGTAGATAACAGAGTAATCTTTTGTAAGATTAGTTTGTATTTGGAACAGCTAGAGAAAGTTATGTGAATGGAACACATCACACTTTTTCTGACCAAGATGACATTTTCTGTGTAAGTACTGTAATGTATTGGCTGTAAGGGGTAGTTCAGGCAAGAGTAAGGACATCTGCTCTTGTAGACGTGAGAACAGTATTAAAACATTTGCACATGTCCTTGACTCTTGGCTCTGTATGTTCTTATGCTGAAACATTCTGAAACATTCACTAACATACAATAAGTTAATTTCATTGTTTTTTACTTTCTCTTGGCCCGTATGTACAAAGTACATAGGGATAGGGAAGTATTGCATTCCACCCAAAAATTCGATGTCGAGATTTCACCGGAAATACATATTTTAGGACCCCCTGAATCCAAAAAAAGCATTTCCAGAAAAAGGTCTGTGTGTCTGTGAACACAATAACTCAAAAACGAAAAGTAGTTAAAATACCAAACTTGGTATTTAAGTTTAGTATCTTCCAGGGATGCGACACGAAGATTTTGAGAAAAATCTCCCCACCCCAAACTACCCTTTACATGAAACTTTTTTCGAAAATTTTGATTTTCTTAAAAATGGCTCTAACGATCTTGATTAAAATATTGTATATTAAAGATATTTACCTGACAAATAAAATGTATATCTTGAATTTTCTGGGAATAGCTTCTAAAGACCTGTTTATTCTGGATGAATTTTGCTTAATTTGGTATAACTAATAAACGATAAGAGATAGACAAAAAGTTACTATACAAAAAATGTAGGCCTTGTTAAAATACACAATTTACGTCATATATATTTTTTTCGTGGAGCTTACTGTTTTCGAGGTATTCATTGTTATTAGTTTCAGCTGTGAAGTACTTATACTTTTCTCAGAAAGGAGTGTCCGTCTTTCTTTTGTTCTACTCCTGGCCAAGAAAAAAACTGATTTGTAATGACAATCGCATAACAACAGCTTTTAAAGCATTTGACTATCAATTTAGCCTAGTGTATTCCCTTATTTTGTTCCTACTTATAAGGAACTAAGTAATAAGAACATTATGCTGAATACCTCGATTAACATTGTGCAGAAAGAAGAATAATCTTATGTAAGAAGTTTGTAGAATGGCTAGAGAAAGTCATGTGAGTTTAACACATCAGATTTTTTCATACAAGCTGAGTGTAGGATTGGAGTTGCATAAATAGAGTCAGACTGAAATATTCAATGCCATAGCCAGAATTTGAACCACGGATCTCCTGGTTTCCAGCCAGTTGCTCTACCACTGAGCTACCATGGCAATATGTCATATAGCATTACATTTCTCAACTGGCTCACATGTTTCCTGGTAAACCACAAGCTGATCTCAAATTAATTTGAGGTGATATACCCCAATGACGACTTATAATGTTGTAAGTACTTTAACTATTACATGACAGTTAGCCATACTATGAAGCTAGGACATGAAGTACTCACAACAGTGTAAGTTGTTATTGGGAAGATGGCCACAGTGTTCTGGGACAGTGCTGGTGTCATACTTAGCACACAATGACTGCCAACCGATACTGTGAGACTATTACACAATTGCACGAAGCAAATAGGAGGAAACAGCCAGAACTCCTCACTAAGGGTGTCATCTTCCTTCACGACATCATACGACTGCATGCTTTTGAAGCAGTTTCGCTGGAACATCATCAACTTGGATCTCACTACAAAGTACTTTCACTTTTTTCCTTACTTGAAGGAACACCTAGGATTCCGATGAACTGCTTCACATAAGGAGGTGCAACACTTCATGACCACTTGGTTCAATTTTTACTTTCTCTATACGCACTATGTACATAGTGAATAGAGAAAGTATTGCACTCCACCAAAAAATTCGTTACCGAGATTTCACCGGAAATATATGTTTTAGGGTCCCGTTTATCTAAAAAAAGCATTTTCACAAAAAGGTCCGTGTGTGTGTGTGTGTGTGTGTGTGTGTGTGTGTGTGTGTGTCCGTGTGTCTGCAAACACGATAACTCAAAAACGAAAAGACAGTAAAATACCAAACTTGGTATTTAAGTTTAGTATCTTCCAGGGATGCGACATGAAGATTTTGAGAAAAATCCCCCCACCCCAAACTACCCTTTACATGGAACTTTTTTCGAAAATTTTGATTTTCTCAAAAATAGCTCTAACGATTTTGATTAAAATATCATATATTAAAGATATTTACCTGACAAATAAAATGTATATTTTGAATTTTCTGGGAATAGCCTCTAAAGACTACTTTATTCTAGATGAATTTTGCATAACTGCTAAACCGTAAGAGATGGACAAAAACTTAACGCACAAGAAATGTAGAGCACGTTAAAACACACAATTTATGTTATACACATTTTTTTCTTGGAATTCATCGTTTTTGATATTCCTTTTTCTTGGTTTCAGCTTTGAAAAACTTATACTTTTCTCATACAGGAATTTGTCAACTCGTGTACATACAAACAAAGGAACATCAGTCACATAGCAACCAGCTTTTGGCTTTCACTTTAACCTATGATACTCCCTTATTTCGCTTGTATTTGCAGTAAAGCAAGAAATAAGACTATTTCTGCTAATTTTCCTCGATTAACATGAAATAAATAAAAGATAAGCTTATTAACAATAATTTGTTACAGAGAGATAGAGAAAGTCATGTGAATGGAACACATCAGATTTTTATTCACCATATGATTTCATTACAGAAATATTGGTTTCGTCAATAGGAATTACATAATAATCACAAAATATACTTATACTAGTTAATACTTGCAGATATTTACAATATTAGAATTCTAGTACAAACTTGAAATAAAACTAGTAAAGTAAGCCATTTCCAGAATTTCGTTCACTGAATAAAAGCATTTTAGAATTAAGAATCTCTTTAATTTCCTTTTGAATATTGCCATAGAGGATAACTGCTTAAAGGTGGTAGGGAGTTTATTATACAATTGAATACCACTATGATAAAAACTTTTCTCATATAGGGATCTCTTATATCCTATTTTGTGAAGGTTTAATTTACTTCTTGTATTATGGTCATGGATGTCTGCATTAGTAATAAAACTGTTTACCTGCTTGTGGGTTAATACAAGCATTTCATAAAGATAAATTGATGGAACTGTTAAGATATTTAGTGATTTAAAATAAGGTTTACAGCTAGTAGTACTAGAAAGGTTATGCATTAGCCTAATTGCCTTTTTTTTGGATTAGAAAGACTCGGTTACAATGGCTTGATTTTCCCCAAAAAATTATACCATAGGTTAAGTGAGAATGAAAATAAGCAAAATAGGCTATTTTAAGTACATCAAGATTCACCGACGATCTTAGAGTGTATAAAGCAAAACAAATTTTGCTTAAATTCAAAACTTGCAAATATGCATAGAAGCTTGTGACAGTGATGTGATTAAATAAAAAATAAAAGAATTTGAGTCAATTTTTGTAACACAAACATCACTTATTTTTACTTACTGGGGACTGGTTTCGGGTAACAGTTGTTCCCATTTTCAACCCTTAATTCCGACTAAATCTTTCTTCGTTGGCAACAACGATGGGGGTGGTGGTGTATTACTTGTGGAGGCATCTGTTGCTGGATCTATGAACTTCCAGAGGTTGCTGTAAGGTGGTAAATCAAAATTCACGATATGGCTCTTTTTCTTCATGATGTAGATCTTCTCCCAGACATCTAATTCTGTGGGTTTATAAGCTGGTTTTAATAGTTTTATATTTGGTGTGATTTCGTGTCCTGATGTCCAAAAATGATAGGCAACTGCTGATTTTTCTATTTGTTTGTATTTTAGGTTTCTCATGTGCTCCTTTAATGTGGTCTCCAAACTTCTCTTTGTCCTTCCGATATACACCAGATTACAGTCTGAGCATTTAATTTCATAAATTCCCGGTTTTTTGCCTGCAGGAATAGGATCTTTTAAGAGCTAAGGTGATGTTATAATTCCTGAATATTTTCTGATGTTTGTTGGGTGCCCAAGGATGATAGGTGAATTTTCGAATTGAGGTTGGTCACTGGGGTTCTGTAGGGTGGTTGAGTGTGTTATGCGATTCAGTTTTTTGTATTTATGTATCCTCTTGTCTACTACACTTTTTTGGAAACCGTTGTTGGTAGCTGTTTGGAGTATCTGTTGGTATTCTTTTTGGTATTCATTCTTCTCCATGGGAATGTGTACTAGTCTATATGTTAAACTGTTTAGGACTGCATATTTGTGTGTGTAGGGTTGTAGCTATCAAACTTTATGTGGTTATCTGTATTGGTGGATTTTCTATATATTCCAAATGTCAGGCTATGTTCTTTTGTTATTATTCTAATGTCTAGGAATGGCAGGGCTCCTTCCACAAGTAATACACCACCATCCCCACCGTTGTCGCCAACGAAGAAAGATTTAGTCGGAATTAAGGGTTGAAAATGGGAACAACTGTTACCCGAAACTGGTCCCCAGTAAGTAAAAATAAGTGATGTTTGTGTTACAAAACTCGACTCAAATTCTTTCATTTTTTATTTAAATTTGGCTTAGTTTTTTTTATAACGATTCAACATGAATTCCCCAATTGAGATTACTATCAACCCACACCCCAAGAAATTTAATTTTTTCTCTGATAGTTACATCAGAAGGACAAGATTTTTACCAGGAGATATTTTTTTTTTTTTTTTGTAGTCTAACATTCTTTAACCTGATTGATCATATCACACAATGAATGAAATTGGTAAAATTATGCTCAAATGTTCTTGGGGTCCATGGCGCTTAAAGTTACTTGGCATTCGTCTTCTCAGAATAAGGGAAGACCCCAAAAAAACCTTATCCAGGTTACTCACCCTAAGTGAGATTCGAACTCACAACCAGTTGAATGTGAGGCAGACACGCTACCACCACACTACCCAGGCGGGCTTAAGAGAGCATTCAAACTTATCCCAGGAAGCGACAAATGCCTCAACTGATATGGAGACTATAAATAAAAATAACCTAATGTATATAATTATTATCAGATGGCTGTATTGGTTGTATGAAATAAAATATATTCATTTCACTGCAGGCTTTATAATATTACTTTCTGATCATCCCTCATAAACACCAAGTTTGATATTTAACCAATTTTTCATATTTCAGCTTTGCAAGCGCGCGCGCACACATACACACACATACAAATGAACATTTTTCTAAAAATGCTTTTTTTTTCACTTTCTCTATACGCACTATGTACATAGTGTATAGAGAAGGTATTGCACTCCACCCAAAAATTTGATACCGAGATTTCATCGGAAATATATGTTTTAGGGTCTCCAATATCCAAAAAAAGCATTTTTACAAAAAGGTCTGTGTGTGTGTGTGTCCGTGTGTGTGTGTCCGTGTGTGTGTGAACACAATAACTCAAAAACGAAAAGTAGGTAAAACACCAAACTTGGTATTTAACTTTAGTATCATCCAGGGATGCGACACGAAGATTTTGATAAAAATCCTCCCCAACTTCCCTTTACATGGAACTTTTTTCAGAAATTTTGAGTTTCTCAAAAATGGCTCTAATGATTTCGATTAAAATATTGTATATTAAAGCTATTTACCTGACAAATAAAATGCATATCTTGAATTTTCTGGGAATAGCCTCTGAAGAGTAGTTTATTCTGGATGAATTTTTTTGAATTTTGAATAACTGCTAAACCGTAAGAGATGGACAAAAACTTAATACACAAAAACTGTAGAGCACATTAAAACACAATTTATGTTATATACATTTTTTTTGTGGAGTTTGTCGTTTTTGAGACATTCCTTATTTTTGGTTTCTGCTATGAAAAACTTATACTTTTCTCATACAGGAACTTTTCAACTCCTATCCATATAAACATAGGAACATCATTGACATAGCAACCAGCTTTTGACTATCACTTTAACCTATGGTAGTCCCTTATTTTGCATCTACTTACAAGGAAGCAAGTATTAAAACGGTTTCTGCTAATTTTTACTGATTAGCATAAAGTAAATAGAAGTATAAGCTTTTTAAGAATAATTTGTTGCAGGGATATAGAGAAAGGCATGTGAATGGTACACATCAGATTTTTTTGGATTCAGGGAGTCTCAAAAATTGTATTTCTGGTGAAACCACTGTATTAAATTTTTGGGTGTAATACAATACTTCCTCTGTCTACTATGTACATTGTACATATGTGTTAGAGAAAGTAAAAATGGTGTGCATTACTTTCAGAGTGAAAACTTAATTGAAAAAAAACAACAATAGTTCCATAATGTCCAGGATCAAAAGTGATTACATACAGTACATGATTGTTTGGCTGCCATCTACATAGACTTCAAATTGTATATTTTGTAGAGAAGAGGATTCTACAATGAATATAGCTCATCTTATTAAGTGTCAAAAGCTAACAGCTACAGATCTCTCATTGCACTACTGGAAAACAGGAAGGCAAATGGAACAACTCCAATTTGGTGAGCATTACAGTTGGAAAATTCCATAGAGATCCCTTACAGTTGCCTTACCTTGAGGCTGCTCTGTCACACTGTTGCCACTTCACCCCATCAACGGCTGCAGCAGGACAATAGGCCATTTTCAACCAAACTAACTAAAACACTAACACACCATTATGCAGCACAATAGTACATTACATCACATAAAAATATCTGTAGTAAAGAAAAAGAACTAATGTGTTCCATTCACATGACTTTCTCTACATCTCGGTAGCAAATTATTGTTAATAACCTTATTCTTCTATCTACTTCATGATAATCCAGATAAACATTAGCAGAAATTGCCCTTATTTCTTGGTTCCTTGTAAGTAGAAGAAAAAGAATCCAATGCATTCAATTCACATGATGTACTCTAACTGTTCAGTAAACAAACCTTTTATTCAAAACATTAACTTGATATCTATATCATGCTAATCAAAATAAACATAAGCAGAATTAGTCTTAATATTAGCTTTCTTGTAAGTAGAACGGAAATAAGAAAATATAGAAGCTACAGCAATAGTCTCATCCTTTAAAAGCGGTTGCTATGTGAAACAATTGAAATTCAAATCTCTTTGCAAACAAGAAACGAGAAGAAAGATGTCTTCCTGTTCGAGAAAATTTTAAGTGGCTTAAAATTGAAACCAATAATCCAGAATATCTTGAAAGCAGTTAACTCTACAAAACAAATGTATAGGTATGACATAAATTGTGTGTTTTATGAGATCTACATTTTTTGTGTATTAAGTTTACCTGTTATATAAAAGTCATCCAGAGTAAAGAGGTCTTCAGAGGGTATTCCCAGAAAGTTCAAGATATACATTTCGTTTGTCATAAAAATATCTCATGCATCATCTTCATAATTGGCTTACTTTTCCCGTAATTGCAGGATTGACACATCCCTAGGACCTACAAGCCAATGTCTAGGGGTCCATGGAGTCCATGGTATGAAACCACAGAATGGAGAACCTGTTATGAGGGATCAGCCTGTAGCCAGGCATGAATATGAGGATGATATGAAATGTAAGTGAAAATTGTTGATTGGAAAGGTGATGGTGGCAGGGAAAACTAGAAGAAACCCAACCAGACACTGCTTCGTCCACCATAAATCACACATGCGGGCGCTTGGATCAAGCCTGGGTCTAACCACTTACCCACGCTGCCACCTATCTTATACATAAGGTATTTTAATCAAAATCTTTAGAGCCATTTTTGAAAAAATCAAAATGTTCAAAAAATGTTTAATGTAAAGGGTAGTTTAGGGAGGGGGACTCCCTTGAAAATTTTTGTGTTGCATCTTTGAAAGATACTCAACTTAAATACCATTTGGTATGTAACTGACTTTTCATTTTTGAGCTATGCTGCCAACAGACACACTCCCATACCCACACACATGGACATTTTTCTAAAAATACTTTTTTTTTTTTTTGGTTTCAGGGAGTCCCAAAGTCCCAAAACCTGTATTTCTGGTCAAATCTCGGAACTGAATCTCTACAAACTATATACACAGGCACTGAAAGAAACTGGCACTGTCTTGTTCTGTACACCACATTCCTTACCGTTTGAAGGGTACTTTATTTTGTCATGTTTTTTATTTTACTGGCTGATATTGTCACCTTGCAGGTGAGTGTTCTATATGGAACCAATAGAGTACACCTACGCTGGGTTTTTCAACTCATTTGCTAATAGGAATAGCCACCTTACTCAACTGGAAGTGAGATTAGGTAACATGCACTACACCAGTAAGCTACAACCCCTCCTCCTTCCCAATTACAGTGATGGAGCGGCCAGCCAGCGGATATCAGAAGACATGCCCTATAAATTCCCCACAGACAATCAGAAATTCGATGTTTAATAGTATTTGTGCCCTTTATACATGTAGAGAAAGTAAAAAATAGTGCAGTACAAGTGGATACTTGTGTCAACTGAAACTGCCTTGAGGAATGTTTGTTATTATCCATGCAACTAGACGGGGCTGGTGTAAACATGATCTAATTGCTACAGTCGGCCGGCAGTCGATATCTTCGTGCATTTACATGCACATGGCTATCTCTTCCAGGCTCCGCCTCTTTCCCTCACTCCTTGAACTGCGTAACTTGACTGCTTATGTCTGTATGTAAAGATAATACATCTTGCAACTAGGATGACATCATTGCTTACGTAGCAGGAATCTATTGTCAGACACACCTCTTATCAGCTGAGACAGCACCCTGGCTGTCAGGGATAACTATGGATCTCCCTGATTTTAGCAACCAACCAACCAACCAACCACTTTTAGAGTGACCCTCGAACTAATTATTGTTGACATCTGTGGATTTGCATTAATTATTTTTTCACACAAGCCGTGTGTAGGACAGAAGTTGGATAGGTAGAATCAGATTGAAAAATTCAATGCCATAGCTGGCATTTGAACCACAGATTTCCCAATCTCTAGCCGGTTGCTCTGCCACTGAGCTACCATGAAATGAAATATCATTGCCCGAAAAAATCCATTGTCCTCTGCCAGGTTTGAACCCGGAACCTTGGGTGCATGAAGTTAGCATAGTAGCCAGTACACCACGGAGGGCGATTGAACTGCCATGGCAACATGCTGGCATAGCAATGAATTTCTCAACTGACTCGCATGTTTCCCGGTAAACCACAAGGTGTTCCCAAATTATTTTGAGATGACAACCCCAATGGCGACTTACAATGTGGCAAGTACTTTTAAGACCCAGAATTCATAGTGCAGCCAACTATTATGGTCAATTAATTATTATGGGGTTGTCATCTCAAAATAATTTGAGAACACCTTGTGGTTTTCTGGGAAACATGCAAGTCAATCGAGAAATTCAATGCCATGCCGGCATGTTGCCATGGTAGCTCAGTGACAGAGCAGCCAGCTAGAGATTGGGAGATCTGTGGCTCAAATCCCGGCTATGGCATCCACCTATATAATCTTTGGCTTTTTAATAAATTGCCAGAGAGTGAACTTTGCGGTTCTATTTGTCATTTCTGGTAAACTTGTTTCTTCCATTTAGACTTTTAGGAATTAGATAGCTAAGTTATCTATTTCTTTAGGTTGAAGATTACAATTCTACACAACAACCAATACCACTTTTCTAGATATGAAAGCTCTCTCTAATTTATTCTCCATAAAACCAGTGTTCAACACATTATGTTTCATAAATTTGGGGTACAGCTAGAAACACTCACCTCCATCACTTGCAGGACCTCCAGAATAAATTCCTGCATGTCTCACTAGTATTTTGCAAGGGACTGTCAAAAATTAACAGGAAAACTTTTTTTTTCGGACATTATGATTTTTTTTATTCAAATTTAATTACAAACTTTCAAAATAAACTCCTTCTGAGACTACATATTGGTTCCAACATTTTATCCACTTTTCAAAACACTCAGAGAAGTCCTTTTTTGATATCCTGTTCACTATACCCAAAATAACACTATTTAGTCTGTATCGGTTTGAAAATGGCACAGGCAAAGATGTTTTTTCGCTTGTGGAAACAGATATTTCAGGAATATGGTGGGTGGGGCATGATTTCAATACCTAGTTGAGTGATTGCCTCTTGTGTTGCTATGGCTTGATGAACAGGGGCATTGTCTTGTTGGAGGATTCATCCATTGCAAGCAAGTTTGGTCTCTTGGCAGCCATTTTCCTCTTGAGTGGTCTTTTAACACATTGAAGCTCAAGCCCGAGTATAGCTTATGCCATGTGAAATGTTCATGCGGCCCACACCCGAGCAAAGCTCGGGCAGGTATTTCTAATGCTTTTAATGCAATTCCACGACCGTAACTCATTCTTAGGCTATAAGGCAAAGAACATATATCAGTTATTGCATAGTTTTCTGACTTGCGCTACCATCTGTCCTCGCTTTAGTCAACTATTAGGAAATTTAGGAGAGTTAGTGATATTGGCTGCTCTCAGGTAGTCGCGCCAGTTTCCTTGAAGGTGGTGATCTGTTTGTTACGTTTTGTATTCTTGAATGTTAAAATGCTGCATTTTCCTTGATTTCAGAGAACTGAAGCTGAAGTTCTGGATAAAAATGATGCTCTGGAAAATTCCGAAACCAAGAGAGGGTTTTTCAAACTTTCATTAAATGGAGTGTAAGCAGCTTTACACAGATTTTTTCAAACTCATATTTGATACTTGTTGTAAATTTAAAATAAAATATTAATACGGAAGTTATGATTATTTTCTTACTTGTTGAGAAATCCTTGAATACCATGCTTTTAGATTGTCCCAATACTTTTTGGTAGATTTGATTGATGTTCTGTAAATAATAACTCAAAGTAGGCGAAAAAAACGTGGGTTTCTTGGCCCTTCAACTAAAAAAACGCCTGGGCTTCAAGGTGTTAAGGGCATTACTGTAGTATTGAGCAGTTATTATGGTGTGCTTAGGAACCACATGGTCATAAATTACTCCAATTTTGTCGAAATATACAAGATGCATGACTTTCCCTGCACTTGGTTGCACCTTTGCTTTTTTTCACCATCTTGAAACTTTTATGCCATTCAAAATCATAAAGCATGTTTTTGATAAAGCTTGGTCTCCATATGCTTTATCAATTTGAAGTGTTTCAGTTGCAGATTTTTTTCAGAAGAACACGAAACCGAATTGCCTTTTGGGCAATGGCTTATGCAATGGCTCCCTCAGACAAACTGAACAGGGTCACGCATATCCTAGCGTCAGTCAAGGTCAGGCCTCTCTGTTACCATGATTGATGTATTTTGAAAGGCACATGTTAAAAAAAAACAAAAAGAACCATGCCATGATAAAAAGCCTTGCATTCAGACTGGTAAATGTACTATTAAGCCAGATGGAATACAAATTAGAACTTAATAGGATCATAGAAATTGCACAAAAGAATGGCTACACAGAACATTTGGTAAAGAAGAAGATTAATAAATTCATGAAAGTAAAAGAAATTAGCACTCTGAAAAGAATAAAAGCAGAAACCAGCTACAAAAAATTCACTTACCACCCTTAAGCGCACCCAAAATTTCAAAAGCTTTTCAAAAAATGGAACATCAAATTAACCCCAGTTAATGAGCACAGTTTAGAAAACCTCCTCCATACAAACACAAAAGATAAAATCCCCCCCATTGAAACAATCAGGGATGTATGAAATTAGCTGCAAGGAATGTGAAAAGGTATATATAGGGAAAAGAAAACAAAACATTGGACGTTTTAAAGAACACATGAGTTATTTAAAATATAAACAGACAGATAATTCAGCTGTAGCACATCATTTTTGGACTCAAAACCATAATTTTCACAGTGTTATTAAAATTAGAATTCAATTAGATCAACAGTTTGGGAAAATCTATTAATTTAAAATAAAAAAAAAAAAAAAACCCAAGGTCATAAATTTTGACATACCACAAACAAATGCAGCCATTTCAAAATTCATCTATCCAGAAGAGAGACCTCTACAGGCTGCTACCACGAGTTCATCAGTGAATCTCCGTTGAAAATGGTGGCAACAGCCACTGAAACATGTCCAAAGTAAGTTATTTCATTTCAAGAGTGAAGTTTGAGTGTAATCTATGTTTTCACTCTTATTTGATTAGTTACTTCACTGTGCATTCCCATTAATGTTTTAAAAGAAAAAAAAAATTTCCTGTTTCTTTTTGATACGCTCTCATAGTATTCTTCAGAATGCAGTAACTGCGAAAAGAACTTATTCTCATTTTTCTTCACAGTTTATCTTTTGTTTCTTGTCACACCTACCAGATTTTCTGTAGACTGCGACAATTGAAATTGCATATGTGTTTAGAGTATTCTGATATGTTTCTGTGCTCTATCTAGCCTCACTTTATATCACAGTGTACTGTTTTCTTACCTTCATAACTAAAAGGAGGTAAACTGGCCGTCTTTCATGTTACTGTATTTACAAATTGTTATTTTGGAACAAGGATCTGTACAGATTACAGTTGATTGACTATAAATGAAACCACAAATTAGTTTTTGTGAATAACCTTATTAAAAAAATAACCTGATGTGTTCCTTTCACATAAATTTCTCTAACTGTTTCATACACAAAATATTGTTATAAAACATCATTTTTTTATTTACCTCAAACTAATCGAGATAAACATTAACAGAAATTGAAATTGTCTTATTACTTATTTCCTTGTTAAGTGGAAGGGAATTAAGGGAATACATTAGACTAAAGCAATAGCCAACTCGTTTAAAAGCTCATCACTATGTGAAACAATTGAGGTTTTAATTGAATTAATTAAAGTGGTATTGTTAACACACACTTCACTTACTTTTATTGAGTAGGACAATTGTTTCGCGGACCGTTGCCCGCATCCTCAGCTGTTGAACCACTACTGCTTGGGTTTGGGTTCCAAGTTATGGTTGTGGTTGTGGATGTGTTGGTTGTGGTGACATCTGTTGGGCGGGCGATGAGACTTGTTAAGCAATCCTTAGGGGGGAACTCCATGTTCATCAATGTGTGGCGGTATTTATGAATATAGATTTTTTCCCAAGCTGATAATTGAAACGGATTCGAAAGTTCTTTCAATAGTTTGATGTTCGGGTTTATTTCATGGTGAGTTTCCCAAAAGTGATGTGCTACTGCAGATTTGTCTGGCTGTTTTGATTTGATGTGTCTTCTGTGTTCTTTATTGCGTGTTATGTTTATGCAGCATATTTCTCTTGCTTGACTTCTTCTGGTGATCAGATAATATGAGGGCCATTTTTTTTCAACCTCCGATAAGCTATAAATAAAAAACAAGCTCATAGAAAACCATTATTTTATTACTAAAAGTTTTGTACACTCAGGTTACTTTTCAACATAATCACTGAAAAGATTACGACATTTATCGTACCTGTGCATAAGCTTTGCAATACCCGCTTCAAAAAATGTTGCCGCCAATGATTTCAAATGAGCATTGACATTGTTTTGAAGATCTTCGTTGGTTTGAAAGTGCTGCCCTCCTAGCCACATCTTCAGTTCAAGGAAAAGGTGTGAAAGTCGCTGAGTGCCAGGACACGGATGATCAAAAATGTCCCATTGAAATTGTTCAAGGAGCCGATGGATTATGCCAGTAGTTTGTGGACGAGCATTGTCATGGATCAACACAATACCTGAAGCCAACATTCCTCTACCTTTGTTTTGAATGACTCTCCACAAACGTCATAAAGTTTCACAATAAACAGCTGCATTGATAGTGGTTCCGGTCTGCATCATTGGCGGCAATATTTTTTGAAGCGGGTATTACAAAGCTTGTGCACAGGTCCAATAAATGTCTTAATCTTTTCAGTGATTATGTTGAAGAGTAACCATAAGTGTACAAAATCTTTAGTAATAAAATAATTGTTTTCTATGAACTTGTGTTTTATTTATAGCCTATCAGAGGTTGAAAAAAAAACGGCCCTCATACATCCAATTTTGGACTGCTAGGGATTCATTCCATGGACCAGTAAAGCAATGCATGACAGAAGTAATGAAGTAGTATAAACACCTGTAAATATCCAATAACAAAGAAAAGTGTTTCTTTTTTTTTTTTGTTTTTTTTTTTTTAATTTCTGATTTTAAAATTTTCTAAGAATAACATCAGAAAAAATAATTTGGTTTTTTAAAGTCGGTTTACTCTCCCTGTATTCAGGACTGACACCCCACAGGGAGCCAATGGCACAAAACCATAGAATGAAGAACCTGGAGCAAGTGAATGATATGAAGAGCAAGAGCAATGGATGATAGGAAAGGTGTTAATGGAGCAATTGTGGAATGAGTGGTGGGGGAAACTGGAGGAACCAAATAAAACCCACCAAGATGCCTCTTCCTCCACCACAAACCCCACATGTGGGTGCTTGGGATCAAACTCAAGCTGCCTAGGTGGGAGGCGAGCAGTCTAACCACTTGGCCACGGTGCCACCTGAAATATAATTTGTAAAATACTAAACATAATGGCTGTTCAATAAGGGATGAACATAATTTTTATGGGCATAATTTCTCTTGCTAGAATTTAATCTTATGATACTTGTTAGCTTAATGTGTAATAAACACACCCTGCTAGTTCCATTGTTGGCATTTCTGATTCCTGCCTATGACACGTTCATTACTGCCTACCAAAAAATGGAAATGACCTAAGAATAACAATATGCAGCTTTGAAATTCTGCTTTTCTTTCAACAAATCTTCAGCTGAGACCTTGCAATGTTAAAAGGCCTGTGGAGAATCTGTTCTTCCCTAGAGTACAGCTCAAAGTTCGTTAACATTTCAGAGGATGTTTGAATCAGAATAGAAACATAAAATCACTTTCATAGTTTTGTTGTCTGACCGATTTTGAGAACTGCATTTTGCTCTCATCTTCAGACACCAATTGGCTGCTATTGTCATCTGTTGTGTATTGATTGATTGTGTTGACATCTAACTGTGGAGAAATGTATTTCCATAACAGATTCGATGTTAACAATTCAAAATTCATTAAATGGTGTTTATGTTTCATGATTAAGATGATTATTTTCTCTACATGTACTATGTACATAGTGTATAGAGAAGGTATTCACCCAAAAATCTGATACAGAGATTTCACCAGAAATACACAGTTTAGGGTCTCCTATATATATATATATAAAAGTATGTGCATGTGTGTGTGTGTAAACGAAAAGTCGGTAAAATACCAAACTTGATATATAAGTTTAGTATCTTCCAAAAAGATTTTGAAGAGAATCTCCCCCACCAAAAACTACATTTTACTGTAAACATTTTCGAAAGTTTTTATTTTCTCAAAAATGGCTCTAATGATTTTTATTAAAATACCATATATTAAAGATATTTACACAACAAATAAAATGTATTTTTTGAATTTTCTGGGAATAGCCTCTTAAAATCTCTTTATCCTGGATAAATTTTGCTCGATTTTGCAACTAGAAAACCTTAAGAGATAGACAAAATTTTATTACACAAAATATGTAGATCTTGTTAAAACACACAATTTATGTCATATACATTGTTTTTATGGAGTTGACAATTTTTGAGATATTCCTTGTTATTGGTTTCAGTTTTAAATACTTAAACTTTTCACGTACAGGAATTTGTCAACTAATGCCAATGCAAAGAAATGGATTTCATCCACCTTTTAAAAGATTGACTATCATTTTAGCCCCCCCCCCCCTCTCTCTCTCTCCTTTTGGAAACATAAAACAAATTGCAAGATGTTTGATCAATATTGTATGATAGAGGGTCCATAGTGACCTCTTTTAAAGCATCCATATACTCAGTGTTGATGTATGTGATGTGGTAACATGATGTAAATTTATTTCTTTTCATTTTGAGAACTTTTACACATTTTTAAAACATTTGCGGTCAACAAACATTTGTGTACTAATTAATAATAATGTTACTTCTGTCTTCTAATGTTACATTAGCAATATGGTCTGAATCCATATATTCACTTATGTTGCATTTTTTGTTTTGTGTTTATTGTTATATTGGGCTGTATACTGGTTGTGATTTATTTATTAACATTTGTTCATTATAGGCACCATAAGGAAAAATTTTCTTTTGATACTAGGGTTGCAGAATGTACTCGAGGCAGGCCTAGAGACCACCCAACGCAATGGATATTTGAGTAAATGGGGACAGAAATTGTTTAAAACATACTTTTTTGTATTTTTACTAACACAATAAAATTTGAAGCATCTGAACCTAATGAAAATGGAACACTGCTTTAATTTACCTAAAGTAGCTTCTCTTTAGCATAAGGCAGAAGCACAACTTTTATTAAGGTCTCGCTTTTAGTTCGGCCGCATCTTATTTTCGTTACTTTGGAAGAGTCGCTGAAAACATGTGGATACAATTTTTTGCCACAGTCTTGAGAACTGTAAGAATGCTGCTGTTTCACACCACAATAAGTCAAAGTTAATTCCCTTGCAGTGATTTTGTCATCTTCTGCAGAAAATTGTTTTTGGTAAGAATTTAAGAAGAGATTGATTTTGCTTTTGTGTGATAATATTTGCTTTGTATCTTTCTGATTGTAAATGTTTATTCACAGCCTTCATGTTGTCATATTTAATAGTAAATAATGTACTATATATTTTGCACTTACACATACACTCGTCATTATCAACTTTTTATAACCACTCTTTATAATTTTCGTTGCAACCATTCTTCACGAAATGAACTTAGATATCGCCTCTTCATTTCATTGTTATTGCTCACTATCACAGAACAACAGACTATAACTATTCTGAATTAGTGGTTGTCTATCCACTCACGATCCAAGCATTCCAATAATTACTGGTAAATTGCTAACTGACAAGTGACAATGAACGATCTGCGACTTGCCAGTGTTTCTTTAATAATGTGAGCCGAACACTACAGACTCAACAATGAAAAGTTCCTGATTAACAATAGAAACACAGTGTTTTTCTACAATTAGAAATTAACATTCGAACCAAATTATTAAAAATTGTTCATGAGTAAGGTGACATTGAAGCCCATAGATTAGTGTCATTGGCCCATATATCCAGGAATTCATTCAAAACCCGGGCACAGAATCCAGAGATCTGGCAACCCTATTTGTACTCTTTATTTCTTGGTTAATACTCTGTAATCACTCCTTCAGCTTAATATCCCTTTTAAGATTCTATGCAGTTTTGTTTTTGTTTTTTATTCAACTTTTTGAGCAGAGGTAGTCTTTTTGTCATGGAGTAAATAAGAATTTTATATTTCGTATACCACAGATTTCAAAAAGTTTTGGTAGCGAAATGCGCTGTGCAACGGACCATGGAGATAGGGACCTTTATGGAAATTATGTCACAAAATAGGTATCGTGATATTAATATATTGAAGATTTGTATTCCTTAATCAAGGGAAATTTAGTATCACATAGATATACAATTTACAGAAAATAAATAATTCAGGGATATTTTTTTCAAAATCTGATTCATTTCAGTTGAATCTGATTTATGCCTATATCAAGGGAACGAGGGAAGATTATTTGTAACTCTGAATTACTTACAATTGAGATTTTAATAATGCATCATACTATTAAAAATCTGATGTGTTACACTCACATGAGCTTTCTCTAGCCGTTCTACAAACTTCTTACATAAGATTATTCTTCTTTCTGCACCTTGTTAATTGAGGTATTCAGCACAATGTTCCTATTACTTAGTTCCTTATAAATAGGAAGAAAATAAGGGAATACCCTAGGCTAAATTGATAATCAAATGTTTTAAAAGCTTTCGTTATGCGATTGTCATTACAAATTGCTTCTTTTCTTGGCCAGGAGTAGAACAAAAGAAAAACGGACACTCGTCTGAGAAAAGTATAAGTACTTCACAACTGAAACCAATAACAATGAATACCTCGAAAACGGTAAGCTCCACAAAAAAAAATGTATATGGCACAAATTGTGTATTTTAACAAGGCCTACATTTTTTGTATAGTAAGTGTTTGTCTATCTCTTACGGTTTATTAGTTATGCCAAATTAAGCAAAATTCATCCAGAATAAACAGGTCTTTAGAAGCTATTCTCAGAAAATTCAAGATATACATTTTATTTGTCAGGTAAATATCTTTAATATACAATATTTTAATCAAAATCGTTAGAGCCATTTTTAGGAAAAACATTTTCGAAAAAAGTTCATGTAAAGGGTAGTTTGGGGTGGGGGGATTTTTCTCAGAATCCTTGCATCACATCCCTGGAAGATACTGAACTTAAATACCAAGTTTGGTATTTTAGCTACTTTTCGTTTTTGAGTTATCTCTCTCACACACACACATACACACACACACACCCACCCACACACATTTTTTGTATAGTAAGTGTTTGTCTATCTCTTACGGTTTATTAGTTATGCCAAATTAAGCAAAATTCATCCAGAATAAACAGGTCTTTAGAAGCTATTCCCAGAAAGTTCAAGATATACATTTTATTTGTCAGGTAAATATCTTTAATATATGATATTTTAATCAAAATCGTTAGAGCCATTTTTAGGAAAAACAACATTTTCGAAAAAAGTTCCATGTAAAGGGTAGTTTGGGGTGGGGGGATTTTTCTCAAAATCCTTGTGTCACATCCCTGGAAGATACTGAACTTAAATACCAAGTTGGGTATTTAGCTACTTTTCGTTTTTGAGTTCACACACACATGCACACACACACAGACCTTTTTCTGGAAATGCTTTTTTTGGATTCAGGGGGTCCTAGAACATGTATTTCTGGTGAAATCTCGACATTGAATTTTTGGGTGGAATGCAATACTTCTTTATCCCTATGTAAATTGTACATATGGGGCAAGAGAAAGTAAAAATCTGATGTGTTCCATTCACATGACTTTCTCCACATCTCTGCATTCTTCTATTTCTTTTTCATTTTGATGTCCAGTTTCTATAACCGCTGTTCCATTAAAATCATGGTCATCCAAGACTTCCTATTGGGTTCATATTCTGTAGGTTTTGTTTTTACACCCTTAAAACACCTCGGATTCTTGGATTTTCCTATCAGAAGGGGGGGAAGTTTGTCTGATCCGTCTGCATTGGTGGCAAGAAGAACTGTTACACAATGTTACTTTTCTTCCCTCCATGGCATGAGTCACCCTTTTCAGCTAATGTGCTGCTGGGAAGCAGATTCATCACAGTTGCAGAAGTTTTGAGGCTGATAATCCGTTATGATTCCTGGTAGAACCTCTTTCTTCAAGCGTTGACCCATGATGTCATCCACAGCATTTGACTCGCCGCAAATTGTTTTCCCTGTGATTCCATGCCAATCTTTAAATCCTTGCAACCATCCTGATGAAGCCTTGAAATCAGCCATGATGTTTATTATTTTAGCTAAATCTATCGCTTTTGCTTTCAGCATGTTGCCACTGATTGGTAGAGCTGGAGCCATATGAAAAATGCCATTTCCAAATCAGTATATCTCCCTTCCTGCTTACGGCTGCGTTTTGTTGATTTGGCACCCAATTTTAAAAAATCATCCAAAATAACATTTTTGTTATTGATGACTGTACATGAAGTAAGCAATTCCTAAGTTTGAAGCAATTTCGGTTTTGGTTTTGTGTGGATTAAGCTCCACCTCCCATATGAATTTCACTTTCTGATCTAGCCTATAACATTTCCCTTTTCTCCATGGCTGATTAAAAGCAACTGAGAACTAAAAGACAAATCACTGTTTAACAATAAACACTAGATACTGAACATTTTTATCTTTACTTCTTGTTTGTTGCTGCATTGTCGCACTCATATTATTGTCTTTTGTTTCCAAGCCTGTTCAGCTTGTGACTGTCAACGAGATAAGGAAAATACCCTTGAGTTTCTTTTAAGATAGTGCATGTCGTATGCTCATTATCATTACGTAAAACTCAGTTGCATTTCACTGAAATTTAATACGTTTAACAGCAAATTACATATAAATGCATTACGTATAAATAAGGTTCTGTTAACAGGTTTCTAAATTACATTTTGCCGGGACCTATGAAAATTTACATATAAATGCAAATTACTTACAACTGGGTTACGCATAAAACAGGTTCAACTGTATAATAAATTATAATACTAAATTAAATAACTCAGAAGTTTGAGACAAGTGAGGTGGTTTAAGTATAATATTGAAAATGAGTTGGAACAGTGACACTCACCTGACTTCAAATGAAATTTTCAAGACATATGTTTCAAGAGCATTTGCTCTCTTTCTTAATTGAAGTCCGACTAATGACTGGAATTTGTGCTCTGTGGTCTGTTACAGTGGAGACATCTGGTGTTCTCAGCAAAGGCGGTATTTCAAAATTCATGAGCTGATCTTTGTGTTGTGTAATGAGAATATTCTCTCAAACTGTGAGCGTTGCCAGGTTGTTTACAGGTTTTAGCAACTTTATGTCATTTTCTATTTCATGATGTGATGTCCAAAAATGGTGTGCTACTGCTGATTTATTTCTCTGTTTCTGTTTGATGTGTCTGAAATATTCTTTTAACCTTGTTTCCAATCTTCTTTTTGTTTGACCAATGTAACATAATTTGCAGACAATTCTGTAAATGCCTGATCTCTAGTTTGTAGGTATGGGGTCTTTAACACATTGAAGCCCAAGCCCAAACCCAAGCATAGTTTGGGCAGGTATTTCTAATGCTTTTAATGCAATTCCATGACCTTAACTTGGTCTTGGGCTATGCAGCAAAGAGCATACATCAGTTATCATTTAGTTGTCTGATTTGTACTGCCACCTGTCCTTGCTCTAGTCAATTATTAGGAAATTTAGGAGATTTAATAATATTCATCGAAATTCTTAGGCTTTCACGGCCGGTGTCAATACTGGCTGGAGTATAATCTGGGCTTGTAGGCCGTGGTCTACTGGGCTCCTCCATCTTCTTCCCAGACGTTTCGTCTGCGACTACGGCAGACATCTTCGGTGGCAGCGGCGAGGTCAAAGTGCTCTAGTGGATGTTTCAACTGCTGGTTGCACTGTGGACAGCGGTATTTATATCAGCGGCCGGTGGGGAGGCGTGTGGTGATTGGTTCGGGTTGGCGGTGGGCTGGACATCTGTCGGTGGAGTGCTGGTGTCTGATTGGCTTGTTTGGAACTCTTGGTTTTGACTTTGGTTAGTGCTGCTTGCCATATTCTGTTCAGTTTAAGGCCTTCTTCTTTGCGATTGATGTTATTTCTATGCTTCTGTATTTCAATAGCTTCCCGGTATAAACGAGGGTAGTAATGAGAGCTTGATGCTAGAATATCTGTGTCTTTATACTGGATGATATGTTCCCCTTCTTCGAGTATGGCAGTTTTGCAACTGCTGATTTTTCCGTCTGACCCAAGCGACAATTGGTTTTGTGCTCATTGATGGGAATTTTTACGCTTCGTTGTGTGGTTCCAATATACACTTTGCCGCATGAACATGGTATTCTGTATACTCCTGCTGTGGTTAGTGGATCCCTAGGGTCTTTGGCTGAATGGAGAGTGTTACAGATCTGTTTGGTTGGCTTGAAGACAGTGTCAACGTTGTGGCGTTTCAGTAATTTTTCAATACGATCTGTGACTGATCTGATGTACGGGAGGAAAGCTTTACCCTTTTGACCGTTTGCGGCTGTTTGTGTGCTAGTGGAACTTCTCTTGGGGTGTAATGCTCTATTGATCTCGCGCTTTGTGTAGCCATTGGCTTGAAGCGCTTTGTCCAAATACTCAAGTTCTTGTTGTAGGTGTTGCGGATCACAGATACATATAGCACAGTCGGCTAGGGTTTTGATCATGGAGCGCTTTTGTCTTGGGTGGTGGTTGGAATTTTTGTGAAGGTAACGGTCAGTGTGTGTCGGTTTACGGTATACTTTGTGGCCTAGTGTGCCGTCCTCCTTCCTGTTCACCATGACATCCAAAAATGGCAGTTTTCCGTCCTCTTCTTTTTCCATAGTGAACTGAATTTGATGGTTGATACTGTTGAGGTGGTTTAGAAATTCTGTCAGAGCTGACTCTCCATGGCTCCAGATGACGAACGTGTCGTCCACATAGCGCCACCAATGCGAAGGTTTAAGTTGTGCTGGTAGCTTCGAAGAGTTCCATGTAGAAATTAGCGATAACCGGGCTGAGTGGACTCCCCATCGCGACACCATCTGTTTGTTCATAGAACTCGTGGTTCCACTGGAAGTATGTAGTAGTTAGAACATGGTTGAAGAGCGCTGCAATTTCCTCTGGAAATATCTGTTCCAGCTGTGTTATGGCTTCACTGACTGGGACCATAGTAAACAGTGAAATAACGTCAAAACTGACGAGTATGTCGTTGGGTTGTAGGCTGATGGTCTTGAGTTTCTGAATAAAATGAGATGAGTCTTTGATGTATGTGTCCGTGTTGCCGATGTGAGGTTGCAGTATGCTTGTGAGATATTTCGCGACTGTGTATGTTGGCGAGCCAATAGCGCTGACTATCGGCCTTAGAGGAATGCCAGGCTTGTGGATCTTCGGAAGCCCATAAAGTCTGGGAGGTAAAGCTTCACTCTCGGGTAGTCACACCATTTTTCTTGAAGGTGGTGATGTGTTTGTTACCTTTGGTGTTCTTAAATGTTAAAATGCTGCATTTTCCTTGATTTCTGTGAACTGAAGCTGAAATTCAGCATACAAATAAAGCTCTAGAAAATTTTGATTCTGAGGGAGAGCTTTTCGAACTTTCAATAGAGTGTAAGCAGCTTTACACAGTTTTTTTCAAACTCATATTTGATACTTAGAGTATATTTAAAATAAAATGTTAATATGGAAGTAATGACTATTTTGTTACTTGTTGAGAAATCCTTGAATACCATATTTTTAGATTGTCCATATACTTTTTGGCAAATTTGATTGTTATACTGTAAATAATAACTCAAATTAGGCATAAAAACCCTAGGTTTCTTGGCCCTTCAACTGAAGAAATGCCTGGACTTCAATTGTTCAATGTCTGTTTTCAGTGAAGTTTTTTATGTTGAATTGGTTACTTGAAGCTATACTTATACTGTATTTCTTGAAAAGTGTTTTGAATTTCTTATTGGCTATTGGGTGATAGGTGAATTTTTATATGAAACTTTTGGTTTTTGTGTGGACAAAGTGGTGATTTGTTTTAATTTTAATTTCTCCTGATGTTTTTCAATTTTTTGGTCAGGGTTAAAACCATTGGCTGAGGCTATGTTGTACTCTTCTGGGTCAAGTGGGATGCTAAGAAGTCTGTGTATTGAGCTGTTGAAGACTGCCTGTTTGTGAGGTTCTGAGTTGAAACTATTCTGTTTTATGTAACTGTCTGTATGTGCAGTCTTCCTGTAGGTGCCATATGTGATCTTTTGTTCTTTCCATGTTAGTTTTAGGTCCAGGTATAGTAAAATTTGGTCTTTTTCTGTTTCCATTGTGAATTGTATATACTTGTCTTGTAGATTTAATAATTTTAGAGAGTCTTCTGCTAATTTTTTGGGGACCACCGCAAAAACATCAACATATCTGAACCATTTTTTGAACACATTCGGAAAACTGGAGGTTATGTGAACTTCAAGTCTCCAATGTACAGATTTGCTAAAAAGGGCGAAAGTGGGTTACCCATTGCTAAGGATTGTTTGTAAAATCTGCCATTGAATCGGAAACAATTCTGATTGATGCTGTCAAAGTATGGAAGTATTTCTTGTTTAAGCCTATGTCTATGAGCCATACTTTGAAGGTTTTCACTGGAATGCTGGTGAAGAATGATTTCACATCAGAGACCAATAAATCATTGTTTGAAATTGTGTAATGTTCTAGATGTTTTATTATTTGCAAGGAATTTTTAATGGAAAGATTGTTATATTCTGGGAAGTTATTGAATTTATTGACTAACCACTTTGATAAATTGTGTGGTGGAGAGTTTATACAATTGACTATTGGTCTCATGGGTTTTTCTGGTTTGTGAATTTTGGGGCAGAGCATAAAGACATGATTGAATTGGTGGTGGTGTTATTGTCGTCATTATTGTTAGTGTTATTATTGTTGTATATATTAAATTTCATTGAAAATATTTATATTGTTATAGGTAACTTTCATGCATTTCTAAAACGATCTTCTCACTGTTAGGTATTAATGATATTTAAAATGTTAAAAATCACATCTCGGTAATGTTCTCTGACCAAATTAATTGTTTGATGAACACAAAATCTTTAAATGATAATAATTAACAAACTATTTGAGAAAATTGAACATGCTACATGAAAATCAACTCACATAAGTGCTAGAAAGTAGTCGCTAGATGTAAACAAATTTCATTTGTTTTTGGAAACATGATATTCTAAAAATCTGATGTGTTCCATTCACATAACTTTCTTTGTAACAAATTATTGTTAATAAAGCTTATTCTTCTATTTCTTCATGCTAATCGAGATAAGAACTAGCAGAAATTGTCATATTACTTAGTTCCTTGTAAGTAGAAGATAAATAAGTGAATACACTAGGCTAAACCGACAGTCAAATGTTTTAAAATGTGGTTGCTATGGGATTGAAATCAGTTTCTTTGCATGGTCAGAAGTTGACAAGTTCCCGCATGTGAAATGTATAAGTACTTTAAAACTGAAACTAATAACAAGGAATATTTAAAAAACGGTCAACTCCACAAAAAATATGTATATGACATAAATTGGTTGTTTCAACAAGATATACATATTTAGAGCAGTAAGTTTTTGTCTATCTCTTACGCTTTACTAGTTATGCAAGATACAGCAAAATGTATCCAGAATAAAGAGGTCTTCAGAGGCCATTCTCAGAAAAATTTAAGATAAACATTTTATTTGCTGTTTAAATATCTTTAATATAAGGTATTTTAATCAAAATCATTAGAGCCATTTTTCTGAAAATAAAATTTTTTGAAATTTTTTCTATGTAAAGGGTAGTTTGGGGTGGGGGGATTTTCTTAAAAATCTTCGTGTCACATCCTTGGAACATATTAAACTTATATACCAAGTTAGTATTTTACTGGCTTTCCATTTTTGATTTATTTAGCACACACACACACACACACACCCGCGCACACCCCCACCCCCACCCACCCACCCACACACACACACACACACACACACAGACCTTTTTCTAAAAATGCTTTTTTGTATACAGGGGACCCTTAAATGTCTATTTCCGGTGAAATCTTGGTATCAAATTTTTGGGTGGAATGGAATAACTTCTCTATATACTATGTACATAGTACATGTAGAGAAAATAAAAATGTTCAGTGTTTCCTCGTATTTACAATGATATTACCTCTGTGTTAGTTTGCTTTTAATACCTTTCGCTTGGACACACAAGGCCCCAACTTCTGAGTCTTGATTTGAAAGGGTTTTCCTGAAATCACAAAATGTTTAGATTCATAATCTATAATATATTATTATAATATCATAATGTAATTTATTGAGTGGTATTAAATCCTCTTGAAGGTACAGTTTTTAAACGTAAAAAACACAGCACTCTCCACTTCTTTTAACTTAATGAGCTTATGAATGTCATTGAATAGAAATCACAATGGAAATAACATATTCTGATAGCAAAGAAGGCTAAACTTGAGCAAAGATCCTATTTGGTTTAAAATGTTCACTTGAGGCCTGCAAATGAATAAGATGCATTACTAATTTATAATATTATCATCACAGCAAGGTTCAGTCTTGAGGTATTGGCAGATTCCTGGCAATGTAGTTGACAAGAGCATTTCTTGATGCTGTTTTTTTCTTGGCTTTGGTCCCATTGCAACAGAGACAGAGGCTTAGAAATTCTGAAAATAAAGAAAACACAAGAAACACATTAGTTATGTTTGCTGCATTAAGGACATTAAAAAGCTGCTGTTTCTGAAGATTTTCTCACATACAGGCTCTTAGGGATATGTGCAGATATTTATATTGGTAATTAAGAATAGTGTAATGAATAAGATTACATCTGTATGTGCCTTATTTATTTACCTTCAATCTTATAATAAATATAGGCATTGTCAAGGAACGTAAACAAGAACATATATCTGCAGGCTTCCACGGCCAGAGTTCATTGAGGTTATGGTGTCATTTCTTAGACTGCTCTCTGCTGATGTTTTGCTGCAAATTATGTTGAACTTCTTCCATGGACCACTGGCACCGCAAGCCTTAGCGAGCTGATATTTATATTCGTATGGTGGTGGGCCCTCATTTCTTCTCCTATTGGGTGTTGGTCTGCCAATCCCCTCTTGCTCTGTTGGTAAGGCTTTCCAAATTGAATTAAATTGAATCAAGTGGTTTTCTTCAAACATCAAAATTATATACTGAGAGCCAATGGATATTTGATAAAGAACTGCAAACCACCAAATACAGGAACAAAGAAAAAACACCATGCAACAGCAACCAATGGACCTTCTTACCATATATCCCCAACTCTCTGAGAGAATATCTAAGCTATTAATAAAACACAACATCAAGGTCAGGTACACAAAAAGTAGGACACCACAATCTAAAGTACCAGCTGTGAAAGATACAGCACCAACTCTACTAAATCCTGACATGTATCAAATTAGCTGTGATTGACTCATATGTTGGGCAGAGCCAATAGGAGAAGAGAGGAGCATATGAGTATAAACATCAGCTCGCTAGGGCTTGCGGTGCCAGTGCCCCATAGAAGAAGCTCAACATAAGTTGCAGCGAAACGTTGTATAAGAAATGATGTGGCCTGAATTGGAAACCATAACCTCAAAGAACATAATATTGTAGGCCTGATGTGGTCACTTTGAGTAAATTACATTTCATTTAGAAAGAGGAAACGTTGCACCAGTTTCAGCAATCAACATAAGTGGCAAGATGTCAAAATGCTGACATATAGAGGTGTCCTCCTAAAGCAATGCTGGCAAAAGCATGGATTTTATTATAAAAGCTTCAGTAACTTCGTAGAAGTTTTAGAAGCTTTAGCCATCTCATCTGAAACAAATAATCTAAATCGCGATTCTGGCCTACAACTAAGTTCAGCATGGACACCGATGTTAAAGAGCCTTAACACCTAATCCTGTACCTGCAGTCTTCCAAGGCTTGTTTTCTAGCAGGTCCGAACTCAAACACAAAACATTAGCCGTATAACTGCTATAAATAGTTTTCTACGAAGTCCGTGCCCATGTCTCAGTCATCTTAAATACCAGGCCATAATATCATGCGAACCAATCAGATGTTAGCTTCATTCCAGCTCTTATAAATACCAGTCTCTGCAAGCTCAATCCATCAGTTCACCTGAAGACGAGGAAGATGCACTTCTTCGAAACGTTGGTGTCAAGCCAAGCTTTTACCTGGTTAGAAGCCCGAGAAGATTTTGAAGCAAAATAATGTTTCAGGCCGACTGAGTGATACCCCAAGACTTTAACTAGTAAAGAACAAAGTGTGTATATGCAGACTTATAATTTTACTCATGAACTTGTACGTGCATATGGTAACTAACCTGACAGGAAGCGGTACACAGTGAAGTGTAATGATAACTTTAGAAATTAACATTGAGTCAAACTCAACACTTTTAAAACTTCACTTGTTTTTACTTACATAGTAGTGTATATGTTTCACAGAACTTGTCTGCATTCTTAACTACCTTTGACTGCCGGACTCGTTTGTATCGATGCCTCTGGAATCTTGAGGATGAGTTTTTTTGAGATTCAAATCATCACTTCGTTCCCCAACATCTTCAAGTCTTGGTTCCGGTATGTGGATAATATATCCTAGCAGTAGTGAATGGAAAATTAGTCGATGACGCCTTAAAACTACTAAACTTGCAGATATGAGAAATCAAATTCTCAATGGAGAAGGAGTCAGATGGAGCAATCCCTTTCTTAGACTTGAAAATCATCAGAAACAACAATAAACTGGATTTCAGAACTTACAGGAAGGACACCCACACAGACAACCACTTTAAAGCTGACGGTTTCTACCCCAAAAATCATAAACATGCCATCATAAACAGCCTGGTACACAGACTACTCAATGTTCCAATAAGTGAAACAGAATACAATAGAGAATTAAAACAAATAGAATCAGCGGCAGAGAAAAATGATTTCAACAAGTCTACTGGTACACAAAAAACTACGAAGATCAAAAAAAAGAAAAACAAATATCTGACATAACCACTTTAACAGTAGATAAACACAAGAAAAAGTTCAAAAAATTCACTTACCCTTCGAAGTACATGAACAAATTTCAAAAGATCTTCCATGGTTACAACATAGTGCTAGCCCCACAAAATAGAAATTGCATTAAAAACATAAGAAAATCCAACAGATATGATAAAACACCTTCAACAAGAAAATCAGGAATCTACAAAATTGAATGTGAAGATTGTGAAAAATATATATATAGGAGAAACCAGAAGGAACATTATGTCTCATGTTAACCCTTAGTTGCCTGCACTGGTATACCATATATGCCATTTTTCCTTTAATTCAAGTTTAAAACTGGAGTTCCAGTAAACATATATGAGAATAAACCTATAAAATTATTATATAAAATAATAGAGAAAATAATAGAAATGAAAATATATGTAGATGTTTTATTAATCTTTTTCTTCCAAATTAAAAGTTTAAATTCATCTAAACCAGTTTTCATAATCCTACCAAAGTCACTATCAAAAGAGAGGTTCAAATGAGCATGAGTGTTAGGTGAAAAGTAATGGACTGGCCATCCATTCAAAGTCAAATGTTGCAAGTTCTAATCCCAGTGATTGTGATAGAGAACGGGGAGAGCCCAAGTAAATAATCGGTGTGATGCTTAGAAGCTAATGTGGTTACATTTGACTTTAGTTATGTGGGTTTTACTTTTTTATTTATTTTAAAAAATCACTGCAATTTTAAGGCAAAATTGTATAATTTTACAATATAAAACAGTCTTGATTACTTGTCGTTTGTGGTTGAAGGTTAGTATAACATGAAATTAATCCTGGAGTACAACCCTATTTGTATAGTTACTCTTAAAACAAGCGGAACTTATAGGTACCGACAGGCAACAAAGGGTTAAAGAACATCTCAGCCACACAAAATATAAGCACACAGAGAAATTAGCAGTAGCAAACCACTTTTGAAAGTTTAACCACAACATCAAAGAGAACGTATCTTCTAAAACATGTGACAAGACAAACTGAACTGGATACTTGGGAAAAGATGTTTATGAAAAAGTATGAGTCAACATTGATGAACATTGAAATTCCCGCTGAATTCAACCCACTCCATAAGTTCATCAAATGTCCAGTGGGCGATCCTCAAGATTCCAGAGGCATCGATACAAATGAGTCTGGCTGTCAAAGGTAGTTGAGAATGCAGACAAGTTCTATGAACCATATGTTCTACTATGTAAGTAAAAACAAGTGAAGTTTTAAAAGTGTTAAGTTCAACTCAATGTTAATTTCTAAAGTTATCATTTCGCTTCACTGTGTACCACTTCCTAGTTATCAAAATCATTAGAGATGGACATCTTTGAATGTAATCATACAACTGAAGTTGTATATTCATCATTTCAGTAGAAATACTTATGAAAGTGATCTGTGGATTTGAGTATTAAATAAACTTTTCTGCTGGCTTGGTTTATTGGTTTCTTAGAAACACAACAATGGTGGTTACAGTGACTTGAACAATATTCATAGATCCTGCGAACAGCATAAGGACTCAGCTAGTCACATTGAATATGAAAAACAACCACATCTATTCAGAAGGGGGTAGTGATAACATTGTTTCTTGGCAAAAACTTTCCCTTTGAAATATAAATATACATAAATTTATAACATTTTCATTTATTAATTAACTTTTTAATTTGGCATAAAGTTTTGGTGTTAATTATCTGGTCTGTGTTGACTGTTTTTCATATTTTTTAATCAGCTACATCCCCTAACCAACAAATCAGGAGTTGCCAGCACTAGATACATAAGTAGCTATTAGTGTGCGACATGACATTACTGCAGTTAGATATTAAGTGTATAGAATAAGAATCAATAATAAATGTCATCTTGTTTATTTTCAGTTATGGTTAAAGTTCTATTGGTAAATGTTATAAACATAATATTTAAGTGCCAACATTTAAAACAGTAAAAAATCTGGTGTTCCATTCACATGATTTTCTCTACATCTCTGGAATAAATAATTGATAAAAAGCTTATTCTTCCATTAACTTCATTTTAATCAAGAGAAACATTAGCAGAAATTTTCTTATTTGCTTTCTTGTAAATAGAAGGGAACTAAGTGAGTACACTAGGCTAAAGCAATGGTCAAATCTTTTAAAAGCTGGTTGCTATGTGATTGAAGTTCCTTTGTTTGCATGTCCAAGAGTTGGCAAATTCCTGCATGAGAAAAGTATTAATATTTTAAAACTAAAACCAATAATAAGGAATATCTCTAAAATGGTTAATTCTAGGAAAAAAATGTCTATAACATATAATGCATGTTTTAACAAGCACTAAATTTTTTGTTCAGTAAGTTTTGGTCCATCTCTTTTGGTTTATAAGTTATACAAAATTCTGAAAATTCATCCAGAACAAAGATGTCTTCACAGGCTATTCCAGGAAAATTGAATATATACATTTTATTTGTCATGTAAATATCGTTAATATGCAATATTTTAATAAAAATCATTACAGCTATTTTTAGCAAAATCAAAATTTTCAAAAATGTTTCCATGTAAAGGGTAGTTGGAGATAGAGGGATTTTCTTGAAAATCTTTGTGTCGCATTCTTGGAAGATATTGAACTTAAATACCAAGTTTTTTTGTTTTTGAGCTATGCTGCCCACAGACACACACTGACAGACAGACATCATATGGACATTTTTCTAAAAATGCTTTTTTTTGGATTCAGGGTATCTCCAAATGTCTATTTCGGTGAAATCTCAGTATGGAATTTTTGGGTACAATACACTATCTGCATAGTATGTGTAGAAAAGTAAAAAATCTGATGTGTTCCATTCACATGACTTTCTGTACATCTCTGCAACAAATTATTGTTAAAAAGCTTATGCTTCTATTTTCTTCATGCTAATCGAGAAAAAAAAAACTAGCAGAATAGTCTTATTTCTTGCTTCCTTGAAAGTAGAAGTAGAAGTGAAATAGTGATAGTCAAAAGCTGGTTGCTATGTGACTAAAGTTCCTTTGCTTGTATGGACAGGGGATGATAAATTCCTGTATGAGAAAAGTATAAGTTTTTCATAGCTGAAACCAAAAACAAGGAATATCTCAATAACAAACAACTACACGAAAAAAAGTACATAACATAAACTGTGTGTTTTAAAGTGCTCTACATTTTTTGTGTGGTAAGGTTATGCCCATCTCTTACGTTTTAGCAGTTATGTAAAATTCCGTAAAATTGACCCAGAATAAAGTAGTCTTGAGAGGCTATTTCCAGAAAATTCAAAATATACATTTTATTTACCAGGTAAATATCTTTAATATGCAACATTTTAATCAAAATTGTTAGAGCCAATTTTTAGAAAATCAAAATTTTCAAAAACAGTTCCATGTAAAGGGTAGTTTGGGGTGGGGGGATTTTTCTCAAAATCTTTGTGTCGCATCCCTGGAAGATACTAAACTTAAATACCAAGTTTGGTATTTTACTAACTTTTTGTTTTTGAGTTATCGTGGTCACAGACACACGGACACCCACACGGACCTTTTTCTGAAAATGCTTTTTTGAGATACATGGGACCCTAAAACATATATTTCCAGTGAAATCTCGGTATCAAATTTTTTGGTGGAGTGCAATACTTTCTCTTTACACTATGTACTTAGTGCGTGTAGAGAAAGTAAAAAGGGTTATCATATCACATCATAATTTCCAATTCAGAGGCCTACAGCAAGCTTGAAGCATGGAGAACTTATCAAAGAAACATAACCATCAGAATGCTAGCCATTAACACATGTTTAGTTCCCTTACCTTTATTTTATTCCATTCCATTTCAATCATCTTGATAAGTCTGTCTCTTCATGGATAAAAGGTATTCCAGGACTCTGAAGAAAAAAACAAATAAAGAATAAATCAAAGAACAATTTTAATGAAAGGGTGTTTTGGAACAGTGTTACATATGAATAGAATATTTTTGAGTTGGGTTGGAAATCATCAACAATGAAGCCCACATGGCTTCGAAACCGGTCTGGAAAAATTATAATAAGTGATACTTAAGTGTTACAAACCCAACTCAAAAATATTCTAAAAAATAAATTGTTTTGTCATATGCTTACAAATCAAAACTAAGGAATGAAAATCTCATGTTTTCCATTCACATATTCTGCAATAAAATATTCTTCAATGTACCCATGCTAATTGAGACATCCATTAGCAGAAATGGTCTTAACAGTCACTGAGTGATTTAAATAGCTTTACAACATTTGCGGATGGATTCCTTACATCAAAACAAGAAGATATGTTTATTAAACATATGATCTAAAACCCTTCATTTTTGCATAATCAATGTATTAATGAAAGTTTAAGTTTAATGGCTTTCCAGGCCCAATTTATCTATGCACTCATTCATGAAAGGCTTTGACCTATATTACCCCCAGAGGAACTGGCCTTGGGATGCCATGGCTGCCTGTTTACATTAGTCATTGGTCAGTTGTGTAATACGTTCTCTCATAATGCCTTACAGATGCTGTCTACTTCATTCAGAGCATTCACCCAGACTTACATCAAAATTTGGATCTCTTCAAAAGAAACTCAGCCCTACAAGAGCCTGCAGTAATATACATCTCAACACTCATAGGCTCACCAGGTGCCTTAAGTCTATATCACATCAGGGTAGAAATTTATACAACCATCTTCCAAACAGTGTTAAAGAGATTAGTCACAAAACATTTAGAACAGCTGTTAAGAACCATCTCAAAAGTCATTTACCACTCACTATCAATGAATACTTCAATCAGAAACTCTAACTTGTTCCACAGAATACAAATTAAATAACTATAAATCATTATTATTTATTATATTATTATTATTATCATCATCTTTGTAACCATATTTCTCTTGTATAGATACTGCTGCTTTTTGTTTGTCATTACAGGTCCCATTCTGCACAAGTAGGAAGGAGCCTGGCGCTGGTAGAAAACTATTTTGGATTTTTTTTTTTTTTTTACAAATTCTGTATATATTCAATCTCAAATGTAACAAAATTTCATTGTATTTTGACGATGCCATAGAATCTGTATTTCTTCAGGCTGATAATAAATCTATCTACTAGAAGATATGTCCCTACAAATACGAAGAAACATGTTGTTTATGCATGATGGGACACCAGCACAGTTTAGTCTCATTGTTCAAGAGGCTCTGTCTGGTATCTATCATGACAGATGGATAGGTGTAGAAGGACCGGTCTCATGGCCTGCACTTTCTCCTGACCTCAATCCTTTGGATTTTTATCTTTGGGGGCACCTTAAACAATTGGTTTATGCTGCAGAGATTCCGGATGAAGCAACTCTTAATCTAAATGTAAAGTTCATGTTTTGAAGAGTGTGTGAGTGTATAGGTGCAAGAGGAGAACATTTTGAGCATTTTCTGAGAGTTGTGTTTGTGTTGCACACCTCCCAACAAGCTCACAATGTCAAAAACAGAATAATGTGCCACTTTAAAGTTATAATTAATAACATTTTGAATCGTGACACATCAAAAACAAAGGATTTTGGAATATCTGTTTATATGGACATTTCTTCTTATTTCAATGTAAGGAACCAATTCCCCATCTATGTAAAAGTATTTTTGAATCACTCTGTATACAAAGAATAAGGGAACACATTAGGCTAAATTGATATTCAACCCTTTTTAGAGCTGGTTGCTTATCACATTGAAATTCCATTGACTTTGCAGAACCAGACTGAAAAAACAATTAATAATTTCCCATAGATATTGGAAAGTTTAAACCAATAATAAGTAATATCTTGGAAATGGTAACATAAATTGTTTTAACAAGACCTATATTTTTTATACAGTTGATTTTGTCTATCTCTTGCAATTTATGAGTTGTGTAAAATTCATCCAGAATGAAGAAGGCTTCAGTTGCTATTTACAGAAATTCAAGATATACGTTTTATTCATTATAAAAATCTCATAAACATGTTATTAAGCCCTTTTTGAGAATATCAAAACTTTTTTAAAAGGTTTAACGTAAAGTTTGGGGAGATTTTCTTGAAAATCTTTATATCACATCCTTAAATGAAGGTTTGTAATTTAGATGGCATAAGCAATTATCATCCAATCAGCTTAATGTCAACACTGCACGAGTTATTTTCAACCATAATAACAAAAAGAAAAAACTGAGGTCTGAATGAGAATCAGCCCGTTGAACAAGCACATTTTCAAGCAGGTTTCTCAACAATAGATCACATACAGGCAGTAACTCAAGAAATGGAAAAAGCTCAAGAATTCAACCTGGAACTATACTTACAAGGGCTGTTCCAAAATTACCTGGCCAAACAAAGAAAGCACAACAATTTTGAGGAAAAAAGTCTTTATTTCTCTACATAGTCTATTTTCAGCTCGATACATTTTTACAACCAATATTCAATAGCTCTGATACCCTGTTTATAGTGACAACTATCCAGGTCTGCAAAATAGCCATCAACTGCAATCTTTATTGCTGGCAAATTTTCTACCACCAAGCCATTTCTTCAAGTTTGGAAACAGAAAATAATCAGAAGGAGCTAAATCTGGTGCATGAGGAAGCAATTCAAACTTTAACTCATTGATTTTGGTCATGGTGATAATAAACGTGTGAACTGGTGCATTGTCTTGATGAAACAAAACTTTCTTTTTCGCTAAATGTGGCCGTTTTTGCTTGATTTCATGACTCAAACTCTGTAACAAGTCTGCATAATATTTGCCATCAATTGCTTTTCCTTTTTTGAGATAGTCAATGAAAATTATCCCACGTGCATCCCAGAAAACTGATGCCATGGCCTTGCTAGCATATGGAACTGCCTTCGCCTTCTTTGGAGCTGATTCTCCCCTTCCAGTCCACTGGTTTGATTGTTCCTTTGTCTCAGGTGTGAAGTGATGGACCCAGATTTTATCCATTGTTATGAATCGATGCAAAAACTCAACTTTATTGCAGCAAAACATTGCCAAACACTTGACTGAAACGTCCTCATGATGCTGTTTTTGTTCTATCGTGAGCAACTGCGACACCCACCTTACATACAACTTTCTCATATCCAAATTTTCGGTCAGTATGCATTGTACAGAACTTTTTGAAATGCCTGCAATGTCTGCTAGCTCAGACACTTTCACCTGATGGTCATACAATACCATTTTGTGGATTTTCGTCATAATTTTTGGACTGGTAACCTCATTTGCTCGACCACTGCAATGTTCATCTTGGCAGCTCAAATGGCTGCACTTAAACTCCGCCCTTCAATATTTCAATAAATGAAGGAGCAGACTCCCCCAGAGTAGAATCTAGCTCAGCTTTAATATTAGTTGGGCTAAGACCTTTCAAATGAAAATATTGTATCACATAATGATGAGCAGTTTTATCCATGTTTATAAATTTGCTGAGAGCATACACTAATGAAAAAACAACCACTATCTATAGGTCAGGTCGGTTACTTCTGGGACAGTCCTCATAGCATTGAGACATAGCATTGAGACAGTCCTCATAGAGCATGACCCAATGCTGACGGCATTAAAAAGCCAAGGTATAGAAGAAAAATACATAAGGATAATGCCAGGATATACTCAAGTGTGAAAGCTAAAATCCAACTGGAAAGAGAAACTGAAGAGAGGAGATCCTATACCACCCAGTTTGTTTATTAGTCTGCTAGAAGATGAGGACGAACTGGGGAATCCAGAGAGATGGACAGAAACTCTGCAACCTAAGATTCGCAGAGGACATCGTTCTGTTTGCAACTTCTGCAGAGAAATTAAATCAAGCAATACAAGAATTAATCCAGCAGAGCAAAAAAGCTAGACTGGAACTAAATCTCAAGAAAATAAAACTAGTGACCAACAGCAATGAAGAAACTGACCAAATAAACAATAGAGATCTAGGATATATCACCATATACAGCTAGCTTAGACAAATAGTGACTTTCAACAACGCCACCTGCAAAGAAGTCCAGTGATGCATTTTGGCAGCATGGTCAAAGTTCTGGAGCCTGAAATTTGTCCTCACAAGCAAATAATATAGTATAAGAATGAAAAACGATATACTGGACAGTTGCATTCTTTCTCTCTTACTAGATGGAGGTCAAACCTGGGCCCTAACAAACAGAGAAAGAAAAATGTTGGGAACATGACAAAGAAAGCTGGAGAGAAAGATTTTAGGATCAGCCTTCGTGACAAAATCCTCAAGTGACATCAGTGATCTACATCAAATGGAGGCGGGCGGGCCACATCATGATAATGGACCACAACAGATGGGCACACAAAATGACAACCTGGGATCCAAGAACCGGTCAAAGAGCATAAGCCGGCAGAAAAAAAGATGGACAGATGATCTGAAACTTCACTTTGGACACAAGGATCACAGAGAATGGAGACTACTGATAGACGCAGTATCAAAAGAATGTGCATCTTTCTTGAACTGGCTACTCGCAATTGCAAGAGCACCCACCTTCCAGCTAAGAAGCCCTTCTCTATAGGGATTCTACAGGCTTATTCTAAACTCTAAATTTACCCAACTTTTCACTTTTGAGTTATGCCCTTTTCTCTTTCTCTCTCTCTCTTTCACGCACACATATACACACACACACACACAATTGTTTTTTATTCAGGGAATCCTAAAATGTGTATTTCCACTCAAATTTTGATTTCAAAATAAAATTTTTAGCTAGAATTAAATACCTTCTCTACCTGTAATGCATGTGGTAGAGAAAGTAACAAGAGCAAACATGAAATGATTTGGGTTTTAATCAGATAGCTTTTCTTTTCTTAAGGGAATGCTATGATGGGGTCACACAAGGAAGAATTCACAGGGAAGGGGGCCATGGGGGACAAATGCCTCTTCTTTACCAAGAAAAACATTGACAAAGGAATGTAGGCTACAACATAATAAATCTCATATAAAGATAAAAAACCTTAAAAAAAAACTGCAGACAAAATAAGACTGTGATTTATATAGAAGTTTAATAAAATATGATGTGCTCCATTCACATGACTTTCTATCTCTGTAACAAAATACTTAAAAAACGCTTAATCTTCTATTTACTTGATGGTAATCGATAACAAGTTATCAGAAATGGTCTTATTGCTTGCTTCCTTGTAAGTAGAAGGGAAATAAGGGAATACACTAGGCTCATGCAATAATAAATTCTTTTAAAAGTGGGTTGCGATGTGATCAAAGTTCTTTTGTTTGTATGGCCAGAAATTGACAATTTTCCATATGAGAAAATTAAGCATTTTAAAACTGAAACAAATAATAAGGAACATCTCAAAAACAGTTCAACTCCACAAAAAAAAAAAAAAAAAAAAAAAAAAAAAAAAAACATAAATTGTGTGTTTTAACAAGTTCATCATTTTTATGTAGAAACTTTCTGTCTCTCTCTTATGGTTTGCCAGTTATGCAAAATTCTGCAAAATTCGTTCAGAATAAAGATGTCTTCAGAGTCTATTCCCAGAAAAATCAAGATATAAATTTTATTTGGCTGTGAATAACTTTAATATACAGCATTTTAATCAAAATCATTAGTCATTTTTGTGAAAAATAGAATTTTCAAACATTTTTCCATGTAAAACATTAGTTTGGGATAAGGGGATTTTCTTAAAAATGTTCGTTTAGCATCCTTGAAAGATAAAAAAACTAGTTTGGTATTTAACAGTCTTTTAGTTTTTGACCTATGTCGTCCATGGACACACACACACATGGACATTTTGCTATAAATGCTTTTCTTGGATTCAGGAGGTCTCAAAATATGTATTTCCGATAAACTCTGGATATCAAATTTTTGGGTGCAGTACAATACTTTCTCTCTATACACTATGTACATTGTACGTGCAGTAAAAAGATGCAAGCTAAATACATAACATAAAACAAAACACATAATTAACATTAATATCAACTAAAGATTATGTTTTAAAATTAATAATTTTAAACTCACATGTCTCCAGTACTTCATTTGGATCCCAGGTAATCTAAGAGCCAAGAAAAATAACACACAAAATAAAGCTGTAGATGTCAATAGGAAAATAAATAGAAGAGAAAATGTGAAATGAAGTTTAACCTTTTTAGTGCCAATTGTGATCTAATCATGATGCTAATTTCATATGTTTTAGCTTTTTACAGAAGGAAAATCTATGTACTTTCTACGTCATAACCATACACAAAGGTTTCCTGGAGCATTACATTCCAAACAGCTAATTAGCTCCAAATGGAATTTCTCTAGCTTGTGTTTGTTTATTTGTATTGAAAAATGGTGTCATCTAACAAAAGGTTACTGATGGAAGAGGAAATATGAACTAAAGTTCACAATGTATTTAAAGAAAGCAACAGTGATTTTGAATTCTCAGACCTTGCTGAAAGCATTTTCTAACATTGACATATGAAAGGAGGATGTACAGAGTGGTGCACAATGTATCTATCAAGTGTATTTGAGAAATAGACTTATAAATACAAGAGAAACTACTTTATTTGTGAAAAAGTGAAACAATACACATTTGCATTTATGGATATTACACTTACATCAACACCACTTGAATATGACGTCATCTCAGTGGGGCCCCCATCTGCATTTATGCATTCTTTAAGATAACATAGAAATGCCTCCATGGCTGGTGGAAGGGCATTGATTTTCTGGCCGATGGCACTTTTCAAATCCTAATGGTTTGCCAGTGGTGTGAGAATACTTTTTCTTTAAATTTCTCCACAGAAATTATTCTAGAACAGTTAAATCAGGAGATTGGGGTGGCCAAGTTAAATCTCCAAAGCGGAAAATCAGTTGATTGGGGAACACTCTTTGGTAAAAAACTTTGCTTTGAAGTGCAGTATGTGGCATATCACCATGCTGCAAAAACCATATGTTGTTTGACTGTCGTTCCTGTAGTTCTGGAATGACAAAGTTTTGCAAATTTCACCATGGTGGTCAGAATTTACAGTTACTGCGTTACCAGCACAATCCTCGGAAAAATATGGACCAATAATCCCACACATTCCAATTGGACACCATACCATAACATCCTGGCTCATAAACTATGCGAGAATTTTAGTTTTGTTTGTTCTCAAACTCTCTGAAGAAGAAGCTCACTTCATCTGACTTGAACAGTTGGTTAAGCAGTCATCTGTGCCAGTTTTGATACAGGCGGAGCTGCATTTCAGTTAGGGAATGCGTAACAATGAAGGTTACGATCTTTGTCTGTATGAGCCAACAATCCATTGCATATCAATTGTGAACATTAGTAGTTGTAAGCTTTCACTGCCGGAGTCCAAATTATAAATAGAAGAATTTTCTGGGTTGAGAAGCCGTGGTCTGCTGGAGTTTTCAGGCCCAGACGTTTCATTCACGACTGTGGTGAACATCTTCAGTGGCCTGGTCTAAGTCTTCTCAGTGAAAGTTTGGTTGCAACTGACTCGTTGGCTGAAATAGTGGCAGTATTTATACTTGGGCTGCTCTCATGCGATTGGTCTGGCTGGAGCTGCATATGTGGGGATGGTGGAGTGAGGGTGTTAGCCATTCCGGAGCTTTTGATTCCTGATTTTTTGGATGATCTCATTGGGTTTGTGCCTGTTTAATGTTCTCAAGTAGCTGATGCCAGTTTTTGCTTAGTTTTTTGAGCCTCTTCTTTCCTATTAAAGTTATTGGGATGTTTATTTTATTTATTTTTTTATTTATTTATTTATGCTAAGCTTTATACAGGTGAATATGACCGGTGTTCAGCCCTGGCTCTTTACCGGTCATACTCATATTTTACAAAAGTTTATTAATTCTAGTTTATTACACCATTTTGTCTATTTACTGTCCATACCCATTTATTTTTTACTTTGTATAAGAATTGTCCAATCTTCTTACTATGTTTTTGAAATATTTCAACTACTGCTACATTTCTATCTATTTTAAACCATTTCTTATTAATATACGCTTTTCTCCAAATTTCAGTCCCTTTACATTTAAATAAAATGTGTTCCATATCTTCATTTCTGCCACATATAGGACATTGATTTTATGGAATACTCTTCCTTAAACCTTTTAACCTCCATACTCCTGCTTTCAGCCATGCAATACCTTCTCGCTCCTCTTTATTTGTCACATCTATGTACTTTTCCCTTCCCCATGAGACTTTCATTGGTATATAGAAAACTAAATATCTCTTTTCAGTTATCTCCCTAAATATTTTTTGTATTTCTATATCCTCAAATCTTTTCCTTGCCAACTTCCAGAAGTTATTCACATTATTTTCTCTTCTTCTCCACAGGGATGTTTATAAATGTCTATTGCTTCATGTTGTAATCTAGCATGGTAATAAGGCATAGATGAGAGAACGGTTGTTTCATGATATTGAATTATGTGTTCCCCTTCTGCCCAAAGTGCGTGTTCAGCGGCTGCGGACTTCTCGGGTTGACCTAGACGGCAGCATCTCTTGCGTTCTGTAAGCTGGGTATTGATGCTAGGTTGTGTGGTACCCATGTATATTGCACCACAAGAACGGGGATGTGAAAGACACCAGTTGAAGTAAGCGGGTCCCTGAGGTCTTTGGTGGACTGTAACATTTAGCTGTTTGGTCGCTTGAACACTATTTTAATATTATGGTGCTTGAGTAGGGTTCTATTCTGTCAGTGACACTCTTGAAATATGGCAGGAAGGCAGTGCCTTTGCCACTGAAGATGCTTAATGCAGTCGTGAACGAAATGTCTGGACCTGAAAACTCAGCAGACCATGGCTTCTCAGCCAGGAAAATTCTTCTAGTTATAATTGCAAACATTGTAGCTGTATAATCATATCTGATTCATGTGCAAGCGCACCTCAAGTTCAATAAAAATACCAAACAAAATTGGTAGATACATTATGCACCACCCTGTATATTCCAGCTATAGCGTTGAAAATGATACGATAACAATGGCCCTTGTATGCAAGCAAATAATCAGTGTGCTTATCAAAATGGATTTATGGAGGTGTAACCAGATCACACAAACATGTGAATTATTCATTCAGATATGCAAAATATGTCATTTTCATAATTAGTTGTCTTATTTATTAGTTGGATGTTTTTGATGAATTTCTTTTCAGTTTTCAGATTACATGAATTCATTTTTTGCGTTTAAAAAAATAAAATGCCTGAACAAAACAGATTGCTGTTTAAGTAAAGAAATATCTGTACTTTCATTTTGTTAGTCTGAACTTTCTGTACAGTAAGGTTTGTATGCCCAATTATTGATTATTTTTGGATATTTTATTTTACTTTGAAAATGTTCTTTTGTTTTTGGTTTTTTAAAAATATTGAAGAGACTTCTCATCCATATAATAGATATTATACAGCAGACAAAAGGGCTCACTAATAAAAAAAAAACGGATTCACCTCCCTTTGCCATTTGATAATTATTTTATTACTAATAATTTAAAACCTTGCATTTGCTCTAGAATTACCTAGCAGTTTTTAATAGCATTTTGTTATTTTGGCACTAAAAGAGTTGATATAAAAGCAATAATCAGGAAAATATCAAGAAGAAGAATAGGAGATAAGTACATTTGAAAACTTATTGCTGTTAAAATGTATAATGGTAATAAAGTCAGGTTATTATTATTTGTGCAGAATTATAGAACAATCCATGGAGCTGCAATCATCACTGTACCTGCTATTTGAAAAAGCGTTTGATAGTGTAATGAGGAAGAAAATGTGGAAGGCTATGAAAGAGTTTGGAATTCAAAGGAAAATCATAAAGATAATCCAAGTAATGTATGAGAACTGTATATGCCAGGTTCTACATCAGGGTCGCCCTCCGTGGTGAAATGGTTACCATGCTGACTTCGTATACCCAAGGTCCGGGTTCAAACCCGGCAGAGGACGATGAATTTTTTCGGGCGTAAAAATCCTTAGCATGGCTTCCTTCGGAAGGGAAGTAAAGCCGTTGGTCCCATGTTGTAGATTTACGGCACGTAAAAGAACATCAAGCCTGATAGAGAGGCCTCTGAGCAAAATTAAGCGATCTTTCACGCCCAATTTAGAATGGGACGCTGAGAACCAGAGCAGTTAAAGAGCGTCCACAAACAACATGACATTTATTTATTTATTTCTACAGCAGGGGATGTTGTTTGAGTCCATCCCAGTAAATACAGGAGTCAGGCAAGAATGTTTACTGTCACCAATACTATTTTTGTTGGTGCTGGACCTTATGATGAAAAAGGCCATGATCCGAAGAAGAGCAATTCAATGTGGACTGATGGATAGGCTGGAGGTCTTGGGTTTTGCAGATGACTTGTGTTTGTTAGCCAGCAGTTTCAAGGATATGGAAGCAAAGCTGAATGCTTTAAAAATCGAAGCCTACAAATCAAAATAAAACTGCTGTAATCAAATTTAAACTGCAACACCGGAGTAATATTCAACAATTCCAATTAGATATAGATGAAAGTAAAATTACAGAGATAAGTAACCATCTTTTTCTTGGAATATGCATAGATAAACACCTAGCTTGGAAACAACATATAATGTCTGTAAAAAAGTTTCTAAAGGTATATACTTAATTAGTCATTTATCAAAATATGTTGACAATAATGTATTAATTACTGTGTACTATGTGGTAATCTTTCCACACATCACATATGGTATAGAAGTAGGGGGATCTGGTGCAGACTCTCACTTTAAGAGGTTACTTATCCTACAAAAGAGATGTTTAAGAATAATCTATAAGTTAAAAAGCAAAGAAAGTTATAGGGAGATTTTCAGAAATAAGTTCATCACAGTCTATTCCTTATATTCATATAGAATCATACTGCTTGCTTATTCAAGACTGGAACTGCATAATCATGATACAAGACATAGGTTAGATCTCCATAAAAGTACCTATAATACTAAATCAATAATGAAAGATCCATATGTTGCTGGGGCCCATCATTACAACACACATATATATAGCCTGCGCACCGAAGGAGGGTATGGGCAGTTAGGGGGTGGACGTCGATTGGTCATTGGCTCTCACCTGTCCGAGGGCTGTCTCTGCTTCGTGTTTAAAGCGAGGAGTTTCCCTTTGCTCAGGTTTCACTCTCGCTCTTTCCAGAGCCGGAATCCAAGCTTTGTTTATTTGCTGTCTTTCTTCTTTTCGATTGAAAACGTTTTTGTGTTTGAATATTTCAATCACTTCTCGTGTCAAGTGAGCTGATTGGTTCTTGTGAGCACCATAGTGTCCCTGTAGGCCAAATAATAGCGAATGTTCTGCTGTTGCTGACTTTTCTGCCTGTCCTAACCAGCTGTGCCTTTCATGCCCTTTTAGACGTGTACTGATGCTCCGCAACTACATGGAATTTTGTAAACTCCTGCTGTGCAATGTGAGTGTTGCTTATCTTTTACAGAGCTGAGTAAGTCCTTCAGTTTCCTTGTTGGTTTATAAATGGTCCTAATGTTGTGTGATTTAAGCAGTTTTCTCTAGTAATAACTGCAATACCTGAGATATGAAAGAAATGGTGCATTAGAAAATAAATTATTCATGAAGAAGCTGTAGCTTAGTTTACTCTTTTCCTCCGGTACTTCCTCAAGCATAATAATTAAAGGATTTGCTACTTTACCAAATAACTTATAGTCAGCACTGGATTTTGGTCCTTTACCTTGGTACATCTGAAAATTCACTAAATGCCTGTTACCATATGGTAACACTGAAATTAGGAAGCCACAGCTTCACCTGCTTTTAGAAGTATAATTTGTAACTCTCAGAAAACATATATTGCAGTATATAAGCCTTCTTGCTACAAAGAAATTATGCACATTATAATTCAAAATGTTTATAATTACACTTAGTCGAAATGGATGTCCATTTTTGCTCCACACGTAGCAATAACAGTTTTCAAACAGGCTGTATGTTCATATTGTAACAAACATGACAATGACTTATTACTGATAGATGGTGGACTTTGTGACAGTGATGTGTTTTAACAATTGAGTCGATTTTGTAACACTACATCACTTACTTTTTATTTCTCAAAAGATGTTTCAGAAGCCATGCACTTCCATTGTCAATTCCTTTGGTTGACTGCCGGCATTGCTTGCTGTGGTGGTTGTGTCTGTCCCTGGTGGTGGTTTGATGAACCTCTGTATCAGTAGGTTGCCTGGCGGGATTTCAAAATTGAAAACGTAGTTCTTGTTTTTACAAATATAAATGTTTTCCCAAACTTTTAATTCTGTCTTCTTTGTGATGTTTTTGAGAATTTTTGGGCTTCTATTTAAGGTGTGTTTATCTTTCCAAAAATATCAAGCTACCATGGATTTTCTTCTTGTTTGAGTTTAATATTCTTGTGGTGTTCTTTTGCTCTTGTTTTTATATTTCTCTTTGCTTGGCCGATGCAGATTTTTTTACAGTTGTTGCAGCTGAACTGATGTATTCCTGATTCTTTTCTTATGGGATATCATCTTTTAATTTAGAATTTAAAATGTTTTTTATGGAGTAATTGTTTTTTGGGGCTAGAATGATGTTATGTCATTTGAAGATCCTGTGGAATTTGTAGAACATTGTAGGGTGGTATGTAAACCTCTTGTAGATCTTTTCTTTCTGGTTTTGGGTGAGTGTACTGACTTCTTTAATTTTCTTCCTATTTTTGGCCTTATTAACTTTTTTGTACACCAGTTCTGCCCAGAATTCATTCTCTGTAGCTATGTCCAATATTTTAGCAAGTTCATAGTGGTATTCTGTTTTGCCCATTGGTACATATACCAATTTGAGTGTAAGGCTGTTGAGTATGTCATGCTGATGACTACTCATTGTTGAAAGCGTGGTACCTTCATAGAGTGATATACAGTCATACCACTCCCCCAGCTTGATTTTTCAAAGGACAGAAACAACTTTAAGAATATGTTACGTACATTACCATATGGCAACTCTAGACGTTAATGGGTTAAGGTGTGGTAAAATACTTTACAGTTACCGCAATGGAAATCTTTACATGGTAATAAAAACAACAAACACTGACTTTACATGGTTTATTTTTAACTTCTCCATACAGTTAGTACTTGCTCATATTTCCCTTAACTTGTATCACTTTCATGAGTCTCCTAGGCATCGAGTCTGCTAGATTTTCAAAATAATTTTTATCCATTTCCACCCACATCTTCTTCAACACCTCCTGCAGTTCCTTAATATTTGATGGATGCAGCTCTACTATTTTATCTTTCACTTGATCCCAAGCATTTTTAGGAGAGTTACCAGGCCAGTCAGGTACAGGTATATTATTGTCTTTTAAGAACTTCTGAACCATCTTTGTTCTATGAGCAGGGGCACCATCATGCATAAAGTACTGACACTGATGAATTGGCCAAAATGTGGCCAAATGCTGTTGCAATGCTTCTTAATAATTACTTCCCTTCATTGTTATGTTCTTAGGGAGAAAGTACAAGCAACCTCTACCATAATTACCACTAAAAGTATCCCATACCATCTCACCATCCATACCATCTGAATAGAAATGGAGTTTTATTTACGGACTCTCTTTAACTGCTGTGGTTCTCAGTGTCCCATTCTATACTAGGCATGAAAGACTGCTTAATTTTGCTCAGAGGCCTCTCCATCAGGCTTGAGGTTCTTTTACATGCCATAAATCTACAACATGGGACCAACAGCTTTACTTCCCTTCTGAAGGAAGCCATGCTAAGGATTTTTAGGCCTGAAAAAAATCTACTGTCTTCTGTCCAATGGTAACCATTACACCACGAAAGGCGACTACTTTCTGGATGTTTAACAGCTTTGACGGCAAACTTTGGATCATATTGTGACATAATTTTTGGCCTTCTCACCTTTTTGGACTTTCCTCTGACCAATTTGAAAGTGCTTTCATCAGAAAACATTACTTTGCCCCAGCCCTCTGATGTCCAGTGCTGATATGTTTTGCAGAAATTTGCTCTTTTCTTCAGTTAGAAGAGGTTTCTTGGCAGCACTTGAATTGGTAAACCTAGGTCTTTTTGAAGCCGATGCTGAATGGTCCAGATTGCAACACTGTTGAGCAGGTCTGGATGATTCTTCTTTAACTCAGTTGCTGTAATCACTTAACGTTTTAGAAGGTCATCAGTCCTTGGTGAAGTCTTTCTTTTACTACCTGAGCCTGAATTTTGATTTGGTGTGGTACCACATGGTAAAGGTGCTTGTCTTGAAATCTTTAGATCAGCAGCCACATGAATTACCTCTAACAGAGTTAAAGCACGAGTCTTCTCCTCAGAAGTGAGCTTCTTGCAACCCATTTTGTGCATTAGATGCAGAAATACACACCTTCAAAAACAGCACTCAGATTAAAAATCTGATGTGTTCCATTCACATGACTTTCTCTACATCTCTGAAATTCAGTATACAAATGAAGCTCTGGAAAATGCTGATTCCGAAGGTAGAGTTTTTCGAACTTTCAATAAATGGAGTGCAAGCTGCTTTACACAGATTTTTTCAAACTCATATTTGATACTTGTTGTAAATTTAAAATAAAATATTAATATGGAAGTTATGACTATTTTCTTACCTGTTGAGAAATCCTTGAGTACCATACTTTTAGATTGCACCAATACTTTTTGGCAGATTTGATTGATGTACTATAAATAATAACCCAAAAGTAGGCATAAAAACCCAGGGTTTCTTGGCCCTTCATCTAAAGAAACGCAAGGTGTTAAACTGTACAACATGTTTTAATCTTTACATTTTGTAAGTACCTGCGTAAGTAATCGTGTAGGTCAAGGGTGGTCAATCTATTACACGCGTGTTACCGACTGGTAGGCGAACTCGTTTTTGATGCTCTATGTCTAAAATATCTAAAAATTGTGACATAGTGTGACATTTTAAGCATCATTCTCAGAATCTACATGTGAAAATGGACTAAACACATTTATTATCTTTGTGAAGCTAAGTTTCTTGTTGGGTAGTGAAATTATTGTGCGTCACTTTATGATCCGCCCTTGTGTATCCAACAATGGCAGTTGGTCAAGTTGAAAATGGAAGCAACAGCTCCCGAAACAAGTTCCTCATAAATAAAAGTGTAAGTGAAGGAGTATAAAAGAACTGATTCCACAAATATATTTGTATAATTTGGACATCACTGTTACTAACTTCCTCAAGCATATTAATTAATGCAAGGTCAGTTAAAAATGCAAAGTTAAAAAATTTAGCAGCTATACAATAAAGCAAGTATCCTAGGAACATTTCATATCACATCAAAAAGTGATTCATTAAGAATAAAACAACTAACATCATAACTCATTAAAATTCTATGTGCAGTATGTTTTATGTACTAAGTTTATGGTAAAAGCTCAAAGCAATCAAAAGAAAACTGGATGCTTTTTAATTTTCAATGATGGATTGCCTTAAGGACATGAATGACTGAAATTTTGAAATCCCAAACTAACAATGCTAGCTTTTTGAAATTGATACCCAAATGTAATATAATAATTGCACTAGGTTTATCTGTGTCTTCTTTTATTTAGGCTCAAAAAGTTTTAAAGTTACGAATATGCTTTTACTGTCATAAAATACGACAGCTGTCCCAGAAGTACTCGACCTAACAAAGAAAACACAAAAATTTGAGGAAAAACATATTTATTTTTCTACATAGTCTCCTTTCAGCTCAATACACTTTTCCCAGTGATGTTCAATAGCTTCGATATCCTGTTTATAGAACTATCGAGCTCAGCAAAATAGCCATCAACTGCAGACTATACCTCTTCATTGTTGACAAGCCATTTCTTCAAGTATGGAAACAGAAAATAATCACAGGGGGCTAAATCTGGTGAACAGCGTGCATGAGGAAGCAATTCCAACTTTAACTCATTGATTTTGGCCATGGCGATAATGGATGTGTGTAGTGCATTGACTTGGTGAAAGCAAACTTACTTTTTTGCTAAATGTGGCCGTTTTTGCTCGATTTCATCACTCAAATGCTGTAACAAGTTCACATAATATTCCACATTGATTACTTTACTTTATTCCGCGTGTGTCCCAGAAAACTGACGCCATGACCTTCTTCACCTTCTTTGGAGCCGACTCTTCCCTTCCAATCCACTGTTGGATTGTTCCTTCGTCTCAGGTGTGAAGTGATGGACCCAGGTTTCATCCATTGTTATAAATCGATGCAAAAACTCAGCTGTATCCAGCAAAACATTGTCAAACACTTGACTGAAACATCCTCACAATGATGTTTCTGTTCTATTGTGTCCAAACGCGACACCCACCTTGCACACAACTTTCTCATATCCAAATTTTCAGTCAGTATGCAATATACAGAACTTTTTGAGATACCTGCAACCTTTGCTAGCTTGCGTACTTTCAGTTGACGAGCATCCAATACATTTTGTGGATTTTCTTTACAATTTCTGGACTGGTAACCTCATTTGGTTGACCACTGTGATGTTTGTCTTGGCTGCTCGTACAGCCGCACTTAAACTCTGCCACCCAATATTTCACTGTTGTAATCAAAGGAGCAGACTCCTCCAAAGTAGAATCTAGCTCAGCTTTAATATTAGTTGGACTAAGACCTTTCAAATGAAAGTATTGTATCACATAACAATATCCAGTTTTATCCATGTTTACAAATTTGCTGAGAGCATTCACTAATGATAACTGTCAAACAAATGCTAAATAATATAAAATCGTAAAGCTTCAAACTTAAGTTTTCTAAGGCTGGTACTTTTTACCAATATTGTTGTTTGAAACAACAATATATAAAATCGTCAAGCTTCAAACTTAAGTTTTCTAAGGCTGGTACTTTTTACCATTATTGTTGTTTCAAACAACCGCTAGCTATACGTCAGGTTGGGTACTTTTTGGGACAACCCTCATATATAATTTTCATGTTTGAAAATTGAAAACATACTCTTAAATACATCTGAGAGTAAAACCTAGGGCAATACTTATTCCTTGTAACTCTGTGAACATGTACAGCAAATGTTATTTGTGTAACAGAAAAAATGCTCTGTAAGGAGCATTTTACAGGAAGGAAAATGCTGCAAATATCAATAGCGAGAAAACAAGGAAACATTGGAATGCATGGCTTACATTAAAATCCACCAGATTGGTAGATTAGATCTCAAATTTCCTTCTCCTCCCCTCTGCTGCTGCATTTCTGTTCTCTTCTTCTTGCATTGCTGCTTTTCTTCTGTCTAATTTCATTTTTACTTTCTCCATACGCACTATGTACACGGTGTATAGAGAAAGTATTGCACTCCACCAAAAATTCGATACCGAGATTTCACCGGAAATATATGTTTTAGGGTCCCCAATATAAAAAAAAAAAGCATTTTCACAAAAAGGTCCGTGTGTGTGTGTGTGTGTGTGTGTCCGTGTGTCTGTGAACACGATAACTCAAAAACGAAAAGTCGGTAAAATACCAAACTTGGTATTTAAGTTTAGTATCCTCCAGGGATGCGACACGAAGATTTTGAGAAAAATCGCCCCACTCCCAACTACCCTTTGCATGGAACTTTTTTCGAAATTTTTGATTTTATCAAAAATGGCTCTAACGATTTTGATTAAAAATTCGGATATTAAACATATTTACCTGACAAATAAAATGTATATCTTGAATTTTCTGGGAATAGCCTCTGAAGAGTAGTTTATTCTGAATGAATTTTACTAAATTTTGAATAACTGCTAAACCGTAAGAGATGGACAAAAACTTACTACACAAAAAATGTAGAGCACATTAAAACACACAATTTATTTTATATACATTTTTTTCGTGGAGTTCGTCGTTTTTGTAACATTCCTTATTTTTGGTTTCTGCTATGAAAAACGTATACTTTTCTCATACAGGAACTTGTCAACTCCTATCCATATAAACAAAGGAACTTCATTGACATAGCAACCAGCTTTTGACTATCACTTTAACCTACGGTTGTCCCTTATTTTGCTTCTACTTACAAGGAAGCGAGTAATTAGACTATTTCTGCTATTTTTTTCTGATTAGCATAAAGTAAATGAATTATTTGTTGCAGGGATATGGAGAAAGTCATGTGAATAGTACACATCAGATTTTTGAGTTTGTATAATGCAAATGACATCTTGTGGAACTGAAGTTTTTCTTGCCGGGTCCAGTACAGTTTCTAATGCTTTGTTGTAGCTCTATGACTTATGACATTTAAAAATGGCACTAGTGGCCACTTATACCCTTTTTGTATTCAGGAATGTTTAAATTATTTTATGGAATTAAAATAAAAAGTAAATTTTTGTGATTTTTCATGAGATTTCAGTCATACATACCTTTAAGCAGGAATTAAATTCCTCCTATTTCCCCCTCTCCCCTATGTTTAAGGACTATAAATATTGTTTTACCTGACATCAGCGTATGTGTTTCTTTCCCCCCTGTGTTCCGTGTTTCTAGATGCTAGACGGCACTTTCTTTATGCCGCACCAATAGCGGCGTCTGGGTTTCTGCACTTTGTGTCTGCGTCGCTGCAGTAACTTTTTGCACTGGCTGTAACTGTGGCGGTATTACACCAGGCCATGGCATACCTTGCTGCCATCTTTGAGGTTCAAATCGGAAGGTTTCCTGAAATATATAAAACATTTTATTAGAAGATCTAAAGGTTGATAAAGATCTATCCCCACCATATGGCAATGTTGATAACAATTTACACTGTATAACTGAGTGCAAGGAAACCAAAATGTGGAGGGAATATGGAATAAATATCTGATGTGTTCCATTCACATGACTTTCTCTTCATCTCTAACAAATTATTGCTGAAAAGCTCATGCCTCTATCTACTTCATGCCAATCGAGATAAACATTAGCAGAAATGCTCTGCTGTAAGCAGAAAGGAAATAAGGGAATACACTAGGCTAAAATGTAAGTCAAATCTTTTAAATGCCTATTACCAGGCGTTGGCAAATTCCTTTACATGAAAAGTTGAAGTATTTTAAAACTGAAACCAGTAACAATGCATATTTAAAAAATTTTCAACCCTATTGAAAAAATCTATATGACATAAATTGTGTGTTTTAACGAGATCTACAATTTTTGTGTAGTAAGTTTTTGTCTTTCTCTTACAGTTTACTAGTTACGCAAAATCCAGCAAAATTCATCCAGAATAAAGAGATTATTCTCAGAAAATTCAAATTTTACATTTTATTTGCAGTGTAAATGTCTAATATACAGTATTTTAATCAAAATCTTTAAGAGGCATTTTTGAGAAAGTATATTAATTTTCGAAAATTTATACCAAGTTTGGTATTTTACTGGCATTTCATTTTTGAGTTATCATGCTCAGAGAGAGAGGAGCGAGGGAGAGAGACATACACACACACACACACACACACACACACACACACACAGACATGGACCTTTTTTCAAAAAATACTGTTTATGGATACAGAGGACTCTAAAAATTCTATTTCTGGTGAAATCTCGGTATCAAATTTTTTAGTGGAATGCAATACCTTCTCTATACACTATGTACATAATATGTGTAGCGAAACTAAAAATGGGAAAAGTTACTGCCAGAGATACTGTACTTAAAACTTTTTGGAAAGAATTTCTGAAACAACTAGGTAATTATACAGGAAAAGTAAGAGACAAATGAAGGAGGAAAATTGATAAAGAAAGAGAGGATCTTAATAATAAAGCTGATGAGGTTGTAATTTATAGAAGAGGTAAATAGATTAAGTTGGTAGTGTATAAAAATATACGAATAGAAGGAAAGATACATATACATAAATAACCAGGGTGCTGATACCAATTCAGCAACTCCAGGAAGTAAATATATACCAGGTGAAAGAGAAATCATTACAATTTAAACCAGTGATAGATCTCCATATTTGGAACACATTTTGTATCTTTTGTTTTTGTCTCTGACCATTTCCTACAGAGCTAATTTAATTTTGTCGAAAGCAAGAGACATATAAGCTCGCAATGCTGCAGGTAGTGTGGGTGTCACTTGCACTAGGTCAGTATATAAACAAACATGCCTCACTGCTGGTATCTCACCAGTGTAGGCCAATGAAAATGCCAGTTGCACTTGTTTCCCCCCACCCTGTGACGTGTTTGCAAGCAACTGACGTATTTACAGTCAGGAGCTGATTCAGACACCTGACCAACCTGAACGCAACATTGCTGAGTTACTTCATGTCTGAAAAAGATGCTTGGAATATTCCTTTAATTCTTTTAAGTGATTAATTATTTCGAAACTCTGTGTGATCTCCCATAATGCCTATTGAAACTAATGTTAGAAATATGTTACTCTAGGCATCTTACAAATAAAACCATTATCCTCATATATTCTTGAGGAATTACGCATCCAATTTGGAACAAAAACCATTTATTTCTTTGAAATCAGCTGATCAAAGAACAAAATGCTATTAATATTTTTGTTTGTAATGCTTCTATGAAGCACATATTAGAAAGAATGGAGTAAGTTCCCTTCCACTCAGTATGTATAATGTTTGTAACTTGAAAAGATGAAATAAATTATCTACCTATCTCAAAATAGAAAGAAGTAAATATTTTAGATATTTGGGATATATTGTATACCAAAATAATAGAGGAACGGACCAAGATATAGATGACAAATTAAACAAAGCAAAAAATGTTTTCTCTTAATTGAGAACATTATGGATTTCGCAGAATTTTCAAAGAAATACTAAAATAAGAATTTTTAAATCAAATGTATTATCTCTATTGTTGTACGGATGTAAACCTGGTAAACAACACAAGAAATAAATTTAACATTGCAAACTTTTATCAATTGATGTCAAAGACACATACATACTGAGAATCTGGTGGCCAAAAATCATTAGAAACACTGCATTATGGGAAATAACAAAACACTTACCAATTTATAGACGAATAAAGAAGCATAAATGAACTTAGATTGGACACATACTGAGAAAGGATCATGAAAATATTGCTAGACAGGTATTGGTATGGAATCCACAGGGAGAAAGAAGGATTGGAAGACTGAGGGTAGCTTGGAGAAGAACTGGTGAGGTGGAATTGAGAAAAATGAAAACATAATGGAAGGATGTCTTGTCAAGGAATGGAGTTCAATGGTGAAGATATGTTCGGCCTAGGAATTAACAGAATCCACCCACCTGCCTGCCCATCCGTCTAACCATCCATTTTAACTGTGTAACTTTTCTCAAACAGTTTCACCTTTCATTTTATCTCTCGTTTGTTTTACTGGCAATGTAAAATAAACCATACTTCAGTTGTTCACATAGCAACCAACTTTTAAAACATCTTACTATCGTCATAGCTTAATGTGTTCCCTTATTTAGGCCTTCTGCTTAAATGGAGGCAAGTAATAACACAATTACCACTAATGTTTAGCAAGATGTAGCTAAAGAACAATCTTTTTAAGAATAGTTTGTTTGCCTAACAGGTAGGGAAAGTCATATGAATGGAATAAATCAGATTTTTTTAACTTCTAATTTTAATGCAGTTACTTGTTTCATTGCTTTTATTGCTTTATTGTTGGCTTTCCTAATGTGTTTCTCTGAGTTTATCTTCATTGTGAATAGATATCCAAAGTAGTTGAACTTGCCAACTTCTTGTATGGTTTGGTCTGCAAATTTCCATTTGTTAGTCATTTTCAAAAAGTGCTCATTTTTACTTTCTCTACACATACTATGTACATAAGAGTATAGGAAGGTATTGTAACACACTCAAAAATTTGATACCAAGATTGCACCAGAAATACATGTTTTAGGATCCCCTGTACAGAAACCCATTTTTAGAAAAACATCTGTGTGTGAGTGTGTGAATGTCCATGTGTCTATGAACATAGTCACTCAAAAACGAAAAGCCAGTAAAATACCAAACTATATCTTACAGGTATACAACACAAATATTTTGAGAAAAATCCTCCCACCCCAAACTACCCTTTATATGGAAAAAATTTTGAAAATTTTTATTTTCTAAAAAAATGGCTCTAATAATTTTGATTAAAATACCATGCTTAAAAATACTTACATGGAAAATAAAATGTATACCTTGAATTTTCTGGGAATAGCCTATGAAGACCTTTTTATTCTGAATGAGTTTTGCAGAAAATTAGAATATACTAAACTAATATAACAAATTTAGTATTTTATCGACTTTTCGTTTTTGAGATTTCATGTTTACCCACCCATACCCACAGACCTTTTTCTAAAAATTCATTTTTTTTTGGATTCAGGGAACCCTAAAATGTCTATTTCCAGTGAAATCTCGGTTTGAAATTTTTGGATGCAATACAATACTTTTTCTATATACTATGTACACAATACGTGTAGAGAAAGTGAAAAACTGTTTGCATCTATATATAGAACCAAATATGGACATTATGCATTCTCCAAATTGTTTCAAGTTAGGATAAGAGTGCATGATTAGAAACAGTTAAGTGTATCCTGTATCATGCTTGTATATTTGACATTGGCAATTTGGAAACCTTACTCTACTGCCAGAGGTAAACAAAATGCAGAATAGTGGTGTGAGTAGTATGTCTACTGTTGTATTTTAAAACTGAAACGAATAACAAGAAATATCTTTTACGGTTCACCAGTTATTCAAAATGTAGCAAACTCATTCTAAAGAGGTCTTCAGAGGCTATTCCCAGAAAATTTAAGATATACAGTTTATTTGTTATGCAGTATTTTAATCAACATTTTTAGAGCCATTTTTGAGGAAATAAAACTTTAAAAAATGTTTCCTATGTAAAGGGTAGTTGAAGGTGGGGGATTTTATTGAAAATCTTCCTGTCATATCCTTGAACTTAAATGCCAAGTTTGGTATTTAATACATTGAAGCCCAAGCCCCGAGTATAGCTCAGGCAGTGTGAAATGTTCATGAGGCCCACGTCCGAGCTTAGCTCGGGCAGGTATTTCTAATGCCTTTAATGCAATTCCACGACCATACCCCGGTCTTGGGCTATGTGGCAAAGAACATACATCAGTTATCGTTTACTCATCTGATTTGTGCTACCATCTGTCCTTGCTTTAGTCAACTATTAGGAAATTTAGGAGGGTTAGTAATATTGGCTGCTCTCGGGTAGTCACGCCATTTCCTTGAAGGTGGTGATCTATTTGTTACGCTTTGTGTTCTTAAATGCTAAAATGCTGCATTTTCCTCCATTTCTATGAACTGAAGCTGAAATAGGGATACAAATGAAGCCCTGGAAAATTCTAATTTTGAGGGAGAGATTTTCAAGCTTTTAATAAATAGACGGTAAGCTGCTTTATGTAGATTTTTTCAAATTCATATTTCATACTTGTAAATTTTAAATAAAATATGAATACGGAAGTTATGACTATTTTCTTACTTGTTGAGAAATCCTTGAATACCATACTTTTTGGCAGATTTGATTGATGTACAGTAAATAATAACTCAAAGTAGGTGTAAAAGCCCTGGGTTTCTTGGCGCTTCAACGAAAGAAACACCCAGGCTTCAATGTGTTAACAGATCTGTTTTTGAGCTGTGCTACCCACAAACACACACAGACACACAAATGGATATTTTTTTAAAAGTGCTTTCTTTTTTATTCAGGGAGTCTCAAAACATGTATTTCTTGGGAAATCTCTGTATCAAATTTTTGTGTGCAATACAATACCTTTTCTATACACCATGTACATGGTATGTGTAGAGAAAGTAAAACTATTTTGGTATTTTGTGGCTCAAATTTCCAACCAGACAGTGTGATTAACTCTCCTGTACCATGCCTTGTGGCCATTCGGACACACGACAGCTTCACTATTATCTGAACTTATAATGCAATGCTCTGTAATATTGAGTAACTTTTTTACCATAAAAAAATTGTAAAATCATGTATCTGCATTCATTGAAACCCGTCAGCGTTTAAAACTCCCACCACACCAATTGTTCAGTTGTGCTCTGCTCTTTTCCACAGTTTTTCTTGAATGAGGACATTCATTTTGACTGGATTTGAACTTGCAATCCTTAGTGTGATAGGTTAGCCACTTCTAAGTTATCCGTTGGTAAAGTCATATTACATCCATATCACTGAAGGGATAGTAGGGGAGTAGTATGTTTTCAGATTTATTAGTACCTCAGAGCAGGTATGGCACACATAAGACATGTTTATTTTCCCTGAGACCTCGCTATAACGAATGTTATATTGGAAACTGACTTTGAATGTTTTATGCAAGGCCTATGAGTCGCCCTCCATGCTAACTTCATATACCCAAGGTTGCAGGTTCAAACCCCGGAGGACAATGGATTTTTTTGGGCCTAAAAATCCTTAGCATGGCTTCCTTTGGAAGGGAAGTAAAGCTGTGGGTCCCGTGTTGTAGATTTACGGCACGCAAAAGAACCTCAAGCCTGATAAGAGAGGCCTATGAGCAAAATTAAGTGATCTTTCATGCCCAATATAGAAAGGGATACTGAGAACCAAAACAGTTAAAAAGCATCCATAAATAACAGGACATTTCATTTCAAGGCCTATGACCCCACAATAGCTGACCAGCAGGTCACATATTGAAGTTTTAAAAATGTGAAGCAAAATATAGGCACGGTTTATTTCACCATGCAGTTAGGACCATACAAAATACATCAAATAGTACTATTGCAACTGGTTAGTGAAAAAGCTGTTTGAAGAAGAGAAAAACAACTAACATGTCAAAATGGTTGCACATTAAGGTAGCATTTATCAAAATATCTGTATCTATACCCCTAACGCCTTTTACTTGAAAATGTTTATTACTTATGTGTTTTTGTACATAAAATATTTTTTCACATGCTTTCAGGACATATTATGACTTTGTATTGCAAAATAAGCTCTTCATTGTTTTTAATATTAATGTCCAGGATTTTGCAAGCTAATACTACATTTACAATGACATGCAAGTGCAGACGTTACATAAGTACAAGAGTTTGCACTCATGTTATTTAATGTAAACATTCACATAGAAACATGTAAGACACAATGCAATACAATGCAAGAGTTACCTAACTCCAGACTGCTTCCTTGGGTTATATGCTAAGAGGGGGAATTCTGCTTCTTTTCTCTATGCATTACCTATGAAATCAACAACAGAGGATCGCACTGCAAGATTTTACAGGGTCTGCTGTACATGCATGCTCTTCTATTTGGCTGTGCAGTGCCACGCCATCTCTAATTTCTCTCAAGAGGTTATGACAGTCTCCTTGCGAATCCTCTTTTGATTTAATGGATGTAATTATCATGTGTCTAGATTTCTTGGTTCTTATAAATCGAAAGCGCAGTTCATTAACTGCGTAGCTTTATCACTTTCTGCAGTCTTTATGCTTGAACATTTTCAATAATTTTGAATGAGCAATTATAGTGATGTTGCTGCAGAGAGCATCAGTTATTATTATGTAATTTTATAAGATATTTATTTTAAAGGACTGAGTGAATTTTCTTTTTATGTTACTCAATTTGAAACTTTCAGAGCACTTGGAAGATACCCTCATGTAATTTACAGATCTAGAAACCGTGTCAACTTCTTACATTACACTTATGGCTGCATTGTGAATGATTCCCTCGCCCTTGCACTTATGAATTTTGAATTTAATTTTAATTTATTGCTTAACAGTCTTGGTGACAAGATGACACATAGATGTAGTCAAAACTTAATTAATATCATACATTTAAAGAAGATGTAAAAACTCTCATAACAAGTGCTATTAGTAGAGACTGGATTATATGCAACATAAAAAGCTCAAAATATGTATGCAAATATGCATAAAAAATGCTTAAAGTATGCATGAAAAGTGTCAAAATATGCAACATCAAATCAAATAATAAAAACAAAGTAATGATTACATTACTTCAAAAACAACATACAATCAGCAATTTTTATTATTTACTTCATCAGAAAAAGTATGTTTTATAATTATTTTACATTTTGCTGCTGTGGTAAACAGAAATGATCAGGTACACGTCCAAATGTTCAGTAGTAAGATTGTATCATTGATCGCTCAAAACATGCTTATAAGCAGAAAAGAACTGTTCTACATCAACTGAGATCATTGGACAGTATTTGAATTTGGATGTTATATTGACACTTATTGTTTCTGGTAAAAGTTCACCCATCCCATTAATAAAACTACCAATTTGTCACAAAGGCTCATAGCCTGGGTTATTGCTCAAAACGTTTAGAAACTCATCTTTAAGTTTCCTTGGGAATACCTCCAGCAAGGAGGAGTTAACTAGATGAATTTAATTCATTACTGAATAGATTCAATGCCAAAACTTGAGTTTCGAGTTCTTTAATACTTAAGGTATATGGGAAAAATCACAGTAATGTTTTTCTGATAACTTGAATCATTAAATGCTTCCTTGCACTGACGATCTGCCAGAACCATTACACTATTAAAGTCGTTTACTACGCCTTTGATGGTCTTGAAATGTTCATGTAAAACACGCAGCTTCGACCAGGTACCCCAACTCAGGAGATAAAGGCACATTTTGTAGTTTTTTTCTGTAGGCCTTGATGTGAGCAGGCACCTCACACTTTCCTTGTTTATGAAATCAGTTTGTTTACATTCCCAAAAATAAAATAAAATATCAAATCGAGAACAAGCTAGTATTCCGCCCTTTTAGATGTCTAAAAAATTGTAAATATAGCCTTGAAATATGCATTATCACCTGTTTTTGGTTAAAATATGCAACACCGGATGAAAAGGTGCTAAATATGCAAATGCATATAATCTTGTCTCTAGTTATTAGTTAACCAATCCTTGATCCTTTTCTTGAAAACTTCAATGTTTAAAACATGTATCTCATACGGTAATTTGTTGAACAAAGAAACAGATCAGATTTACACCAGCACTGGGATTTGGTTAACCTAACCCTTGGCGGGACAAGTAGGTGACTGTGTCTTGTACAATAATGATGGATATCACTGTTGTAAATTAAACTATTATAGTTACTAATATAACAATTAATAAATGTAACAATTCTCCCCTATCTTTTTGAAATCCAAGGTTTCGCAATAAAATGGCCTATTACATCGTCAGCTCATTTTTTTTTTATCTTGTTTATTTACATTGTTATGGTTACTGCTACTAGGTGGATTGTATTGCTAACTACTGGAATCAAAACAAATTTGGTGAGAGAATCAATTGGTGTTATATCAAAATTCATTGCATGATTTTTATACTTTAATATAAATATCTTCTATCAAACCATTAAATCTATGGGTACATTTAAGTGTTTCAATAATTTAACACCTGCATTTATTTCATGATTAAATTTCCAAAAATGTTCTGCCGCATCTGATTTATCAATTTGTTTTCAAATTTGGAAACCAAGTAAAAGAACACTTTAGGAATATTAAATACAAACAAATTGATAAATCATCTGTAGCAGAATTTTTTGGAAATTTAATCATGAAATAAATCCAGATGTTAAATTATTAAAACACTTAAATGGACCCATAAATTTAGTGGTTTGGGAGAGAATATTTATATTAAAGAATAAAAATCATACAATGAATTTTGATACACCACCAATTGATTCTCTCACCAAATTTGTTTTGATTCCAGTAGTCAGCATCCACCATAGCAGTAACCATAACAATGCAAATAAACAAGATCAAAAAGAAACTGAGCTGACGATGTAAATGCAATAGACCGTTTTATTGTGAAACTAGTGCTTGGATTTCAAAAAGATAAATGGAGAATTATAATGATTATTAATTGTTATATTAATATTTATGTTACTTTACTGTTACTAGCTTTCTTTTTACATTTATTACAGTTTCATTAAACATTTAAATATATATATATATATATATACATTCATGTATTTCCTGTACATATATATTTCACACCTAGGTATTTTGTATGCATGTAAAGTTTTGTTAGCACTGTAGAGTATTTTTTCATTTGCTATCATACAAGTGTGAATGACATCTTGTAAATAACGTACACTTTTAAATGTTTTCTGTACCAGTAATTATAATTCTGAGCATTTTAAAATACTTTAATACTAATGTGTATGATCTTATATTCATATAAGTTATCGTTTGTTTTCCAATAGTAATGTATGAATTTGTGTGAAAAGAAAATTTTTCAGTAGTACTAAACTATGCCATTGTATTCAATTTAAGACAGAAACATTACAATTATAGTCACTGGTGACTTGGTAGGCAGAGTTGTGTTGACATTCATGTTTGAAACCAGGCGACTGCTATCTGCTAATGGCAGGGTCCATACCCATACTTTCCGAGCTTCTCATGCCTGATCTATAACCTCAATTCTACTCATCTTATCATTTCTATAATCCTGAACTTCTTTCAATCTACACAGAGTAAACATATATGCAGTTACAAATTAGTATACTTACCGAAGTATTTGTACGGGAATAATGAGGAATGTTCCCATAACTAATGGACTTTGTGGGCTGCGCTACTCCTACATTTTCTATAGGCCTCCCCCCAGGATCTAGACCCAGGTTGTCATAAGATTTGTACTCCTGCACTGCTATAGGATACTCAACTTCTGAAATCAAAAAGACAATTATAAACATTGTTTTCAATTTTTACAACACCTGGAGGTTAAGGCAATATTATACCTGATAGAGTATGCGTCACGCTTCAACCGAGCTAAGAACGTGGACGGAATGAGACCGGTAGGACTAAGAGGAATTATAGAGCGTAATTTCCCGACTATTCTACTAGCAGAGCACAAATAGTAATAGACATCGAATTTCTGATTGTCTGTAGGGGATTTATAGGGATTGTCTTCTGAAATCCGCTGACCCCTCCGATGCTCTAATTGAGGTAGGGGAGGGGATGTAGCTTGCCTGTTGTAGTAAATTGTAATTCCATATATTAATATTAATATAAAAATAATAGTTGCAACAAATCTTCACTTATCTTTTGGAATCCTTGCCTGGACTAGTTTCGCAACGATTTCATTGCATTATCAACATATCCTTTTGGTCTCTTTTTTGACGTTGTTTATTTACACTGTTATGGTTACTGCTACTAGGTGGATTGTGTACTAATGCATTGCTAACTACTGGAATCAAAACAAATTTGGTAAGAGTGTCAATTGGAGGTATATCAAAATTCATTGCGTGATTTCTATACTTTAATATAAATATTTTCTCCCAAACCATTAAATCTATGGGCCCATTTAAGTGTTTTAATAATTTAACATCTGGATTTATTTCATGATTAAATTTCCAAAAATGTTCTGCTACAGCTGATTTATCAATTTGTTTGTATTTAATATTCCTAAAGTGTTCTTTTATTCTGGTTTCCAAATGACGTTTAGTCTTACCAATATAAACAAGGTCACAATTTAAACAGTTTAATTGATAAATGCCAGATTTTTTATTTTTTGAAATTTCATCCTTTTTAGAAAAGCTTAACAAATTTTTTATACTGTATTTATTTTCAGGAACCAATATTATGCCATGCTCTTTGAAAATATTTGTGAATTTTTTATTTGCCCAAGGGTGATAAGTAAATTTTTTAGAAATGTAATTATCTTTTATTTTCTTAAGCATAGAAATATCTTTAATAGCTTTTTGATATTTAAACTTCTCAATTTTTTTATTTATAAAATCAGTATTAAAACCATTAATTAAAGCAGTGTTAATAATGTGTTTATATTCTTTATAAAATTCATCTTTATTAAGGGGTAAATTAATTAATCTATAAATTAAACTATTAAAAATAGCAAATTTATATGAAAAAGGGTTAAAGCCATTATTTTTTATACAATTATCAGTGTGGGTTTGCTTTCTGTATATTCCAAAATTCAATTTATTGTCTTTTTTTATTATTTTTAAATCCAGGAAAGGGAGATAGCCATCACTTTCAGTTTCTAATGTGAATTTTATAGCCTTATCTTGTAAATTTAAAAGTTTTAAAGCATCATTTACATGTTTATCAGGAACAATAGCAAATATATCATCTACATATCTATACCAAGTTTTAAAAATTAGAGGGAATGCTTTAGTGACCTGTATTTCAAAATAGCTCATGAAAAAATCAGCAAGAAAAGGTGAAAGTGGACTACCCATTGCTAAACCAGAAGTTTGTTGATAGAATTTGTCATTAAAGCTGAAAAAATTTTGATCCAAACAAAGATTAGTAAGGATAACAAATTCATTTATTAAATTTTCATTCAGTTCTATAGAACTTAACCATTTTTTTAAAAATGTCAAAAGTTTTTCTCTAGGAATGCTTGGAAACAAAGCAGTTACATCAAAAGAAACAAGTTTATCATTAGTAGATAATGTAATATTGCTGATCCTTTCAACTAGCTCAAAAGAATTTTTAATACTTAAACTGTCAAATTTTTCAAAATTAGTGAATTTTTTATTCAAACATTTAGCTAGGCTGTAAGTAGGTGAATTTATGCAATTTACAATAGGTCTCATTTTATTTCCAGGTTTATGAATTTTGGGAAGAGCATATATTGTGGGTAAAATTGGATTACTGATTTTTATAATTTGCTTTTCTTTATTTGTAATACTTTTAATTTCATTAAGGGTCTTATTATAAATTGAAATGCAGGATTTTAAAGGGTTAATATCAATGCTTTTTTAATCTTCACCTTGAAGTAAGAGTTCCATTCTGTTAATGTAATCAATTTTATTTAAAATTACAATGCTGTTACCTTTATCAGCTTTAGTATAGATTACATACTTTTCTTTTAATGATTTAATAATTTGTTTATTGTGATTTACTTTAGGGTGAAATAAATTTATTTATTTATTTATTTATTTATTTATAAATTTATTTACTTTAGTGAAATAAATCCAGATGTTAAATTATTAAAACACTTAAATGGGCTCATAGATTTAATGGTTTGGGAGAAAATATTTATATTAAAGAATAGAAATCATGCAATGAATGTTGATATACCTCCAATTGACACTCTTACCAAATTTATTTTGATTCCAGTAGTTAGCAATGCATTAGTACACAATCCATCTAGTAGCAGTAACCATAACAATGTAAATAAGCAACATCAAAAAAGAGACCAAAAGGATATGTTGATAATGCAATGAAATCGTTGCGAAACTAGTCCAGGCAAGGATTCCAAAAGATAAGTGAAGATTTGCAACTATTATTTTTATATTAATATTTGTGTTACTCTTCACTGTTACTAGCTTCTTTTTACATTTGTAATTCCATACTTTATCTATTGTGGCTCTGCAATGCCTTGCACAGGCGAGGTGATCCGCGGCCATATTGTGGGCTGTGGGAAGCGGGGCGCACGGTAAAACAAATTGCAAATGAGTAGATCTGTTGTGCAGCATTGGATTAAACGTTTCCAGTAGAGCGGTGAAGATTGACTAAAGACGCGTCAAAAATCGGGAAAGTCAAGAAAAACAACGACGGAAGTCGATGCTAAGATTATAAATGCAAGCACAGATGAACCATTGAACCGCCGCGATCTGAAGCTATCTTGCTCCTTTACTACGGTGAGAAATCGCCTCCATGAAGCTGGTGTCCATCATCAAAAGGCAGCAAAGAAAATAGACTTAACTGAACAGCACTGTAACAGTCGAATGGGGTTTATACTTGAATACTTGGTCAAACCAGATCGATTTTGGCAGTTAGTGATTTTCTTAGATGAAACTTTTTTTTTTTTTTTTTTTTTGCTCTGATGAGGATGGGCGAATGTATTTTTGGTAACCAGACAATACTCGCTATGTTCCAAAACACTAGTTGCCAAGAAAAGAAATGGTCACGCAAGTGTGGGAATTTGGGTTTGGAGGCTCACGAACAATACTGATTACTGCTTACTTCACAGTTCTATTCTCCATCAGATCAAACCCCATCCCCGCCGTAATTTTAGGCATTATACCAAAAGCAAAATGTTCTACTAGACGTACATAAAACAATTCTGCAAACTCCAATCATCTCGAGAATCTGCTTATATGCATATCAATTTCGAAACAGGAATTTTCTCTGTAGTCCCGATTAACCATGCGAAAGGTTGCCAAAAATCGGTTTCCACCATTTTGAAAGGAGACAACTTACCTAATCTCGCTTCCAGTTGAGCGAAGTGGCTATATCTATTAGCGAATGAGTTGACAAACCCAGCATAGGTATGCTCTATTGGTTCCATATAGAACACTCACCTGCAAGGTGACAGTATCAGGCAATAAAATGAAAACATAACGTAATAAAGTACCCTACAAACGGTAAGGAATGCGGTGTACAGAACAAGACTGTGCTGATTTCATTTTGTGCCTTCTGTACACTTAGCAACGCTCTTCAGAAATGTCAACTGGAGGCCTATGTATCTAATAGCGTAATGGAAAAAAGAATCCAATAACAGCTGTTTTATTGCGAATTAAAACAGAAACACTGACTGAAAATACAAGTTATAAGGACAGGGGACATTGTAGGAATGATCTAATAGCGAAGTTGGATGATCCACGAAGCTAAACCCTGACGATTCCGAATTTCCTTTGTACTTTTTCCCAAATTTATTTAGCAGCTTTCAGCCAAATAATTTTGCATTTTTTTCTGCTGTTGCTCCAGTGGAAACTTTTCTGGACACTTTTCGTAGCTTATGCTTTTTAAAAAATCTGATGTGTACCATTCACATGATTTTCTCCACATCTCTGCAACAAATTATTGTTAAAAACCTTGTGCGTCTATTTACTTCATGCTAATCGAGTAAAATTAGCAGAAATAGCCTTATTATTTGCTTCCTTGTAAGTAGAAGCGAAATAATGAAGTACCATAGGTTAAAGTGAAGTCAAAAGCTGGTTGCTATGTGACTGAAGTTCCTTTGTTTGTATGGACAGGAGTTGAGAAACTCCTGTATAACAAAAGTATAAGTTTCTTAAAGCTGAAACAAAAAGCAAGGATATCTAAAAAACAGTAAACTTCACGAAAAAAAAGTATATAACATACTTTGTGTGTATTAACGTGCTCTACATTTTGTGTGTGATAAGTTTTTATCTATATCTTACGGTTTAGCAGTTATGCAAAATTCCGTAAAATTCACTCAGAATAAAGTAGTCTCCAGAAGCTATTTCCCAGAAAATTCAAGATATACATTTTGTTTGTCAGGTAAATATCTTTAATATACGATAGTTGAATCAAAATCGTTTGGAACCATTTTTGCGAAAATCAAAATCTTCGAAAAATAGTTCCAAGTAAAGGGTAGTTTGCGGTGGGGGAATTTTTCTCAAAATCTTCCTGTCGCATCTCTGAAACAAACTAAACTTAAATACCAAGTTTGGTATTTTACCGACTTTTCAGCTTTGAGTTATCGTGTTCACAGACACACGGACACACACACGGACCTTTTTGTGAAAATGCTTTGTTTTTGGATATAAGGGACCCTAAAACATATATTTCCGGTGAAATCTCGGTATCGAATTTTTGGGTGGAGTGCATACCTTCTCTATACGCTATGCACATAGTGCGTGTAGAGACAGTAAAACTTATAAATCTTGAAATTCTTTGCTGAAACGTCTTGTGCCAAAAGGAGGTAACCTGCATTTTATTTATTTTGAAGCTTGTTTTTCAAGCGGTGTACATCTAAAGCAATCCGAAACTAGGATTTTACTAACTTTCTTCACACAGTTTTGTTAATTTTACTGTACAGTTATAAATATGAGCAACACATATGCACAAAAAGAAATAACAAAGTATTGGGTTACCATCTTTTGGCGTAACACTACAGATGATTTGAATATCCAGTTGATATTTCAAAGCAAGTTAGGTCAAGTAATATAGGCATCATGTTATAAAAATTTAATTTAAATATACAAATACATTCATTATTATTACTTATATGGCACACAAAAGTATCTAATATGCAACTAAATATCTGAAAACCTGCATGCTTGAGAGCCTCCTCATGTACAATCTCTCTTCTTATTTTTCTGTTTAAAATTTCTGCCATCTTTTACTCGTTTTTTTTACCTTCTCACTACGTATCTACTATGTACATAATGTATAGAGAAGGTATTGCATTCCACACAAAAATTCGATACCGAGATTTCACCGGAAATGTATGTTTTAGGGTCCCCTGTATCCAAAAAAAGCATTTTCAGAAAAAGGTCCGTGTCCAAGTGTCTGTGAACGCGATAACTCAAAAACGAAAAGTCGGTAAAATACCAAACTTGGTATTTAAATTTAGCATCTTCCAGAGATGCGACACAAAGATTTTGAGAAAAACCTCCCCACACAAAACTACCCCTTACATGGAACTTTTTTCGCAAATTTTGATTTTTTCAAAAATGGCTCTAACGATTTTGATTAAAATATCGTATATTAAAGATATTTATCTGACATATAAAATGTATATCTTGAATTTTCTGGGAATAGTGTCTGAAGATTACTTTATTCTGGATGAATTTTATGGAATTTTGCATAACTGCTAAACCGTAAGAGATATAAAAAAAACTTATCACACAAATAATATTGATCACGTTAAAACACACAATTTATGTTATATACATTTTTCTCGTGGAGTTTATCGTTTTTGAGTTATTTCTGGTTTTTGATTTCACCTTTAAAAAACATACATGTCTTACATAGGAATTTGTGAACTCGTGTCCATACAAACAAAGGAACTTCAGTCACATAGCAACCAGTTTTTGACTATCACTTTAACTATGCTACTCCCTTATTTCGCTTCTACTGACAAGGAAGCAAGCAATAAGACTATTTCTGCTAATTTTTCTCGATTAGCATGAAGTAGATAAAAGCATAAGCTTTTTAACAATATTTTGTTGCAGAGATATAGAGAAAGTCATGTGAATGGAACACATGAGATTTTTTTTTAATCTCTCCCGTTTTGTGGAATATATTGAATACGTTGGATAGGTATCTGACAGCAGTTCGTTTCGATTTGGTGGTAGTGTAATCAAATTACCGCGACTATCGGCAAATGTTTCACTTATTGCAAAACTCTCTTTGGAGAAATGCTTAATGCGGACTCTTGAGTTTTTATTGGTTCCCATTGATCCGGTGGATGCTTTGTAACCACTAACATTCCTTGTTTTTGGTTTCTGCTTTGAAAAGTACACTTTTCTCATACAGGAATTTGTCAACTCCTGTCCATACAAACAAAGGAACATCAGTCACATAGCAACCAGCTTTTGACTGTCACTTTAACCTATGGTAGTCCCTTATTTCACTCCTACTTACAAGGAAGAAAGTAATACAACTATTTCTGCTATTGTTTTCTGATAATCATCAAGTAAATAGAAGTCCTCGCTTTTTAAGAATAATTTGTTGCAGGGATATAGAGATTTTTACTTTCGCTAGCCCCATATGTACAATGTACATAGGGATAGAGAAGGTATTGCAATGCACCCAAAAATTCGATACCGAGATTTCACCGGAAATATATGTTTTGGGGTCCCCTGAGTCCGAAAAAAGCATTTTAAAAAAGGTCCGTGCGTGTGTCTGTCTGTCTGTGTGTGTATCTGTGCACAGCATAGCCCCAAAACAAAAAGACCGTTAAATACCAAACTTGGTATTTAGGTTTAATATCTTCCAAGGGTGCGACACGAAGATTTAAAAAAAAATTCCCCCACCACAAACTACCCTTTACATGGAAAACATTTCGAAAATTTTGATTTTCTTAAAAATGCCTCTAACGATTTTGATGAAAATTCCGTATATTAAAACTATTTATGTCCGAAATAAAATGTATATCTCGAATTTTTTGGAAATAGCCTCTGAAGACCTCTTTATTCTGGATGAGTTTTGCTGAATTTTACTTAATTGCTAAACCGTAAGAGATAGAAAAAACGTATCTCATGACAAAACACACAATTTTTGTCCTTTACGTTTTTGTTGTGGAGGTAACCGTTTTCGAGATATTCCTTGTTATTGGTTTCAATTGTGAAGTACTTAAACTTTTCTCACACAGGAAGTGTCCGCTTTTCTTTTGTTCTACTCCTTTGTAAGTTTTCTGAGAAATATCCAACACTTTCCGTGAAAGAACTGGTGAAAAAAACATCACAGTTCACAGGTGTTTCGGCTACAAATATAAACAGAGCTGACAAAGCTAAAATCTTAAACGGTAAAAGTGGTTACTCCCGGGAAAAAAGAAAGCGTATGAAATATGCGATACAAGTATGTGGCGATTTGGTGAAGAATTCAATTCATGTAATATTGCACAATTTCTTTTTCAAAATTGAGCCGCCAAAAATTGATAAAGCACTACAGGTAACGAAAGAAGAAGCGTTGTTTGGGTAGAGTGATATCGTTGTTGATATTCTGGTTCTCGACCTTGGAGCGGAAAGCAACAGCTCAAACAGCTCCGACGACAATTCTGATCTGGAGGGAGCAGAGCGACTTCCAAGGAGAGAATAAATAAGATATCGCAAAGATATTATGTTTTCGCTTGTGCGTGGGTGTGTGGTTATGTGTGGGTGTGCGCGTGTTTGTGGGTATTTGGGTGTGTGTGAGTGTGTGTGGGTGCGCGCGCGGGTGTGTATGTGTGGGTGTATGTGTGTATGTGTGTGGGTGTGTGGGTATGTGGGTGTATGTGTGTGGGTGTGTGTGTGTGTGTGTGGGTGTGTGTGTGGGTGTTCGTGTGGGTGTGTGTATGTGTGTGAGTGTGTGTGGGTGTTTGTGTGAGTGTGTGTGGGTGTGTGAGTGCGTGTGGGTGTTTGTGTGGGCGTGTGTGGGTGTGTGTGGGTGTGCGCGCGGGTGTGTATGTGTGCGGGTGTGTGGGCGTGTGTGGGTGTGTGAACGTGTGTGGATGTGTGTAAGTGTGTGTGGGTGTTTGTGTGGGTGTGCGCGCGGGTATGTGAGGGTGTATGTGTGTGGGTGTATGGGTATGTGGGTGTGTGCGGGTGTATGTGTGGTTGTGTGGGCGTGTGTGGGTGTGTGTGAGTGTGTGTGAGTGTGTGTGTGGGTGTGCGCGCGGGTGTGTATGTGTGTGGGTATGTGGGTGTATGTGGGTGTGTATGTGGGTGTGTGGGCGTGTGTGGGTGTGTGTTTGTGTGTGTGTGTGGTGTGTGTGAGTGTTAGTGGTTGTTTGTGTGGGTGGATGTGTGGGTGTGCGCGCGGGTGTGTATGTGTGTGGGTGTGTGGGTATGTGGGTGTGTGCGGGTGTGTGTATGGGTGTGGGTGTTTGTGTGGGTGCGCGCGGTTGTGTATGTGTGGGTGTATGTGGGTGTGTGCGGGTGTGTGTATGTGTGTGCGCGGGTGTGTGTTTGTGTATGTGGGTGTGTGTGGGTGTGTGCGCACGTGTATGTGTGCGGGTGTGGGTGTGTGTGCGTGTGTGCGCGTGTGTGTGGGCGTGGGTGTGTGGGTGCGCGAATGTGTGTGTGCGCGCGCGTGTGTGTAGATGGGTGTGTGTGGGTGTGTGTATGTGTGTGTGTGTGTGTGTGTTTTTTAGATTTAATATTTACATGTGCACGCATCTATATAGTTATGACTATAAATTTTATTGCCAATATACTTAACAGAATAATTTAGTCACCGTTTAAATTGTTGGAATAAGGAGTCTTCTTTTACATTACAATGTGCGCGCCACGTGGTCGTGAAAGTATGACAGCATTCCTGGCGCGAATGGCGGAAGGCTACATGAAGGTGCACTGGTCGCCTGGGTTTTGTTTTGGCGAGGATCAACCTAAGGCTGAACTGGCTTTAGATATAAGGATGTATAATGTACTTGATGTTGTCGCTCTGATTTGTTTCCGAAATTGCGCGAAACCTGCCGAATGAAAACGGGAGCCGAGAGTCCAAGGCCGCACTGGACCTTGTCGCTAGAGTAAAGAATTCTTCACTCAAACCAAACTTAAAGTAACAAAGCAGTTTACCTGTCGTATGAGGAATGACGTCGGGATTTCGGTCATCCATTTCGACGCCCTCTTCAGTTGTGGAAGACGCTGTCACGAGAACAGGCCCTTTGAGACCTTGCAAGGAGACGGTAATGAGGCTCGCGCCGCTCCCTGTTCCCGCCTCTGCTATAGTCGCCGCTCCAACAGATTTCGGCTCGTTGGCGAGAGAGTCTGGTGATGCGGTGCTGGTTCCTTGGCCGTCGTCGCTGTCCTGGTCCATCCCACAGCCGCGCAGGCGCAGCACAACCACCGCCACCAAGCCCACGAAGCCGAGAGTGACGACAATGCCGGCCAGGACCCAGAGTACCGGAGTCACTGTCTGCGGGAGGTTCTCCGGGAACGTCGTTGCTACTAATGACAGGACATTACAATACTTATGTCACACTTCCTCTCTTTTGTATTAATTCTCTGCAATTGGGTGCTGTCCGGTGGCACAGTTAAATGCACAAAATTCACTTACAATAATAATCTTACAGTTAAATAAAGAATAGTAATACAACTAACATATTACATATACATGTTTTTTACTTTCTCTATACGCAACATGTACATAGTGTATAGAGAAGGTATTGCACTCCACCAAAAAATTCGATACCGAGATTTCACCGGAAATATATGTTTTAGGGTCCCCTGTATGCAAAAAAAAGGTATTTTCAGAAAAAGGTCCATGTGTGTGTGTCCGAAAAATCGGTAAAATACCAAACTTGGTATTTAAATTTAGTATCTTCCAGGGATGCAACACGAAGATTTTGAGAAAAATCCCCCCACCCCAAACTACCCTTTACATGGAACTTTTTTCGAAAATTTCGATTTTCTCAAAAATGGCTCTAACGATTTTGATTAAAATATCGTATATCAAAGTTATTTACCTGAAAAATAAAATGTATATTTTTAATTTTCTGGGAATAGCCTCTGAAGACTAGTTTATTCTGGATGAATTTTTCATAACTACTAAACCGTAAGAGATGGACAAAAACTTAAAACACAAAAAATGTAGAGCACATTAAAACACACAATTAATGTTATTTACATTTTTTTCGTGGAGTTGATCGTTTTTGAGATATTCCTTTTTCTTGGTTTCAGCTTTGAAAAACACTTTTCTCATACAGGAATTTGTCAACTCCTGTTAATACAAACAAAGGAACATCAGTCACATAGCAACCAGGTTTTGGCTTTCACTTTAACGTATGGTACTCCCTTATTTCGCTCCTACTTACAATAAAGTAAGAAATAAGACTATTTCTGCTAATTTTTCTCGATTAGCATGAAATAAATAAAAGATAAGCTTATTAACAATAATAATTTACAGAGATATAGAGAAAGTCATGTGAATGGAACACATCAGATTTTTTTAAAATACCTAACTACTTATTATTCAGTATAGCAATACTTATGTCAATTACCAGCATGTTTAAAAACATTTATTATGAAGCCTCAACATTAATAATATACACTAATACAGTTTTTGAAACTCTTAATTACTTCACAATATTTACTCAAATTAACTAACATTCATTCTCTTTAAATTATCTCTAAACTTCTTTAAGGAGAGAGCGCAGACCTGAAAGGCTGCTACAGGCAATTCATTCCATTCTTCAACGGTCCTATTAACAAAAGAACATTTTCCTACGTTCTACCCTTAATTTTATACAAATGAACGTTTCGTCCGTAGTATGTCGGGTTTTCTAACCTCTTTCTAACGCCCATCCATGCATTTAAACCAGCATAAGCTTTAAATAGTGCGACTAACGTGCGTGTTCTATGCCTAACTTTTTTTTTTTTTAAATACCGGAGTCTGTACGGGACTCCGGCACTGTATACCCTACCTTTATTTACCTTGTTTTACCTTGTTTTACCTTGTTTTACCTTGTTTTACCGTATTATTACTGTTTTCTTACTTTTACAACACACATATACACAAACATATAACATCCATGCCCAAGGCGGGACTCGAAACCACGATCCCCAGCGCTACGAAGCATCAAAGCAAGCGCGGCCATGGGGACCGGCGACTTTTAGGGGCTCCCATTTATTCTCTTCGTCTTTACCTCTCTTTATGAATTTTTCAGCCCGTCTCTGTATTTTCCAGCGAATCAGTATGACTACCCCTGTATGGGTCCCAGCATGCTACTCCATATTACATAACTGGCCGCACTAAGGACTTCCCTGCACTTTGGGCTCCCCTCCTTCAGTGTTTTATTCACATCATTACACAGAAAGCTCTAAAACAATCTTTAAGACCAGTTTTATTAACGATATTGCTCAGTGGAGGAGATGAGGGCAGATTTAGCTCCACCCATTTGTTTGTTAGCGGCAGACAAAAACCTATCAGTGGCGGTGGCCTCAGCAACGTTCATGTTATATGGGATGGTACAAATACTGAAATACCTTCTTGTTAGTGACTTGGTTGGCACAGTTTACTTGCAACCAGTTCATCAATGTTTGCCGACAGGGGTGAACAACAGAGTCTTAAAGGGCGTACCTTGCGGTAAACAACGATAACATGTTTACGTTATGGAACACAACAACTGCACACAGTAACCGTTGCAATAAGTGAAACAAGTATTCAGGCGTTGCTGTTATTGTTGCATGGGTCTGTTGGGGGAAGCGATACATGAAGGCATACCACAATTTCCAGAAGTGTTTTATGAAACAGTTTTAGTGGTGAAACTGTTTCAAATAGTTGTGTTAGCGAAACTGTTTCGAAATATTGTTGTGTTGATGAAACTGTTTCAAATAGTTGTTGTGTTGATGAAACTGTTTCAAATAGTTGTTGTGCTGATGAAACTGTTTCAAATAGTTGTTGTGTTGATGAAACTGCTTCAAAATAATGTTGTGTTGATGAAACTGTTTCAAAATACTGTTGTGTTGATGAAACTGTTTCAAAATATTGTTGTGTTGATGAAACTGTTTCAAATAGTTGTTGTGTTAGCAAAACTGTTTCAAATAGTTGTTATTGCAGCGAAACTGTTTTAAAATATTGTTGTGTTAATGAAACTGTTTCAAAATATTGTTGTGTTAATGAAACCGATTCAAATAGCTGTTGTGTTAATGAACCTGTTTCAAATAGTTGTTGTATTAATGAAACTGTTTCAAATAGCTGTTGTGTTGATGAAACTGTTTCAAAATATTGCTGTGTTGATGAAACTGTTTCAAAATATTGTTGTGTTGATGAAACTGTTTAAAAATACTGTTGTGTTGATGAAACTGTTTCAAAATACTGTTGTGTTGATGAAAGTGTTTCAAAATATTGTTGTGTTGATGAAACTGTTTCAAAATAATGTTGTGTTGATGAAACAGTTTCAAAATAATGTTGTGTTGATGAAACTGTTTCAAAATAATGTTGTGTTGATGAAACTGCTTCAAAATAATGTTGTGTTGATGAAACTGTTTCAAAATACTGTTGTGTTGATGAAACTGTTTCAAAATATTGTTGTGTTGATGAAACTGTTTCAAATAGTTGTTGTGTTGATTAAAATGTTTTAAATAGTTGTTGTGTTGATGAAACTGTTTTAAATAGTTGTTGTGTTGATGAAACTGTTTCAAATAGTTGTTGTGCTGATGAAACTGTTTCAAATAGTTGTTGTGTTGATGAAACTGTTTCAAATAGTTGTTGTGTTGATGAAACTGTTTTAAATAGTTGTTGTGTTGATGAAACTGTTTTAAATAGTTGTTGTGTTGATGAAACTGTTTTAAATAGTTGTTTTGTTGATGAAACTGTTTCAAAAAGTTGTTGTGTTGATGAAACTGTTTTAAATAGTTGTTTTGTTGATGAAACTGTTTTAAATAGTTGTTTTGTTGATGAAACTATTTTACATAATTGTTGTGTTGGTGAAACTGTTTCAAATATTTGTTGTGTTGATCAAACTGTTTGAAATAGTTGTTGTGTTGATGAAACTATTTTAAATAGTTGTTGTGTTGATGAAACTATTTTAAATAATTGTTGTGTTGATGAAACTATTTTAAATAATTGTTGTGTTGATGAAACTTTTTAAATATTTGTTGTGTTGATGAAACTATTTTAAATAATTGTTGTGTTGATGAAACTATTTTAAATAGTTGTTGTGTTGATGAAACTATTTTAAATAATTGTTGTGTTGATGAAACTTTTTAAATATTTGTTGTGTTGATGAAACTATTTTAAATAATTGTTGTGTTGATGAAACTATTTTAAATAGTTGTTGTGTTGATGAAACTATTTTAAATAGTTGTTGTGTTGATGAAACTATTTTAAATAATTGTTGTGTTGATGAAACTTTTTAAATATTTGTTGTGTTGATGAAACTATTTTAAATAATTGTTGTGTTGATGAAACTGTTTTAAATAGTTGTTGTGTTGATGAAACTGTTTTAAATAGTTGTTGTGTTGATGAAACTATTTAAATAATTGTTGTGTTGATGAAGCTGTTTTAAATAGTTGTTGTGTTGATGAAACTATTTTAAATAATTGTTGTGTTGATGAAACTGTTTTAAATAGTTGTTGTGTTGATGAAACTATTTTAAATAATTGTTGTGTTGATGAAACTGTTTTAAATAGTTGTTGTGTTGATGAAACTATTTTAAATAATTGTTGTGTTGATGAAACTGTTTTAAATAGTTGTTATGTTAGCAAAACTGTTTCAAATAGTTGTTATTACAGCGAAACTGTTTTAAAATATTGTTGTGTTAATGAAACTGTTTCAAAATATTCTTGGGTTAATGAAACCGATTCAAATAGCTGTTGTGTTAATGAAACTGTTTCAAATAGTTGTTGTGTTAATGAAACTGTTTCAAAATATTGCTGTGTTGATGAAACTGTTTCAAAATATTGCTGTGTTGATGAAACTGTTTCAAAATATTGCTGTGTTGATGAAACTGTTTCAAAATACTGTTGTGTTGATGAAACTGTTTCAAAATACTGTTGTGTTGATGAAACTGTTTCAAAATACTGTTGTGTTGATGAAACTGTTTCAAAATAATGTTGTGTTGATGAAACAGTTTCAAAATAATGTTGTGTTGATGAAACTGTTTCAAAATAATGTTGTGTTGATGAAACTGCTTCAAAATAATGTTGTGTTGATGAAACTGTTTCAAAATACTGTTGTGTTGATGAAACTGTTTCAAAATATTGTTGTGTTGATGAAGCTGTTTCAAATAGTTGTTGTGTTGATGAAAATGTTTTAAATAGTTGTTGTGTTGATGAAACTGTTTCAAATAGTTGTTTTGTTGATGAAACTGTTTCAAATAGTTGTTGTGCTGATGAAACTGTTTCAAATAGTTGTTGTGTTGATGAAACTGTTTCAAATAGTTGTTGTGCTGATGAAACTGTTTTAAATAGTTGTTGTGTTGATGAAACTGTTTCAAATAGTTGTTGTGTTGATGAAACTGTTTCAAATAGTTGTTTTGTTGATGAAACTGTTTCAAATAGTTGTTGTGTTGATGAAACTGTTTCAAATAGTTGTTGTGTTGATGAAACTGTTTCAAATAGTTGTTGTGTTGATGAAACTGTTTCAAATAGTTGTTGTGTTGATGAAACTGTTTCAAATAGTTGTTGTGATGATGAAACTGTTTCAAATAGTTGTTGTGTTGAGGAAACTGTTTCAAATAGCTGTGTTATTTTTGTCCCATCACCTTTACTTATGATACGGTTGCATGATAACTTACGCGTTGTTCTCCTTGGTTCCTGGTGGGTTGATTTCAGAGTGGACACTGGAAGAGTAAAAGCCGCGCTGCGACCTTTGCCGTTGCTGGAGTAGATGGACACGAAGTAGCCAGCACCAGCCTCGAGCCCCGTCACGGTGAACTCCGGCTTACTCCGGGAGGTGACGTTGGAAATGAGACGGCGGTGATCGGCGGAGTAGAGCTCCATGGTGAACTCCTGAGGTAGGCCGCCGTCGAAACCCTTCACGCACACCACTTGGACTAGATTAGCGGTTCTGTTCACTAGAGCACAGTTCCTCGGAGAGTCAGGCTTTCCTGTCACACATGTTAGCACCATAACAACAATTAGATCATTGTTTCAAGGTACCATTAATATACGGTAGTGTTTACTTTCTCTACACGTACTATAAATAAATAATCAAAGATCTAATTTCTTAAACCGAAGCATGCATTCCAAATTCTTACATTTATTTCTTATATCAAAATACATCCATTATTTCATTATTTTACAGATAAGTTAACTTAAATGACTATACCAACTAATATTAAACTAAAATTCCCAAAATTTATATTACTAATAATCTAAATAAAATTTTTATATTTAATCTCACATTTAGTTTAATTAATGAACCTTCTTTTTAACAATTTCAGTTTTAAATTTTATTAGTTTAATTTATTTTTTTTATATATTATATGAATTAATATTCTTTCCAAAACTTCCTTCAAAACATACTTATAATAAACTTTACTGGCACCCAGTAATATAAATAATAAATAAAATCATTTTTTATGTGTTTCATTCACATTATTTTCTTCTCCTCTCTGTAACACGTATTAAGCTTATTCTTCTATCTACTTTATGCTAATATAGATAAATATAAGCAGAAACGGTCTTATTACTTTGTTCCTTATAAGTAGAAGGGAAATAAGGGAGTACACTAGGCTAAACCGACAGTCAAATGTTTTAAAATGTGGTTGCTATGAGATTGAAATCCGTTTCTTTGCGTGGCCAGGAGTTGACAAGTTCCCATATAAGAAAACCAGGTATGTTTTTTTACTTTCTCTAGGCCCATATGTACAATGTACAAAGGGATAGAGAAGGTATTGTAATGCACCCAAAGATTCGATACCGAGATTTCACCGGAAATATATGTTTTGGGATCCCCTGGGTCCGAAAAAAACATTTTTAAAAAAAGGTCCGTGTGTGTGTCTGTGTGTGTGCGCCTGTGGTCAGCATAGCCCCAAAACAAAAAAACCGTTAAATACCAAACTTGATATTTAGATTAAGTATCATCCAAGGATGCGACACGAAGATCTTTAAAAAAAAATCCCCCACCACGATACTACCCTTTACATGGTACAAATTTCGATTTCTTTTTTTAAAAATGGCTCTAACGGTTTTGAATAAAATCCCGTATATTAAAGCTATTTATGTCCGAAATAAAATGTATTTCACGAATTTATTGGGAATAGCCTCTGAAGACCTCTTTATTCTGAATGAATTTTTCTGAATTTTGCTTAACTACTAAACCGTAAGAGATAGAAAAAAAAAAAAAAAAAACAACAACGTACTACACAAAACATTTATCTCATGACAAAACACACGATTTTTGTCCTTTACGTTTTTGTTGTGGAGGTAACCGTTTTCGAGATATTCCTTGTTATTGGTTTGAATTGTGAAGTACTTAAACTTTTCTCACACAGGAAGTGTCTATTTTTCTTTTGTTCTACTCCTGGCCAAGCAAAGAAGTGATACGCAATGACAATCGCATAACGATAGCTTTTAAAACATTTGACAATCACTTTAGCATAGTGCATTCCCTTATTCCCTTCTACTTATAAGGAACTAAGTAATAACATTCTGCTATCATTTATCTTGATTAGCATTGTGTACAAAGAAGAATAATCTTTTGTAGGAGTTTTGTAGAGCAGCTAGAGAAAGTCATGTGAGTGTAACACATCAGATTTTTCAATCTGAAATCAATAACAAAAAATATCTCAAAAATGGTCAATTCAACGAAAAAAATTTATATGACATAAATTGTGAGTTTTAACGTGATCTACATTTTTTGTGTAGTAAGTTTTTGTCTATCTCTTACGGTTTACCAGTTATGCAAAATTCAACAAAATTCCTTCAGAATTAAGAGAGCTTTAGGGCCTATTCCCATAAAATTCAAGATATACATTTATACACATCTTTAATATACGCAATTTTAATCAAAATCGTTAGAGCAATTTTTGAGAAAATAAAACATTTCGAAATTTATTCCATGTAAAGGTATTTTGGGGTAGGGGGATTTTTCTCAAAATCTTCGTGTCGCATCCCTGGAAGATACTAAACTTAAATAACAAGTTGGTACTTTAATGACTTTCGTTTTTGAGTTATCGTGTTCACAGACACATGACGGACACACACACGCACAGACACACGGACCTTTTGCTGAAAATATTTTTTTTTGGATATAGGGGTCCCTAAAACATATATTTCCGGTGAAATCACTTTTTAGATGGAGTGCAATGCCTTCTCTATATTCTATGCACATAGTACACGTAGAGAAAGTAATAAATAAATAAAATCTGCCCCCGGCACCTAATTTCTTAAACCGGGGCATGCATTCTAAATTCTTATATTTATTTCTTATATAAAATAAAAGCACTATTCCATAAATTTACCGATACTTTTAATATAAATAACACTATACCAACTAATATTGATCTACAATTGCCAACATTTATTTTACTAATAATCTAAATAAAGTTTTATATTTAATCTCACATTTAATTTACTTAATAAAGATTCATTTTAACAATTTCAATTTATTTTATTTGTTATACCTTATATTTATTACTTTCTCTACACGTACTATATACATAGTGTATAGAGAAGGTATTGTATTCCACCCAAAAATTCGACACCGATATTCCACCGGAAATACATGTTTTGGGTCCCCATGAATCCAAAAAGAGCATTTTTGGAAAAAAGTCCACGTGTGTGCGCATGTGTGTGTGCGTCTGTGACAGCATAGCTCAAAAACGAAAAGACCGTTAAATACCAAATTTGGTATTTAATTTTGGTATCTTCCAAGGATGAGACACAAGGTTTTCAAAAATATCCCCCATCCCAACTACCCTTTACATGGAACTTATTTCGAAAATTTTGTTTTTCTCAAAAATGGCTGTAACGATTTTGATTAAAATATTGTACATTAAAGATATGTATCTGACAAATAAGAGGTATATCTTGAACTTTCTGGGAATAGCCAGAAGACTAGTTTATTCTGAATGAATTTTACGGAATTTTACTTAACTGCTAAACCGTAAGAGGTGGACAAAAACTTACCGCACAAAAAATGTAGAGCATGTTAAAACACACGTGGGGTTGATTGTTTTTGACATATTCTTTATTTTTGGTTTCAGATTTGAATAACATACTTTTCTCATACAGGAATTTGTCAACTCCTGTCCATACAAACAAAGGAACTTCAGTCACATAGCAACGAGCTTTTGACTATCACTTTAACCTATGGTACTCCCTTATTTCGCGTCTACTTACAAGGAAGCAAATAATACAACACATCATATTTTTTTTATTCTGTATTATATAAATTAATATTCTTTCCAAACCTTCCTTCAACATATACTTATAATAAAATTTACTGTCACCCAGTAATAAAAAATATGTGTTCCATTCACATGGCTTTCTGTACTACCCTGCAACAAATTATTCTTAAAAAGCTTATACTTCTATTTACTTTATGCATATTAGTAAAACATTACCAGAAATAGTCTTATTACTTGCTTCCTTGTAAATAGAAGCGAAATAAGGGAGTACCATAGGTTAAGGTGATAATCAAAAGCTGATTACTATGTCATTGAAGTTCCTTTGTTTGTATGAACATCAGTTTACAAATTCCTGTATGAGAAAAGTATAAGTTTTTCATAGCAGAAACCAAAAACGACGAACTCCACGAAAAAAATGTATATAACCTAAATTGTGTGTTTTAACGTGCTCTACATTTTTTTGTGTAGCAAGTTTTTGCCCATCTCTTGCGGTTTAGCAGTTATTCAAAATTCAGTAAAATTCATCCAGAACATACTACTCTTCAGAGGATATTCCCAGAAAATTCAAGATATACATGTTATTTGTTAGGTAAATATCTTTAATGTACGAAATTTTAATCAAGATCGTTAGAGCCATTTTTGAGAAAATCAAAATGTTCGAAAAAGTTCCATGTAAAATGTAATTGGGGGTGGAGGGATTTTTCTCAAAATCTTTGTGTCGCAATCCTGGAGGATACTAATCTTAAATACCAAGTTTGGTATTTTACCTACTTTTCGTTTTTGAGTTATCCTGTTCACAGGCACTTGGACACACACACACACCGACCATTTTCATAAAATGCTTTTTTTTTAGATAAAAGGGACCCTAAAACATATATTTCCGGTGAAATCTCGGTGTCGAATTTTTGGGTGGAGTGCAATGCAGTGTAAATAGTGCGTATAGAGAAAGTAAAAAATGAATAAAAAAATAAAAACAACTGGTGTCCAGCTATTTCTATAACATTTAATTTTAATCTACAGCCTAAACTAAGGCCACCGGCATCCGGAGACTGCCTGAGTCCTGATTTCCAAAACCATTTAAAACCCTTATACCCTTATATATGAGTATATCAACATTTAATATATTTATGTGGTTAAGAAAATTTCTTCTTTTCCCCACACATAGTATGTGCATAACATATAGAGAAGGTATTATATTGCACCCAAAAATTGACACGGGGATTTCACCGGAAATATATATCTTGGGAGCCCCTGAATCCAAAACAGGCATTTTTATAAAAAACAGTTTGCTTGCGTGTGTGTGAGTGTGTGTGTGGGGGGGGGGGGGTAGCATAGCTGAAAAATAAAAAGTCCATTAAATATCAAACTTGCTTTTGAAGTTCAGTATTTCTCAAGGATACGACACAAAGATTTTGAAGAAAATCCCACCAACTACCCTTTACATGGAAAAAGTTTCAAAAGTTTTGATTTTCTCAAATTGTCTCTAACAGTTTTGATTAAAAACTCTTATATTTAAGGTATTTGCATGACAAATTAAAATGTAGGTATATCTTGAATGTTGTGGGAATAACTCTAAACACCTCTTTATTCTGGATGAGTTTTTTTTTTTTTTTTTTTTTTTTTTTTTTGAATTTTGAATTTTGCATAAGTAGTAACCGTAAGAGATTGACCAAAACTTACTACACAAAACATTTAGAATTCCTTGGGATAGAATTTATGCCATATGCATTTTCCCCCCTGAAATTGACGTTTTCGAGATATTCCTTGTTTTAAAATACATACTTAAACTTTTCTCATACGGGAACTTATCAAATCCTGGCCACGCAAACAAACGGATTTCAATCCCATAGTAACCCTATTTTAAAACATTTGACTGTCGGTTTAGATGTATTTCCTTTCTGATTATAAGGAACTAAGTAATAAGACCGTTTCTGCTAATGTTTATCTCGATTAGCATGAAGTTGATAGAAGAATAAGCTTTTTAACAATAATTTATTGCAGAGATGTACGGAAAGTCATGTGAATGGAACACATCAGATTTTTACTTTCTCTATACGTACTAAGTACATAGTGTATAGAGAAGGTATTGCACTCCACACAAAAATTCGATACAGAGATTTCACCGGAAATACATGTTTTAGGGCCCCCTGTATCCAGAAAAAGCATTTTCAGATAAAGGTCCGTGTGTGTGTGTGTGTGTGTGTGTGTGTGTGTCGGTGTGTCTGTGAACACGATAACTCAAAAACGAAAAGTTGGTAAAATACCAAACTTAGTATTTAAGTTTAGTATCTTCCAGGGATGCGACACGAAGATTTTGAGAAAAATCCCCCCACCCCAAACTACGCTTTATATGTAACTTTTTTCGAAAATGTTATTTTTTAAAAAATGACTAACGATTTTGATTAAAATATCGTATATTAAAGACAAATAAATGTATAGTTTGAAGTTTTTGGGAATAGTCTCTAAAGACTAGTTTATTCTGAATGAATTTTACGGAATTTTGCATAATTGCTAAACCGTAAGAGATGGACAAAAACTTGCCACACAAAAAATATAGATTATATTAAAACACGCAATTTATGCTATTTACATTTTTCTTTGAGTTTGTCGTTTTGAGATATTCCTTGTTATTGGTTTCGCTTTAAAAAGCTTATACTTTTTTCATACAGGAATTTGTCAACTTCTGTTCATATAAACAAAGGAACTTCTGTCACATAGCAACCAGCTATTGGCTATTACTTTAACCTATGGTACGCCCTTATTTCGCTTCTACTTACAAGGAAGCACATAATAAAACTATTTCTGTTAATTTTGTATCAATTAACATGAAGTAAATAAAAGAATAACCTCAATAACAATAATTTGTTACAGATACATAGAGAATGTCATGTGTTGAAAACAATGATTTTTAAATGAAAAAAAAGTAAGTAATCCATACACATAAAACTTTTTCATTAAAATAAATCCTATTTGCGTAAAAAGTGTGGTAAAAATGTCAGCCCTTAGTGTGATTTAGTTTCTGAGATAATGGGGTATTTGTATAGAAATTTTACTTCTTCAGAAATTGATATCAACCATACCATTAAAAAACAATGTAACCTAACTTTCCAAACATAATTTCGCAGTACTTCAACATTTTTAAACGAAGGTAATATGAGCCGGGTTCCAATGCTGGAGCGGGAAATTCGAAATTTTTATATGCAATTAAAACAAGTAAATGCAAAAAAGTTACGAAAATTCCATTTCGATTCCCCTTAAGTCAGCTGAAATTCATCATCAGCTTGTAGAGAATTTCCGTGAAAATGCAATGATGGGAAATCCATGTTCGTGATGAAGCACGGAGTGGGCGGTCTTCTGTTGCCACTGATGTTTTGGTTGAACACATTCGTGAAAACAGACAGTTCAGAATAAGAATACTTTGTGATTTATTTCTACAAATTCTACAATTATGGCGGTGTGCTTTACCAGATGTGTGAAAGGTTGCTTCGTCTGATAATGCAATGTGGTTGATGAATTCATTATCGTCATCAAAGTGGGATAACAGTGCAGTAACGAACTCGCAGTAGCTTTTGCATAAGTTAGATTTTGTATTCTTTAAGTCGCAGTCTTTTATGGACAACCGTGTCAACAGTCGTCTTCGGAATAACATTATAATAACTCCATGGCACGAAAGCTCTCAAGGAACCTTGGCCTAGCGCTAGACCGCTGTATCCCCCATCTCGATCCATGACAGACGAGCCTCGTGATCTGGAGCCGCTACTTCTTCATCAAGTAGCTCCTCAATTTGCCCCCCAGGGACCTCATGATGCTGAGTGCACCCCGGACCAGCTCTAAAATGTCCCGATATAGGGCTACGCTGAAATGCTTGCCTTGAATCTTCAACTGTAGGTGCGGACACTGGTTTATTTGCCGCTTCCCTTATTCCTCAGCACAGACCCTGTTTCCAACGGCACAATGGTATGGCGATCTGGAGCATTTGCACCATATTCCTGCCTAAATTTTCTTTGTGCTGTAATTGGGAACTCCAATTCGACTAACATTTCACGTCCTGCTGAATAACTGGCGCAACAGATCTGGACAAGTGAAAATCTTAATGAGAGCTAGGAAGCGAGTTGTACTTTCAGATAAGCAGTTCACCAGTCGATTCATGCAGGCTGGAAGAGTGCCTGTCACAGTCAATGCCAAATATCTGCCACCTCTTATGCACTGCACTGATAAACACGTGTTTTCATATGTATATTCATATCTACAAAACGTCTATACAAATAGCCTACTATATAAACAATGTCAATCGTCTGCCTCCAATTTTTCCACACCTGTCATTGTCAGCATCAACGCACCATTATCCTGTATTAGAATTATTTTTGATTTTCTACAATTCTTTCTAATGATTTTCAGTGTTCTCAACATGTTGACATACTACCGTGTCAAGAAATTTTCGGGAATTTGCCAATAAAACACAAAAAATGAATTATTCATCGACTTTTATGTTATCACCTTCAAAGTAGGCCCCTTCTGAAATTATACATTTATGCCAACGAATAATGCAATTATCAAAACATTTTTTGTAGGTACTTTTAGGAATCGATGTCAATTGTCGCCGTGAATTTTTCTTTATGTCTTCTATCGACTGAAAACGGGTGCCTCGAAGTGGTAACTTGAGTTTTGGAAAGAGAAAGAAATCAGCAGGAGCCAGATTAGGTGAATACGGTGGTTGTTTGATGAAATTTGTTGAGTTTTTGGCCAGAAATTCGTTCACAATAATAGCCTTGTGAGCTGTCGTTCCACAGTCTTTTCGTCGTATTTGTTCTCTCAAACGCCGCATAACGCTCAGGTAATAGTCTTTATTTACCATCTGACCTTCTGGCAAGAACTCTGAGTGCACGACACCGCGATAATCGAAAAAAACTGTCAACATGACCTTCAGTTTTGATCGAGTTTGATGTGCCCTTTTAGGTTTCGGTTCAGTTTGAATGCGCCATTCGGAAGCTTATTGACTGGTTTGAGTGTCAAACTCGTAAACCCACGTCTCATCACCAGTTACAATGCGTTTCATGAATGTGGGGTCGAACTGGCTCGTTCTAGCATGTCTTCAGCAATCCTTACGCGATTGAGTTTTTGTAGAAAATTCAAGTCTTTCGGAACTATCCGAGCTGCAACGCGTGTCAGGGCCAAACAATCATTTAAAATGGTACGAATCGATTTGAGATACAGAAAGCTCAGCGGCAATCTCTCTCAGACCTAAATGACGATTTTCAGTTTCAGTTGAAACCGTTGATGGCCGACCAGAGCGAGGCAAATCTTCCACCACATCTCGACCATTTTTGAATGCACTGTACCACTCATATGCACGAGTTTTTGATAACGTAAGCCCTCTGTAACATTTTCAGCGATTCGGCACACGAAATACCATTTGCAATGCAACATTAGAGACAGGTTCTTTGTTCAATATTTGTATCCATCGTAAAATCGCAAATCACCTTTGAGATGAACTAACAAAATGGCGTACTGTAAACAAACTAGATGACGATCAAACTCCGCGTGGGTATAGAGGAAAGTTGTACCAACTTAGCGACAACAATAATTTTGAATCCCTTTTTAAACAGGATTATTAAATGATCAGTTCCCGGTACTTTCTTGACAGAATGTACATTTTCCCATTGTGGTCTGCCAATTGTTGCTATTTGCTGGCGACACAACTGTTCCACATCTTTTAATTTAAAAGTGATATATTAAGTTCTATTTTTCTTTCTTTCTTATCTTTCAGAAACTGAAACGGAGATCAGTGGAATATCATTTGCCTAGGCTATTCTTTCATTCACTTTCTACAGGCTTTTGAAGAACTCGAGGAACATACATTTTCTTCCTGCATCTCTGCCTCTTGTTTCATGAAGTCAAGGACATTTGCAACTATTTCTCTGCTCTAAGTAATACTTGCCATTTAACTTTGAAAACGTAGGAGCCATGGTTAAAAAACAAAATAAATAAAATTAACACTATTTACTGCCCATTTTGAATACTAACATATGCGGACTGTACAAAGTTTGCTCGCAATGACTTTAAGTAAGCAAAGTAACATATCACAAACTCCAATAAGCTAGGCTCGGTAGCTGACGGTCGCGCCGGCAATAACTCTATGTGATGTCAGACCACGCGCATGCGCAGTAGCGTCATAATTTTCATTGTCACTAAACTTGCAGAGTTCCTACAGAAGACAAACTAAAAGCATATTTATAACTTGACTGAGTGAGGAGATATTTACATTTCTTGCTGGTAGCGTTTCTGCGGGACACAATGTCTATGTGGGGTGTTACTTACCGGCAGGCACGACGTGAAACACACATGGCTGTGCTTGGGACCCGAGGTCGTTGCGACCCCAACACAGAAGAGTCCCATAATCACGCTCTGAGGTGGGGATGTAGGTGGCAATGCTACGTCCACCTCCAGGCTCGGTGGAGACGCTACCTATTTCCAGGCCTGCTTGAATGGCGGAGTTGTTGAAGGACCAACGGAATAATCCTGCTGGAGGATTTGCATCTACGTCGCATATAACACGCACTTCCTCGTGTCTCCCAGCGCCGTACACCTTCTGCTGACCCGCACTGCACACCGGCTCATCTGCAACACAAGCAAAACAGTTCTTGATTTAATTGTTTTTCTCACAAGCCTTATGTAGGACAGAAGTTGGATAGGTAGAGTCAGACTGAAAAATTCAATGCCATAGACGGGATTTGAAACCACGGATCTCCTGGTCTCTAACCGGTTGTTCTATCACCGAGCTACCATGGCAACTTGCCGGCATGGCATTAAACTTCTCAACTGATTCGCATGTTTTCGGCAAACCAAAAGGTGATCACCCTAATGGCGACTTACAATGTAGTCCCAGAATTCAGAGTATAATCAACTACCGGGAAACATGCGAGTCAGCTGAGAAGTTTAATGCTAGCCGGTATGTTGCCATGGTTGCTCAGTGGTAGAGTAACCGGCTAGAGATTGGTGGTTCAAATCCCCGCTATGGTATTGAATTTTTTATTCTGACGCTACCTATCCAAAACCTTCTTACTTACGTAAGGCAAGACAGCTGAGATCTGAGGAGGCTGCCAATAGAGAAGGGGGGGGGATAAGATCAACTAAACAAAAGTGTCTAAAATGTTTTATATATATATATAAAAATATAATGTCATACTTAGGTCACTGTTGTGCTGGGCTGTATATATTACGTGTATATATGTCTTTTAAGTGTAATTATTTATTATAAGAGGGTGCATTTATGAACGTGTACTCTGTGCTGTAAATTTAAATTGCTATATTTGAATATCTTTTTATTTTTATTTTCGGGTTCACTCTTAATTCTTTATTGCTGTTTTAATATTGCTTCTGACTGTGTGTTACCTTTGTCATTTTATTTTCGTGTTTACTCTTTTAATTCTTTGTTGTTGTTTTAATATTGTTTGTAATGAGTATTACAAAAGCATGTACGGTCTGTGGACCTGTGTGATTGTTGAAATTCTATGTATGATATTTCTATGTCAATAAATACACTTATTCATTCATTCATACTACCTGCCTGATGAAAGAATACAGCTGTTAGGGAAGGTTGCTGGTGAAGCATGGCACGGTTTAAAGCGGTCAGCAGGCTGGAATACAGTGAAGTACAACAAAACATCAGACCAGCGTACGTGAACAGGAATGAACGACTACTTGTCTGACGAAAGAATACAGTTATTAGGGGAAGTCACTGATGTAACATGACACATTTTAGATTGGTCAGAGAAGGTTGGAATATAGTGACCGTCAAAACATCAGAACAGCATACGTAAACAGGGATAAACTAAACGATCCACAACAGGTTAAACTTGCTGGTTACTTTATCACTAAGGATAACATCTTGGCGACCGATAGCGGGACAGATCAAAGTTATCACAACATGGTGTATAGTTGTGATGTGTTGACAACGTAGTGGTACTAATAAAAGGAAAATGGGGCAGTGGTAGACTGTGATGTTTTCACCAGCAGTGGAAGGCGATTGAGGTTGGGTGGTACATAAACACCACTGATTTACAGGAACTAACAATCTCAATATTGACATACATTCAATTGCTGTTATGCAAAAATATTTAGCACCGTTATCCGTTTCATTTTCTCTCAAGATACATAGATTGCAATGCACAACAACGTACATTCGTAACGTCTCAAATGTGAATCGTCTCCGATTGGCACGTAAACAGACTTTATATTGTAAAAAACTGCGCCCCACATGACAAGAAGTGCTTAAAGCAAAACGGAAACAGGACACATAATCGATTATTGGATAAGATACTCAATTATTTCCGTAGCAATACCTCGTAGCACATTTTGTATTTGACGCATTATTGAAAATCCGACATGTTTTTCCAAGCACCGTCTTCACTTCTTTTTTACACACGGTCTAAAACAGTGTCACGGTTCTCCGATTAATTTCTTGCACAAGTTCATCGACAGCTTTCAGGGCTCTAGGTATTTCTATGTTCGCTGTGTTATTATCGTAGATATATCTGCAAAGTTCTTCTGTAAGAATTGAAAATCTACATGCATTTCATTTGAAGCAAGAGATTTTTACAATCTTGATTGCAGAGAGTGGCCTATCATTAAAGGCATTAATTTCCTGTAAAACAGTATTGTAATATACAGCATAGTATATTTCTGCGTCGAGCCACGTTCCCCAACGCATTACTACAGGTTGTTTACATGCGGCGTGTGCAATGAATAATACTTTTCTACTTTGTGAGCGTATGACTACGCGTGTCGGTGTTTGTATTTTGACTTGATTCAAACCCGTTCACTGTAAGAGACTCAATTGCTGCATTCCAGTGTTGTACAGGGCATGCACCGGGAGTGGTGACGTAATACCGTTTAACTGTTTGTATTTACGCACGCTTTCACTCGCATTCATTCTTCAGATAGGTAATATACAGGCTGTTAATGAACTATACCGAAATATTTTCACAGAATATGTAGATGGCCTGTTTATTGAAATTTCGAAATAACGGCTATAAGTTTCTGAAGTGCCAGTACGCCACGTATCGCGGCACTTCGTCTGGAATGAAAAATATAATAATAAAAACATTTACTCTATGACAGGAATCGAACTCATGATCTTTGGGATAGCAGCCTCCCGCGTTAGGTAATAAGTTTATTTATGTTTTTATAAAAAAAAATACAGTTCCGGAGGCTTGTCAGGACTCCGGCGCTGTATTCCTTTTTGCTCCATTTTTTCCAGTTTCCTATATTTCCTTAGTAGACCTTATTGTTCGTAACGTTTTCCTTTTACATATACATTCACAAACATAGAAACATTTACAAATACAGAAATACCCATGCCCAAGCCGGGACTCGAACCCACGATCCTGTGCACCACGAAGCGAGACACTGTAGCGAGCGCGGCCACCAGGACCGGCAACATAGACACATTTACATACACAGAAACACCCATGCCCAAGGCGGGACTCGAACCCACGATCCTGTGCACCACGAAGCGAGACACTTTAGCGAGCGCGGCCACCGGGAACGGCGTATGTCACCAGAACAGTTAAAAAAAAACGCCACTAGGGTAGGCTACATAACAGCAAAATGTAATTAATGCTCAGTGTCGCACTGTAAAGTGGTTAGTTCGAAATTTTAAAGATTTTAGCGCCATTAAATCTTGAGAACGCTAGTAACGAGCTGCTAAAAATCGATATTTCTATATTCGGGCAGCAGTTTTAAAAACATTCTAAGCCATTTTCAACCTGCTTTGCTTTAACACCGACTTATCAGCACCTGATACCCACACGTTTAACGCTAAGGAGCTGTGTTATGTTTATTCGGGGACAATGCATCACCGATCTCAAATTACTTATATCAGTCACGTGCACAATCTCGCAAATTCTTTCAGTGTAGTTCATTAACACCTGTATATCAAATAATAGGAATAAATACACTAATCCGTCTCTAACGACTGGGAAATAACTGGTTGTTGTTTTTCTTCGAATTCGAATTATATTTTATTATCATGGTTTAATTGCTCCGGCTAGCTGATATGTTTTACTTTCTCTAGTACGTACGTACTATGCACATAATAAATAAAGTATTGTATTCCAACAAAAAATTAGATTTAGTAATTTCACCGGAAATATATGTTTTGAGATCCCCTGATCCAATAAATGTCATTTAAGAAATGTCCGCGCGCGCGTGTGTGTGTGTGTGTCTGTGATATTTTTTGTTTTATTTATGGGCACTATGCTGTAATTCTTAGCATCCCATTCTATAGTGAAAGACCGCTTAATTTTTCTCAGGAGCCCCTTTATCAGGGACCAACAGCTTCACTTCCCTTCCGAAGGAAGCCATGCTAAGGATTTTTACGCTCGAAAAAATCCATCGTCATCCGCCAGGTTTGAACCCGCAACTTTGAGTATGTGAAGTTAGAATGGTAACCATTACACCACGGAGGTCGACAATTTCTCATGATCAAATAATGGCCTAATAAGCCACGTGTAATATACAACGTTTTATGCTTTCCTAATGTTAACTGAAATATTCTTATATATATTCATATTATTAGTTTCCTCATTACGAGGAACTGAATTTTAGTCGTGACGTAGGTACTGCTTTGTTCTTTGCTACGTAACTCTGCCGGAATAAACAGTTTTTACTTTCTCTACACGTACTATGTACGTAGTGTATAGAGAAGGTATTCTATTCCACCCAAAAATTGGATACCGAGATTTCACCAGAAATAAATGTTTTGGGTACCCCTGAATCAAAAAAAAAAGTATTTTTACAAAAAGGTCCCTATGTGTGCGCACGTTTTTGTGTATGTGTGTGTCTGTATGTCTGTCTGTGGACAATATAGCTCAAAATTGAAAAACACCGTTGAATACCAAACCTACTTTGGTTCTTCCAAGGATCCAAACGAAGGTTTTCAAGAAAATACCCCACCCCAAACTACATTTACATGGAAAAAATTTCGAAAATTTTGATTTTTTCAAAAATGGCTGTAACGATTTTGATTAAAATCTCTAATATTTAAGATATTTACATACCAAATAAAATGTATATGTTGAATTTTCTGGAAATAGCCTCTGAAGACTACTTTATTCTGGATGAATCAAATGGAATTTTGCATAACTGCTAAACCGTATGAGATACACAAAAATTTACCACTCAAAAAATCTGATGTGAACCAAGTTATGTGAACCATTCACATAACTTTCTCTATATCTCTGAAACAAATTATTCTTAAAAAGCATTTACTGCTATTTACTTCTTGCTAATCAGAAAAAATTAGCAGAAATAGTCTTATTACTTGCTTCCTTGTAAGTAGAACCGAAATAAGGGAGTACCATAGGTTAAAGTGATAGTCAAAAGCTGGTTGCTATGTCACTGAAGTTCCTTTTTGTATGGACAGCAGTTGACAAATTCCTGTATGAGAAAAGTATGTTTTTCATAGCAGAAACCAAAAACAAGGAATGTCTCAAAAACGAAGAACTCCATGAAAAAAATGTGTATAACATAAATTGTGTGTTTTAACGTGTGAAGTGAATTTTTGTCCATCTCTTACGGTTTAGCAGTTATTCAAACTTCCGTAAAATTCGTCCAGAATAAATTACTCTTCAGAGGCTATTCCCAGAAAATTCAATATAAACATTTTATTTGTCAGGTAAATAGCTTTAATATACGATATTTTAATCAAAATTGCTACAGCCATTTTTGAGAAAATAAAAATTTTCGAAAAATGTTCCATGTGATGGGTAGTTGGGTGTGGGGGGACTTTTCTCAAAATCTTCGTGTCGTATCCCTGGAAGATACTAAGCTTAAATACCAAGTTTGGTATTTTACCGACTTTTCGTTTTTGAGTTATCGTGTTCACCTTAGTTGCATTCTACTTATAAGGAACTAAATAATAAAATTCTGCTAATGTTTATCTCGATTAGCGTGGTGTTGAAAGAAGAACTATCTTTCGTAAGAAGTTTGTTTGTAGAGTAGCTAGAGAAAGTGTAACACATCAGATTTTTAATTTTGGGGTCCTCAAAACATGTGGTTTATGTGAAATGTCTACATCGAATCTTTGGATGGAATGCAGTAATTTTCTCTTCCTAAAATGTTTATGGCAGAGAAAGTAAAGCGCTGAAGGCCTGCAATAACTTCAAGAGGTTTTGGTATTGTTATTTACAGTTAGCGAAAAATATTTTTTAAGGATTCTTTCATGTTTTAAAAGTTTCCTTTCTTCTTCTTTGGAGCATCTTTCCAGTGATACATTAAAAGTTCTAAGTTATCAAGAATCTAATTTTTCAGCATTTATTGATTATCGGAAAAGTTTTCATACAGAAGCTCCATTTTCCATCCTCAACCACCGTCTCTTTCATTTTTGAGTTTTTCCCCTTATTAAGAGCGTCGGCTTGTAAGTCCCGGGCCTCACACAGATATGGCACCACTAGGCCAGTTAGACGCTAGCATCGTATAGTTTAACTCTAGACTAGCTTGTATCCATAGTTACAGGCCAATAGCTTGTTTAGTTTCCGAATGACAGCATTTTAAACAAGATAACTTTAGAGTTTTCACGAAAATGGAGGATTTCGAAAAACAAGCAGTAATTAAATACTTTTATTTGAAAAGCTTAGTCCCTAAAGAAATCAAGGAGGAAATGGACAGTACAATGAAAGACTCTGTCCCTTCATATTCAATGATTAAAAGATGGGTTGTACAGTTAAAATGGGACGTACGAGCGCTAGTGATGAGCCTCGCTCTGGACGTCCTGTAGAAGTGACAACTCTAGAAGACCGCAGATTAAAGTTGTTCGAGATAGCAGAGGCTGTAAACATCTTCCTAGCCACGTCTTCAGTTCAGGGAAAAGGTGAAAGTCGCTGGGTGCCAGGTCAGGACTGTACGGCAGATGATCGAAAACGTCCTATTGAAATTGTTCAAGAGCCGATGGGTTGTGCCAGCAGTGTGTGGACGAGCGTTGTCATGAATCAACACAATTCCTCTTCGTTTGTTTTGAATGGCTCTCCGCAAACGTCGTAAAGTACGACGTCAATGCTCATTTGAAATCATTGGCGGCAACATTTTTTGAAGCGGGTATTGCAAAGCTGGTGCACAGGTACGATAAATGTCTCAATGTTTTCGGTGACAATGTTGAAAAGTAACCATAAGTGTACAAAACTTTTAGTAATAAAATAATGGTTTTCTATGAACTTGTCTTTTATTTATAGTCTATTGGAGGTTAGGAAAAAAAAAAAAAAAGGTAGGTCCGCGGAGTTTGGAGGCCAGGCAATTGGTTCACGTCTACCTATCCGTCTGCCACCGAATCTGTTATTTGGAAGCCGAAGGACATTAGCTTGGGAATCTCTTCCGAAACAAACGTTTAGCGCGAGTGCCATTGCCGTCTGCTATTCCATAAATCAAACGGGCATCTGCTATCTCTGCTTTTATGTACACTGCAATTGCACGACACAATTGGCAACAGGGACGTGTAAAACAAAACACTCGCAGTGCACTTACGCTAATGACAGCGAAACCAAGAGTGCATGTTCCCCATGATTCTAATGTTTACCATAATTAATGATTAATTAGTTGTAACATGGTAACAAAGCATTTTCAGACCCATGTTCATATAACATAATTTCTTTGTCTATGTGTGAGGAATTTGTCCTGCAATGTGTGCTGTACATTTTTGTTACAACCTGTATTATATTTACAACAATCTGATGTGTACCATTTCTCTACATCTCTGCAACAAATTATTATTAAAAAAGCTTATACTTCTATTTACTTCATTCTAATCAGAAAAAAAAAAATAGCAGAAATAGTCTTATTACTTGCTTCCTTGTAAGTAGAAGCGAAATAAGAGAGTACCATAGGTTAAACTGAAAGCAAAAGCTGGTTGCTATGTCACTGAAGTTACTTTGTTTGTATGGACTGCAGTTGACAAATTCCTGTATGAGAAAAGTGTAAGTTTTTCATAGCAGAAACCAAAAAAAGGAATGTCTTAACAACGACCAACTCCACGAAAAAAATGTATATAACATAAATTGTGTGTTTTAATGTGCTCTACATTCTTTGTGTAGCAAGTTTTTGTCCATCTCTTATGGTTTAGCAGTTATTCAAAATTCCGTAAAATTCATCCAGAATAAACTACTCTTCAGAGGCTATTCCCAAAAAATTCAAGAAATACATTTTATTTGTCAGGTAAATGTCTTTAATATATGATATTTTAATCAAAATCGTTAGAGACATTTTTGAGAAAATCGAAATTTTCGAAACAAGTTCCATGCAAAGGGTGGTTTGGGTTGGGGAGATTTCTCTCAAAACCTTCGTGTCGCATCCCTGGAAGATACTAAACTTAAATACCAAGTTTGGTTTTTACCGACTTTTCGTTTTTGCGTTATCGTGTTCACAGACACAAGGACACACGGACACACACACGGACCTTTTTCTGAAAATACTTTTTTTGGATACAGGGGACCCTAAAACATATATTTCCGGTGAAATCTCGGTATCGAATTTTTGGGTGGAGTGCAATACCTTCTCTATACACTATGTATATAGTGAGTATAGAGAAAGTAAAAATGCAATATTATTAGTATGTTTTGACTGAACAAAGGCATGTAGAAGGTCTGAGTAATGAGGTGTCTTTTTAATTCTGACCTAAATTTGTTACTTTCTCTACAAGTACTAATAAATAAATGAATAAGTAAAATCTGAATATCCTACCCAGGCACCTTGGTTACTATACCGGGGCATACATCCAAACTTTATATTTATTTCCCAAAACAATTCATAAAAGTTACAATATATATATAATTTTTACTTTCTCTAGCCCCATATGTACAATGTACATAGGGATAGAGAAGGTATTGTAATGCACCCGAAAATTCGATACCGAGATTTCACCGGAAATATATGTTTTGGGGTCCCCTGAGTCCGAAAAAAGGGTTTTTAAAAAAAGGTCGATGTGTGTGTCTGTCTGTCTGTCTGTGTGTCTTTGGACAGCATAGCCCCAAAACAAAAAGACCGTTAAATACCAAACTTGGTATTTAGGTTTAGTATCTTTCAGGGATGTGACCCGAAGATTTTCAAAATAATCCCCCACCACAAACTACTCTTTATATGGTAAAAATTTCGAAAATTGTGATTTTCTTAAAAATGGCTCAAACGATTTTGATTAAAATCCCGTATATTAAGGATATTTATGTCCGAGATAAAATGTATATCTCGATTTTTTTGGGAATAGCCTCTGAAGACCTCTTTATTCTGGATGAATTTTGCTGAATTTTGCTTAACTGCTAAACCGTAAGAGATAGATAAAAACGTACTATATAAAAATGTACCTCATGACAAAACACACAATTTATGTCATTTACGTTTTTGTTGTGGAAGTAACCGTTTTCGAGATATTCCTTGTTATTGGTTTGAATTGTGAAGTACTTAAACTTTTCTCACACAGAAAGTGTCTATTTTTCTTTTGTTCTACTCCTGGACAAGCAAAGAAGTAATTTGCAATGAGAATCGCATAACGATAGCTTTTAAAACATTTGACAATCACTTTAGCATATTGCATTCCCTTATTCTCTTCTACTTATAAGGAACTAAGTAATAACATTCTGCTAACATTTATCTTGATTAGCATTGTGTACAAAGAAGAATAATCTTTTGTAGGAGTTTTGTAGAGCAGCTAGAGAAAGTCATGTGAGTGTAACACATCAGATATTTTTAAGGTAACTTAACCTAATACATCTTATAAAGCAAAATAAATGAAAAAAATACTAAGTCAAACTAAAATAAAACAATAATAATTGACTTCCAAAGAATGAGACAAAAACAAGTATTTTTATTACAGTAAATAAAACTGGAGGACAGGTAGTAAGTCAAAGCAAAAATAATAAACGTATAAATACACTTCCATTTAATATTTACTGGAAGCCAGTAAATGGAACTGGTAGCTGGTAACCACTAAACGTACTATGCACATAGTGTATAGAGAAGTTATTGCATTCGACCAAAAAATTTGATACAGTGATTTCACCGGAAATGAAAGTTTTAGAGTCCCCTGTATAACAATTTCTGATATGTTCCATTCACATGACTTTCTCTACTTATGTGTAACAAATTATTGTTAATAAGCTTATTCTTCTATTTACTTCATGCTAATCGAGAAACAATTAGCAGAAATAGTCTTATTATTTGCTTCCTTGTAAGTAGAAGCGAAATATGGGAGTATCATAGGTTAAAGTGAAGTCAAAAGCTGGTTACTAGATGACTGAAGTTCCTTTGTTTGTATAGACACGAGCTGACAAATTCCTGTATGAGAAAAGTACAAGTTTTTCAAAGCTGAAGCCAAAAACAAGGAATATCTCAAAAACGTTAAACACCTCGAAAAGAATTTATATAGGATAATTTGTGTGTTTTAAGGTGCTCTACATTTTTTGTTTGGTAAGTTTTTGTCCATTTCTTACGGTTATGCAAAATTTCGTAAAATTCATGCAGAATAAAGTAGTCTTCAGAGGCTTTTCCCAGAAAATTCAAGTTATACAAATTATTTTTCAGGTAAATATCTTTAATATACGATATTTTAATCAAAATCGTTGGAGCCATTTTTGAGAAAATCAAAATGTTCGAAAAAAGTTCCATGTAAAGGGTAGTTGGGGGTGGGGGATTTCCTTGAAGGTCTTCGTGTCGCATTCTTGGAAGATGCCAAACTTAAATACCAACACAAATATGGACCTTTTCAGGGGGACCCAAAATATGTATTTCCGGTAAAATCTCCGTATCGAATTTTTGGGGGCAAAACAATACCTTCTCTATACACTATGTACTTAGTACATGTAGAGAAAGTAAAAATATTTTTGGAAAAAGATTGGTGCCTGATTGTGTTCGTGTGCTTGTGAGCACAATAACTAAAATATGAAAAGTCCGTAAAATACTAAGCTTGGTATTTAAGTTTAGTATCTTCTGGGGATGCGACATGAACATTTTGAGAAAAATCGCCCACACTAAACTACTCTTTACTTGGAAAACATTTCGAAAATATTGATTTTCTTGAAAATGGCTATAACGAGTTTGATTAAGATACTGTATATTAAACATATTTACCCGACAAATAAAATGTATATCTTGAATTTTCTGGGAATAGCCTCTAAAGACCTCATTATTCTGAATGAATTTTGTTGAATTTTGCGTAACTGGTAAACCGTAAGAGATGGCAAAAAACGTACAACACAAAAATGTAGATCACGTTAAACACACCGTTTATGCCATATCTTTTTTTTTTTTCGTTGAATTTATCATTTTTGGGATATTCCTTGTTATTTGTTTCAGATGTAAAATACTTAAACTCTTCTCACTCGGAAAGTTGCAAACTCCTGGCCCTGCATAAAAACGGATTTCAACCACTTGGCAACCAGCTTTTAAAGAATTTGACTATCGTTTTAGCCTGGTGTGTTCTATTATTTTTCCTTCTACTTACAAGGAAGCTGGTAAACAAGACACTTTCTGCTAATGTTTAATTCGATTGTCATAAAGCAGATAGAAGTATATGCTTTTTAACAATAATTTGTTACAACGATGTAGAGAAAGTCATGTGAATGTAACATATAAATTTTAATTTGGATACATGGGACCCTAAAACGACTATTTCCGATGAAATCTCGGTATCGAATTTTTGAGTGGAATAAAATACTTTTCCTATACACTATGTACATAGTACGTGTAGAGAAAGTAATAAAATTGGCTATGTTGTGTATTTATTATAGAGGAGGTATTGAATTCCACCCAAAAATTCGATACCAAGTTTTCACTGGAAATACATGTTTTGGGTCCCCCTGAATCCAAAAAAAAAAAAAAAAAAAAAAAAAAAATCGGAATAAAGGTGCGCGTGTGTGCGTATGTGCCTTTAGACAGCATAGCTCAAAAACAAAAAGGCCGTTAACATCAAGTTTGGTATCTTCCAAGGTTACGACACGAAGATCTTCAAGAGAAGATCCCCTAACTACCCTTTCTAAGGAACTTTTTTCGAAAATTTTGATTTTCTCAAAAATGGCTCTAATAATTTTGATTAAAATATCTTATATTTAAGATTTTTACATGCCAAATAAAATGTATATCTTGAATTTTGTGGGAATAGCCTCTGAAGACTCCTTTATTCTGGATGAATTTTACGGAATTTTGCATAACTGCTAAACCGTAAGAGATGGACAAAAACTTACCACACAAAAAATGTAGAGCACGTAAAAACACACGATTTATGTTATATACGTGGATTTTATCGTTTTCGAGGTATTCCTTGTTTCTGGTTTCAGCTTTGAAAAACATACTTTTCTCATACAGAATGTTGTCAACTCGTGACCATACAAACAAAGGAACTTCAGTCGCATAGCAATCAACTTTTGACTATCACTTTAACCTATGATATTCCCTTATTTCGCTTCTGCTTGCAAGGAAACATGTAATAAGATTATTTATGGTAATTTTATCTCGATTCGCAAGAAGTAAATAAAATATATTAGCTCTTTAACAATAATTAGTTGCAACGATGTAGAGAAAGATTTTTTATTATAGCAGTTCATGGAAGGTTTATTTAAGAAAAGTTTTGTGTTTTTCAAACTGTATATTGTCTTTGACGTGTTCAGTACAATCCATATTCGAGTTTCCATGCAGTATTCATCTGGAATGTGTACTTAAATCGATTTAAATTCCTCATGGATACGTGGTAAGTGAAAATGACGTCATGCAATCAGATTTCGATACGGACGGTAAGGTTTAATTACCGGATACTCTGGATTTTTGAGTTAAATATTCTGTCTACATTTTCTGCATGTTTCAACACTTAGTTTGAATGCGTCATATTTAGATTAGAATTTCATTTTAATTTATGTCTTCTATATAAACCACATTTACGGCGGGAGAAATCCAATCAACGAGAAGGAAACGGGAATGGGAAACATTTAGTGTGTTTGTATGATGGGTTATCTTATAAAAATCTGATGTGTTCCATTCACATGACTTTCTCTATATCATTGCAACAAATTATTTTATTTACTTCATCTAATGGAGCAAAAATTAGCAGAAAAATCCATATTACTTGCTTCCTTGTTAGTAGAAGCGAAATAAGGGGGTACCATAGGTTAAAGTGATAGTCAAAAGCTGGTTGCTCTGCGACTGAAGTTCCTTTGTTTGTATGGACACGAGTTCATAAAGTCCTGTATGAGAAAAGTATAAGTCTTTATAGCTGAAAAAAAAAACACAATGAATATCTAAAAAAACAATCAACTCCACGAAAAAAAAAATGAATATAACATAAATTGTGCGTATTAAGGCGCTCTGCATTTGTTGTGTGGTAAGTTTTTGTCCATCTCTTACGGGGAGTAGTCTTAAGAGGCTATTCCCAGAAAATTCAAGATATACATTTTATTTGTGAAGTAAATGTCTTTAATATAAGATATTTTAATCAAAATCGTTAGAGACATTTTTTAGAAAATCAAAATTTTCGAAAAAAGTTCCATGTAAAGAGTAATTTGGGGTGGGGAGATTTTTCTCAAAATCTGCGTGTCGCATCCCTGGAAGATACTAAGCTTAAATACCAAATTTTGTATTTTACCGACTTTTCGTTTTTGAGTTATCGTGTTCACAGACACACGGACACACTGACACACGGACACACACACGGACCTTTTTCTGAAAATGCTTTTTACTTTCTCTATTCGCACTATGTACACAGTGTATAGAGAAGGTATTGCACTCCACCAAAAAATTCGATAACGAGATTTCACTGGAAATATATGTTTTAGGGTCCCCTGTATCCAAAAAAGTATTTTCAGATAAAGGTTCGTGTGTGTGTGTCCGTGTGTCCGGGTATCAGTGTGTCCGTGTGTCCGCGTGTCCGTGTGTCTGTGAACACGATAACTCAAAACGAAAAGTCAGTAAAATACCAAACTTGGAATTTAAGTTAGTATCTTCCAGGGATGCGACACAAAGCTTTTGAGAAAAATCCCCCCAACCCAAATTACCCTTTACATGGAACTTTTTTCGAAAATTTTGATTTTCTAAAAAATGGCTCTAACGATTTTCATTAAAATATCGTATATTAAAGATATTTACCTGACAAATAAAATGTATATTTTGATTTTTCTGGGAATAGCCTCTTAAGACTACTTTATTCTGGGTCAATTTTACGGAATTTTGCATATTTGCTAAATCGTAAGAAATGGACAAAAACTTACCACACAACATATGTGGAGCACTTTAAAACACACAATTTATGTTATATACCTTTTTTTCGTGGAGTTGATTGTTTATGGTTTCAGCTATAAAAAACATACTTTTCTCATACAGGTCTTTGTGAACTCGTGTCCATACAAGCAAAGAAACTTCAGTCACATAGCAACCAGCTTTTGACCATCACTTTAACCTATGGTACTCCTTTATTTCGCTTCTGCTTACAAGGAAGTAAGTAATAAGACTATTGCTGCTAATGTTTTCTCTCTTAGCAGGAAGTAAATAGACGCATAAGCTTTTTTACAATAATGAGTTGTGGAGAAAGTCATGTGAATGGAACACATCAGAATTTTTTTTGGATACAGGGGACCCTAAAACATATTTCCAGTGAAAGCTCGGTATCGAATTTTTGAGTGGAGTGCAATACCTTCTCTATACTTATGTACATAGTGCATGTAGAGAAAGTAAAAAAAGAGTGAAAATAATCATTATTTGTATTTCTTATGAATGAGATGTGCGCAATAACGTCAAATAAAATAACGCCTGTTTCCATTTCATGTATTAGTTATTAAAAGCTGAAATTAAATAATTATTCCCTATTTCTATTGTTGCTATCGATATGCGTATAGTGGGTTTAGACACGGTCGGCCATATTATTATTCAGGAGGCAGTGAAGAAAGAAAAAGAAAAGACATTCTGTGAATAAACGTGGTCGAATGCGTCATCTACCATTTGAGAACTAATGTAAGTATTTCAGTGATAAAATCTCCTTTTTATGTATTATACATTATTAATAATAGGCTCTTTCCTTGAATTGTCTTATCAAATACAAGTCGTATTTTCGTCTCTTAGAACAATTGGCTCCCTTCGCTTCGCTCCGGTCGTGAATTATCGACAAGATGAAAACACTAGGGGTGAGGTGTGGTAATGGAATAGAGTGATAATCTAAATGAAACACAATCTTGCTTCTGGAAACGTATTCTGGGATTGGGGAGGGGTTCCTCGTGAGGTAGGATGCTGGAAAGATGCTGTATATGCTAAATTAAGTGTAGTTAGATGCTGGTTGCGAATAATTAAAGTGACCAAACAACTCTAAGAGCAATATGTTATCGGCATCAGATGAATAACTAGAGCATCCAAAATGCTGGGTGGCGGGGCTACAACGGGGATTATCAAAGTTTGGCTAAAACGATATTTGGCAAAGGGGTAACTAAAATAGGTATACCGTCGTGAATACAGTAAAAAAAGACGACTATGCGATATAAACAGGCAGGAAATAGAACCAGAATGTAGAAACAAACCGTCATTGCAGTTACAAAATGAAGTAAAAGTTGGGTGGGGTAAAGAAAGATATATTTTAGAATTGGGTATGAAACAAAGGTCGGGAATAGCGTGGCTCAGGTTGGGAGATTGGAAAACTCGTAAGGTGCCTGATGAATCTGGTAGGGGGATTTTCCCGGGTATCAGCAAGACTGGGCACATGTTTTGGCAGATTGCGTGCAGATGGAGGATGTTAGGAAAAAGTTGTTGCCGGTAGTATTTTTAGCTTCAAACAGACGAAGAACAGCATTCTGGGATTTGATTCTAAACAGACAAAACTGCCCAAGCCTGGGCACATTCTTAATGCAAGTTCGTGCACAGAGATAAAATATTTGTGTGAATATTGTATAGACTTATTTGGTGTTTGAAGAATATGTATGTGTGAATACGTGTAGTTGTGAGTGCAAGTGTGTGTGTGTGTGTGGGTATTTCCAATGTTGTAAAGATATATATAAAATAGAAATGTAGGTAATGTTTTAAATTCAAGTATTTTTAGACAGCATGTATGGTCACCCGATCCATGCGACTGTGTGACGCAAATATTGCATTATTTAAACTTAATAATAAATACCACCATCACCACCATCACCATCACCACCACCACCATCCACCACCACCATCACCACCATCACCACCACCATCACCACCATCACCACCACCACCATCACCACCATCACCACCATCACCATCACCACCACCACCATCATCACCATCACCACCACCATCACCACCACCATCACCCCCATCACCATCACCACCACCATCACCCCCATCACCATCACCACCATCACCATCACCACCATCACCATCATCACCACCAACACCATCTCCACCACCATTACCATCACCACCACCACCATCACCACCACCACCATCACCACCACCACCAGCACCACCATCACCACCATCACCATCACCACCATCACCACCATCACCACCATCACCACCATCACCATCACCACCATCACCACCATCACCATCACCACCATCACCACCACCACCATCACCACTATCACCACCACCATCACCACCACCATCACCACCACCACCATCACCACCATCACCACCATCACCACCATCACCACCAAAATCACCACCATCATCACCACCAAAATCACCACCATCATCACCATCACCACCACCATCACCAGCATCACCACCATCACCACCAAAATCACCACCATCATCACCACCAGCATCACCATCACCACCACCACCATCACCACCACCACTTATGAAAATACGTAAAAATGCTTTAGATTTGGTGGTTATTTGCGGTGTAAATTTTAAAACCATACGTTGTTAAACATAGAATTAGAAAATTCAACTGTGTTTAGCATTAATTTATTATTGTACTTACGTGCTAGAGAAAGTGAAACGTTAGAATGCGCTATCTTAGTGTTTCTTAAGGCAATCGTGGCAGAGAAATAAGGCAGTGGAGAACTACTTGAGCACAAGAGTCTGAGTAAGTTAAATGATTGAGCGGAGTTATTTGGTTTCTTGCGATCATAAATTGGGCGGGCGCAGCGGGGCTATAACAATGATGTATGTGGTGTAAGACAGCAGTTGAATAATGACTGGAACAACAGGTGTAGGCGAGCTCTCCCTCGAGCATGTATCACATCTTTATTGATTGTTGCTACGGGGTCACGACACATGACCTCGCGCGGCGATTGAAGTAAATCTGCTCTAGCGCTATCTCAATAACTTTATCTCCGAATAATTACCTTCTCTAGCCCGTGTGTACAGTGTACATAGTGTATAGAGAAGGTATTGCAATGCACCCAAAAATTCGTTACCGAGATTTCACCGGAAATACATGTTATAGGACCCCTGAATAAAGAAAAATTATTTCCTCGCACGTACTATGTGCATTGTGTATAGATAAGGTATTTTATTGCACAAAGAGATTTCACCGGAAATACTTGTTTTGGGTTCCCCTAAATCCCTCCAATTTTTTTTTTTTTTTTTTACTTTTTCCACACTTACTATGTACATAATGTATATAGAAGCTATTGTATTGTACCCAAAAATTACATACCAATAATTCACCTGAAATACATGTTTGAGGACCCCCTAAATCCAAAAAAAGCATTTTTACTTTTTCTACATATGCTAACATTTTTATACTCAGAGATTTCCTTTTTTGTCTTCCAAAAATGTAATCTGTGAGTATAAAAACATACTAAAAGTGCTGTTTATAGTTTAGTATGTTCCAAGGATGCGACATGAAGATTTTTAAGAAAATTCCGTCATCCTTTGCACGGAAAAAATAGCAAAAATATTGATTTTCTCAAAAATGGCTCTTACGATTTTTATTAAAATCTCTTATATTTAATACATTTACATGACCAAAAAATGTATAGCTCTTTAAAACACCAAATTAACAGATCTCGTCTAACAGCTGACTGTTTGAACAGTCAAAAAAATCGAATTTATTAATTCCACCAAGCAGTCCAGGTTTGGCATCCAGTTAATTCTTTTAGTTCCCGAACTTCAAGAACAAAATACTTGCATAACGATTTTCGTCGGCAGAAGAAGTCGTTGATACGTTCAAAAACCATGTTTTGGAGGGGTTTTAAGCAGTTTGGAATATATGTTATGCTAAATGGTTCAAACGCATGCAAAAGTGTGTTGATCATAAAGGAAAATTTTCCGAGGAAGAATAAAGTCATTTAAAAAAAAAATTAATACTTTTTTACCTTCTGTAGCCCCATATGTACAATGTACATAGGGATAGAGAAGTATTGTATTCCACCCAAAAATACGATACCGAGATTTCACCGGAAATACATGTTTTGGGACTCTCTGTATCCAAAAAAAAGCATTTTCGGAAAAAGGTCCGTGTGTGTGTGTGTGCCCGTGTGTCTATGAACACGATAACCCCAAAACGAAAAGTAGCTAAAATACCAAACTTGGTATTTAAGTTTAGTATCTTCCAGGGATGCGACACGAAGATTTCGAGAAAAATCCCCCCACCCCAAACTACCCTTTTCATGGAACATTTTTCGAAAATTTTGATTTTCTTAAAAATGGCTCTAACGATTTTGATTAAAATATCATATATTAAATATATTTACCTAACAAATAAAATATGTATCCTGAATTTTCTGGGAATAGCCTCTGAAGAGTGGTTTATTCTGGATGAATTTTACCGAATTTTGAATAACTGCTAAACCGTAAGAGATGGAAAAAATCTTACTACACAACAAATGTAGAGCACATTAAAACACACAATTTATGTTACATGTATTTTTTTCGTGGTTTTGGTCGTTTTTGAGACATTCCTTGATTTTGGTTTCTGCTATGAAAAACTTACAATTTTCTCATTCAGGAATTTGTTAACTGCGGTCCATACAAACAAAAGAACTTCAGTGACATAGCAACCAGCTTTTGACTTTCACTTTAACCTATGATACTCCTTTATTTCGATTCTACTTACAAGGAAGCAAGTAATATGGTTATTTCTGCTAATTTTTTACTGATTAGCATGAAGTAAGTAGAAGTATAAGATTTTTAAGAATAATTTATTGCAGAGATGTAGAGAAAGTCATGTGAATGGTACACATCAGATTTTTTTATTTGTATACTCGAAATATAAATAGTGGCCCTCTCAAGTGTCCCCCTTGTTAAAAAACATATTTATTAAAAGGTCGGTGTATGTTGAGCGTGTCTATTAACAGCATAACGCAAAAACGAAAAGTTGTTAAATAACAAACTTGACAGTTTAGTTCTGATTTTCCAAGAGTACCACACGAATATTTTTAAGAAAAGCCCGCCATCCACAACTACCCTTAAATGGACATTTTCAGAAGTTTTTTATTTTATTAAAACTCCATGGCACGACAGCTCACGGGGAACCTTGGCCTACCGCCCGGCCGCTGCGTCCCCCATCTCGCTCCACTACAGACGTCATGGATTATTTTATTAAAAGTGACTCAAAATGTTTGAATTAAATCAGCATAACTCTAAGATGTTTTTATGACAAACAAAATGGGTATTTTGACTTTTCTGGGAGTCTCTGAAGTCCTCTTTATTTTTGCTGAATCTTTTAAAACTCGTGAGCCACAAGAGACAACCCAAATCGCGCTACACAAAAATGTAGATCTCATTAAAACACACGATTTGTGTAAAACAATTTTCTTATAGAGTTAACCGTTTCCGAGATATTGACTGACATTAGTTTCAATTTTAAATGACTTTAACTTTTCTCAAGCAGAAGGTCGTTTCATATGTTTTATTTTGCCCCCGGGAATATCAACGAGAATCGACTTTCCGTTATTTCATGTAGCGACAGCTTTTAAAATATGTCATTATAAGTTTAGCCTGTGTATTCCCTTATTGCCCTTCTACTTACAAGGAAGCAAGTAATAAGACTGTTTCTGCTAATATTTATTTCGGTTAGTATGATGCGGATAAAAGAAATACTTTGTAATATTAGTTTGTACAGAAAGTCATGTATGTATGTATGTATGTATGTATGTATGTATGTATGTATGTACGTACGTACGTATGTGTGTGATGTCGGAGGGTGTTTCACACTGCAGCCATTGGTTTATTCTACGTCAGACCCCAATAGAATAGCATGAGATGAAAATAATATTAATGGGCGGCTGAAACCGGACAGTGGTGGAAGAGCCACCGAGGAAGGTCTCTGACATATTCTAAAAGTTTATCTCGATGATGCGGGGACCGCTAGGAACCCGCGCGCCAGATCTGACCGAGCTCCCTAAGTCTACGGACGCCATCCCAACGCCAAGAGCTGTATTTCCAGGGCGCAGTCAGCACCACGGAAGGGCGCCATCACCTAGTCGTCACCGACACTTGTTACCCTGAAAGAGACCTTTTGGATAAAGTGAAGATGAAATGAAGGGACAGGAAGTTTGGGGGAATGAAAAAAAAAACCTCCGCAGCATTCTGCTAGTTACCCGAGAAAATGTCCGAAAAACACATGGGTCAGAGAGGTCGGCCGAGGGGATACGTCACACGACCTCCCAAATGCTAGTCCCAGGCGAAATGTCTGCGCTACCTGACTAGGTGAGAAAGTCATGTGAATAACACATGAGATTTCCTTCCAAAAGGTATAAGGCTCCTCCTCCGTGCTGTAATGGTAAAACTAAACAAATGCAATAATTCAAATAATAACCAAAATGTATTTTGTAAATTTCACACAAACAGCCTATTGTAATTAACTGACGATTTTGCTCATGTCAAATGACTAATTTGTAAATATTTGATGTAATAAAACTGATAGGTACAATTGTGAACAACTATATATAAATTAAAGTAACACAATCACATCTGCAATACAAAAAAAAAAAAAAAAAAAGAGCCATACCCTGACCAAAAAAAAAAAAAAAAAAAAAAGAACAGAAAAAATCTGTGTTACACTCACACGAATTTCTCTAGCTGACTTCATACATAAGATTCTTCTTCTTTCTGCACCTTGCTAATCGAGGTACTCATTAGCACAATGTTCTTATTTAGTTCCATATAAGTAGGAAGAAAATAAGGGAATACACAAGGCTAAAGCAATAGTCAAATGCTTTAAAAGCTGTCGTTACGCGATTGTCATTACAAATCGCTTCTTTTCTTGGCCAGGAGTAGAACAAAAGAAAAACGGACACTCTCGTCTGAGAAAAGTATAAGTATTTCACAACTGAAGCTAATAACAATGAATACATCTAAAACGGTAAGCTCCACGAGAAAAATGTATATGACATAACTTGTGTATTTTAACAAGACCTAAATGTTTTGTTTAGTAAACTTTTGTCTATCTCTTACGGTTTACTAGTTATGCCAAATTAAGCAAAATTCATCCAGAATAAACAGGTCTTCAGAAGCTATTCCCAGAAAATTCAAGATATACATTTTATTTCTTTGGTAAATATCTTTAATATATGATATTTTAATCAAAATCGTTAGTGTTATTTTTAAGAACATCAAAATTTTCGAAAAAAATTCCATGTAAAGGGTATTTGGGGGTGGGCGGATTTTTCTGAAAATCTCCGTGTCGCATCCCTGGAAGATACTAAACTTAAATACCAAGTTTTGTATTTTACCGACTTTTCGTTTTTGAGTTATCGTGTACACAGACACACGGACACACATACACACACGGACCTTTTTTGTGAAAATGCTTTTTTTGGATTTTGGGGACCCTAAAACATATATTTCCGGTGAAATCTCGGTATCGAATTTTTGGTGGAGTGCAATACTTTCTCTATACACTATATACATAGTGCGTATGGAGAAAGTAAAAATTATGTCTTTCCGTATGAGAAAAGTTTAAGTGGCTTAAAATTGAAACCAATAATCCGGAATTTCTCGAAAACGATTAGGTAACTCTACGAAAAACATGTATATGTCATAAATTGTGGTTTTTAATGCGATGTACTTTTCTGTATAGTACGTTTTTATATATCTCTTAAGGTCTGCCTGTTATAAAAAGGTAATTCAGAAAGAAGAGGTCTTCAGAGGCTATTCCCAGAAAATTCAAGATATACATTTCGTTTTACGTAAAAATATCTTATACATAAAGTATTTTTATCAAAAATGTTGCAACCATTTTTATGAAGGTTAAAAATGATGAAATTTTTTCCAAGTAAAGGGTAGTTGGGAGCGGGAGGATTTTCTTGAAAATCTTCGTTCGCATCCAAGTATGGTATTTAACGGACTTTTCGTTTTTGAGTTATCCTGCACACAGACACACACAAGCTCACAGACCTACAAACAGACAGGCACACAGAAACACACAGGAACACAGACACACATAGGCACACAGATACACACAGGAACACAGACACACTTAGGCACACAGACACACACAGGAACACAGACACACATAGGCACACAGATACACACAGGAACATAGACACACATAGGCACACAGATAAACACGGGAACACACACAGACACTCATACAGGAACACAGACACACACAGGAACACGGACACACATAGGCACACAGATACACACAGGAACACACACACACATAGGCACACAGAAACACACAGGAACACAGACACACATAGGCACACAGATACACACAGGAACACGCACAGACACTCACACAGGAACACAGACACACACAGGAACACGGACACACATAGGCACACAGATACACACAGGAACACACACAGACACTTACAGAGGCACACAGACACACACAGGAACACAGACAGACACACACAGGAACACAGACAGACACTTACAGAGGCACACAGATACACACACGAACACACACAGACACTCACAGAGGCACACAGACACACACAGACACACATAGGCACACAGATACACACAGGAACACACACAGACACTCACACAGGAACACAGACACATAGGCACACAGATACACACAGGAACACACAGACACAGAGATACACACAGGAACACAGACACACATAGACACACAGATACACACAGGAACACACACAGAGACTCACACAGGCTCACAGATACACACAGGAACACACAGGCACACATAGACACACAGACACACACAGGAACACACACAGAGACTGACACAGGCTCACAGACACATGCAGGAACACACAGACACACATAGACACACAGATACACAAGGAACACGCACAGACACATAGACGCACAGACACACACAGGAAATCAGACACGCATAGACACACAGATACACACAGGAACACAGACACACATAGACACACAGACACACACAGGAACACAGACCCACACAGGAACAGACACACATAGACACACACAGATACACACAGAACACAGTCACACATAGACACACAGACACACACAGGAACACAGACACACATAGACACACAGACACACATAGACACACAGACACACACAGGAACACAGACACACATAGACACACAGATACACACAGGAACACACACAGACACACACAGGAACATAGACACACACAGGAACACAGACACACAGACACACACAGGAACACAGACACACAGACATACACAGGAACACACACAGACACTCACAGAGGCACACAGACACACACAGGAACACAGACACACATAGGCACACAGATACACACAGGAACACGCACAGACACTCACACAGGAACAGAGACACACATAGACACACAGATACACACAGGAACACACAGAGACTCACACAGGCTCACAGACACACATAGGCACACAGACAATTTTTAAAAATGCTCGTGACCTTCATTCGCTGGATTTTTTTAATACATTCTAAAAATATTCCTACAAATGATTTTATTCACCAAACAATTAGTTACAAATAAATAATTAAGTTCACTCGGCATAAGAGAGTGACAGGTTATGGCAGCAGGCCGTCCATGGTTCGCGCTCCACTGCGCGATAAGCCTGCAGTCACCCCCGACTTCTAATCACAACACACTGCAGTGAATTCTCACTGTTTTTATAAAGGGAAATTGACGTCAAAAGTTTCCTGGAAATTTCTCGCAGCAGACCACTCAAGAAGCACCAGAAGCTTCTGGTTTCATCTGCGGTGCACTTCCAACATCTTACATTCCAGCTCTCGCAGCCGCGGGCCCCTGGAACTGTGACGGCATTGTCACAATATATGTTTATGTTCTTCGAATGGGAAGAGTTCCACTCTGCAGCGAATGAGATGCGTTATCGTGCTCTGCGTTGCCAGGCCGCTACCCCCACTCTTTTCATATTTCCCTTTCACTCTCACACTGAGCATGCAAATCGGCCTGACGACATAACGGTCGACGTAAGTAAACCCTAACTGATTTGTCTCAACTTAATTCTACAGTTTTTAAATTTCAAACTTGAATATACATATTTGCATATTATGTACACGTATTCTTAAATGCTATATTATTATAGTTTATGAATTACCGGCTCTTTTAATCCAATGGAACTGCCAGTGGCTCCTCCGTGTCGCTGTCATCAGTTACGTAAATTTTTTTGGTAGTGTTTAACGCCCGCTTTAACTACGTATGGCACCGCAGGTGGTGACACTGATGATACATGAATGAAGATGGAGCGCCGGTGGAATGCGATGGCGGGGTAAACCGGAGAGCCCGGAGAATACCCGCCCCGGCGCCGATTTGTCCACCACAAATCTCACATGCGGTCGCTTGGGATCGAACCCGGGCCTTCTAGGTGAGAGGCGAGTGGTCTAACCACTCGGTCACGGTCATTGCTAAATTGTTTAAAATACGTGTAGACCCTAAAAATAATACAGGGTGTATATAAATGAATATTGGGGTTTTAACTCTTTATAATATTTATTACATTCAACTTACAGTTATGAATGATATGTCAAATGAAAAAGCAACTCAAACAGTTTTACCAAGAAGCTTATAAATGTTCGATGTGACTACCCTTTGTCATTCGGCACACATCAAGGCTATAGCCGAGTTCTCCCCAAACGTTGATAAGTGTGTATTCAGTAATTGTAGCAACAGCTGCTTCAATCCGGTTTCTTAATTCAGGGAGGTCAGCTGGTAGCGGAGGCACGTACACACGATCCTTGATGAAGCACTAAAGGTAAAAATCACATGGCGTTAGGAGAACGAGGAGGCCATGCATAGCAAGCCCTGTCATTGGGGCCCTTGCGGCCTATCCAGCGCTCGGGTACAGTGACATTCAACCAATCGCGTAATTTGTTATGCCAGTGAGGTGGCGCACCATCCTGCTGGAAAATGAAGTTCTGTGACTAATTTTCTTCCAACTGAGGGAAGAGCCATTGCTCTTGTGTATCAAGGTAAGAAGTGCCAGTTACAGTAGGTTCACCAAAAACGAAAGGCCCATAAACTTTTCGCCGGGATACGGCACAAAAAACATTCACTTTAGGGGAATCTCGTTGCATTTGTACCATCTCGTGAGGATTTTCTGAGCCCCAGATGCGCACATTATGAGTGTTAACATGTCCACTAAGGTGAAAGGTCGATTCATCACTGAAGACAACACGATCCACAAAATCGTCATGAAACAACATGTCGTTTGCGAATTTGGCACGTAATCCGTGGTCTGTCGGCTTTAGAGCCTGTAATAGCTGTAAATGGTAAGGACGTAGCTGTAAGCGTTTTCTTACAACTTTCCAAACAGTCGACACAGGAACTTGTAATTCACGACTAGCCTTCCGGACTGATTTCTTTGGGCTACGAGTGAACGACTCTCTCACTCGCTCTCGTCCCGTGCTCTTCCCTTTACAAAGGCAGCCGATATCTTCAAACTGATTGTGCCATCTACGAATGTTTTTATCACTAGGAAGATCACAACCGAACTTACTACGGAACGCACGTTGCACAGTAACTACAGATTCGGTCTTTGCAAACTGCAAAACACAAAACGCTTTCTGTTTACTAGTCGCCATCTTTGCTACTACCGCTGTCTAGCGGATTGCGGCAGAAACATTGCACGCACATGCGCACTTGTGCCACCAAACAAAACTGTTTGAGTTACTTTTTTCATTTGACATATCATTTATAACTGTAAGTTGAATGTAATAAATATTATAAAGAGTTAAAACCCCGATATTCATTTATGTACACCCTGTACTTGGAATCTGTTACGCAATACCTGCTTCTTAGAGTTGCCACTGAATTCGTCACTAAAAGCCACTGCACTTGCTCTATTCCTGACTAAAGCAACCGAAAACTGACTTGAACAAATAGAAATAGTAATTACAGTGCTTATGTGACTCTGATTATGATATAATACATGAGTATAGTTATTCAAGTGTACTATGAAAACTATTTGAGCTAAATATCTGTGGGTTTTATGGTTCTGCTGCGAACATTACTCCCTATCTTCCTCGTGAATTATTTGTTGCAAAATTTGAATCTTTTGTCTTAGCGCAAGTAGTATTTATGAGGTACGTCCAGAAAGTAAGTTCCGTTTGGTAATAAAATTAAATTGTGTACAGATACGAAATAATTATTAATTGCACAAAATTCTACATCTCTTAAACTACTTTTCCACATAACTGCCGAAATGTTGCAGGCATTTGTCATAGCGTGGCACAAGTTTTTGTATACCTTCTTCATAGAAGTTTGCCGCCTGTGTCTTCAAAAAGTTGGAAACATTTTCTTTCAGCTCTTCGTCATTGTTGAAGTGTTGACCGCCAAGGAAAGACTTGAGATGTAAGAGCAGATGAAAGTCGCTAGGAACGAGGTCAGGGCTGTACGGAGGATGGTCAAACACGTCCCAGCCAAATACCTGTAGGAGGTTTTTCGTCACATTTGCAGTATGTGGTCGTGCGTTGTCGTGAAGAAAAACAACACCTTTTGACAGCAATCTTCGGCGCTTATTCTGTATTGCGCGACGCAATTTCCTAAGTGTCTCGCAATAAACATCTGCTTTGATTGTTTGACCACGTGGTAAGAAATCAATGAGTAAGATGCCTTTCCAGTCCCAGAACACTGTGCACATCATTTTTCGAAGTGTCAAGATTTGTTTCGGCTTAACCTTTGCTGGGGATGAAGTGTGCCTCAATTCCATTGATTGCCGCTTACTTTCAGGGGTGTCGCAAGAAACCCAAGTCTCATCTCCTGTGACTATCTGTGTCAGAAATTCTTCGCCGTCTTTATCATAACGGGTTAAAGACTGAAGTGCACTCACTACCCATCCGTCTTGTTTTGTGTTGCTCAGTAAGAATCTTGAGCAAAGTTTACGAAATTTCAGTTTTTCGGTAACAATTTCATGAGTTAGTGATCGTGAGCTTTGGGGAAATTCCATAGCGAGAGCACTAATTGTAAACTTGCGGTTTTCCTGGATCTTGACATCAATCGCATGAACCAGTTCTTCTGTAACTAAAGATGGACCCCCACTTCGTTCTTCATCGTGCACCTCACTACGTCCTTCATTGAACTGTCGGATCCATCTTCTCACTATTGAATCACTCATCGCATTTTGTCCGTAAACTTCGCAAATTTGCCGATAAATTTCAATTGGTTTCACTTTCCTAGCATTCACAAAACGAATCACAGATCTGATTTCACAAGCGGCGGGATTTTCAATCAACACCGACATTGTAAACAAGCACAACAAAGCGTATTTGGCTGACAGCGATCTCAAAATGGCGCACGTTTCTTCTCCTCTTCTACCATGCATGTGTGGAACTGGATCGCAGCGCTGAAGCGGAGATAAATTGAAACGGAACTTACTTTCTGGACTTACCTCGTATGAGAGACGGAATCAGTTGGCGCGTTACTCCCTAGTTAAATGGGAATGCAATACTGTCACAACCTGGCTGTGGGCAAAGGATGTGGTGGGATTGTAATTTATAATTATCATAATGTTGGCGACATTGCCAACTTGAACATTCATTAAAACCACGGTAAGCGTGGTGTTGCTCTCTTTTAAATTGTAAAGTTAGTGGAGAGGTCATGTGCAACTAGGATACGAAGATTGGCCTCGTGCCATGAAGAAACCGAAGATGATTCTATAAAGTGCCATTTGATTTAGACATGCTTTCTTTAATTTAGTAGCTTAGCTTACCCATCAACGTCCTTGTTATTTAATTCATTAGGTTTTCCCATGTTGTAGAGCATTTTGCATATACGGGTGCGTCCCTGTATGTTCACCCACCCTTAGAAAAATTTAATTTTTGCCCTCAGTCCTACCACTCGCTGCAAAGTTGGTCCCTTGATTTGGATGGTAACTCCATGGCACGACAGCTCACGGGGAACCTTGGCCTACCGCCCGGCCGCTGCGTCCCCCATCTCGGTCTACTACAGACGTCATGGATGGGGTGCAGTATTGGAGGGTGAGACGTGCCTCGAGCCCCTCCCGGCCAGTTAATGCGGTCCTCATGACCTGATATGGATGATGGTGTGACAATATGTCAACATAGCAGCACTCCGGTTGGCTGCCTTATATATATGTGTGTGTGTCTGTGTGTGTGTGTGTGTGTGTGTGAATTTCAATATTATTTGGAAACATTAAGTAATTGAACAGCCTTTCATTCCTGACTTTACTAAAATTGAAGCCTGTCTCCGTTTTAGATATGTATTCCATTTAATAAAATACTACTACTTGTTTTACTACTTCAATAATAATAATAATCATAAAAATAAAATAATAATAATAAACATATTACAGTTTTAATAAACAGCACCACGTGTTGTTTGGACAGAAAAGGATATAATATTCACTGCAGTGGTTGGTGTAAATCTGCAGGGATACGTATGTGGTTTTATCCAAGCAAATGTCGGCTAATCATGGAAACCACTTGCCTCCCAACTTGCGTTGCTGTTGCAGCTTTTAATTTTAGCTAATTTCATTGCACGAAATATTACAAACATTCTCTCGATTTTCACAACTGCTACATTGTATCTTTAAAGAAGGTTGAAGGGCTATAACGTGTAGTGTTGTTTTTCATTTAGAGATAAATATTCCTCTAAAATTATATTACATTCACATGACTCTCTCTCTACCTATTTGGAAATAAACCATTCATTATTCTATTAACTTCTTCATATTGATGTAGACAAAGATTAGCAAAATACTTTTTAATATACATTTACTTTCTCTACACATACTATCTACGCAATGTATAAAGAAGGTAATGCATTCCACCCAAAAATCGATACTGAGATTTCACCGGAAATATATGTTTTGATTCCCCCTGAATTCAAAAAAAGCATTTTTAGAAAAATGGCCGTGAATGCGTGTGTGTCAGCACAGCATAGCTCAAAAATGAAAATACCGTCAAACAACAAACTTGGTATTTTAAGTTTGGTGGCTTCCAAGAATGCGACACGAAGATTTTCAGTAAAATCTCCCCACCCCAACTACTGTTTACATAGAACTTTTTTCGAAATTTTTTGATTTTCTTAAAAATTGCTCTAACGCTTATGATTAAAATATTGTATATTTGAGATATTTACCTGACAAATAAAATGTATATCTTGAATTTTTTGGGAATAGCCGCTGAAGACTACTTCATTCTGAAGATTTTGAGATATTCCTGTATTTCGGCTTTAAAATACTCATACTTTTCTCATACAGGAATTTGTCAACTCTTGTCCACATAAACAAAGGAGCTTCAGTCACATATCAAGTAATAAGACTATTTCTGTTAATTTTTTCTCGATTAGCATGAAGTAAATAGAAGCATAAGCTTTCTAACAATAATTTGTTACAGAGAGATTGACAAAGTCATGTGAATGGAACACATCAGATTTTTCTTTATTGAGAGAAGTAAACATTCCTCTAAAATGTATTGCATTCACATGACTTCGTCTACCTTTTCGGCAACAAACCATTCATACAAAAAGTTATTCTTTAACTGCTTAACGCAGATAGGGACAGTGATTATATATTTGTGTAGATATTAAGGAGGTAGCGGAACACACTGAGCTAAAGCAACAGTCAAGTTGCTAAGTGATGGTGTTGAAACTCCTTTAACCAGATGACAAAATTGATGACTACTCAATTGCGAAAATCAGTAATTTGGAAATGGTTAACTACTCATATAATCTGATGTGTTCCATTCACATGTTTTTCTCTATCTCTCTGTAACAAATTATTGTTAAAAAGTTTATTCTTCTAATTACTTAATAAAATTAGTAGAAATTGTTGTTATTCCTTGCTTCCTTGTAAGTTGAAGGAAATAAGGGAGTACCGTAGACTAAAGCGATAGTCAACTATTTTAAAAGCTGAGTCCTATGTAATAGAAATTCCTTTATTTGCATAGCCAGGAGTTAAAAATTCCTGTATCTTAAAGCTGAAACCAATTAACAAGGAATATCTAAGAAACGGCCAACTCTACCAAAAAAGTTATGGCATTAATCTAACGACATCTAATTATTTTGTCGGTCTTTTTTTGGTAGTTTTTAACGCCCGCATTAACTACTTATGGCACCGCAGGCGGTGACACTGATGATACATGAATGATGATGGAGTACCGGTGGAATATGATGGCGGGGGAAACCGGAGTACCCGCAGAAAACCCGCCCCAGCGCCGATTTGTCCACCACAAATCTCACTTGGGATCGAACCCCGGCCGTATAGGTGAGAGGTGAGCGGTCTAATCACTCGGCCACGGTGCGGCCTTTGTCTATCTCTTACTGTTTAGCAATTATATAAACTTCTGCAAAACTCGAGGTCTTCAGAGGCTATTCCCAGAAAATTCAAAATATACATTTTATTTGTGATACGAATATTTTTAAGATACGGTACAATATTTAGCAGGAATAGTTATTATATGGAACAGATAGAGAAAATTATGTAATTGGAACACGTCAGATTTGTTTTCTATTGTTTTGATGCATATTCTCGTGCCCTATAATTCTGAATAGCTATTATAATATCCTGTATGTTTAGAACGGCTTATCAATTTTTGGTTTAATCACTGTTGTTCTATAGTGATTATTCGATATTTATTGTGAAGTGATAATTAAAATAAAAATATTTAGTGTTTTCACACTATAGTCAAACCCAATATAGCTAAATAGATTAGTACACTGCGACAATTATGCTTTTCCGACCAATATGAAACGTTTTGCTTTTCTCTGAGTGAAGCGATTGTCGCCTGTGAGGGAAACTGGGTACCGCATAACACGAGTGACGGAGAAGTTGCCTACCCAGCACGGCGTTCAGTATCACTTTGAGGGCTTCTGTACTTTTCACGGTCGTCTGGAAGATCTGGACTGGGTTGCACTCAGCCTCGTGAGGTCCCTGAGGGCCAGTTGAGGAGCTACTTGATGGAGAAGTAGCGTCTCCATCAAGTGGTTACGTCTCACCCTCCAATACTACACCCCATGCATGAGGTCTGTCTTGGACCGAAATGTCCAGCTGTCGTGCCATGGAGTTATCCCTTTGTTATCTAGTATTCCCATTCTGCTTCAGGACTGATCACTCATCAACCAGTGATCAAATTGCCCTTGGCCTGCCGTGCATCCATCTGCCATCAGATGGCCATTGTTAGTAGGTTCTAACGCACCTATCTTCATCCATTGTTGTAACATGGACATACCAATGAAAGTCTTTGATTTTTAAGTGTTATTTCGTGTGTTATATTGTAAACAATTACATTTTAGTTGCCAATTTCGGGGTCTTGAATCTTTACACATAATATTGTGACACCCAACGCTAATACACTTCGCTGGGAGAGGAAGGATTAGGACAACTATACTTTTCACTACATTTGCACCCTTAAATGAAAAATCCTCTACGACAGGGGAAAACCTAATGCATTAAATGAACATCTGATGTGTTACACTCACATGACTTTCTCTAGCCGTTCTACAAACTTCTTACATAAGATTATTCTGCTTTCTGCACCTTGTTAATCGAGGTATTCACCATAATGTTCTTATTACTTAGTTCCTTATAAGGGACTACACTAGGCTAAATCGATAGTCAAATGTTTTAAAAGCTATTATGCGATTGTCATTACAAATCGCTTCTTTTCTTGGCTAGGAGTAGAACAAAAGAAAAATGGACACTCCCGTCTGAGAAAAGTATAAGTACTTCACAACTGAAACTAATAACAATGAATTACTCGAAAACGGTAAGCTCCACGATAAAAAGGTATATGACGTAAATCGTGTATTTTAACAAGGCCTACATTTTCTGTATAGTAATTTTTTGTCTATCTCTTACGGTTTATTAGTTATGCCAAATTAAGCAAAATTCATCCAGAATAAACAGGTCTTCAGAAGCTATTCCCAGAAAATTCAAGATATAAATTTTATTTGTCAGGTAAGTATCTTTAATGTACGATATTTTAATCAAAATCGTTTGAGCCATTTTTAAGACAATCAACATTTTCGAAAAAAAAGTCCCATGTAAAGGGTAGTTTGCGGTGGGGGGATTTTTCTCAAAATCTTCATGTCGCATACATGGAAGATACTGAACTTAAATACCAAGTTTGGTATTTTAGCTACTTTTCGTTTTTGAGTTATCGTGTTCACAGACACACGGACACACACACACGGATCTTTTTCTGGAAATGATTTTTTTTGGATTCAGGGGGTTCTAAAACATGTATTTCCGGTGAAATCTCGACATCGAATTTGGGTGGAATGCAATACTTCTCTATCCCTATGTACATTGTACATACGGGGCAAGAGAAAGTAAAATGGACGTTGATGGGTAAGCTAAGCTACTAAATTAAATTAAATGGCACTTAATAGCATTACCGTGGGTTTCTTCATGACACGAGACCAATCTTGGTATCCTAGATGCACATGATCTCTTCACTAGCCTTACCGCGGTTTTAATGAATGTTCAAGTTGGCAATGTCGCCAACATTATGATAATTATAAATTGCAGTGCTGCCACATCCTGTGCACCATCCAGGATGTGACGATATATTTATTTTATTCTTTTATTTAGATTCTAATATTAATCTCCCGTCTATTAAAATATTTTTTTTGTCCCTATAGCTGTTTGGATTAAAATTTTTTCAAAATTAATTTCATTGCTTCTGCTTCTTCAAAAACTTGGATTTGTTAATAAGCTAATATCTTTTATTGAGATTTATTTACTCTTTATTTATTTTTTGTTTATGTTTAGTACACCAGGAACAAGCAAAACAAATATAAGGTATAAAAATATGAAATAAATAATAAACAACCATCAAATCATTGGAAAATGTCAAAAACAATCAACTCCACGGAAAAAAGGTATATGACATGAATTGTGTGTTTTAATGTGCTCTACGTTTTTTTGTATGTTAAGTTCTTTTCCATCTCTTGCGGTTTAGCACTTATGTAAAATTCCATAAAACTGATCCAGAATAAATTAGTCTTCATAGGCTATTCCCAGAAAATTCAAGATGTGCATTTTATCTTTAATTTACAATATTTTAATCAAAATCGTTAGAGCCATTTTTTTGAAATCAACATTTTCAACAAAAAGAAGTTCCATGTAAAGTTTAGTGGGGGTGGGGGGATTTTCTTGAAAATCTTCGTGTTGCATACTGACTTTTCCTTTTTGAGTTATCGTGTTCTCAAACACACGGACACACACACACAGTGACGGACCTTTTTCTGAAAATGCTTTTTTGGAGACAGGGAACCCTAAAACACATTTCCGGTGAAATCTCGATATCGAATTTTTGGGTGCATATATAGTACGCGTAGAGAAAGTAAAAAACCCACCGCAGTTCTCAACGGAGATCCAAGGTTTAAGTGAAACCATTCAGAGTTCTTGATCATCACGGTCAAGCTGACACCCTTGGAAGACGCCACTGTCCCACTACGAACATCTGTCAAGCCAACACATGACATGCGGCCAGAAGTTCCGAAGCCGTAAAAGGTACAATACGTCCTGCAATACCTTCACCTTCATTTCTTTTTACTTTCTCTAGCCCCGTATGCACAATGTACATAGGAATAGAGAAGTATTGTATTCCACCCAAAAATGCCATGTCGAGATTTCACCGAAAATGAGTCCAAAAAAAATTCAGAAACAACTCCGTGTGGGTGTGAGTTGTGTGTGAGTCTGTGTGTCTTTGGGCAGCATAGCTCAAAAACAAAAATACGATTAAATACCAAACTTGGTATTAAAGTTTAGTATCTTCCAAGGATGCGACATGAAGATTTTAAAGAAAATCACCCCACCCCTAACCCTTTACAAGGAAAAAAATTCAATAATTTTGTTTTGCTTAAAAATGAATATAACGATTTTTATGAAATTACCACACATTAAAGCCCTTTCTATCACAAATAAAATGTATATCTTGAGATTTCTAGGAATATCTTCTAAAAACCTATTTATGCTGGATGAAGTTTGCTTAATTTAGTATAACTAGTAAACCGTAAGAAATATACATAAACTTACTTAAGAAAAAATGTTGGTCTTGTTAAAATACACAAGCTATTATATCTACATTTTTTCGTGGAGCTTACCGTTTTCAAGACATTCCTTGTTATTAGTTTTAGTTTTGAAGTACTTACTCTTTTCACAGACGGGAATGCCCGTTTTTCTTTTGTTTTACTCCTGGCCAAGCAAAGAAGCAATTTGCAATGACAATCGCATAACGACAGCTTTTAAAACATTTGACGATGGCTTTAGCATAGCGCATTTATATCGATTAGGGTGGTGTTGAAAGAAGAATTATCTTTTGTAGGAAGTTTGTTTTCAGCTAGAGAAAGCCATGTGAGTGTAACACATAAGATTTTTACATTTTCACTCTTAATTCCCCTAGGCTGCAGTCAGATTTCATGGTTTTTGCTAGACATAACCTTCACCCGCTCCCGCATATTGTGTGGCAGCTTTCATCTGTCACGTATTAACACGGATGCTATGCGGGCTTTTGAGACATTGCATGAGGGATTTTTTTAATGGATATGTCGCAACCGTGCGGAGAACCCTACAATTTCCCGGTCTTTGTATTTCGGCTCTCCCGTTCCGGTCATACGCCGTGCTTTATAGGCAACTTCTCTGACACATGGATCATGCGGCTCTGCGGAAGTACTAGGCGGACTACTGAAATCTTGTCTCAGCCAAGCACCCACACCCTCTGGCTGCGCGGAGAGCTATGCGTGTCGGAAATAGAAGATTTTCTTGGAGGGCAGAAGGCGTGCGAGGTCGCGCGCAATACATTGATTGCAATGGGGAAACAGTGAAATTTAAAACAGCAACATGAAGATACCTGAGTTGGAAATAATTGCGACAAGACGTTCTTTATGATCATCAGCATTTATGCACGGGGATTGAATATGCGGTTGGGGATTGAATAAAATCACTTCTTTGACTAGAGGGAATTTCATCCCACAACTGAACAAAACAAAAGTAAATATTATAATTGAAGTTGTATATAGCATACTTGCGTATAAAGTGCTTTACAAAACGGGATGCAAGCATCACCGAAAGTATAATTCTGTTTTTCGCAGTTTCTTCTCACTGATTCCATGTATACTGTCTGCTTTTTTACTTTCACTACACGTGATGTACCTACTTAGCGTATAGAGAAGGTATTGTACTAGGTAAGATACCTAGATTTTACCAGAAGTATACGTTTTAGGGTCTCCTGTAAAAAAAAAGAACTTTTAAAAAAAGGTCCAGGTTGGTGTTTGTGTCCAAGGACACGATAACTCAAAAACGAAAATTCGGTAAAAACTTTAACTTGGTATTTAAGTTTAGTATATTCCAAAGATGCGACACGAAGATTTTGAATCAAAAGCCCAAACTATCCTTTACGGGGACAAATTTCGAAAATTTAGATTTTCTAAAAAATTTATATAACGATTTTGATTAAAATACCGTATATTAAATATATTTACATGACAAGTATAATGTATATGTTAAATTTAATGGAAATAGCCTTTGAGACCTCTTTATTCTGGATGAATTTTGCATAACTAGTAAACCGTAAGAAATAAAAAAAAAAAAAACAACAACTTACTGCACAAAAAATGTAGATTTCCATAGAACCACTATTTACTTCATATACACTTTTTCGTGGATTTGAGAAACCCCTTGCTATTGGTTTCTGTTTTAAAATATTTACTCTTACGGGAATGGGTCATCATCTAACCCTGGTAAGAAACGCATTTCTTACATATGAAACCAGTTTTAAAAGATGTGACTGTCGTTTAGCTTTTTTCCCTTCTATTTACAAGGAAGCGAGTAATGAGATCATGTCTGCTAATCGATTAGTATGAAGTAGATAGAAGAATATCCTTTTTAACAATAATTTGTCAAGATATGTAGAGAAGTCTATATGAATGGAACACATCGGATTTTTACTTTAATACACAAAGTCGTCAACAAAAATTATAAACATGAGTTGTTAAGAGTGTCTCTGTAGTAAATCGGTCAAAATGCTGAATTAAATATGCAAAATATGCTACGCTCATTCTAAGTTGATGAAAAAATTCTTATTTAAATATTATTCCAAGAGCCTATAAATATGAATGCGATAGTTAATGTGTGTTAAGTTAATCGAGAAGTGTATTTTTAATGTATATTACAACAATTTAAGCAGTTGCTATAGAAGGTCAAAGTGGTGATACGGCCATATTACCTAAGGCGTACGTAAATAAAAACAAACACAAATAAAGCGCTTTAGCACAAAAAAAAACACACACACACGCGATACAGGATTTACAGGGACAGTATATGCACAGTATAAAATTAAAATAAATGGGAAATTAGATACCTTTATTCCTCTTCAGTAAATTGTATTCAAAATGTTAGTAAGCATTTGTGGTATATTTGTGTTAGATAGATAAGATATATAAATATAACATTAGAATTAATTACTACTTAATGTAGAAAATTTTATGCAAAAATAATTAAACTCTACTAGCCTATTGATCCATAAACAAAATTGATTTAGAGAGATGCTGTCTGACTATTTTCTTGTGCAGCACACTGCTGTAAGATTTTGCTGCATGATAACACCTGAGTATTACATAAAGGTTTACCACCAAGTTCTTAAAATCTGGTTTTCGAGGTTCTGAAAGCCTTTTCAGCGTACTGAACATATGGCAAAAAGCATGCTCTGCCCTCCAGTTGAGATTGCGCAAGAGGTTTCAATTTGTGATGGTGACACTAGCGCCGGCGGTGTGTCTAGGTAATTAATTCCAAGTTCTTTGGTCTCAGCTGCCAGACTAGTAACGCAAGAGGCCTACATGTCCTCCAGTCATTGCACTTCGACTCTCCCGTTCCGGCCATACGCCGTGCTTTACAGGCAACTTCTCTGACACATGAATATGCCGCTCTGCGAAAGTGCTAGGCGGACTAAACTCTTGGCTCATTGCCTAGATTAGTGACCGAGAGCCCTTAATATCCCCTCGTCATTGCAGTTTTTATTGAGTTATTTTTTTTACAAGTTTAATCAGTTCCTACAACATTTAAACTCTCACTTTGTAGCATCCTTTCCAACCAAATATCGTAAAATACACAATCAGAAGGAAAATAACACTTGGATTACAACAGGCATTAAAACTTCTTGCAAACGTAAGCGGAAATTATACCAAGAATTAAAACATAATAAGACCCCAAACTTTAAATGTCACTACAAAGATGATTGTAAAATTATAAACGAAACAAATAAAGCTACTAAAATTGCATTATAATAAAGAGAATCCAATTCTGATAATAAAATAAAAACTATCTGGAATATTATAAAAAGAAAAATACGTAAGAGCTCTCAAGAATGTTCCTCAATTGACCTGAATTCCGGTAATCAAAAAATTGATGATCGAAGATATTTTCAACAATTTCTTTTTGAATGTAAACAATTAAATATAAATTATGGATGTAAAGAATCAGCATTAAGCTTTTTGAAAACTTCTTTTGGAAACAGAGCTCCTGAATTTGAAGTAAAAATGACTACACCATCTAAAATAAAAAATATATGATAAATCTACTCAAGAGCAAAAATTCCTCTAGATATAATGAAACATCAAGTAAAATCCTAAAAGCATGTTCTGACCTAATACGCGTTCCCCTTAGCTATTTATGTAACGAATCACTAGAGTGGAATGTTTCCTTGCAGAATGAAGTACTCTATTGCCTAACCACTTTTTAAAAAAGGTAAACAAGATAATATATCAAATTATATACCTATATATCTCTTGTCTGTTTTCTCAAAAGTATTTGAGAAAGTAATGTTCAATAGGCTCTATAATTATTTGGAAAAGAACAACTTATACTTCGGTTCTCACGTTCCGGCAGAACGACGTCTTTTATAGGCAACTTCTTTGACACATAAATCATGCGCCTTTGCGGAAGTACTAGGCGGACTGAAATCTTGGCTCAGAGGCTAGGCTAGTGACGTCATGCTGTATATCTTGAATATAAACGCTCAGTAAAATAACTATAATATGTCTATATTAATATGTAACCTGGAAAACTTTTGTAGCTGTTTACTTTGTCTTCTAAGTACTATCTACTAGGTAGAGTAGGTGTTTTATTTCACTAAAGAATTCTATACTAAGAATATTTGTTAAGAAGCCCCCCGAATCCAAGGAAAGCATTTTTAGAAAAAGGCCCAAATGTGTGTCCGACTCTCATCTGAGTGTCTATCTGCGGCCTGTGTTTGCTTTTTCATGTCGAAAATTAGTTGATATCAAACTTAGTATTTTTTGTATTGGGTATATTCCAAGAGTGGGACACGAAGATTTTCAGGAAAATTTTATCTCTCCAAACTACCCTTTATTGGAAAAATATTCGATAACTTTGATTTTCTCAAAAATTGCTCTAAGGAATTTTATTGAAATACCGTACATGATTAAAGATATTTACATGACATATAGAGTGTATATTTAATTCTCTGGAATAGCCTTTGAAGACCTCTGTATTTAGAACGAATTTTGCATAAGTGGTAAACCGTAAGAGGTGGACAAAAACTTCCTTTTTTAGTCGGCTTACCCTCCCCGTAGGGCTTACAAGAGCATGCCTAATGGTCAGAAACCTGTCGGTGAGCTAGCGGCACTTAAACACAGAATGGAGAACCTGGTACGACTGGTTGGCCCTAAGCCAGACATGAGTGTGCGGAAGTGGATGATATCAAATGCAAGCGAAATTGTTGATAAAAAAGGTGATGATTGAACAATTGGTGGAATGAGTGGCGGTGGAAACTGGAGAACCCGGAGAAAACCCACCCAGACACCGTTTCGTCTTCCACAAATATACTTTGGATTGAACCCGTGTCGTCTAGGTGGGAGACAAACGGTCTAACGCAGGGTTTAGTGTTAAGTAAACCAAGTGAAGAGAAAACAGAACAACACCGCCCTAAAAGAATGCTATAAAATATGTAATGTAAGGTTTCGCAATGTAAGACAAAGAATTGTATGTATAAAACGGCAGCGTGACGTCATCGCCTCACGATACGCACGAAATTAGCCTGAAATGGAGTGCCTTAAGGAAATTAACCTAGCCATGGTTAGGTAATGTATACAACATATTATAATGCATAATATACAGTTATAAAATGGTGCTTAGAAAAGCATAATTATAATAAAATAGAATCAAAAGCAGTAATATGGGAGAAGGAGACAAACAATAAAAAGTAAACAGATACCGGATGCTATAAACTGTTTATGCCGGTAACAAAGCATAAGAATAGAGTGAAACAAAATATTGTTTATGAAATATTAGCTATGTATAAGAACATTTTTATGCAAATTATATAAATGCATTAATTTTAAATCATTATGGATGTATAAAAATGTATTATAAATTAGTATTTTACTAAATGAAAATAAGGAAATCTGTTGTTCCCATGGAGACGACAGACCACAATGTATAAAACATTGACCTTCAACTATTGTGTGTATGTGTAAAATTTTAATAACCTTCCGGGACGCAGTCAATGAGAGAGACGCCAGGGATAAAGAAGTAAAGAGTTAATCTCGCCAATCGAGACCTCTTATGTGACGATTAAGAGAACATTATAGCATTGTATTATATAACAAGAAGAGATTGATTGTAAGTAAATATTATATTGTATATATGTGACACAGTTATCTGAAAAGAGGATTCTGTTAAAATAGCGAGCCTTAACGCATCACATTGTTTCGAAAGTTAACAAATAAAAGTTCACATACATCAAGAAATCTTTAAATTAAATTAATTTATTATCACATCCTACCATCCAAGCATGGAGGTTAAGAATTTTGTACTCACCGATTGAAGCTAGCAGGAAAATATACAGGAAACGTGGCAAAGCAGTACACAATAAGAAATCTGCTGCCGATAAATAAACTAAACGGCTCTAACAATTAAGTCTGGCGCGACTAGCCAATTACAGTTTCGCCAACAGTAAGAGCTATCAACTTCTTGTTACTTTCTCTATACTCACTATGTACATAGTGTATAGAGAATGTACTGCACTCCACCAAAAAATTCGATACCGAGATTTCACTGGAAATATATGTTTAAGAGTCCTCTCTATCCAAAAAAAGTATTTTCAGAAAAAGGTCCGTGTGTCCGAGTGTCTGTGAACACGATAACTCAAAAACAAAAAGTCGGTAAAATACCAAACTTGGTATTTAAGTTTAGTATCTTCCACGAAGATTTTGAGAAAAATCCCCCCACCCCAAACTACCCTTTACATGGAACTTTTTTCGAAAATTTCGATTCTCTCAAAAATGGCTCTAATGATTTTGATTAAAATATCGTATATTAAAGTTATTTACCTGAAAAATAAAATGTATATTTTGAATTTTCTGGGAACAGCCTCTGAAGACTACTTTATTCTGGATGAATTTTTCATAACTACTAAACCGTAAGAGATGAACAAAAACTTAAAACACAAAACATGTAGAGCACATTAAAACACACAATTTATGTTATATACATTTTTTTCGTGGAGTTGATCGTTTTTGAGATATTGCGTTTTCTTGGTTTTAGCTTTGAAAAACTTATACTTTTCTCATACAGGAATTTGTCAACTCCTATCCATACAAAGGAACATCAGTCACATAGCAACCAGCTTTTGGCTGAAACCAGAAACAAGGAATATCTCAAAAAGGATCAATTCCACGAAAAAATATATGTAACATAAGTTCTGTGTTTTAATGTGCTCTACATTTTGTGTGTGTTAAGTTTTGTCCATCTATTACGGTTTAGCAGTTATGCAAAATTCCATAAAGTTCATGCAGGATAAAGTAATCTTCAGAGGCTATTCCCAAAAAATTCAAGGTATACATTTTATTTGTCGTGTAAATATCTTCAATATAAGAGAATTTAATCAAAACCACTAGAGCCGTTTTTAAGTATATCAACACTTTCTAATTTTTTACATAAAAAGGGAAGTTTGGGGTGGGGGGGTTTTCTTGAAAATCTTCGTATTGCATCCTTGGAAGACACCAAACTTAAATATCAAGTTTGGTTTTTAAAGCTCTTTACGTTTTTGAGCTATGCTGTCCACAGACACACACACATACACACAGGCAGACAGACACATACACGGGCATTTTTCTAAAACTGCATTTTTGAATTCAGGGGGCCTTAAAACATTTATTTCCGGTGAAATTTCGGTATCTAATTTTTGGGTGAAATGCAATACTTTCTCTATACGGACTATGTACATTAAAAAAAAGAGGGCCAAAATAAGGGAAGAAAGTACAAAATATAGTTGTAAGTGAATAAGGTCTAGAAAATCTGATAGTGGTAAGTGTCATAAAAAGATAATGAACATTCAGTTAGAACAGGCAATTTAATATTTTCTTTGCAAGAAAAATCAGTTGGTGGTTTTAATAGCAAAATAATATTAAGGTTCAGCAACTAAAATTCATAGCTCTGGTGACCAATGTATCCCGGATAAACTTGGAATATTGAAGCAAATTTTGTGACAGCCGCTATCCTGCAATTCTACCATATACACCATACTCAACATCTGTCAAATTAATTGTTTTAGTCAATTTTTGATGTTTAAAAACAAAAGACAATGGAAGTGGATATACTCTACTTGAAGGAATATTTAATACAATCATATTTTTTTGGCCTGTCCGAAGTTATTATTGATAAATTGGTATTATTGCAGTAAACATCGTCGTAACTTAACTTTGTTCTAATTTCTTTGTCTAAAACTGAAGGAGGTCAAAATATCAGATTTGGACCAAACTTTACTGTCTGTATCTCATTCCTATATCCATTAATTGCACTACATGAGCTCATATAAGTGCACACAAAAAAGGGTGAAAAGTATCGGAGACTATCCCAAATATTATAATGATTTCGCTAGGGAATGTCTGATTTGCATTTCGAGTTCGAGGAACATGCCCCCTATTCTCACGGTTGTAATATCGTAAGCACATAATTTGATACCAATTATTTCTTGCTATAGCTGCTAAATGGGATTTTCGAGATAGAAACCTAAATCTAACAAACAATACAGAATCGTTCTGTTGATAATGTATAACATATTCCACTAAGTATACCACGTCGCCCTCCATGGTGTAATGGTTCGCATGCTAACTGCGGGTTCAAACCCGGCTGAGGACGATGGATGTCTTCGGGCGTAAAAATCCTTAGCTTGGCTTCCTTCGGAAGGGAAGTAAAACCGTTGGTCCCGTGTAGTAGATTTACGGTACGTAAAAGAACCTCAAGCCTGATAGAGAGGCCTCTGAGCAAAATTAAGCGGTATTTCACGTCCAGTATAGAATGGGACACTGAGAATCACAGCAGTTAAAGGGCGTCCATAAATTAAATGCTATTTACATTTTTTTTTTTTACTAAGTATACTACTGAAAAAAGTCACCTTTATGCTTCTGCTATTCGAGAAACTACAACTAAGCACCACACATGTATTGACTTAAAAACTTACACTCTAAATTTACTGCTTAATTGAAGACTTAACCTCACAAAAACACTTAAATATGTACCCTAATCTAAGTATTGAAACACATTTCCCTTTCCTTGTTTTTACGTCTGCTATTCGAAAAACATCACACACGTATTCATTATTATACTGGCTTAAAAACCTACAGTCCAAATGTATTGCTTAATTGACATTTAACGCAACAAAATCTTATTTTTGGATACACATTTAACCCACAAAAGCTGCACTCATCTAAGAGGTGTAGAATCAAGCTTTGGCAAAAACCTGCTTCACTAACCACAATGTATAAGGGTAAGGAATTTCCTATCTATTGCCTCTATATCTATGTGATTCTCTCGCTAGAGGCCCCAAACCCCCGCCCATATTCCACCCAGTCACTTTTGTGATGAAAATTCGTAAGGACATGCCTTGAACAATGTAATGTAGTGCCCCACCGTTTACAATAGGCTTGGATTGCTCCACTGATCTTTACGTGTACAGTTCTGTGTATAGTTTCATACTTTTATTAATCAGAATCATGGGATTTTGGACAGTACTTGGTTCACGGTGAGTGACTAAGCAAACTCAGAACACGCGTTTTTGGGCACAACAAATCCAAATGCCCTACATGCGCAGAAAATTAAAGTGTGGTGCGCAGTGTCTCGTAGGCGTATTATAGGGCCTATTTTTCATGAAAATGCTGTAAACACCGAAGAATACATTAGAATACTCACTGACTTTGTCAATCAGTTAACATATGATTAATTGACTCACAGATATCTACAACAAGATAATAAAACAAGCCACACATCATGAACAAGCATGAGGGAGATCGAACGCCTTTACACGTACTATGTACATAGTGTATAGAGAACGTATTGAATCCAAAACAAACATTTTCAGAAGAAGGTCCATGTGTTTGCGTCTGCGTGTCTGTGGACAGCATAGCTCAAAAACGAAAAGACCGTTGAATACCGAACTTGGTATTTAAGTTTAGCATCTTCCAAGGATGCGAAATGAAGATTTTCAAGAAAATCCCCCACCCACAATTACCTTTTACATGGCAATTTTACGAAAAATGGTTATAACTATTTTGATTAAAATATTGTATATTAAAGTTATTTACCTGACAAATAAAATTATATATCTAGAATTCTCTGGGAATGGCCTCTGAAGACTACTTTATTCTGGAAGAATTTTAAAGAATTTTGGATAACTGCTTAACCTTAAGAGATGGACAAAAAATTACCACAAAAGAGTGTAGTGCACTTTAAAACACACAATTTATGTCATATACAATTTTTTCGTGGATTGATAATTTTTTTTAGATATTCCTTGTTTTTGGTTTCAGCTTGGTAAATTTTATACAATTCTCGTACATGAATTTGTCAACTCGTGCCCATACAAATAAAGGAAATTCAGTCACTAGCAACCACCGTTTGACTATCACTTGAACCTATGGTACTCCCTTATTTCGCTTCTACTTACAAGGAAGCAAGTAATAAGACTATTTGTGCTAATGTTTTCTCGATTAGCATGAAGAAAATAGAAGCATATGCTTTTTAACAATAATTTGTTACAGAGATGTAGAGAAGGTCATGTAAATGGGACACATTAGATTTTTTGAAGATCTATTCATCTCAAAAAATATTTGACCACCAATATCTTCCGACCTAACATCATCCGACTTTCCCTTCGTTAAAGAGAAACGTAAAAAAAAAAAAAAAAAAAAAAAAAAAAAAAAAAAATCTGAGGTGTTCAATCACATGACTTTCTCTACATCTCTGTAACACTTTATTATTAAAAAGCTTATGCTTCTATTTACTTCATTCTAATCGAGAAAAAATCTGATGTGTTCCATTTGCATGACTTTCTTTACATCTCTGCAACAAATTATTGTTAAAAAGCTTAGGCTTCTATTTACTTCATGCTAATTAAGACACATTAACAGAAATAGTCTTATTACTTCAAAGCTGAAACTAGAAACAAGGAATGTCTTAAAAACGACCACCTCCACGAAAAAAATGTATGTAACATAAAGTATGTGTTTTAACGTGCTCTACATTTTTTGTGTAGTAAGTTTCTGTCTATCTCTTACGGTTTAGCAGTTATGCAAAATTCCGTAGAATAGATTCAGAATAAAGTAGTCTTCAGAGGCTATTCCCAGAAAATTCAAAATATACATTTTATTTGTCAGGTAAACAGCTTTAATATGCGATATTTTAATCAAAATCGTTAAATCCATTTTTGAGAAAATCAAAATTTTCGAAAAAAATTACACGGCAGTTGGGGTGGGGATTTTCTTGAAAATCTTCGTGTCGCATCCTTGGAAGATACCAAATTTAAATACAAAGTTTGGTATTCAACAGTTTTTTCGTTTTTGAGCTATGCTGTCCACAGACACACACGCGCAAACACACACGGACTCAGGTGGACCCAAAACAATTATTTCCGGTGAAATCTCGGTATCAACGTTTTGGGTGGAATGCAATATCTTCTGTATACACTAGGTCATAGTACATGCGGATAAAGTAATAGAACACGTACAATTGCGGAGTAGAAATATGATATACATCAAGAGATTGAAGTCATTACCGAGATGACTTTAATAAAACTATTCCAGAATGTGGAGCGGCGTGTATGCAGGAGGGAATCATTTTTAGCATCGAATGTGATAATGAATAGTTTAAGGTATGTGTACACAGATTTTCACCACAAAACACACATAAATGACCAAAATATAGGCAAAAATTTGGGGCCTCTAGCGAGAGAACCACACTGTATTTGACCCGGCGCCTACACCATATGTCACGAGGGCACCGACGTCACGACGTTTCTACATGTGACAACGCCGCCGTTAACTTTAAAGGTGCGTGTCTTGCAGCCGAGCTAAAAAAAAGACAAAACTGGTATTTGATGGATGGAATGACTTGATGCTAAAATGTGCTGCAAACTCACGGTGTTCCTCAGCCCTCCCACCTTCTCTCGCAGTTGAATAACAAACTGTAGATGTTTTCGCTAAATACTAGGGTCGGCTGATAAGTCCCGGGTCTCTCAATGCAAACAACATTAAAACATTTTTTTTGCTTTATTTCTCATCACAATCACCAGAATTGTCATATGTTGTTGTAGTGCGATTTATCAAGGTCCTCAAAGTAGCTGTCTACCGCATCAATGACCTCCTCGTTGCTGTGAATTCTTCGTCCTCCAAGAACTTTTTTGAGGATTGGGAACAGGTGGTAATCACTGGGTGCTAGATCTGGCGAATTCGCACCTTTTTACTTTCTCTATACGTACTATGTACATAGTGTATAGAGGAAGTATTGTATTCCACCCAACAATTCGATACCGAGATTTCACCGGAAATACATGTTTTAGGACCCCCTGAATCCAAAAAAACATTTTCAGAAAAAGGTCCGTGTGTATGTGTGTCTGTGGACAGCATAGCTCAAAAACGAAAAGAGCGTCAAATACTAAACTTGGTATTTAGATTTGGTATCTTCCAAGGAAGCGACACGAAGATTTTCAAGAAAATGTCCACACTCCAACTACCCTTTACATGACAAATTTTTCGAAAATTTTGATTTTCTAAAAAATGACTATAACGATTTTTATTAAAATACCGTATATTAAAGATATTTACATACCAAATAAAATGTATATCTTGAATTTTCTGGGAAGAGCCTATGAAAAGTTCTTTATTCTGGATGAATTTTGCTAAATTTTGCTTAACTGCTAAACGGTAAGAGAAAAAAAACTTACTACACAGAAAATGTTGATCTGATCAAAACACACACTTTATGTCCTTTACATTTTTGTTGTGGAGGTAACCGTCTCCAAGATATTCCTTGTTTTTGTTTTCGGATGTAAGTACTTCAACTTTTCTCAGACAGGAAGATTCCGTTTTTCTTTTGTTCTACTCCTGGCCAAGCAAGGAAGCGATTTGCAGTGACAATCGAATAACGACAGCTTTTAAAACAATTGACTCATTTCATTTCATTTCATTTTCATTTCATTTTTATTTGTCTAAAAGCACTATACAGGCATTGACATAGTCTGTTAAAAGCAGTACAATAACCTTGTCATAATAAATTACAAAACAAGATCACAAAATGTATCATTAAAATATTCATGTATAGAATAAAAAGGATGTTTGACTAACCATGTATATATTCTGGACTTAAAATTCTGCATGTTTAAACATTTAACACTATCAGGCAAGTTATTATACAGCTTAATACCTAAGTACTGATAACTATTCTGAGATTTTGTTAGTCGATAATATGGAATGTTTACATTGGACCTATATCTAGTACTATAGCTATGAATATCCATCCTCAAAATATGTCTATGACAAGAAGCATGTATATATACTAAAGTATCTAAAATATAAAGATTATAAATAGTTAAAATGCCTAACTCAATAAATAGGGGTCTACATGGGGTTATATAGGAACATTTTTTAACTATCCTAATAATTTTCTTTTGAAGGCAAAAATTGTCATTTACTTTGTTAGCACCACCCCAAAGAATTAGGCCATATCTGATTACAGACTCAAAGAAAGCAAAATACATACTTCTCACGTATTCAATTGGGATAGAATCTCTCAAATTACGAATTAAAAATATAATGCTAGACAGTCTCTTTTTTAAATATTCAATATGGGTGGTCCACGATAATTGGTTATCAATATATACACCTAAGAATTTAGTACTTGTCTGATACTGTAATGCTAAGTTGTCTGTTATCCTTTTTAAAGTGAATAAAACAGAGATAGTCTTGGATTTATTTAAAAATAAACTATTAGCTTCAAACCATTCCGAAGCTTTAGACATTATGGCTTTATAGTGATTATTCAATTCATTTGGGTCATTTCCATTTGATATAAAAGTAGTATCGTCTGCAAACATTATGGTATCTGTAGGTATATTACTTGGTAAGTCATTAACTGCAATTAAAAATAGCAAAGGGCCCAAAACAGAACCCTGCGGGACACCACTTGCTATGTGGGACATAGATGAACATTCACTATTTACATAAACCAATTGTTTTCTACCAAATAAATAAGATTTAATGATATTCAATTGAGTATTTTGTATGCCATAATAAGAAAGCTTTTCTAATAAGATATTATGATCAATGGAATCAAAAGCCTTACTCAAGTCACAAAAATTAGCTAATACATATTCACCACTTTCAAATGAGGAATGTATTATATCGACCAAACTTTGTATTGCTGCAGTAATATTTCTACCTTTAGAAAAGCCATATTGATTTTTGTTAAACAAGTCAAAGTTTTTGAAAAAAGTATTTATTTGCTCAAACATAATGTGCTCAAAAATTTTTCCAATTACAGGAATGAGAGATATTGGCCTATAATTTGCAGCTTCATATGCACTTCCTTTTTTATACACAGGAATTACTTTAGCAATTTTCAGGCAATCAGGAAAAATTCCTTCTTGCAAACAAAGACTATCGGTTTAGCAAGGTGTATTCCCTTATTTTCTTTCTACATGTAAGGAACTACGTAGTAAGAACATTCTGCTAATGCTTTTCTCAATTAGCAAGGTGCAGGAAGAAGAATAATCTTATGTAAGAAATTTGTAGAAGGGCTAGAGAAAGTCATGTGAGTGTAACACATCAGATTTTTCCCATTGCAATGACTGATCGATAGGCCGAAGCATTGTCGTGATGAAACAAGAATTTTATTTTCACTTCATCACTGAAACGTTGCATAGTAGTCGCCAGTGGTAATGTTACCCTTTTCCAAGTAATCAATAAAAATAATTCCCTGTGCATCCCAGAATACACTCACCATAACCTTGTTAGCTGACAAAATTGACTTTGCAGTTTTTGGAGTTGGTTCACCTGGCACAATCCACTGTTTTGACTGTGATTTACTTTCTAGAGTGTAGTGATGTATCCAAGTTTCATCCATGGCAATAAGCCGTCTAAACAAATTCCCTGGGATTTTTACGGAAGAGCTCCACAAACAACAAACACGGCACCCATCTCTCACAGACCTTGTGAAAACCCTACTTAAAATATTACCTGCACGTTCTTTTGATATGTTTACAGCCTCTGCTATCTCAAACAGCTTTTGTCTACGGTCTTCCAGTACTAAATGATGCATTTTTTCAATGATCTCTGGAGTTGTCACTGCTATAGGGCGTCCAGAGCGAGGCTCATCACTAGTGCTCGTACGTCCCATTTTAAACTCTGCAACCCACCTTTTAATCATTGAATATGAAGGGGCAGAGCCTTTCAATGTACTGTCCCTTTCCTCCTTGGTTTCTTCAGGCGTTAAACCTTTGAAATAGAAGTATTTAATCGCTACTCGTTTTCCAAATCCTCCATTTTTTGTCTTGTTTAAAATGCTGTCATTCGAAAAGTAAACAATATATTTACCTGTAACTATGGATACAAGCTAGTCTAGAGTTGAACTATACGATGCTACCAACTAACTGGCCTAGTGAAAGTAAAACAAAAGCTATAAATTGTGTATTTGTTTCTGGAAACATAAAATGCAGGCAAACAAAGTACTTGAGTCACCTTTATTATACAAGTATAGATTGTGTGGTGAAGTACAGAAACAAGAGAAGATATTGCGGCGACTCCTGTAGCAGCAGGAGGTTGTTGTGACGAGGATGTGTGAGATTTGTTGTTCTAATCTAGGAGATTGGTTCTTAACGTGCAAGTGTTTGTGTATGTCAAATGATTTACGTTATGGTAGACTGAGCAACAGCGCTTTATAGGGTGTTACGTAACTTCGGTCACTAGACGAGAAGCTCATTAAAATGTAACACTTCACATAGCAATAAACAAGCAATACGAAAACATTTAAATATAACAGCCAGTTAAAATGAAGTGTATTAGAAAAATCTGATGTGTTCCATTCACTTGACTTTCTCTACATCTCTGTAAAAAATCTGATGTGTTCCATTCACATGACTTTCTCTACATCGCTGTAAAAATCTGATGTGTTCCATTCACATGCCTTTCTCTATATCTATGCAATAAATTATTTTTAAAAAGCTTATGATTCTACTTAATTCCTGCTAAACGTGAAAAACTAGCAGAAATAGTCTTATTTCTTGCTTCCTTGTAAGTAGAAGCGAAATAAGGGAGTACCATAGGTTAAAGTGATAGTCAAAAGCTGGTTGCTATGTGATTGAAGTTCCTTTGTTTGTATGGACACGAGTTCACAAAGTCCTGTATGAGAAAAATATAAGTTTTTATAGCTTAAACAAAAACAAGGAATATCTGAAAAAAAATCAACTCCACGAAAAAAATGTATACAACATAAATTGTGAGTTTTAATGTGCTCTACATTTTTTGTGTGGCAAGTTTTGTCTCTCTCTTAAGCTTTAGCACTTATGCAAAAGTCTGTAAAATTCACTCAGAATAAAGTAGTCTTCAGAGGCTATTTCCAGAAAATTCAAAACATACATTTTATTTGTCAGGTAAATATCTTTAGTATACGATATTTTAATCAAAATCGTTAGAGCCATTTTTGAGAAAAAATTTTTTTCGAAAAAAAGTTCCATGTAAAGGGTAGTTTGGTGTGGGGGGATTTTCTTGAAAATCTTCGTGTCGCATCCTTGGAAGATACCAAATTTAAATACCAAGTTTGGTATTTAACGGTCTTTTCGTTTTTGTGCTGTGCTGACCACAGACACACACATATACACAGACTGACGTAGAGAGACACACACACACAGAGATTTTTCTAAAAATGTCAAAGATAGCGAAGTCTGTAATTATGCGTTATTTGTCTAACTATTGATCCTGACATAAGCATTTAGGTTTGTTCAATTCCATGATATACAATAGCACAGAACATCCTCACCACTAAATACCTTTTACCAGTACATCTGGGTGTTGATATGAGAAACAGTCAGATATACTGACAAACACATAATGCTCAACACATTTACAAAACTAATTGATATATTTTCATATTATACAAAGGCTGAAACGGGGATCCCACTAATACATGCTTATACTTTAGGATTTGCATATTTTAACTTTCTCTAGCCCCGGATGTAAAATATAAATAGTGGATAGAAAATATTGTATTCCATCTAAAATTCCATAACGAGATTTCACCGGAAATACATGTTTTAGACCCCCTGAATCCAAAAAGCATTTTCAGAAAAAGGTCCATGTGAGTGTGTGTGTGTGTGTCTGTCTGTCGGTCTGTATGTGTCTGTGGACGGCATAGCAAAAACAAAAAGACGGTTAAATACCAAACCTGAACTTCCAAGGATGCAACACGAAGATTTTCAAGAAAATCCCGCCACCCCCAACTACCCTTTACATGGAAAATGTTTTTCTTAAAAATAGCTCTAACGATTTTGATTAAAGCCATTTTCATCACAATAAAAATGTATATGTTGAAGTTAATGGGAATAGCTTCTGAATACTTAGTTTCTATAGTAAATTACTTATACGTTTCTCAGACAGGAAGTGTCCTTTTTATTTCTTTTTACTTTCTCTATACGCCCTATGTGCATAGTGTATAGAGAAGCTATTGCACTCCACCAAATTATTCGATACCGAGATTTCACCGGAAATATATGTTTTAGGGTCCCGTATATCCAGAAAAAGTATTTTCAAAAAATCTGATGTGTTACACTCACATGACTTTCTCTATATCTCTGTAAATAATTATTGTTAATAAGCTTATATTTTATTTATTTCATGAAAATCGACAAAAATTAGCAGAAATAATCTCATTTCTTGCTCTATAGTAAGTGGAACCGAAATAAGGGAGTACCATAGGTTAAAGTGAAAGCCAAAAGCTGGTTTCTATGTGACTGATGTTCCTTTGTTTGTATTGACAGGAGTTGACAAATTCCTGTATGAGAAAAGTGTAAGTTTTTCAAATCTGAAACCAATAAAAAGGAATATCTCAAAATCGATCAACTCCCCCAAAAAAATGTATACAACATAAATTGTGTGTTTTAACGTGCTCTACATTTTCAATTGGTTAGGTTTTTGTCCATCTCTTACGGTTTAGTAGTTATTAAAAATTCATCCAGAATAAAGTAGTCTTCAGAGGCTATTCCCCGAAATTTCAGAATATACATTTTATTTGTCAGATAAATAACTTTAATATACGCTATTTTAATCAAAATCGTTAGAGCCATTTTTTAGAAAATCAAAATTTTCGAAAAAAGTTCAATTTAAAGGGTAGTTTGGGGTGGGGGGATTTTTCTCAAAAACTTCTTGTCGCATCCCTGGAAGATACTAAACTTAAATACCAAGTTTGGTATTTTACCGACTTCTCGTTTTTGAGTTATCGTGTTCACAGACACACGGACACACGGACACACAGACACACAAACACACGGACACACGGACACACACACACAGGGACCTTTTTTTGGATACAGGGGACCTTAAAACATATATTTCCGGTGAAATCTCGGTATCGAATTTTTTGGTGGAGTGCAATACTTTATACACTATGTACGTAGTGCGTATGGAGAAAGTAAAAAGGGTCCGTGTGTGTGTGTGTGTGTGTGTGTGTGTCCGTGTGTCCGTGTGTCCGTGTGACTGTGAACACGATAACTCAAAAACGAAAAGTCGGTAAAATACCCAATTTGGTATTTTAGTTTAGTATCTTCCAGGGATGCAACAAGAAGATTTTGAGAAGAATCCCCCCACCCCCAACTACCCTTTACATGGAACTTTTTTCGAAAATTTTGATTTTCTCAAAAACGGCTCTAACGATTTTGATTAAAATATCGTATATTAAGGACATTTACCTGACAAATAAAATGTATATTTGGAATTTTCTGGGAATAGCCCAGAGTAGCTTGTTATGGATGAGTTTTACTGAATTTTGAATAACTGCTAAACCGTAAGAGATAGACAAAAACTTACTACATAAGAATGTAGAGCACATTAAAACACACAATTTATGTTATATACATTTTTTTCGTAGAGTTCGTCGTTTTTGGGACATTCCTTATTTTTGGTTTCTGCTATGAAAAACGTATACTTTTCCCATACAGGAACTTGTCAACCCCTATCCATATAGACAAAGGAACTTCATTGACATAGCAGCCAGCTTTTGACTATCACTTTAACCTACAATTGTCCCTTATTTCGCTTCTACTTACAAGGAAGCGAGTAATTAGACTATTTCTGCTATTTTTTTCTGATTAGCAGAAAGTAAATAGAAGTATAAGCTTTTTAAGAATAGTTTGTTGCAAGGATATAGAGAAAGTCATGTGAATGGAACACATCAGCTTTTTTGTTGAACATCAAGTATGGAGTACTAATGTGCAGTTAATTTGCCACAAAGTTGTTTCAGGCTATTTCTTGCAAGGGCTTTGTGGCACCGAACTTAATTGGGTGTGAAAATCCACAGCAGCGGTTCGTCTTTGCGCCTTGTAGAGGGCCCAAGGGCTGTTCCCCGTTAAAGCACAATTTCTAAACCTTCCCATCAGGGCTGATGTGGAGTAGCTACTCCTACCGAGGTCAAAAGGGCTCCCATAAACCAGCAGCAGTTGGCACGACCCTCGGGGGGAGCATTTGTTACTTCTGGAGTTAGTCCGGCATCATTTTGCATGCTGTCAGCGCTGGACCGAACTTGCTAGCTTAATCATTTGCAAATCATGCTCACACACAAGAGTGGAAATCGATGTCTTCATACTTAAGCCACATGTTGACATGAATACTGTATCCACAGGAATTACTTTCTGTAATAAACCCGTTTCACAGATAAATAGAGAGAAATACCCTATCCTTATGCATTGTGGTTCGTGAAGCAGATTTTCGAGTACCCTACATTTTTGAGATGAGCACACCAAAATAAGATTTTACTATGCTAAATGTTCATTTAAGCATTAAATTTAGACTAAGTTTTAAACCAGTATGATGATCAATACTTCAATACGTTTGTGGTGTTTAGTTGTAGTTTTTCGAATAGCAGAAGCAAAAACATGGAAAGGGAAATCTATTTCAATAGGTATGTTTGTAAGTTTCTGGTGTTAAATGCTCAAAAGTGTTAAATTTAGAATATAATATTTAAACCAGTATGATTATGAATACGTGTGTGGTGTATGGTTGTAGTTTCTCGAATAGCAGAAGCAAAGCCATGGAAAGGAAAATATGTTTCAATACATAGGTTAGCGTACGTATTTAAGTGATTCTGTTGTATTAAATGTTCAATAAATTTAGACTGTAAGTTTCAAACCAGTATGATGATCAATATGTGAGTGGTCTTTGGTTGTAGCTTCTCGAGTAGCAGAAGCAAAAAAAGGTGTTTTAATAAATAGGTTAGCGTACCTATTTAAGTGAATTTTTTGTGTTAATTGTTCTATTAAATAGTAAATTTAGACTGTAAGTTTTAAACCAGTATAATGAATAATACGTGTGTGGAACTTGGTTGTAGTTTCTCGAATAGTAGAACTAAAAAGAAGGAAAGGGAAATGTGTTTCAATACATTGGTTAGCGTACTTATTTAAGTGATTTTGTGGTGTTAAATGCTTAATTAAGTAGTAAATTTAGAGCAAGTTTTAAACCAGTATAGTGATCAATACGTGTATGGTGTTTGTAGTTTCTCGAATAGCAAAAGCAAAAACAAGAACAAGGAAATGTGTTTCAATACATACATTAGTGTACTTATTTAGGTGATTTTGTGGTGTTATATGTTCAATTAATCAGTAAATTTAGAGTGTTAGAGTTAACCCAGTGTGCTGTTGGTTCTAGCTACTTGAATAGCAGAAGCAAAAACATGGAAAGGGAAATGTGTAGTGTACCATTTAAGTGATTTTGTGGTGTTAAATGTTCAATTAAGCGTTAAATTTATACTGTAAGATTTAAAGCAGTATGATTATCAATACGTGTGAGTTGTTTGGTTTTAGTTTCTCGAATAGCAGAAGCAAAAACATGGAAATGCAAAAGTGTTTCAATACATTGGTTAGCGTACTTATTTAAGTGATTCTATGGTGTTAAATGTTAAATTAAGCAGTAAATTTAGAATGTATGTTTAAAACTAGCACACTGGTCTATACGTGTGCGGTGTTTGTAGTTTCTCGAACAGCAGAAGTAACAATAAGGTAAGGGAAATGTGTTTCAATACACGGGTTAGTGTACTTATTTATGTGATTATTATAATTTATGTTATATCCATTTTTTCGTGGAGTTAATCGTTTTTTGGTTATTCATTGTTTTTGATTTCACCTTTATAAAACACACTTCTCTCACACAAACAAAGGAACTTCAGTGATATAGCAATAAACTTTTGACTATCACTTTAACCTATAGTACTCCCTTATTTCGCTTGTGCTTACAAGGAAACAAGCAATAAGACTATTTCTGCTAATTTTTTCTCGATTAGCATGATGTAAGTAGAAGCATAAACTTTTTAAGAATAATTTGTTGCAGAGATGTAGAGAAAGTCATGTGAATGGATTAAGATTTTTTCACATGACAACCAGTTTTTAAAAGATTTGACTATCGTTTTTGCCTGTGTATTCTCTTATTTACCTTCTACTTAGAAGGAAGCAAGTAATAAGACAATTTTGTTAATGTTTTTCTAGATAAGTAAAACGTAGAATGCAGAATAATCTTTTATATTAAAACTTTATTTGTGGTACAGCTAGAGAAAGTTATGTGAATGTCACACATCAGTTTTTCCAGGTTAAAATAACCGTGAAGAAGAGTTTAATGTAAATTTAAAGTTCGAAAGTTCATTTGAACAAAAAGGGTCCAGAATTAACAGCATTACTGAAATGCCTGAACTAATTCAAGTGTAGACTGTGAGACCGCTATATTCATTTCGAAACAGCCTGTACACGTGGCATCAAGTTATACGGGTATTTTCCAAATTCCGAGCACAACATAGAGCTAAGGCCTAAAACATGGCCGCTGCCTCCTCATGCTCTTTCTTCTAGATGGCGACACGGGCAGAATGTGGTTGGTGATGGAGGTGACGTGCGGTCACTTCATCCAACCACTTTGACGCGGTTTCCAAAACCGGGGCTACCACTTTTGTATCAAGTAGCTCCTTAATATCCTCAAGGACCTCATCCGACTGAACAGAAATGATTCCCCTAACTAAAACCGGGAATCTAACGCTACCATAGACCGTAGAGACAGCCGAAGAACTTTTTACTTTCTCTAGCCCCGTATGTACAATGTACATAGGGATAGAGAAGTATTGTATTCCACCCAAAAATTTGATAGCGAGATTTCACCGGAAATACATGTTTTAGGACCCCCTGTATCCAAAAAAAGCATTCTCAGAAAAAGGTCCGTGTGTGTGTCCGTGTGTCCGTGAGCCTGTGAACACGATAACTAAAAACGAAAACTAGCTAAAATACCAAACTTGGTATTTAAGTTTAGTATCTTCCAGGGATACGACACGAAGCTTTTGACAAAAATCCCTCCACCCGCACCCTTTACATGGAACTTTTTTAAAATTTTTTAATTTTTTTAAAAATTCCTCTAACGATTTTGGTTAAAATACCGTATATTAAAGATATTTACGTGACAAATAAGATGTATATCTTGAATTTTCTGGGAATAGCTTAAAAAAATCTGTATATTCTGGTGCATTTTGCTTAATTTTGCATAACTAGTAAACCGTAAGACATAGAAAAAAACATACTATACAAAACATATAGGTCTTATTAAAATACACAAGTTATGTCATACACATTTTTTTCTTGGAGCTTAGCATATTCGTGGTATTCATTGTTATTAGTTTCAGTTGTGAAGTACTTATACTTTTCTCAGACGGGACTGTCCGTTTTTCTTTTGTTCTACTCCTGGCCAGAAAAAGAAACGATTTGTAATGAAAATCGCATAACAACAGCTTTTAAAACATTTGACTATCCGTTTAGCCTAGTGTATTCCCTTATTTTGTTCCTACTTATACGGAACTAAATAATAAGAACATTGTGCTAATGAGTACCACGATTAGCAAGGTGCAGAAAGAAGAAGAATCTTATGTAAGAAGTTTGTAGAACAGCTAGAGAAATTCATGTGAGTGTAACACATTAGATTTTTTACTTTGTGTACACGTACTATGTACATAGTGTATAGAGAAACTATTGTACTGCATCCAAAAATTCGATTACAAGATTTCACAGGAAATATATATATTTTAGAGTCCCCTATATCCCAAAAAATCTTATATATTCCATTCAGGTGACTTTCACTACATATCTGTAACAAATTATTGTTAAATATCGTATGCTGCTATTAACTTCATGCTAATCAAGAAAAAAAAAATCATCAAAATCGTTGCAGCCATTTTTGAGAAAATCAAAAATTTTTTAAAAAAGTTCCATGTAAAGGGCAGTTTGGGGTGGGGGAATTTTTCTCAAAATCTTCGTGTCGCATCCCTGGACGATACCAAACTTAAATACCAAGTTTGGTATTTTACTGACTTTTCGTTTTTGAGTTATCGTGTTCACGGACACACGGACACATGGACACAAACACGCCGGTCCCCATGGCCGCACTCGCCAAGGCGTCCCGCTTTGGTGCTTCGTAGCGCTGGGGATCGTGGGTTCGAGTCCCGCCTTGGGCATGGGTGTTATATGTTTGTGTTTATGTGTGTGTTGTAAAAGTAAGAAAACAGCAATCCAGTAATAATACAGAAAAACTAGGTAAAAATGAAAATAAAGGTAAATAAATGTAGGGTATACAGTGCCGGAGTCCCAATCAGACTCCGGTACCGGATTTTTAAAAATAAAAAAAAAATAAAAAACAGGGACCTTTTTCTGAAAATGCTTGTTTTCGATTCAGAGGGACCCAAAACATGTATTTCCGGTGAAATCTAGTATCAAATTTTTGGGTGGAATGCAATACCTTCTCTACACTATTTACATAGTACGTGTGGAGAATGTAAAACGCATTTGTAGTAAAATGTCTATGTATGTGTGTGTCCATGTGTCTATGAACTCGATAAATCAAAAGCGAAAGGTCGGTAAAATACCAAACTTGGTATTTATGTTTTGTATCTTCCAGGGATGCGCCACGCAGATTTTGAGAAAAAACGCCCACTCTAAACTACCCGTTACATGGGAATCATTTCGAAAGTTTTGATTTTCTCAAAAATGGCTATAACGATTTTGATTAAAATATCGTATAATAAAGATATTTCCCTGACAAATAAAAGATATATCCTGAATTTCTGGAAATAGCCTCTAAAAGCTACTTTTTGCTGGATGAATTTTACGGATTTTTGCATAACTGCTAAACCGTAAAAGATGGACAAAACTTACCACACAAAAAAAGTAGAGCACATTAAAACACACAAATTATGCTATATAATTTTTTTTGATGGATTCTTGTTTAGATATTCCTTGTTTTTTATTTCCGCTTTGAAAAACTTATACTTTTCTCATACAGGAATTTGTCAGCTGCTGTCCATACAAACAAAGGAACTTCAGTCACATAACAACCAGCTTTTGGCTTTCACTTTAACCTATGGTACTCCCTTATTTCCCATCTATTTACAAGCAAGCAAGTAATAAGAATATTTCTGCTATTATTTTCTCAATTAGCATAAATGGAAGCTTAAGATTTTTAACAATGATTTGTTGCATATATGTAGTGAAAGTCACCTGAATGGAACACATCAGATTTATTTCCTAGCTAACGTCCTTTAATCTGGGTGGTTTTATGGAACGATGAATGAAATTGGTAAAATAATCTCGGAGACCATGGAGCCTAAAGTTTCTCGTCATTGGTCTTCTCAGAATAAGGGAAACCCCCGAAAAGAAACCTTGTTCTAGTGACTCACCCTAAGCGAGATTCGAACTCGTATCTCTTGAATGTGAATTTTGTTACAAAGCTTTCTTACAAAAGATTGCATTTCTATCTAGGTCATGGCAATCAAATATATATATTTGAGAAAATTATTTTGGAAAAATGTTCTACGAAAAATAAAAAATGGCGTGTTATTTATGGACGCTCTTTAACTACTGTGGTTCTCAGCGTCCCATTCTAAACTGGTCGTGAAAGACTGCTTAATTTTGCTCAGAGGCCTCTCTATCAAGCTTGATGTTCTTTTACGTTCCGTAAATCTACGACACGGGACCAACGGCTTTACTTCCCTTATGTAGGAAGCCATGCTAAGGATTTTTACACCCGAAAAAATCCATCATCCTCCGCCGGGTTTGAACCCGCGACCATGGGTACATGAAGTTTGCGAGGTAACCATTACATCACGGAGGGCAACAAAGTTCTAGGATAAAGGGTATTTGGAGATGGGGGGATTTTCTTGAAAATCTTCGTGTCGCATTCTTGGAAGATACAAAATTTAAATCAACGGTCTTTTGGATTTTGAGCTATGCTGTTCACACACACACACACATACACATCTTCCACAAATGCTTTTCTTGGATTCAGGGAGACCCAAAACATGTATTTCCGGTGAAATCTCGGTCTCGAATTTTTGGGTGCAATGCAATACCTTTTCTATGCACTATGTACATAGTAAGTGTAGAGAAAGTAAAAATATATATGGTATAAATTATGTGTTTTAATGAGATTTATATTTCTTACTGTTTAACCGTTATGTAAACTTCTGCAAAGCTCAAACAGATAATACAAAATATACATTTTATTTGTGATGTAAATATCTGTAATATAATCCTTATAACCAATTTTAGAAACTCAACATTTTCGAAAAAGTTTACATGTAAAGGCTAGTTAGAGATGCGGTTAAATACCAAGTTTGTATAAAAATGCCTTTTTCGGATTTATGGGACCTCAAAACTATATTTATGGTGAAATGTAGTCATCTAATTACTTTCTCTACACGTACTAAGTGCATAGTGTAGAGAGAGAAGGTTTTGTAATGCACCCAAAAATTCGATACCAAGATTTCACCGGAAATACATGCTTTGGGTCATCCTGAATAAAAAAAAACAAAACAAAAAAACACCAACCTTGGTATTTAAGTTCGGTAGCTTCCAAGGATGCGACACGAAGATTTCCAAGAAAATGCTCTCACCCCCAACTACCCTTTACATGGAAATTTTTTCGAAACTTTTGATATACTCAAAAATGGCTCTAACGATTTTGATTAAAATTTCGTATATTAAATGTTTACATAAAATGTATATCTTGAATTTTCTGGGAGTAGCCTTTAAAGTCTATTTATTCTGGACAAACTTTACGGAATTTTGCATAAATGCTAAGCCGTAAGAGATGGACAGAAACGTAGCATATATAAAGTGTAGAGCACGTTGAAACACACAATTTATGTTATAGACATTTTTCGTGGATTCGATCATCTTTGAGATATTCTTTGTTATTGGTTTCACCTTAAAATACTTTTATTTTCGTCATACAGGAATTGTCAACTCGTGTCCACACAAACAAATGAACTTCAGTCACATAGCAGCTTTTGACTATCACTTTAACCTATGCTACTCCCTTATTTCGCTTCTACTTACAAGGAAGCAAGTAATAAGACTATTTCTGCTAATTTTTTCTCGATTAGCATGAAGTAAATAGAAGCATAAACTTTTTAACAATAATTTGTTGCAGAGATGTAGAGAAAGTCATGTGAGTGGTGCATATAAGGTTCTTCTGGGTGGAATACAATACCTTCTATATCCACTATGTACATTCTACATACGGGCTAGAGGAAGCAAAGAGAATTTTATGCATGTGTTTAATTTTCTGTTTGCGAACGTACGCGAACTAATTACAAGCGATTGGTGGCTATTCAGAGAGTAAATATGGAATGTAGTGCACAAAGTCCAGCTCAGAGAGGCTGCCCTAAATAAACGGATAGATATCTAATTGGTTTCTGAAAGTACTTCACAAGACGGTGCATGATTAGCGCCCTACAGATATTGATGTTGGACAGGAAACGGAAGTAGCTTTAGGGCACGGCAAGTAAATCACCTACCTTTGGAATATTCTTCCCTTTACATTACTTCGCTTTTATCAATTCCTTTTCAAGCAATAACGTACAGCGTCCGTTCCATTCACATGACTTTCTCTACATCTCTGCAACAAATTATTGTTAAAAAGCTTATTCCTCTATTTACTTTATGCAAATCGAGAAATAATTAGCAGAAATAGTCTTATTACTTGCTACCTTGTAAGTAGAAGCGAAATAAGGGAGTACCATAGGTTCAAGTGATAGTCAAAAGCTAATTTCTACGTGACTGAAGTTCATTTGTTTGTATGGATAGAAGTTGACAAATTCCTGTATGAGAAAATTATACCTTTTTCAAAGCTGAACCGAAAAACCAGGAATATCTTAAAAACGATCAACTCCACGAAAAAAATGTGTACAACATAAATTGTGCGTTTTAATGTGCCCTACATTTTTGCATTAAAAGGAATAATTCTTAAAGGAGGTCATAGTGATCCAATATCAATAGCAGGGGCAAGTCTTCATCGTTCTTTTTCTATCCATCTCTTACGGTTTAGCAGTTATGCAAACTTCCGTAAGATTCATCCAGAAAATTCAAGATATACATTTCATTTGTCAGGTAAATATTTTTTGTTGTTGTAGTTTTAATGCCCTTTAACCTGGTTGGTCATATCGGACGAAGAATGAAATTGGTGAAATGATGCTCAAATGATCTCGGGGTCCATGGAGCTTAAAGTTACTCGACATTCGTCTTCTCAGGATAAGGGAATACGCCGAAAGAACCTTATCCGGGGAACTCACCCTAAGCGAGATTCGAACTCACGACCTGTTGAATGTGAAGCAGACACGCTACCATCACACTACCCAGGCGGGCATAAATATCTTTAGCGTACGAAATTTTAATCAAAATCATAGTCATTTTTGAGAAAATAAAAATTGCCGATAAAAGTCTCGTGTAAGGGGCAGTTTGGGGTGAGGGATTTTCTTGAAAATCTTCGTGTCGCATCCTTGGAAAATATCAAACTTAAATACCAAGTTTGGTATTTAACAGTCTTTTCGTTTTTTGGGCTATGCTGGCCACATACACACAGACACACACACACAGGCAAACAGATAGACTGACAGACAGACCCACACACACAGACACGGATATTTTTCTGAAAATGCTTTTTCTGTATTCAGGGGACTCAAAACATGCATTTCCGGTGAAATCTAGGCATGGACTTTTTGTACATAGTACGTTTAGAGAAAGTAAAAATGTGATGTGTTCCATTCACATTATTTTATCTGGGTGATTTAATACATACTATTGTTGCTAATCGAGATAAATATTAGCATAGTTGGCCTTATTACTTGGTTCCTTTTAATAAAATGGAAATAAGGGAATACATTAGGCTAAAGCCATAGTCAAAGCCTTTAAGTGCTTGCCATTGAGGATCGGTTCGCTTTGTATGGCCTCTTTAAGAAGCTTAGAAGCATTTTAAACCTGAAACAAATAACTTTTATATCAGAAACGGCCAGTTTTACAAAACCTTTGATGTGTTCCATTCACATGACTTTCTTTATATCTCTGCAATAAATTATTGTTAAAAAGCTTATGCTTCTATTTACTTCCTACTAATCGAGACAAAATTAACAGAAATAGTCTTATTTCTGTCTTCCTTGTAAGTAGAAGAAAAATAAGGCAGTATCACAGGTTAAACTGAAGCCAAAAGCTGGTTGCTATGTGACTGATGTTCCTTTGTTTGTATGGACACGAGTTGACAAATTCCTGTATGAGAAAAGTATAAGTTTTTCAAAGCTGAAACAAATAATAAGGAATATCTCAAAAGCGATCAACTCCACGAAAAATGTGTATATCATAAATTGTGCGTTTTATCGTGCTCTACATTTTTTGTGAGGTAGGGTTTGTCCATCTCTTACGGTTTAACAGTTATGCAAAATTCAGCAAACTTTATCCAGAATGAAGAGGTCTTCATTCACTATTCCCAGAAAATTAAAGATATACACCTTATTTTTCAGGTAAATATCTTTAATATACGACATTTTAATCAAAATCGTTAGAGCCATTTTTGAGAAAATCAATATTTTCGAAAAAAGTTCCATGTAAAGGGTAGTTTGGGGTGGGGGATTTTCTAGAAAATCTTCGTGTCGCTTCCTTGGAAGAGCGGTCTTTTTGTTTTTGACCTATGCTGTCCACAGACAGACAGAGAAAGAGACAAACACATACACTGGCATTTTTATAAAAATACGTTTTTACTTTCGCTATACTCACTATGTACATAGTGTATAGAGAATGTATTGCACTCCACCCAAAAATTCGATACCGAAATTTCACCGGAAATGTATGTTTTAGGGTCCCCTGTATCCAAAAAAAGTATTTTCAGAAAAAAGTCGCTGTGTGTATTTGGTATTTAAGTTTAGTATCTTCCAGGGATGCGACACGAAGATTTTGAGAAAAATCCCCCCACCTCAAACTATCCTTTATATGGAACTTTTTTCGAAAAATTTGATTTTCTTAAAAATGGCTGTAACGATTTTGATTAAAATATCATATATTAAAGATATTTACCTAACAAATAATATGTATATTTTGAATTTTCTGGGAATAGTCTCTGAACACTACTTTATTATGCATGAATTTTGCATAGCTACTAAACTATAAATGATGGACAAAAAGTTAGCATACAAAAAATTGAGCACGTTAAAACACACAATTTATGTTTTATACATTTTTTCCTGGAGTTGATCATTTTTGATATATTCCTTTTTCTTGGTTTCAGCTTTGAAAAACATACTTTTCTCATATAGGAATTTGTCAACTGCTGTCCTTACAAACAAAGGAACATAAGTCACATAGCAACCAGCTTTTGGCTTTCACTTTAACCTATGTTACTCCCTTATTTCAGTTCTACTTACAATAGAGCAAGAAATAAGACTATTTCTGCTGATTTTTCTCGATTAACATGAAATAAATAAAAGATGAGCTTAATAACAATAATGTTTTACAGAGATATAGAGAAAGTCATGTGAATGGAACACAGCAGATTTTTTGGATTCAGGGACACTCAAAACATGTTTTTCGAGTGGAATCTCGGTATCGAATTTTTGGGTGCAATAAAATTACTACTCTATATACTGTGCATAGTACATGTAGAGAATGGATAATGAAAGAGCTGTTCTTAGCACGGTTTACTGGAGCTTCAATGGAAAGACCAATATTGGATGGCCACTCCAGGAACATAAAAGTGATGGGTTTTGCACGTGAAGAACGGATTTGTCTTGCTTTGTTTGCCCCACATTGCTCACACCGTCTGCAAACTTTGAGCGTGGAATTTATGAAGCCTGTGAGCAAGTGCTACGAAAGATGAGATACGAGCATGACCAAGTGTCAACCGGGGTTAAGTTGTAACGTTGCAATCAGATATCAAATTTATTCGGAAAACCTTTCATTTGTTCAGCCACCATGATCACACAAGTGAACAGATTTAGATAATAAGGAATATGGCATGTAATGGGAAGAAACCCACATTCCAAACAAGTTAAGAATATAATGATAGAGTCAGACTGAAAAATTCAATGCCATAGCTGGGATTTGAACCACGGCAGTCTCTAGCCATGGCACATGCAGCATAGTACTGAATTTCTCAACTGACCCACATGTTTCCCGATAAACCACAAGGTGTTCTCAGATTATTTTGAGATGACAACCCCAAAGTTGTAAGTATTTTAAGTCCCAGGATTCATAGTATAATAATAACTCCATGGCACGACAGCTTTCGGGGAACCTTGGTCTACCGCTCGGCCGCTGCATCTCCCATCTCGGTCCACTACAGACGTCATTGATGGGGTGCATTATTGGAGGGTGAGACGTGGTCAGCGCCTCGAGCCCCCCTCCGGCCGGTTAATGCGGTCCTCATGACCTGGAGCCGCTACTTCTCCATCAAGTAGCTACTTAATTGGCCCCCCAGGGACCCCCAGTGCACCCCGGGCCAGGTCTCCCAGCGGGGGAAAAATCCCCATGCCGGTACCGAGAATCGAACCCAGGTCTCCCGCTTGGTAAGCAGCTGCGCTACCACCGCGCTAAGGAGACGACCAGTTTCATAGTATAGCCAACTATTATGGCCAATTGGTATTGGTTTAATTGTTTTTTCACTCAAGCCGTGTGTAGGACAGGAGTTGGATAGGTAGAGTCAGACTGAAACATTCAATGCCATAGCCGGGACTTGAACCACGGATGTCCCGATCTCTAGCCGGTTGCTCTTCCACTGAGCTACCATGGCAACATGCCGGCATAGCATTGAATTTCTCAACTGAGAACACCTTGTGGTTTATCAGGAAACATGCGAGTCAGTTGAGAAATTCAATGCTCTATGTCTGTTGTATATTCAGAACTTCCTGAACATCTTCTGCCCATGCGTAAAGATGAGTCACCAGTAAACGCCCATGCCTGCTCTATATCGAATTTTTGGACGGAAAGCAATACTTACTCCACTACATTGTGCTACGTTGTAGAAGAAGTAAAACGTCCGCTTTTATGCTGCTACTATAAACCGCGGATTAACTGCATTTCCCCAATATCTAAAACGTAACTTTTCCATTAGACGTGGCACACTAGGGAAATTTTTCCTCGTCTTATTGCTACAGCTTCAAATATACGATCCATAAAACCTCTGTTCCAAATACACTTAACTTGGATTTCACAAACGGAATTCTAGGCTTGTCTAACATCTTATTGTTCTTTAAAAATCTGATGTGTTCCATTCACATGACTTTCTCTACATCTCTGCAACATATTATTCTTAAACAGTTTATGCTTCTATTTACTTCACGCTAATCGAGAAAAAAATAGCAGAAATAGTCTTATTACTTGCTTCATTGTAATTAGAAACGAAATAAGCGAGTACAATAGGTTAAAGATAATAAAAATCTGGTTGCTGTGTGACACAAGTTCCTTTGTTTGTATGGACAGGAGTTGACAAATTCTTGTATGAGAAAAATGTAAGCTTTTAAAAGGTGGAACTAAAAGCAATGATAAACACCACGAAAACACGTATATAAAACAATAAATTGTGTGTTTTAACGAACTCTACATTTTATGTGTGGTAATTTTTTTTCCATCCCTTACGGTTTAGCACTTATGCAAAATTCCGTAACATTCATCCAGAATAAAGTAGTTTGCAGAGGCTATTCCCAGAAGATTCAAGATATACATTTTATTTGTCAGGTAAATATCTTTAATTTACAACATTTTAATCAAAATCGTTACAGCCATTTTTGAGAAAATCAAAATTTTAGAAAAAAAGTTCCATGTAAAAGGTAGTTTTCTCAAAACCTTCGTGGCGCATCCCTGGAAAATACTTAACTTAAATATCAAGTTTGGTATTTTACCGACTTTTTTGAGTTATCGTGTTCACAGACACACGGACACATACACACGCACAGACACGGACCTTTTTCTGAAAGTGATTTTGTTTTGGGATTCAGGGGGACCCAAAACATATATTTCCAGTGAAATCTCGGTATCGAATTTTGGGTGGAATGCAATACCTTCTGTATACACTATGTACATGTAGAGAAAGTAAAACTATAAGTATATTAAAGCTGAAAAGGAATATCTAGAAAGCGATCAACTACATGAAAAAAATCTGATGTGTTCCATTCACACGATTTTCTCTATATCACTGCAACAAACTATTCTATTTACTTCATCTAATGGAGCAAAAATTAGCAGAAACAGTCTTATTTCTTTCTTCCTTGTTAGTAGAAGCGAAATAAGAGAGTACTATAGGTTAAAGTGATAGTCAAAAGCTGGTTGCTCTGCGATTGAAGTTCCTTTGTTTGTATGGACACGAGTTCACAAAGTCCTGTATGAGAAAAGGATAAGTTTTTATAGCTGAAACCAAAAACCAGAAATATATAAAAAACAATCAACTCCACGAAAAAAATGTATATAAAATAAATTGTGTGTTTTAAGGTGCTCTACATTTGTTGTGTGGTAAGTTTTTGTCCATCTCTTACGGTTTAGCAGTTATGCAAAATTCCGTAAAATTGACCCAGAATCAATCTTCAGAGGCTATTGCCAGAAAATTCAAAATATACATTTTATTTGTAAGGTAAATATCTTTAATATACGATATTTTAGTCAAAATCGTTGGAGACATTTTTTAGTAACTCAAAATTTTCGAAAAAAGTTCCATGTAAAGGGTAGTTGGGGGTGGGGGATTTTTCTCAGAATCTTCGTGTCGCATCCCTGGAAGATACTAAACTTAAATAGCAAGTTGGGTATTTTACCGACTTTTCGTTTTTGAGTTATCGTGTTCACAGACACACGGACACACACACATACGGACCTTTTTCTGAAAATACTTTTTTTGGATACAGGGGATCCTAAAACATATATTTCCGGTGAAATCTCGGTATCGAATTTTTTGGTGGAGTGCAATACCTTTTCTATACACTATGTACATAGCACGTATAGAGAAAGTAAAAAATATATATGACATAAATTGTGAGTTTTAATGTGTTTTACATTTCTTGTGCAGTAAGCTTTTTGTCCTTCTCTTATATTCTCCCAACACGCCTTACAGGTGCTGTCTACAAGGAACTGCTTTCAGAATATTCTCACAGAAGACGCGCTCCTGCAAATAAGAGGAAACATGTGGCGATGCACTGGCTGTTATCTACCATCACAGATGGATAGCTAGAGGAGAACCAGTACCATGGCCCTCACGTTTCCCCAACTTCCCTTGGGTTTTTATGTTTGGAGCCCCTTAAAGCTTAATTTAAGCAGTAGACATCCCGGTTGATGAAATATCAAGTTTGGTATTTAATGGTCTTTTCGTTTTTGAGCTATGCTATCCACAGACACACACACATACAGACACAGGAACCATTTTCCAAAAATGCTTATTACTTTCTCCATACGCACTATGTACATAGTGTATAGAGAAGGTATTGCACTCCACCAAAAAATTCGATACCGAGATTTCACCGGAAATATATGTTTTAGGGTCCCCTTTATCTAAAAAAAGTATTTTCGGAAAAAGGTCTGTGTGTGTGTGCATCCGTGTGTCCGTGTGTTTGTGAACACGATATCTAAAAAACGAAAAGTAGGTAAAATACCAAACTTGATATTTAAGTTTAGTATCTTCCAGGGATGCGACACGAAGATTTTGAGAAAACTTTTTTTCCTTATCCCCAACTACCATGGAACTTTTTTCGAAAATTTTGATTTTCTCAAAAATGGCTCTAACGAATTTGATTAAAATTTCGTATATAAAAGACATTTAGCTGACAAATAAAATGCATATTTTGAATTCTCTGGGAATAGCCTCTGAAGAGTAGTTTATTCTGGATGAATTTGTCAACTGCTGTCCATACAAACAGAAGAACTTCAGTGACATAGCAACTTGCTTTTGATTATCACTTTAATCTATGTTACTCCCTTATTTCACATCTACTTACTAGGAAGCAAGTAATATGGCTATTTCTGCTAATGTTTTACTGATTAGCATGAACTAAATAGAAGTATAAGCTTTTTAAGTATAATTTGTTGCAGGGATATAGAGAAAGTCATGTGAATGGTACACATCAGATTTTTTTTTGGTTTGAGAGGGACCCAAAACTTGTAATTCTTGTGAAAACGCTGTATCGAATTTTGGGTGCAATACAGTACCTTCTCTATACACTATGTACATAGTACGTGTAGAGAAAGTAAAAATTTTACAAATTTGGAATGGATTCCTCATATCTAAACAATAAAATAGTGTCATAAACATATGCTCTAAAACCCTTCGATTTTGCGTTATCAATCTACTAATGGAAGTTCAAATTCAACGGCATTCCGAGTCCAACCCAACCAGGTATATTATCTATGTACTCGTTCTTGGAAGGCCTTGACCCATTGGAAGCTTTGGAGTTAGACTTATGTTGGTATGCCTGCTTGTTTACATTTGTCTTTTGTGTAATACATTCTCCCAGTGCGGCTTACCGGTGCTATCTACAAGGAATTTCAATCAGAACATTCTCTAAGAAGATTCACTCCTGCAAATAAACATGTGGAGATGCACTGACAGTAAATGGATAGCTAGAAGAGGACCAGTCCAATGGCCGACCTCAATACTCTGCATTATTATCTTTTGAGAGCGTTAAAATTAGTTTATTCAGCAGATATCCCGGATGAAAAACTCTTAATCTACGAGTTATGGAAGACTGCGAAACCATACTGCAACGACAGGCAGTATTTGACAGTTTTGACGAGTGTATGCGTATCTAGGTGCAAGAGGAGGACATTTTAAGTATTTGCTCTTAGTGGTGTTTGTGTTACACAACGTCAAAAATAGAATAATGTGTCTTTAAAATATTGTTTTGATTTATAACATTTTCAACCTCAATAAATCGAAAATGAAGAGTCCTTGGGCATACGCTTATGTGGACATTTTTACTTTCTCTACACTTACTACGTATGAAGTGTATAGAGAAGGTATTGTAATCCATTAAAATTATGTTGAAGGTATTGTAATGCACCGGAAATTCATGTTTATGGTCCCCCTAAATCTAAAAAAAAAAAATTAGAAAAAAGTCCGTGTGTGTGAATGTGTAAGGCATAGCTCAAAAACGAAAAATCTGTTAAACACCAAGCTTGGTATTTAAGTTTAGTATTTTTCAAGGATGTGACACAAAAATTTTCAAGAAAATACCCCCACCCCAACTACCCTTTACATGGAAAATTTTTGAAAATTTTAATTTTCTCAAAAATTGCTTTAACGATTTTGATTAAAATACCATATATTAAAAATATTTACATTCCAAATAAAACGCATATCTTGAATTTTCTGGGTATAGCCTCTGAAGACCTATTCATTCTGGGTGAATTTTGCCGAATTTTGTTTAACTGCTAAACCGTAAGAAATAGACAAAGTTTACTATACAAAACATGTAGATTTCGTTAAAACACCCATTTTATGTCTTTTACGTTTTTGTTGTGGAGGTAACCGTTTCCTTGTTATTAGTTTTATTGGGAAGTACTTATACTTTTCTCAGACAGGAAGTGTCCGTTTTTCTTTTGTTCTACTCCTGAAGAAGCGATTAGGATTAACAATCCCATAACGATAGCTTAACAATTTGACTATCGCTTTAGTATAGCCTCTTGCTTTAGTTCGCTTCTAATTATAAGGAACTAAGTAATAAGAACATTCTGCTAAAGTTTGTCTTGATTAGTATAGAATAATCTTATGTAAGAAATTTGTAGAGCAGCTAGAGAAAGTGATGTGAGTGTAACATAAGATTTTTAGCATAGTGCAGTGATAGGCAAATGTCGGCCCGCGGCACTAATGCGGCCCGCGAGTATGTTTCATCCAGCCCGCAAATAAATATATGATTTTTTCCTGTTTTAACTTCCTGCATAGATCTCATTTTAGAATTTGATGGTAGATTTCAAGATTTTGAAGTATTTCGATCAAAGATGGAACTTTTCAACAATACTATGAGATGTTAAGTGGACTGCCACTCCGAGGATGTACTATGTCAGTTGCAATGTGATTCATCTCTTCAAACAACAGAGCCAACTGGTGTTGACTTTTGGAAACTCATTTTCCACATCTTAGAAACTGGGCTTTCAAACTTACTTTCATATTTGGAGGTACTTACATATGTGAAACTGCCTTCTCTGCTAAGAAACAGTAAAATGAAAGTCCAGAAACATATTAACTGATTCAAGGTTCTAAGACTGCAACATCAGAACTGGAAGTGGATGCTAAATCTTTTGTGGACGATATTGACAAACCTCATTTTTCTTAATAAAAATAAATGTATATTCATTTACTGTGCGTATAATAATATTAAAGAAATTCTGATGTGTAGCTCTCACATGACTTTCTCTAGCTACTCTACAAACAAACATCTTACAAAAGATAATTCTTCTTTCAATTCTTCGACATAAACGTTAGCAGAATTTAGTTCCACAGTTCCTTATAAGTAGACTGGAACTAAGGGAATGCACTAGGCTAAAGTCATAGTCAAATGTTTTAAAAGCTGTCGTTATTCGATTGTCATTGCAAATCGCTTCTTTGCTTGGCCAGGAGTAGAACAAAAGAAAAACGGACACTTCCGTCTGAGAAAATTATAAGTACTCACAACTGAAACCAAAAACAAGGAATGTCTCGGAAACGGTTACCTCCACAGCAAAAATGTCAAGTACATAAATTGTGTGTTTTGATCAGATCTACATTTTCTGTGCAGTAAGTTTAGCAGCTAAGCAAAATTTAGCAAAATTCATCCAGAATAAAGTGCTCTTCAGAGGCTATTCCCAGAAAATTTAAGATATACATTTTATTTGGTATGTAAATATCTTTAATATACGGGATTTTAATTAAAATCGTTGCAGCCATTTTTTAGAAAATTACATTTTCGAAAATTTTTTCAGGTAAAGGGGAGTTGGGGTGGGGGGATTTTCTTGAAATCTTCGTGTCGCATCCTTGGAAAATACCAAATCTAAATACCAAGTTTAGTATTTAGCGGTCTCTTCGTTTTTGAGCTATGCTGTCCACAGACACACACACACAGAACACCCGGACCTTTTTTTTTTTTTGGATTCAGGGGGTCCTAAAACATGTATTTCCCGTGAAATCTTGGTATCGAATTTTTGGGTGGAATACAATACTTCCTCTATACAGAGGAAAGTAACAAACATTCGCAACAAAGTCATGAAAATGCATTGCATCAGACACTTTTGTTATTTCATTGATTTTTGTAGTGAGCGTTTATATTATTTGACGTAATCCCCGCGAAAGCAAAATAAACACGACCAGCTGTTACGAGAGGAGTATATTTATACAGGCTCCGGTCGAACGTTTGTACTGTTATTAAAACCGTGTATTTTTGCAAGTTCCCTTGCTCCCTAATTCCAACAGAGCAGGTAACCCGAGAGTAAACGTAAATTTTTAACACACCCTCTCCACCATTCCTCGTTCCGTTTCATTTTACCTTATCATTTATGTATTACCGTTGTGTATTGCTGTTCTCTCTGTCTAATACTGTTTCATTTTTTTTTTTTTTTTGCGCGGTTCTACGTTTATTGAACCACTAAACCGAGTAAAGGATTCTTAATCTCATTTAGATATCATCCTGGAAGATGGTTAGACCTTTACCAGGAAAATACTAGGGTCGGCTTATAAGTCCCGGGCCTCACACAGATATGGCGCCACTAGCATCGATTAGTTTTACTCTAGACTAGCTTTTATCCATAGTTACACGTCAATATCTTATTTAGTTTTCGAATGACAGCATTTTAAAAAATCCGACGTGTTCCATTCACATGACCTTCTCTATATCTCTGCAACAAATTATTGTTAATAAGCTTATCTTTTATTTATTTCATACTAATCGAGAAAAATTAGAAGAAATAGTCTTATTTCTTGCTTTATTGTAAGTAGAAGCGAAATAAGGGAGTACCATAAATAAAAGTGAAAGCCAAAAGTTGGTTGCTATGTGGCTGATGTTCCTTTGTATGGACAGCAGTTGACAAATTCCTGTATGAGAAAAGTATAACTTTTTCAAAGCTGAAACCAAGAAAAAGGAATATCTCAAAAGCGATCAACTCCACGAAAAAAATGTATATAACATAAATTGTGTGTTTTAACGTGCTCTACATTTTTTGTGTGTTAAGTTTTTATCCATCTCTCATGGTTTAGTAGTTATGCAAAATTCATCCAGAATAAAGTAGTCTTCAGAGGCTATTCACACACACACACACACACACACACACACACACACACACACACGGAACTTTTTGTGAAAATGTTTTTTTTATATATAGGGGACCCTAAAACATATATTTCCGGTGAAATCTCGGTATCGAATTTTTGGGTGGAGCGCAATACCTTCTCTATACACTATGTACATAATGCGTATAGAGAAAGTAAAAAGACAACTTTAGAGTTTTCACGAAAATGGAGGATTTGTAAAAACCTGCAGTGATTAAATACTTCCATTTAAAGGCCTTAGCGCCTAAAGAAATTAAAAAGGAAATAGACAGTACATTAAAAGACTCTGCCCCTTCATATTTCAAGGATTAAAAGCTGGGTTGCAGAGTTTAAAATGTGACGTACGAGGACTAGTGATGAGGCTCGCTCTGGACGCCCTGTAGAAGTGACAACTCCAGAAGACTGCAGATTTAAGTTGCTTGAGATAGTAGAGGCTGTAAACATATCAAAAGGACGTGCAGGTAATAGTTTAAGTAACGTTTTGGGCTTTCACAAGTTCTGTGCAAAGTGGGTGCCGCATTTGTTGACACCTGATCAAAAGTTGCAAAGAAAAACCGTTTCTGGTAAGAATATGGAGCTCCTAGTGAATTTTTGAGACGGCTTATTACAATGGATGAAATTTGGATACACCTCTACACTCCAGAAAGTAAATCACAGTCAAAACAGTGGATTGCGCAAGGTGAACCAACTCCAAAAAAGGCAAAGTCAATTTCGTCAACTTACAAGGTTATGGCGAGAGTTTTCTGGGATGCACAGGGAATTATTTTTATTGATTATTTGGAAAAGGGTTAAAGTATCACTGGCGACCACTACGCAAGCTTACTGCAACGTTTGAGTGACGAGGTGTAAAGAAAAAGACCTCATTTGGCAATAAAAAAAAAAAAAAAATGTTTCATCACGACAATGCTCAGGGCCATCGTTCAGTCATTGCAATGGGAAAAATCTGAAGTGTTCCATTCACATGACTTTCTCTACAGCTCTGCAATAAATTATTATTAAAAAGCTTATGCTTCTATTTACTTCCTGCTAACCGAGAACAAATTAGCAGAAACAGTCTTTTTACTTGCTTCCTTGTAAGTAGTAGCGAAATAAGGGAGGACCATAGGTTAAAGTGATGGTCAAAAGTTGGCCGCTGTGACTGAAGTTCCTTTGTTTGTATGGACACGAGTTCACAAAGTCCTGTATGAGAAAGGTACGTTTTTTATAGCTAAAACCAAAAACAAGGAATATCTCTAAAACAATCAACTCCACGAAAAAAATGTGTATAACATAAATTGTGTATTTTAAAGTGCTCTACATTTGTTGTATGGTAAGTGTTTGTCGATCTCTTACGGTTTAGCAGTTATGCAAAATTTAGTAAAATTGAGCCAGAATAAAGTAGTCTTCAGAGGCTATTACCAGAAAATTCAAAATATACATTTTATTTGTCAGGTAAATATCTTTAGTATGCGATATTTTAATCAAAATTGTTAGAGCAATTTTTTAGAAAATCAACATTTTCTAAGAAAGTTTTATGTAAAGGGTAGTTTGGGGTGGGGGGATTTTTCTCAAAATTTTCGTGTCGCATCCCTGGAAGATACTAAACTTAAATACCAAGTTTGGTATTTTACCGACTTTTCAATTTTGAGTTATCGTGTTCACAGTCACACGGACACACACACACACATGGACCTTTTTCTGAAAATATTTTTTTTGGATACAGGGAAACCTAAAGCATATATTTCCGGTGAAATCTCGGTATCGAATTTTTTGGTGGAGTGTAATACCTTGTCTATACACTATGTACATAGTGCATATAGAGAAAGTAAAAATGTGCGCATTAAAGTTGGAATTGCTTGAACATCCACCCTATTCGCCAGATCTAGCACCCAGTGACTACCAACTGTTCCCAAAACTAAAAAAAAGTCTTGGAGGATGAAGAATTAACAGAACGAGAAGGTCATTGTGTTAAGCAGCTATTTTGAGGATCTTGATACAGAGATGGTTTAATTAAATTAAAACACCGATATGACAAATGTATTAGCCTTTCTGGAGATTATATTGTGAAATAAAGAAAAAACATAAATAAATGCTGTTTTCATTGAGAGGCCCGGGCCTATCAGCCGACCCTCGTATGCTTATCTTATTTGGCACAAAGACTGTAATAGAAAAATATGATGTATTCCATTAACATATCTTTCTTTACCTGTTTCAAGTTCTTTTATCTACATTGCTAAGCGAGATAAACATTAGCAGAATTCGTGGAAGAAGAGAGTACACCAGGCTAAAGTGATATTCAAATATTTTAGAAGCAGTTGCCTTATGGATAAAATGGTTTATTTGAATTGCCAGAAGTTGCCAAGTTCCATATGTGAAAAGTATTTTAAAACGAAAAGCTATAATAAGAAGTACCTAAAAACTGTCAATTCCACGTAAAACTGTTTATGAAAAGAATTCTTGTTTTAACAATTTACAACCCAATTTATTTTCAATTGAAATTGCGTTTTGAAAACTGATGGATATTTGTGGCCTTAACAAGTTTGTCTTACCTGATTTCTTATTGGTACTTGTCAAGATATTTATGTGACGTTAACATAGGTCTGAATCCTCACTGCAGTACTACTAAGTGTAATAAAGGAAGGGATGGGCCCAAGTAAAATAAACGTTAATTCAAAATCTTCTCGGGCTTCCAGCCAGGTAAAAACTTGGCTAGACACCAACGTTTCGAAGAAGTGCATCTTCCTCGTCTTCAGGGTGAACTGATGGTATGAGCTTGCGGAGACTGGTATTTATAAGAGCTGGGATGAAGCTAACATCTGATTGGTTCGCCTGGTATTTAAGATGACTGAGACATATATCAGGCCATAATATCACGCGAACCAATCAGATGTTAGCTTCATCCCAGCTCTTATAAATACCAGTCTCCGCAAGCTCAAACCATCAGTTCACCCTGAAGACGAGGAAGATGCACTTCTTCGAAACGTTGGTGTCAAGCCAAGTTTTTACCTGGCTAGAAGCCCGAGAAAATTTTGAATTAACACGTCACCAGGAAAGTTTCAGTTCTTATTTTAAAATAAACGTTGTTTGGCATACCTAAATATTAACTAAACCTTGATACCAGCATAGTAGAATACAGTTCTATATTTGTTTTAGAAAAACTTTGAGGTGTTCCATTCACATGACTTTCTCTAAATCGCTATTACAAATTATTGTTAAAAAGCGTATTCTTCTACCTATTTTATGATAATCGAGGTAAACAATAACAGTAATTCTTTTAATTATTTCCTTCCTTGTAAGTAGAAGGGAAATAAGGGAATACACTAGGCTAAAACGATAGTCAAGTCTCTTAAAAACTGGTTGGGACAGGAGTTTACAGCTTTCTGTGTGAAAACAGTTTAAAGTATTTCAAATCTGAGCAAAAACAAGTAATATCTCAGCAACGGTCAATTCAAAAAAAAAAAAATAAAAAAAAGAACCTTATATGACATAAATTGTGTCTTTTAACGCGATCTACATTTTTTGTGCAGTTCAGTTTTTGTCTATCTCTTAAAGCTGACCAGTTACGGAAAATTTAGCAAAATTCATTCAGAATAAAGAGGTCTTTAGAGGCTATTCCCAAAAATTCAACATATACATTTTATTTCTAATATACGGTATTTTAATTAAATTGTTTGAGAAATTTTAGAGAAACTCAAAATTTTCAAAATTTTTTCCATGTAGAGGGTGGGGGAAATTTTAGAAAATGTTCGTGTCGCATCCTTGGAAGATAATGAACTTAAACATCAAGTTTGGTATTCAACGGAATCTTCGGTTTAGGGATATGCTGCCCCCGCCACACACCCACACACACACACACAAACAAACACAGACACATACAGCTGGGTAGTGTGGTGGTAGCGTGTCTGCCTCACATTCAAAAGGTCGTGATTTCGAATCTCGCTTAGGGTGAGTTACCCGGGTAAGGCGTTTTTCGGGGTTTTCCCTTATCTTGAGAACACGAAAGTCGAATAACTTTAAGCTCCATGGACCCCGAGATCATTTGAGCATCATTTCACCAATTACCTTCATCGTCCGATGTGAGCAACAACGTTAAGGTCGTTAAATTACAAAAAAAAAAACTTATATGTTCCATTCACATGACTTTCTCTACATCTCTGAAACAAATTATTGTTAATAAGCTTATACTTCCATTTACTTCATGCTAATCGAGTAAAATTAGTAGAAATAGTCTTATTTCTTGCTTTATTGTTACTACAAGCGAAATAAGGGAGTACCATAGGTTAAAGTGAAGGCCAAAAGCTGGTTGCTATGTGACTGATGTTCCTTTGTTTGTATGGACAGGAGTTGACAAATTCCTTTATGAGAAAAGTTTTTCAAAGCTGAAACCAAAAACAAGAAATTTCTCAAAAACGATCAACTCCACGAAAAAAATGTCTATAACATAAATTGTGTGTTTTAACGTGCTGTACATTTTTTTTCGGTGTTAAATTTTTGTCCTTCTCTTACGGTTTAGTAGTTATGCAAAATTTATCAAGAATAAAGTAGTCCTCAGAGGCTATTCCCAGAAAATTCTAGATATACATACTATTTTTCAGGTAAATATCTTTAATATACGATATTTTAATCAAAATCTTTAGAGCCATTTTTAGGAAAATCAAAATTTTCGAAAAAAGTTCCATGTAAAGAGTAGTTGGGAGTGGAGGTGTTTTCTTGAAAATCTTCGTGTCGCATCCTCGGAAGATACCAAACCTAAATATCAAGCTTGGTTTTTAACGGGCTTTTCGTTGAGCTATGCTGCCCACACACACACACACACACACACACACACACACACACACACACACCTACATGCTTTTTTGGATTCAGGAGGTCTCAGAACATGTATTTCCGGTGAAATCTTGGTATCGAATTTTTGGGTGCATTACAATACCTTCTCTATACAGTATGTCACTATGTACATAGCACGTATAGAGAAAGTAAAAAAAAAAAACAGACATACACACATGGATATTTTTTTAAAATGCTATTTTTGGATTTAGGGGATCTCAAAACATTTGAATCTGGGTGTCGGCTTTTTTGTGGAGTACCATACCTTCTCTACACACCATGTAGGTACATAGTAAGTACATCTAGAGAAAGCAGAAAGGAATCTACCAAAACTAATTTGTTTTTCTATCTTTTCCTAAGGATTTATTGAACACCCGTCGTGTGTGCGAAGTATTGCAAGTACAGGCATCTCTCTAAGAAGTGTTAAACATTTTCAGAAATTCAGAAAAGAGATTTTGCGATGGTATTCGACATATTAGAAACTTCAGTCGTTTGGAATCATAGGCTGTGTGTGTTGTGTTCTTTACTTTCTCTACACGTACCATGTACATAGTGTATAGGGAAATTACTGTAATGCACCCAAAAATTCGATTTCAAAATTTCACCGGAAATAAATGTTTTGAGTCCCTTTGAATCCAAAAAAAGGATTTTTGGAAAAAGGTCCTTTACTATATGTATGTGTGTGTATCTGTCTGTGGACAGCATAGCTTAAAAACTAAAAGACGTTGAATACCAAACTTTGTATAAGTTTGGTATCTTTCAAGGATGCGACACGAAGATTTTCAAGAAAATTGCACCCCCAACTACCCTTTACATGGAATTTTTTTCGAAATTTTAATTTTCTCAAAAATGGCTCTAACGATTTTGACTGAAATATCATATATTAAAAATATTTACCTGACAAATAAAATGCATATCTTGAATTTTCTGGGAATAGCCTCAAAAGACTAATTTATTCTGGATGAATTTTACGGAATTTTGCATTACGGTTAAACCGTAAAAGTTAGACAAAAACTTACGGCACAAAAATTCATATTAAATGCTTTTTTTTCGTGGAGTTGACCATTTTTGAGATATTCCTTGTTTTTGTTTTTAGCTTTTGTCAATTTCTATCCATACAAACAAAGGAACTTCAGTCACATAGCAACCAGCTATCACTTTAGCCTATGCTACTCTCTTATTTCGCTTCTACTTACAAGAAAGCAAGTAATAAGACTATTTCTGCTATTTTTTCTGGATTAGCATGAAGTAAATAGAAGCGCAAGTTTTTTTAACAGTGTTGCAAAGATGTAGAGAAAGACATGTAAATGAACACTTCTCTTTAAGAAGTTTTAAGCATTTTCAGAAAACGGCTTCAGCGATAGTATTAGACAAATTAAAAATTTCAGTCCTTTTTTTTTTTTGTAATAATACTTAACGCAAATGGGTACTTAGAAACTGGCGCGATGCCACTGTTATGGTGAAAACAAGGTGGGAAAAGTAATTAAAAAGATAATAAAGTTAAGGGTGCCGAGTTAAACCATTACTGTAAAGGGGTATACAGTTATCTAAGACAATGTGTAAGCCACAGGCAACGTTAAGCCCTTCCTTTTAAAGTGAAGATAACCCTTTATATAAAGGATTAACGTTATCTGTTTTCGTTGCTAACATCTTGGTCAGAAAGTCTATTTGACACGCGTTTAACCGAGCCTTTTGTTAAATAATCAGTAGATGGTTGAAGAACATAGAGTATGCGCATTCCAAGTTCAAAGGATGGTATAAAATCTACATCATAAGGGTTTAGAAACCACTAAAGATGCTATCTATCGGTCAGGTTTTGAACGATTGACTTCAGCTTGTTACACAATGAACAACATTACAACAAAAATCTGATGTGTTCCATTCACATGACTTTCTCTACAACTCTGCAATAAATTATTGTTAAAAAGCTTATGCTTCTATTTACTTCCTGCTAATCCTTGTAAGTAGAAGAGAAATAAGGGAGTACCATACGTTAAAGTGATGGTCAAAAGATGGTTGCTATGTGACTGAGGTTCCTTTGTTTGTATGGACACGAGTTCACAAAGTCCTGTATAAGAAAAATATGTTTTTATAGCTGAAGCTAAAAACAAGGAATATTTCAAAAACAATCAACTCCACGAAAAAAATGTATATAGGATAAATTATGTGTTTTAATGTGATCTAAATTTTGTGTGTGGTAAGCTTTATCTATCTCTTACGGTTTAGCAGTTATACAAAATCCGGAAAATTCACTCAGAATAAAGTAGTCTTCAGGGGCTATTTCCAGAAAATTCAAGATATACATTTTATTTGCCAGGTGAATATCTTTAATATACGGTATTTTAATCAAAATCGTTAGAGGCATTTTTAAGAAATTCAACATTCTCGAAAAAAGTTCCATGTAAATGGTATTTTACATGGAATTTGGTATTTTACCGACTTATCGTTTTTGAGTTATCGTGTTCACAGACACACGGACACACGGACACGCACACACGGACCTTTTTCTGAAAATACTTTTTTTTTTAGATAAAGGGGACCCTAAAACATATATTTCCGGTGAAATATCGTATCTAATTTTTTGGGTGGCGTGCAATACCTTCTCTATACACAATGTACATAGTTCGTATAGTGAAAGTAAAATACCTGTTTACCGGGTTCAGAAAATGTTTTACTTTGTTATTTTGACTCACAAATGAGTTTCTCTAGGTTAAAAAAATCTAAGTGTTCCATTCACATGACTTTCTCTACATCTCTGCAATAAGTTATCGTAAAAGGCTTATTCTTCTATTTACTTAATTAATCGAGAACACATTTGCAGAAATAGTCTTATTACTTACTTACTTGTAAGTAGAAGCGAAATATGGGAGTATCATAGGTTAAACTGATAGTCAGAAGCTGGTTGCTATGTAGCTGAAGTTACTTTGTTTGTGTAGACAGGAGTTGAGAAATTCTGGTACGACAAAATTAAAAGTATTTTAAAGCTTAAACTACTAACAAGGAATATATAAAAAGTCTTATGTGTACCATTCACATGACTTTCTCTATATCCCTGCAACAAATTATTCTTAAGAAGCTTATGCTTCTATTAACTTCATGCTAATCAGCAAAACATTAGCAGAAATAGCCATATTATTTGCTTCCTTGTAAGCAGAGGTGAAATAAGGGAGTACCATAGGTTAAAGTGATAATCAAAGGCTGGTTGCTATGTCACTGAAGTTTCTTTGTTTGTGTGGACAGCAGTTGACAAATTCCTGTATGAGAAATGTATAAGTTTTTCTTAGCAGAAACCAAAAATAAGGAATGTCACAAAAACGACTAACTCCACGAAAAAAAGGTATATAACATAAATTGTGTGTTTTAACGTGCTCTACATTTTTTGTTAAGTAAGGTTTTGTCCATCTCTTATGGTTTAGCAGTTATTCAACATTTAGTAAAAATCATCCAGAATAAACTATTCTTCATAGGCTATTCCCAGAAAATTCAAGATATACATTTTATTTTTGAGGTAAATATCTTTAATATACGAAATTTTAATCAAAATCGTTAGAGGCATTTTTGAGAAAATCAAAATTTTCGAAAAAAATTCCATGTAAAGGGTAGTTGGGGGTGGGGAGATATTTCTCAAAAGCTTCGTGTCGCATCCCTGGAAGATACAAAGCTTAAATACCAAGTCTGGCATTTTACCGGCTTTTCGTTTTTGAGTTATCGTGTTCACAGGCACCCGGACACACGGACACACACACGGACCTTTTTCCTAAAATGTATTTTTTTAGATAAAGAGGACCCTAAAACATATATTTGCGGTGAAATCTGGGTATCGAATTTTTTGGTGGAGTGCAATACATTCTCTATACACTATGTACGTAGTGCTTATAGAGAAAGTAAAAACAGTCAACCTCACGAAAAGAAAACGTATATAACATAAATTGTGTTTTAACGAGCTCTACATTTTTTGTGTGGTAAGTTTTTGAATGTCTCTGACGGTTAACCAATCGTGCGAAATTCCGCAAAATTCATTCAGAATAAGCATGTATTTAGAAGCCATTCCGAGAAAAATGAATGTATGCATTTCATTTGGCATGTAAGTATCTTAAACGTAAGAGAGTTTTATCAAAGCCATTTGTAAACAAATCAAAATCTTCAACACTTTTCCATGTAAAGGGACATTGGGGGCGGGGGAATTTTCTTGAAAATCTTCGTGTAGCAATCTTGGAGGATATCAAACTTAAACACCATGTTTAGTTTTTAATAGTCTTTTCGTTTTTGAGCTATGTTCTCCACAGACAGACACACACACACGCACATTGAGATTTTTCTATTTTTTTATTCAGGGGTTCTCAAAATATGTATTTCCAGTGAAACGTCGAAATAACATTTTTTGGTCCAATGCCATACCTTCTCTACACACTATGTATATAGTACGTGTAGAGAAAATAAAAACATCTGATGTATTCCATTCACACGACTTTCAATTCATCTCTGCAACATGATATTGTTTTAAAAGCCTATTTCTCTATTTACTCCATGCTAATTGAGAAAAAAAAATTTAGCAGAAATAGTCTTATTACTTGCTTTCTTGTAAGAAGAAGCGAAATAAGGGAGTACCATAGGTTAAAGTGATACCAAAGCCGGTTGCTATGTGTCTGAAGTTTGTTTGTATGGACACGAGCTGAGAAATTTCTGTATGAGAAAAGTACAAGTTTTTCAAAGCTGAAACCAAAAAGAAGGAATATCGCAAAAACGATCAGCTCCACGAAAATAAATGTATATAGCATACATCATGTGTTTCAACGTGGTCTACTTTCTTGCGTGGTAAGTTTTAGTATATCTCTCACTGTTAACCGGTTATGCAAAGTTCCGCAAAATTCATCCTGAATAAACATTTCTTCAGAAGCTATTTCCAGAAAATTGAAGATAGAAAATTTTAATTGTCACGTAAATATCTTAAATATAAGAGATTTTAATTAAAATCCTTAAGCCATTTTTTAGGAAATCAAAATTTTCGAACACTTTTCCATGTAAAGGATAGTTGGGGGTGGGGGATTTTCTTGAAAATCTTCGTGTCACATCCTTGGAAGATACCAAACTTAAATACCAAGTTTGGTATTTAACGGTCTTTCAGTTTTTAAGCAATGCTGTCTACAGAGTCAGACACACACACACACATACATACACGCGCACAACTGATCTTTTTCCAAAAATACTTTTTTTGGACTCAGGGGGACCTGGAGATACTGAACTTAAATAGGGAATTTGGTACTTCACGACTTTTCGTTTTTGAGTCATCTTGTTCACAGAAACAGACGGATCTTTTCCTAAATATACATTTTTACTTTCTCTACACGTAATATGCACATAGTGCATGGAGAAAGTAGTGTGATGCAAACAAAAATTCGATACCGAGATTTTAATGGAATTCATGTTTTCAGACCTACTGAGTCCCAAATAATGTTTTTAGAAACATTTCAGCGTGTGTCTATCTTTCTGTGTGTGTGTGTGTGTGTGTGGATTTTTTAATGAAAATCACCCCCCATAATCCTAAACGACCCTTTACATGGAAAAGTCTCGAAAATTCTTATTTTTTTCAAATGTGGCTAATGCTTTTGTTAAAATACGATGTATTAGAGATATTTACATGCCCAATAAAATGTGTACTTTAAATTTTCTGTGAATAGTCTCTGAAGACATCTTTATTCTGGAGGAATAACTGGTAAACCGTAAGACATAGACAAAAGCTTACTTAACAAAAAATGTAGATCTCCTCAAAACACACAACTTATGCCAAATGCCAATCTTTGTGTAGTTAACCGTTTTTGAGATATTCCTTTTTACTTTCTCTATACGCACTATGTACATAGTGTATAGAGGAGGTGTTACACTCCACCAAAAAATTCGATACCGTGATTTCAACGGAAACATATGTTTTATGGTCTCCTGTATCCAAAAAAATTATTTTCAGAAAAAGGTCCATGTGTGTCCCTGGGTCTGTGTGTCCGTGTATCAGTGTGTCCGTGTGTCCATGTGTCTGTGAACACGATAACTCAAAAACAAAAAGTCGGTAAAATACCAAACCTGGTATTTATGTTTAGTATCTTCCAAGGATGAGACACGAAGATTTTGAGGAAAATCCCCCCACCCCAAACTACTCTTTACGTAAAATTTTTTTCGAAAATTTTGATTTTCTAAAAATGACTAACGATTTTGATTTAAATATCGTATATTAAATATATCTACCTGCCAAATAAAATGTATATTGTGAATTTTCTAGGAATAGCCTCTGAAGATTACTTTATCCTCGGTCAATTTTACGGAATTTTACACAACTGCTAAACCATAAGAGATGGACAAAAACTTACCAGAAAACAAATGTAGAGCACTTTAAAACACACAATTTATGTTATGTACATTTTTTCCTGGAGTTGATCTTTTTTTAGATATTCCTTGTTTTTTGTTTCAGCCTTAAACAACTTATATTTTTCTCATACAGGAATTTGAGAACTCCTGTCCAAACAAACAAAGGAACTTCAGTCACCTAGCAACTATCTTCTGCTATCACTTCAACCTATGGTACTCCCTTATTTAGCTTCTACTTACATGAAAGCAAATAATAGGACTAGTTCTGCTAATTTTTTCTCGATTAGCAGGAAGTAAATAGAAGCATAAGCTTTTTAACAATAATTTATTGCAGAGATGTAGAGAAAGTCATGTGAATGGAACACATCAGATTTTTTTGGTTTCTGTTTTAAAATATTTGTAGTTTTCTAATACAGAAATTTGTCAACTCCTGGCCATACATACAAAGGGACTTCAATTCCATAGCAAGCAGCTTTTAAAATATTTGACTATTACTTTAACCTAAGGTTTCCCTTACCTTCCTTCTACTTACGTGGCAGTTAGTAATAAGCCCATTTCTGTTAGTGTTTTGCATTAGTATATTTGCACGTTTTGCATTTGTTTATTTTAATTATTAATTTGCACAGGACTAGTATAGGAAAGATATTTGCTTCAGTGGCTAAGACTTGGCAGATCGCAGAACAAAAGGTTATTCTTTTGTCAATCCAGAAATACAAATCCTTTTGTAAGAGCAAGGATTTGGTGCATTAAAGATCTAAGTTGAGACTGGTTTTTTCCATAAAAGCTCGTAGTTCGGGACTCTTTCATTATAAAGAGCGGTCACGTGAGTAAAATACAATGAAGTACCAAAGCGAACCACGTGATAACTACATTTACGCGCGACTTAGTAACCAATCAGAAAGGACTCCAAAGCTTGTATATTTTAGGCATAAAAGCAGTGTGTCCACGAGAAAAGAGTCGTCGCCATCCGTGGTGTAATGGTTACCATGCTGATTTCATATACCCAAGGTCGCGGGTTCAAACCCAGCAGAGGACGATGGATTTTTTCGGCTTCCTTCGGAAGGGAAGTAAATCTGTTGGCCCCGTGTAGTAGATTTACGGCACGTAAAAGAACCTCAAGCCTGATAGAGAGGCCTCTGAGCAAAATTAAGCGGTCTTTCACGCCCTATTTAGAATGAGACGCTGAGAACCACAGCAGTTAAGGGCGTCCATAAATAACACGTCATTTACATTTTATATCTCTTTTTTTTTGAGAAAAGGGGCTGTACGTACGTTCTCTTTTGTAGTATTGCTTCTTGATTATGTGACATTCTTACGCGAAACAGTGCAGTTACCGCATTAGTTGATGTGCAGTGAAGTAAGCGGCCGTGACAATGAGAAACTTTGTAAGCAGAAGAAGTATCACCAGTTATAAACATATATGTACAAGAGGTATGTCGGGAATTGCTGGATGGATTAGTCCCTCAATAAGTAACAAAAGGTGAATAAACATCATCAACTCTGAGGAAACTAAGTGAAGTATTTATGTTTGTGAGTCTACCCAATGTGACATAACCCAGTCATTCTTATTCCCCTCAGTGAGGGTTCAAATTTGTGTGTTCTACATTGATGAGCTGAGCCGGTGCATCATATAACGTCAAAGAGGTATGTATACACTTATTACTTTCTCTACACGTACTATGTACATAGTGTATACAGAAGGTATTGTAATGCACCCAAATTTCGATACCGAGATTTCACCGGAAATATTTGTTTTAACACCCTGAATACAGAAAAAAATCATTTTTAGATAAATGTCCCTTGGTATTTAAGTTCAGTATCTTCCAAGGATGCGACACGAAGATTTTCAAGAAAAAAAAAAACCCACCCCAAACTACCCCTCATGGAAAAATGTTAGAAAATTTTGATTTTCTAAAAAATGGCTCAAACGATTTTGATTAAAATATCGTATATTAAAGATATTTCCCTGACAAATAAAATGTATATCTTGAATTTTCTGGAAATAGCCTCTGAAGACTACTTTATTCTGGAAGAGTTTTGCATAACTACTAAACCTTAAGAAATGGACAAAAACTTACTCCACAAAAAATGTAGAGCATAGTAAAACACACAATTTAGTTATATGATTTTTTTTCGAGGAGTTGATCGTTTTTGAGATATTCTTTGTTTTTGGTTTCAGCTTTCAAAAACTTACTTTTCTCATACAGAAATTTATCAACTCCTGTCCATATAAACAAAAGAACTTCAGTCATATAGCAACCAGCTTTTGACTATCACTTTAACATATGGTACTCCCTTATTTCGCTTTTACTTATAAAGAAGCAAATAATAAGGCAATTTCTGCTAATTTTTTCTCGATTAGCATGAAGTAAATACTAGCATAAGTTTTTTAACAATAATTTGATGCAGAGATGTAGAGAAAGTCATGTCAATGGAATACAAAAGCGTTTTACTTTCTCTACACGTACTAGGTACATAGTGTATAGAGAAGGTATTATATTCCACCCAAACATTCGATACCAAGATTTCACCGGAAATACACGTTTTGTGTCTCCCTGAATCCAAAAAAGGCATTTTTGGAAAAAGGTCCGTATATGTTTGTGTCTGTGTGTCTGTAGACAACATAGCTCAAAAACGAAAAGACCGTTAAATACCAAACTTGTACCAAATACTATTCCAAGTATGCGACGCGGAAATTTGCTAGAAAACCGCCACCCCAAACTACCCTTTACATAGAACTTTTTTTCGAAAATTTTAATTTTCTCAAAAATGGCGCTAACGATTTTGATTAAAATATCGTATATTAAAGATATTTACCTTACAAATAATATGTATATCTTTACTTTTCTGGGAATAGCCTCTGAAGAGTACTTTATTCTGGAGTAATTTTGGATAACTGTTAAACCGTAAGAAATGGACAAAAACTTACAACACAAAGAATGTAGAGCACATTAAAGCACACAATTTATGTTGTATTTATTTTTTTCGTGGAGTTGATTGTTTTTGAAATATTCCTTGTATTTGGTTTTAGCATTGAAAATCTTATACTTTTCTCATACAGGAATTTGTCAAATCGTATGCATACAAACAAAGGAGTTTCAGTCACCTAGTATCCAGCTTTTGACTTCACTTTAACCTATGGTATTCCCTTATTTCGCTCCTACTTACAAGGAAGCAAGTAATAAGACAATTTCTGCTAATTTTTTCTCGATTAGCATGAAGTAAATAGACGCATAAGCTTTTTAACAATACTTTGTTGCAGAGAAGTAGAAAAAGTCATGTGAATGGAACACATCAGGTTTTTTTAAATATTTCAAGGTAGAGGAAAGAGGTGCGACAGTTTATCTCGATTATCATGAAGTAAATAGAAGAATATCTCCTTTTTTAACTGAAGCCTTTATAGAGTAGAGAAGGTCATGTGCGAAGTTCCAGTATTTGTAATGAACGTGGCTATAAATTTAGTATAGTTTGAGCTCATAAGTTACTAAAATGATAATAAGCCAACCTGTTTATTAGACTAAGAACACACTGAAGGTATAAACGAGTATATAATACTATGGGCAAAGTCAGGAGGTCAGATGTGGCGCTTACGTGAATGTCGGGATTCTTTATTGGTTGTTAGAAATTCCTGGACTGTTATAAATACCAGTAAAGGATAAAGGAGTAGAACTGCATTGTGCAATGATGTAATAAAGCACAGCGAAAGGTACATGCTATTAATTAAAACTCTAGTTTAAAGTGTATTAGTGAAAGTTTGTCTTCGTCCAGTATATGGAAATAATTAGGTCTCTCTTATGACCTTTTGATTTTCTCTAGCTTATATGTACAGTAAACATAGTAGACAGACAAGATATTGATTTTCACCCCTCCCCCCAAATATGATGTGTTCCATTTACATCATTTTCTATACATCTCTATAATAAATCATTCTTTAAAAACTTATTCTTCTATCTACATACTAACCGAGAAAAATTTAGCAAAAAGTATATTTTTACTTGCTTCCTTGTACGTATAGGCAAATAAAGTGGTACCATATGTTAAAGTGATAGTCAAATACTCTAAAAGCTGGTTGCTATGTGATTGAGGTACTTTTGTTTGAATGGACAGGAGTTGAAAAATTCCTGTATAAGAAAAGCAGAACATTATTAAAGTTGAAACCAATAAGATGGAATATCTCTTGCCCCAACTCCAAGAAAAAAAAATGTATATGACAAACATTGTGTGTTTTAACGTGCTCTACATTTTTAGTGTGGTAAGTTTTTGTCCATCACTTACGGTTTAGTAGTTATGCAAAATTCTGTAAAATTCATCCAGAATAAAGTAGTCTTCAGAGGCTATTTCCAAAAAATTCAAGATATACATCTTATTTGTCAGGTAAATATCTTTAATATAGGGTATTTTAATCAAAATCTTTAGACCCATACAAAATTTTCGAAAAAAAAGCACGTTGTAAAGGGCAATTGTGGGTGCGCGGATTTTCTTGAAAATCTTCGTGTCACATCCTTTGAAAATACCAAACTTAAATACCAAGTTTGGTATTCAACGGTCTTTTCGTTTTTGAGCTATTCTATCCACAGACGAACAGACACACACACACACACACAGACACACACGCACCCATATTTTATTTTATTCATTTATTTTGGGGGGGGGATTAGGGGGACGCAGATTCCGGTGAAACCTCGATATCGAATTTTTTGGGTGGAAGCAATACCTCCTCTATGTGTAGAGAAAGTAATACCGCAATTTCACTGGAAAGACCTCCTGAAAAACATTTTTAGAGACATTCTGTGTCTGTCTCTGTGTGTGCACGTGTGTTTGTGTGTCTTTGGGTAGCATAGTAAAAAAGCAAAACGGTTTTTAATACCAGACTTGATAGTTAAGTTCAGCGTATTTTTAGAATGCGGTCATGAATATTTTCAAAAACATTCTCTCAACCCTCAACTGCCGTTTACATGGAACATTTTTCGAAAATTACGATTTTATGAAAATTGACTTCATTCACTTTGATTAAAACGCCATGTTTTTAAGACATTTTTATGCCATACAAAATTTATATCTTGAAATTTCTGTAAATAACCTCTGATGACTTCTTCATTCTGGTTGAATTTTAAATAACAAATAAACACGGCTTACAACACAAACATGTAGATCTCATTAAAACACACAATTTATGTAATATACATTTATACTTTCTCTGCACTTACTATGTACATAGTGTATAGAGAAGTTATTACATTCAACCCAAAAATTCGATAACGAGATTTCACCAGAATTAGACGTTTTAGGGTCCTCTGTATCCAAAACAATGTATTTTAAGGGAAAGGTCCGTGTGTGTATGCGTGTTTGTCCTATTACCAGAAAATTCAAGATATACATGCTATTTGTCAGGTAAATATGTTTAATGTACGGTATTTTAATCAAAATCGTTAGAGCCATTTTTGGGAAAAACAAAATTTTCGAAAAACGTTCCATGTAAAGCGTCGTTCGGAGAGGGGGGATCTTCTTGAAAATCTTCGTGTTGTATCCTTGGAAGATACTAAACTTAAATACCAAATTTGGTTTTTAATATAATTTTTGTTTTTGGGCTATGCTGCCCACAGACACACAACGCACACATACACACAAACAGATATATACCACACACATGGACATTTTTCTAAAAATGATTTTCTTGGATTCAAGGCATTTCAAAATATGTATTTCTGGCGTAATCTCGGTATTGAATTTTTGGGTGCATTACAAAACATTCTCTATACACTATGTGCATATTACGTGTAGAGAAAGTGAGAATGTGCATGAAATTAATTGTGTGTTTTAATAGGATCTACAATTTTGGTACAGTGAGTTTTTGATCTATCTCATACGGTTTACCACATATCAGATCGGAGGCGAGCGCTCTGAGCATTCACCACACCTTCTTGTGCAATTACGTATCCAATTTGTAACGAAAAACATTTATTTCTTCGAAATCGGCTGATCAAAGTACAAAATACTATTAGACAGTTTTGTTTGTAATACTTCTTTGAAGCAATATTAGAAGGAATGTATGACGGCCGTTTTTCTTTCAAGTTCCGATGGAGTATAAATAAAAGACAAGGTCATATAAAACAATTATATTATTACTAAAAGTGTTGTACACCTATGGTTACTTTTCAACATAATCACCGAAAAGATTGAGACATTTATCGTACCTGTGCACAAGCTTTGCAATACCCGCTTCCAAAAATGTTGCCGCCAATGATTTCAAATGAGCATTGACGTTGTTTTGAAGATCTTCGTACTTTACGACGTTTGCGGAGAGCCGTTCAAAACAAACGAAGAGGAATGCTGACTTCAAATGCTTCAAATGCTCGTCCATACACGGCTGGCACAACCCATCGGCTCCTTGAACAATTCCAATGGGACATTTTCGATCATCCGCCGTACAGTGCTGACCTGGCACAGAGCGACTTTCACCTTTTCCCTAACTGAAGACTGGCTAGGAGGGCAGCACTTTCAAACCAACGAAGATCTTCAAAACAACGTCAATGCTCATTTGAAATCATTGGCGGCAACACTTTTGGAAGCGGGTATTGCAAAGCTTGTACACAGGTACGATAAATGTCTGAATCTTTTCGGTGATTATGTTGAAAAGTAACCATAAGTATACAAAACTTTTAGAAATAAAATAATTGTTTTCTATGAACTTGTCTTTTATTTATAGCTTATCGGTGGTTGAAAAAAAAAAAAAAAACGGCCCTCGTAGAAAGCTCCCTTCGAACCGGTATAATGAATTTATGTAATACAAGAAACTTTGAACACATATGTAAATCGATGGTAATGATGATTTACCTTTATCACAGAACTAAGTCTCCACATGGCAGAGCAGCGCGCTCCGTGGCCAGTCTCTTTCGTGGTGCTTGGTGCTTCCGCGTCGTAACAAAACAGGATGACCAGACATCCGTGTAGCCTACCAGATTTCAAGACTCCCCACCGTGTCTACAGCAACTTTGTTCAAGGTGTCATTATCCAAAAGTGGAAACAAGAATGGTCTACCCTGTCCAACATGAGGTACACACTCTCGCCGATTATACAAATCATTTCATCGCAAGGACCAGACTGTACTGACTCGTCTGCGTATTGGACATACATCACTCACACATTCATACCTTCTGTCTCGTGAAAACCCACCCATGTGCAACTGCCAGCTAACAGTGAAACATATTATTACCAACTGCAGTCTCTATGAGGAACAACGAACCACATGTAACGTGCCAAACGACAGCCCTGGACCAACTACAACTCTCCAACAAAGTCTTGAAATTCTTTCAAGTAATCCAATTGTATCATAAAATGTAATCAAAAGTTCTTCTTTCGATCTATATATTTGAAAATGTTAAAGTAAATGCAAAATATTGTCATAGTTCACAAAAAACATAAACTAACTTTTCTCTTACTTGTAAAATACTGCATTGAGTTTACCTTTTTTATGTATACCTTGTATATGTTTATTTAAATTTGCATTGAGAATGTATTCAACTAATGTACTGTAACCCTAAAGAGAAGTCGCGATATAACCATTGCAGTTAAAGCGACTTTAAATAAATAAATTAAAAAATCTGATGTGTACCATTCACATGACTTTCTCTATATCCCTGCAACAAATAATTCTTAAAAAGCTTATACTTCTATTTACTTTATGCTAATCAGAAAAAATGAGCAGAAATAGTTTTATTACTTGCCACCTTGTAAGTAGGAGCGAAATAAGGGACTACCATAGGTTGCTATGTCAATGAAGTTCCTTTGTTTGTATGGACCGCAGTTGACAAATTCCTGTATGAGAAAAGTGTAACTTTTTCATAAATGAAACCAAAAATAAGGAATGTCTCAAAAACGACGAACTTACGAAAAAAATGTATATAACATAAATTGTGTGTTTTAACGCGCTCTACATTTCTGTGTAGTAAGTTTTTGTCCATCTCTTACGGTTTAGCAGTTATTCAAAATTCAGTAAACTTCATGCAGAATAAACTACTCTTCAGAGACTTTTCCCAGAAAATTCAATATATACATTTTATTTGTCAGGTAAATGTCTTTAATATACGAAATTTTAATTAAAATCGTTAGAGCCATTTTTGAGAAAATCAAAATTTTCGAAAAAAGTTCCATGTAAAGGGTAGTTGGGGGTGGGTTTTTTTTTTCAAAATCTTCGTGTCGCATCCCTGGAAGATACTAAACTTAAATAACAAGTTTGGTATTTTACCGACTTTTCGTTTTTGAGTTATCGTGTTCACAGACACACGGACACACTGACACACGGACACACACACATGGACCTTTTCGTGAAAATGCTTTTTTTGGATATTGTTGACCCTAAAACATATATTTCCGGTGAAATCTCAGTATCGAATTTTTGGGTGGAGTGCAATACCTTCTCTATACACTATGTACATAGTGCGTATAGAGAAAGTAAAAAAAGAAAACAAAACAGGATGTTAGGCGGCCCATGATCATCATTTTAAACTACATAAGAACATGTTGTTTTGAGTAGTTTATAAACAGCTATATGTTTCCCATAAGGGCGTTAGCTCATCAGATAGTCATTATTTCATTTTGCAGCACGACAGCAGTATAACAAACTTACCTTCAAAATAAGAACTGAAGCTTTCCTGGCGACATGTTAATTCAAAATCTTCTCGGGCTTCTAGCCAGGTAAAAACTTGGCTTGACACCAACGTTTCGAAGAAGTGCATCTTCCTCGTCTTCAGGGTGAACTGTTGGTTTGAGCTTGGAGACTGGTATTTATAAGAGCTGGGATGAAGCTAACATCTGATTGGTTCACGTGATTATGCTCCATTTTTTAAAAATATGGGTTAGACCACTGTTGCACTGGCCCTCTCAATTATAATAACTCCAAGTTAACTCAAATACAGTGTGCCCCGTTGATCGTTATCATAAATATACCATAATATCACGCGAACCAATCAGATGTTAGCTTCATCCCAGCTCTTATAAATACCAGTCTCCGCAAGCTCAAACTATCAGTTCACCCTGAAGACGAGGAAGATGCACTTCTTCGAAACGTTGGTGTCAAGCCAAGTTTTTACCTGGCTAGAAGCCCGAGAAGATTTTGAATAAACTTACCTTCATTCAACCGGCTGACTTTTAATCCTTCAGCTTGTGCTGATATGGCAACGAACCGTTAAGTACTTTCGGTATACAAATAAACAGAAAACTCCAAATAGTTGATTAAAAGCGGTTGAACAATTCAATGTCACAGCCGGGAATTAAACATGGTTCTCCCGCTCTCCGTGCGGTTGCTGTAACCATTGAGCTACCGTGACAATCCGCCGGTACGGCATTCAATTCTCCAACTGATCAACCCGGCTCAACCAACTTCAGAGAACCACCAGAATGGCGACTGACCATCGCAAGCACTTAGTATCCAGGTAATATTCACTGTGTTCCTGCCAACATATAAGCTATATTATTGTAATTGTAATACTCCTCTCTCCTACATATTATTGAAAGGTACAATCAGTTGGAGGGTTGAATGCCATACCGGCGGATTGTCACGGTAGCTCAATGCTTAGAGCAACCGCACGGAGTGTTCAATTCCCGGCTGTGGCATTGAATGTTTCAACTGGTTCTAATTAACTAATTGTGTATCATTGTACCTTTCAATAATACGTAGGAGAGAGAGGAGTATTACAATTGAGGGGGTCAGCGCAACAATGGTCTAACCCAGAAAAATATTTGCAATACACTAATAAAAATTGTTAGGTATATCTCAACGTTATGTTAACAGTACTCAATGTGTTGTGTAATAATCTGGAAAAGTGTCAGCGAACAAGTAGTTCGATTAAAATTAGGTTTTTGTTATTCTCAAAGAAATCAGGTGTGTTGCACTGACCCTCTCAATTATATAATAACTCCAAGTTAACTTAAATACAGTGTGCCCCGTTGATCGTTATAAATATACCTTAATATCTCTTAAACTAATTGGCACAGAATAGCTGGAACTACGAGAGTTGAATGAGAAGCAAAGCCTTCACCTTCGTAACTCTTCAACAGATGGCAGCATTGGTATGCGGCAGGTACTGGCTAGTTCCGTAGCCTCTTTTCTACAGCTCCAGTTGACGGAAAGCCTTAGCATTGAACGGTTGTGTTGTTACAGAGTAAAGTATGGAACCTTGCGCAGACGGTCAGTCAATGTGACTTAAGCAGCGTGCAGTCATTGAATTCTTGACAGCTGCAGGCGTCACTCCAAAGGAGATTCATCAGAGAATGAAAGCAGTTTATGGTGATTGTGTTGATGTGAGTAGTGTCGTTGGGCGAGTAAGTTTAAAGATGTTGAGGTGGGAACATCTGACTTGCGTGACAAACAAAGAGTTGGACATCCTGTGACCCACACGTTCTTGTGAAATGCCGGTTGTGCTTGCAATTTCTCTCTGAGTGATCTGTCAATATTTAGCTTATGAAAATTGGTGGTTGCTGTCACAGGAAGTCCAACTCTTTGTAACCTTAAACGTTGAGGCCACTCGCATGCGCAAACAGATCTACCTCCGAAGCTCTACCTGCCAGTCCCATGTATGCGCAGTGTAGGAGTGAAACCTACCTCCCGCTGGGTATCTTACAATATTTTGTTGTCTCATACCTAACGAAGAAAATTCAAGTAAAACAAAGTTTGAAATCCTATAATAAATGTAAGAGTGCGACTTGTTTTACTTCAACATGTATTTAAACATGCAAAAATATTTGTTTTAATCTCTTCTAAGAAATGTTTGAAAAATGTTCATGTTTCGTAAAATTTTAATTTAGGATACTTAATTTATATTAAGTAAGTTTCTTTTTTCTCTCCAAAACTACTTTAAAATTTCAAAACTGCACCACGATATTTTATCTATTCACTGCAAAGGATCACCCTGTTCAAGATTGATCATACGAGGGCTGTAAATAAAGTAGTGGCAACATTGATAGAACACAATATTTATTGAACTCACAAATAAAGTTGTATTACATTCCTTCAATACAGTCACCTGCAAAGTCCCTGACCTTTTGCCAAATGTAGGGCAGCCGTTGGTGACCGTTGGCAAGGCGATCTCTGTTGATGACTGCGAAGGACTACAGATGCCACGTCAGGAAATCAGCGGCCTCGGAGGGGTTCCTTCAACTTCGGAAACAGGTGGAAGTCACAAGGACTCATGTCTAGTGAGTACGGAGGATGTTCCAAAACCTCAGAATGCCACCGTTGCAATCAGAGCTGGACATTGTTTGCGATATAACAACGTGTTGTTTGTTATGTCGTTGTTGACGGTTTGTCCCTCAGGCACAGCATGCGTAAGAGTAACCCCCTCGTACGGATAACTCCCGGACAGTCCATCAATGGTCCATGGCAACGAGACCACTCACGATGTCAATCTGAACTTGCGGAATGGACGGCCGACCTGTGCGGTGCAAATCCGCAGTCTCAGTCCGACCTGCACGAAACGCCTTGACCCATCGTGCAACCGCCCTGTACGGCAATGCATTCCCGCCACAGGCTTCACGTAATCATCGTTAACATGCTGATGCATTTTTTGCACGGGGAACCTCGATTTTAATTCACGAACGCTGATCGCCTTTGGTAAACATGCTTTAGAGCGGTGCACTTGACACTGTTCACTTCAACACTACACGGCAACAACATTCTCTCATCTGGCAGCCCGACAAATGCACACCACACATCGACACTAGTCACCTGATCGCTCCCATGTCCTATTGGCTCATACCCGCTCTCCTGTGAATGTGGGAACCATGTTGCCACTACTTTCTTTACAGCCCTCGTAGATCAGCTTGCATTCTCTATACAATATTTTTTTCTCCCACTTCATTATAAAATTTATCATTAACTTTAAAAATATGTTCTGAAAAATTTAATTTACCACTTTTATGGCGAATATTGTAGCGTACAAATCATTGTCTCAGAAAATTATTTAAACCTATTACTTCAAGTGGTACAATAGATTAATAGTCAGCAGATAAATGTGTCATGAGACACTCAATTATTTCCTTTTTTGAATTATGGCATGTATGGGCATAATGTAGCTAGCCCATGATGAATGCTTCCTGGCATTCCTTATTTGGTTATTTCCTGGATGTAGGCGGTTTTGTCAATATATAAGCTCCACTTAACTTAGAGGTGTTGTCATTGTTTGACCTACGTTATTTAGAGCTGCCCATCCGCCCATAGAAACAAATTCAGGGTTACTGGCTTCATCTGCTCCCAGGGCACTATCATCTTAGACAAAAGGTATAAACATTTAATGTGTAAATTGCTTTATAATGACTAATTTACTATTTTTATTATACTTAATTAATACTTTTATAGATGCCTATTTTATTTCAAGTGGATTTCTTCTGTCCTACACCCCCAGTGACGCCTTAAGCACCTCTCAAATCTATAGACGTCACAATATTTTGCATAGAGTGAAAATGAAGTTAAATGAGTACTTACACTTGACGTCCAGGTTGAAGGGGTTGCTCTCGCTGTCTCCCTCTGAGTTGCTTGCCACGCACGTGTAGAGCCCGGAGATGTTGCGATTGACGCTCTGCAGCACCAGGGTTTGATTGCTCAGGATGATACCCGTAGATACGTTGTTCTGTAGCGGCTGGCCCTGTAAAGTAACACATAACCTATTTACTTTTCTGTATTATTTTACGTGGCTTTAAGGTTATTCATCTAAGAAATTTGGAAAGGCCACATAAAACAACTTATTAAAATGTATACCAGTTACTCTACATAGTAACAGTGATATTTATGCCATGCATAAAATATCTGACTCATGATTATTATAATAATTATTACTTTCTCTATGTACATATTATATAGAGAAGGCATTGTATTGCACCCAAAAACTGGATACTGAGATTTTACGGAAATACATGTTTTGGGTCCCCCTGAAACAAAAAATGTCATTTTTGGAAAAAGGTCCGTGTGTATATGTGTGTGCCTGTGGACAGCATAGCCCAGAAACGAAAAGACCGTTAAATACCAAACTTGGCATTTAAGATTTTCAAGAAAATTCCCCACTCCAAAACTAACTTTTACATAGAAAACATTTCGAAAAATATGTTTTTCTCAAAAATGCCTCTAAGGATTTTGATTAAAGTAGCTTATATTTACGTTATTTACTTGCCAAATAATATATCCCGGGAATAGCCTCTGAAGACTACTTTATTCTGGATGAATTTCACGGTATTTTGTGTAACTGCTAAACCACAAGAGATGGACAAAACATAATCTCTACTTACGCACAAATTTTTTGGATTAAAATATCCCATTTTAGATATATTATCGTAGCAAATAACATTTATATATCTCGAGCTCTTTTTGGGAATATTCCCTAAAGACCTCTATTTTGAATGAATTTTACTGAATGTTGCATAACTGCTAAACCGTAAGAGAGGGACAAAAACTTACCACACAAAAACTATAGAGCACGTTAAAATACACAATTTGTTTTTTTAGATATTCCTTGTTATTGGTTTCAGCTTCAAAAAGCTTATCTACTCCTGTCCATACAAAGGAAAGTCAGTCACAGAGTAACCAGCTATTGACTATCACTTTAACCTATGTTATTCCCTTATTTCGCTTCTACTTACAAGGAAGCAAAAAATAAGATTATTCCTGCTTATTTTTTCTCGATTAGCATGAAGTAAATAGAAGCATAAGCTTTTTAACAATAATTTGTTTCAGAGATATAGAGAAAGTCATGCCAATGGAACGCATCAGGTTTTTTAAATTTATACCGCCAATATCACATACATATTTCTACTGCAATACTTAGGGTGGTTTTCAGGTTATTAAATTTTAACTGATTATTTTGGTAGAAAGCAAATGTCGAAAATTCATTTACATGACTTTCTCCAAATTTCCGTAACAAATTATTGCTAAAAAGCTTATTCTGCGATTTTGACAATCGAGAAAACAATTACCAGAAATGGTGTTTTTACTTGCTTCTTTATAATTAGAAGAGAAATTAGGGAATACATTAGGCTAAAGTGATAGTCAAACGTTTTAAAAGGTAGTTGCTATGTGATTGATGTGCCTTTGTTTGTATAGTTAGGGGTTGACGTAAGAGAAACATTTTAAAACGGAAACCATTAACAAGGAATATCCCAAAACGGTCAAGTCCACGAAGATACGTTTTTAACATAAATTGTGTGTTTTAATTAGTTCTACAAGTTTTGTGTGGTAAGTTTCTATCTTTTACGGTTTAGCAATTATGCAAAATTCGTCCAGAATAAATATGTCTGCAGATTTCTCCAGAAAGCTCAAAATATATATACAGTTTATCTGTCAGGTAAATATCTTTAATATACGATATTTTAATCAAAAGTGTTAGAGCCCTTTTTGAGAAAATCAAAAATTTCGAAACTTTTTCCATGTAAAGGGTAGTTAGGGTCGGGGGATTTTCTTGAAAATCTTCGTGTCACATCCTTGGAAGATACCAAACTTGAATACCAAGTTAGGCACCTAATGGTGTTTTCGTTTTTGTGCTATTCTGTCCACAGACACAGACAGATAGACAGACAGACACACACACACATAAACACACACACGGGTCTCTTTTCAATTTTTTTTTTTTTTTACATCTCTAGCCCTATATGTACAATGCACATGGGGATGGAGAAGGTATTGTAATGCACCCGAAATTCGATGCAGGAATTTCACCGGAAATTTATGTTTTGGAGTCCCCTGAGACCAAAAAAAAAAGCATTTTTAAAAAAAGGTTCGTGTGTATGTGTGTGTATGGATAGCACAGACCCAAAACGAAAGGACCGTTAAATACCAAACTTGGTATTTATGTTTAGTATCTTCCAAGTATGCGACACGAACATTTTCAAAATACTCCCCCCACTACAAACTACTCTTTACGCGGAAAACAATTCGAAAATTTTTATTTTATTAAAAATGGTTCTAACGATTTTGATTAAACTCCCGTATATTAAAGCTATTTATATCTGATATAAAATGTATATCTTGAATTTTCTGGGAATAGTTTCTAAACACCTGTTTATTCTGCGTGAACTTGTTTTAATTTGGCCTAACTAGTATATTGTAAGAGAAAGACAAAAACGTACTACATAAAAATGTAGATCTTGTTAAAGTACACAAGTTATGTCATATACATTATTTTCACGGAGCTTACCGTTTTCGAGATATTCCTGGTTATTAGTTTCAATTGTGAAGTACTTATATTTTTCTCAGATGGAAGTGTCCGTTTTTTACTTTCTCTATACGCACTATGCACATAGTATATAGAGAAGGTATTGCACACTACCCAAAAATTTGATACCGGGATTTCACCGGAAATATATGTTTTAGGGTTCCCTTTATCTAAAAAGAGCATTTTCGGAAAAAGGTCCGTGTGTGTATGTGTGTCTGTGTGTCCGTGTCCGTGTGTCTGTTAACACGATAACTCAAAAGCGAAAAGTAGGTAAAATACCAAAGTTGGTATTTAAGTTTAGTATCTTTCTGGAATGCAATACGATGATTTTGAGAAAAATCCCCCCACCCCAAACTACCCTTTATATGGAATTTTTTTCGAAAGTTTTGATTTTCTTAAAAATGGCTCTAACGATTTTTATTAAAATGTCATATATTAAAGATATTTCCCTAACAAATAAAATGTTTATCTTCAATTTTCTGGGAATAACTTCTGAAGACCTGTTTATTCTGAATGAATTTTGTTTAATTTGACATAACTAGTAAACCGTAAGAGATAGACAAAAACTTACCATACAGAAAATGTAGGTCTTGTTTACATACACAAGTTATGTCATATACATTTTTCTCGTGGAGCTTACCGTTTTTGAGATATTCATTGTTATTGGTTTCAGTTGTGAAGTACTTATACTTTTCTCAGACGGGAGTGTACGTTTTTCTTTTGTTCAACTCCTGGCCAAGAAAAGAAGCGATTTGTAATGTCAATCGCATAACGACAGCTTTTAAAACATTTGACTATTGGTTTAGCCTAGTGTATTCTCTTATTTTCTTTCTACTTATAAGGAACTAAGTAATAAGAACATTGTGCTAATGAGTACCACGATTAGCAAGGTGCAGAAAGAAGAAGAATCTTATGTATGAAGTTTATAGAACAGGTAGAGAAAGTCATGTGAGTGTGACACATCATATTTTTACTTTTTCTATGCGCACTATGTACATAGTGTATAGAGAATGTATTGCACTCCACCAAAAAATTCGATACCGGGATTTTACCGGAAATATATGTTTTAGGCTCTCCTCTATCTAAAAAAGCATTTTTGGAAAAAGCTCCGTGTGTATGTTTGTGTGTCCATGTGTTCGTGTGTCCGTGTGTCTGTGAACACGATAACTCAAAAGCGTAAAGTAGGTAAAATATCAAATTTGGTATTTAAGTTTAGCATCTTCCTGGGAAGCGACACGAAGATTTTGAGAAAAATCCCCCCACCCCAAACTACCCTTTATATGGAACTTTTTTCGAAAATGTTGATTTTCTCAAAAATGGCCTTAACGATTTTGATAAAAATTTTGCAGATTAAAGATATTTACATGAAAAATAAAATGTATATCTTGAATTTTCTGGGAATAGCCTCTGAAGACCAGTTTATTCTGGATGAATTTTACTAAATTTTGAATGACTGCTAAACCGTAAGAGATGGACAAAAACTTACTGCACAAAAAATGTAGAGCACTTTAAAACACACAATTTATGTTATATACATTTTTTTCGTGGTGTTCGTCGTTTTTGTGGCATTCCTTATTTTTGGTTTCTGCTATGAGAAACGTATACTTTTCTCAAACAGGAGCTTGTCAACCCTATCCATATAAACAAAGGAACTTCATTGACATAGCAACCAGCTTTTGACTATCACTTTAATCTACGGTTGTCCCTTATTTCGCTTCTACTTACAAGGAAGCGAGTAATAAGACTATTTCTGCTAATTTTTTCTGATTAGCATAAAGTAAATAGAAGTATAAGCTTTTTAAGAATTATTTGTTGCAGGGATATAGAGAAAGTCACGTGAATGGTACACACCAGATTTTTACTTTTTCTAACCCCTTATGTACAATATACATAGGGATAGAGAAGTATTGCATTCCACCCAAAAATTCAATGTCGAGATTTCACGGGAAATACATGTTTTAGGGCCCTCTGAATCCAAAAAAAAAAACATTTCCAGAAAAAGGTCCGTGTGTGTGTGTCCGTGTGTCCATGTGTCTGTGAACACGATAACTCAAAAACGAAAAGTAGCTAAAATACCAAACTTGGTATTTAAGTTCAGTATCTTCCAGGAATGAGACACAAAGATTTTGAGAAAAATCTCCACACCCCAAACTACCCTTTACAAGGAACTTTTTCGAAAATTTTGATTTTCTTAAAAATGGCTCTAACGATTTTGATTAAAATATCGTATATTAAAGATATTTACCTGACAAATAAAATGTATATCTTGAATTTTCTGGGAATAGCTTCTAAAGACCTGTTTATTCTGGATGAATTTTGCTTAATTTACTATAACTGATAAACCGTAAGAGATAGACAAAAACTTACTATACAAAAAATGTAGGCCTGGTTAAAATATTCGTCATATACATTTTTTTTTTGTGGAGCTTACCGTCCTCGAGGTATTCATTGTTATTAGTTTCAGTTGTGAAGTACTTATACTTTTCTCAGATGGGAGTGTCCGATTTTCTTTTGTTCTACTCCTGGCCAAGAAAAGAAGTGGTTTGTAATGACAATCGCATAACGACAGCTTTTAAAACATTTGACTATTGGTTTAGCCTAGTGTATTCCTTTATTTTCTTCCTACTTATAAGAAACTAAGTAATAAGAACATTGTGCTGAATACCTCGATTAATAAGGTGGAGAAAGAAGAATAAGCTTATGTAAGAAGTTTGTAGAACGGTCAGAGAAAGTCATGTGAGTGTAACACATAAGCTTTTCTGTCTATCTCTTACGGTTTACCAGTTACACAAACTTTAGAAGAATTCATTCGGAATAAGGAGGTCTTTGGAGGCTATTCCCAGAAAGTTCAAGATTGACATTTCCTTTCCCACATAATATACAGTATTTTAATCAAAATCGTTAGAGCCATTTTTAGAAAATAAACATTTTAGGAATTTTTTCCGTTTAAAGATTAGTTTGTAGTGGGGGATTTTTCTCAAAATGTTGTTGTGGTATCCCTGGAAGATACTAAACTTAAGTACCAAGTTTGGTATTTTAGCTATTTTACGTTTTTGAGTTATCGTGTTCATTGACACACACGGACCTTTTTCTGATAGTAATAAACATGTATTTCCGGTGAAATATCTGTATCGAGTTTTGGGTGCATTACAGTACCTCCTCTATACAGTATGTTCATAATACGTGTAGAGTAAGTAAAGATGTTGCATGCCTGTTCCAACTGGACTTAATAGGGACTGGTCTGTATCGGCCTACTTGTCACCAGGTCTAGGATCTTCTCCGGCTAGTTCACTTCAGCCTGTCTCTCAGAGAGCGCTGCCGCAATCGATCCGTCATGGAGCTATTCCCCCTACACTCCAATGTCATGCATCCTCCATACCATTTATTTCACTTAACATATGAGGCTATAATAAATTATCTGCGCGTCTCTCTAAAAATCTCCCCTGCTACTCAGAAGCAACAGGTTCCCATTATGAATTGGTGAACTTACTCGAAGCTTCACAGTTCAGTGAGGAACAGGAAAAGAGTGGGATTCGTCTGCAAGGAGTCGAAATTATGTAAGTTCACTCTGTTTCATGATCGAGCTGAAAAATTTTGCGAATTTTGTTAATTACTACCACAGTATCTTCATTTCTTCGTTCTCTTTCTTCCTTCCTTCCTTCATTTCTTTATATATCTCTTTCTTTCTCTTTTACTTTCTCTACACGTTCTGTATACATAGTGTATATAGAGAAGATATTAATTTGTACCCAAAAATTCCATACCGAGATTCCACAGGAAATACACCTTTAGAAAAAGGTCCGTGTGTGCGTCAGTGTTTGTCGACAGCATAGTTCAAACGCAAAGAAACCGTTAAATACCAAACTTGGTATATAAGTTCAGTATCTTCCAAGAGTGCGTTATTAAGATTTTAAGAAAATCTCCGCATCCACATTAGAAAATTTTCATTTTCTCAAAAATAGCTGTAACGATTTTAATTAAAATATCGTATATTAAACATATTTACCTGACAAACAAAATTATATCTTAAGTTTTCTGGGAATAGCTTCTGAAGACATCTTTATTTTTGATGACTTTTGCGGAAATTTGCCTATCTGGTAAACCGTAAGAGATACACAAAAACCTTCTAAACAAAACTTGTAGAGCTCGTTAAAACACACAATTCATGTTATATACTTTTTTCATGGAGCTGACCGTTTTTGAGATAATTCTTGTTAATAGTTTCAGCTTTAAAATACTTATACCTTTCTCATACAGAAATTTGTCAACTCCTGTCCATAGAAACTAAGGAACTTCAGTCACATAGCAACCAGCTTTTAATATATTTAATTATGAGTTTAACCTTGTATATTCCCTTTTTTACTTTGTCAAGCCCCATAGAGAAGTATTGTATTCCACCCAAAAATTCGATACCGAGATTTCAACGAAAACATATGTTTTAGGGTCCCCTGTATCCAAAAAAAAAAAGCATTTTCACAAAAGGTCCGCGCGCGCGCGTGTGTGTGTGTCCGTGTGTCCGTGTGTCTGTGAACACGATAACTCAAAAACGAAAAGTCGGTAAAGCACCAAACTTGGTATTTAAGTTTAGTATCTTCCAGGGATGCGACATGAATATTTTGAGAAAAAATCCCCACTCCAAACTACCCTGTACCTGGAACTTTTTTCAAACATTTTGATTTTCTTAACAATGGATGTAACGATTTTGGTTAAAATCTTGTATATTAAAGATATTTAACTGACAAATAATATGCGTATCTTGACTTTTCTGGGAATAGCTTCTAAAGGCCTGTTTATTATGGATGAATTTTGCTTAATTTGGCATAACTAGTAAACTGTAAGAGATAGACAAAAGTTTAACATACAAACAATGTAGGCCTTGTTAAAATACACAATTTACGTCATATACATTTTTCTCGTGGAGCTTACCGTTTTCGAGGTATTCATTGTTATTAGTTTCAGTTGTGAAGTACTTATAGTTTTCTCAAACGGCAGTGTCCGTTTTTCTTTTGTTCTACTCCTGGCCAAGAAAAGAAGTGATTTGTAATGACAATCGCATAACGACAGATTTTAAAACATTTGACTATCGATTTAGCTTGGTGTATTCCCTTATTTTCTTCCTACTTATAAGGAACTAAGTACGAGATAAGAACATTGTGCTGAATACCTCGATTACCAAGGTGCAGAAAGAAGAATAATCTTATGTAAGAAGTTTTGTAGAATAGCCAGAGAAAGTCATGTGAGAGTAACACATCAGATTTTTACTTTCTCTTTACGTACTATGTATATAGTGTATAGAGAAAGTATTGCATTGTACATATTTTGAGACTCCTTGAATCCAAAAAATCTTATGTGTTACACTCACATGACTTTCTCTAGCTGTTCTACAAACTTCATACATAAGATTGTGCTTCTTTCTTCACCTTGCTAATCGTGGTACTCATTAGCACAATGTTCTTATACTTAGTTCCGTATAAGTAGGAATAAAATAATGGAATATACTAGGCTAAACCAATAGTCAAATGTTTAAAAATCTGTCGTTATGCGGTTGTCATTACAAATCGCTTCTTTTCTTGGCCAGGAGTAGAACAAAAGAAAAACGGACACTCCCGTTCTGAGAAAAGTATAAGTACTTCACAACTGAAACTAATAACAATGAATACCTCGAAAACGGTAAGCTCCACGAGAAAAATGTAAATGACATAACTTGTGTATTGTAACAAGACCTACATTTTTTGTATAGTAAGTGCTTGTCTATCTCTTACAGTTTACTAGTTATGCCAAATTAAGCAAAATTCATCCAGAATAAACAGGTCTTCAGAAGATATTCCCAGAAAATTAAAGATACATATTTTATTTGTTAGGCAAATATCTTTAATATATGATATTTTAATCAAAATCGTTAGAGCCATTTTTAAGAAAATCAAAATTTTCGAAAAAAGTTCCATGTACAGGGTAGTTTGGGTTGGGTGAGTTTTCTCAAAATCTCCGTGTCGCATCCCTGGAAGATACTAAACTTAAAAACCAAGTTTGGTGCTTTATCGACTTTTCGTTTTTGAGTTATTGTGTTCACAGACACAAACGGACATTCACACACACACAGATACACACGGACCTATTTGTGAAAATGCTTTTTTTGGATACAGGGGACCCTAAAACATATATTTCCGGTGAAATCTCGGTATCGAATTTTTGGGTGGAATACAATACTTCTCTATCCTTATGTACGTTGTATAAACGAGGCTAGAGAAAGTAAAATAGCATTTTTAGAAAAATGTCCGTGTGTATCTGTGTGTGTCTGTGTGTCTGTGGGTAGCATAGCGCAAAAACGAAAGGTCCGTTAAAGCTTAAACTTGGTATTTAAGTTTGGCATCTTCCAAGGATGCAACACGAAGATTTTGGAGATAATTTCCCCACACCAAACTGCCCTTTTAATGGAAAAAATTAGAACATTTTGATTTTCTTAAAAATGGCTCTAGCGATGTTGATTAAAATATCGTATATTAGAGATATTTACCTGACAAATAAAATGTATATTTTGAGTTTTCTGGGAATATCCTCTGAGGACTATTTTATTCAGGATGAATTTTGCATAGCTGCTAGACCGTAAGAAATGGACAAAAACTTACCACACAAAAAATGTAGAGCACTTTAAAACGCACAATTTATGTTATATACATTTTTTTCGAGGAGTTGATCGTTTTTGAGATATTCCTTGATTTTGGTTTCAGATTTGAAAAACTTTTTCTTTGCTCATACAGGAATTTGTCAACTCGTTTCCATACAAACAAAGGAACTTCAGTCACTTAGCAACCAGCTTTTGACTATCACATCACACACATCAGATTTTGTTTTTCTTTTGAAGTACAAGGGAGCAAGTAAAAATACTATTTCTGCTAATTTTTTCTCGATTAGAATAAAAGAAATAGAAAAATAAGCTTTTCAACAATACTTTTTTGTAGAGCTGTTGAGAAAGTCATGTGAATAGAGCACATCAGATTTTTTCTTTCTGATTTCCTTTCTTTCTCTCATTCTCTTTCAATATTCCTTTCATTTCCTTCTTTCACCCTTCTTTCTTTTTTTCTTTCTTTCTGTGTTTCTTTCTCTCTTTATTTATGTACTTCTCTCTCTTTCTGCCACTCTTTCTTTTTCTTCTTTTCAATCTGTTCCTTTGTGTCCTTTCTTTTGGATTTTTACGTCTTTCTTTCATCTTTCTTTGTTTTCCTAGAAGTTAACGACGCTAATTGATGCGGTTATTCTCTACAATATGGGTTATCTGCAATGAGCAGACACTTTTTATTTCTCTACTTCTTATAAAAGTAGAGAAAGTATTTCATCCCACTCAAAAATTCGACAACGAAACTTTACTGGAAATACACGTTTTAGTGTCTCCTGAATTAAAAGAAGTCTGTGTCTTCCATTCCCATAACTTTCTCTACGCCTCTATAACAAATTATTGTTAAAAAGATTATTCTTCTATCTACTTCACGCTAATCGAGATAAACATTAACAGAAACAGTCTTATTACTTGTGCCCTTTATGTAGAAAGGAAATAAGGGCATACACTAGGCTAACACGATAGTCAAATATTTTAATATCTTGTCGCTATGTGACTGAAATCTCTTTTTGTGCACGAACAGGATTTAACAAATTTCCACGTGAAAAATGTTTAAGTATTTTAAAACTGAAAACTATAACTCGGAAATGGTTAGCGCTACGAAAATACTTTTTATCTACATTGGTTGAGTAACATGTCTTTATCTATCACTTATGGTTTACCAGTTATGCAAAAGTCATCCAGAATGAACAAATCTTCATAGTCTATTCCCAGAAAATTCAAAATATACATTTTTATTTATCATGTAAATTTATTTCAAATTTTAATTAAAATCGTTAGTTATTGTTTTGTCATATAGAAGCTAGTTTGGGGTAGGAGGATTTTCTTCAAAATCTTGTAGTTGGAAGAAGAATCATAATTACTAAGTTGGTGTTTTACCGAATTTTCGTCTTTGAGTTATAGTGTTCACGGACGCACGCACACAACGACACACATACACATTTACCTTTTTTGCAAAAAAAAAATTTTTTTTGGTTATAGGCTAATTCTAAGCTCTATTTCTAGAATTTTGAAGTGAGCTGCACTGCATCCTTTACCTATGTAACGGATACTAAGTACAGAAATTAAAAAAAAAAGTATATTTACAAAAAGTCAGTGTGTGTAAATAGCACAACTCAAAAATGAAAAGCCAATTAAATTGCAAACTTGATTATTGAATTTAGCAAATTCCAATGAAGAAGCGCGAAAATTTTCAAGAAAATCTCACCCAACAAACTTCCTTTTACATGGAAAAAGTTGTGATAATTTTAATATATGAAAAGTGGCTCTAACGATTATAAAAAATGTAGTACATTAAACATATTTAAATGGAATATAAAATTCAGATGTATAATTTTCTAGGAATAGTCTCTGAAGCACTTTTCATTCTGAATGCACGTTTTATTAATGGCAAAGCAATGCACAAAATATTATTACAGATAAACTGCAGCTATTGCAATAAACATACAATTTATGTCCTTTTTACTTTCTCTATACGTGCTAAGTACAGTGTATATAGAAGGTATTGCACTCCACCCAAAAATTCGATACCGAGATTTCACCGGAAATAATTGTTTTACAGTCCACTGTATCCAAAAAAAGGATTTTCAGAAAAAGGTCCCTGTGTGTGTGTGTGTCCGTGTGTTCGTGTGGTGTTGGACACGATAACTCAAAAACGAAAAGTCGGTGAAATGCCAAACTTGATATTTATGTTTAGTATCTTTCAGGGATGCGACACGGATTTTGAGTAAAATCCCCCCACACCAAACTACCTTTTACACGGAACTTTTTCGAAAATTTTGATTTTCTTGAAAATATCTATAACGAATTTGATTAAAATATCGTATATTAAAGATTTTTACCTTACAAATAAAATGTATATCTTGAATTTTCTGGGAATAGTTTCTGAAGACTACTTATTGTGGCTGAATTTTACGAAATTTTGTGTAACTGATAAACCGTAAGAGTTGGACAAAACCTTACCATGCAAAATATGCAGAGCACATTAAAACAATAATTTATATTATGTACATTTTTTTCGTAGAATTGATAATCTTTTAGATATTGTTTAATATTGGTTTCATCGTTAAAAACTTTTCTCATATAGGAATTTGTCAACTCCTGTCCATACAAACAAAGGAACTTCAGTCACATAGCAACCAGCTTTTGACTATCACTTTAACCTATGGTACTCCCTTATTTGGTTTCTACTTCCAAGTAAAAAGACTATTCCTACTACTTTTTCTAGATTAGCACGAAGTAAATAGAAATATAAACTTTTTAACAATAATTTGTTGCAGAGATGTATAGAAAGTCATGTGAATGTTCTGAGTGACTTTTGTATAGCTGGTAAGTAAACTGTACACAAAATGTTAGTAGATAAAAATATATATCTCGTTAAAACACGCTATTTATATTAGGTATATAGATTGTTTGTGGAATTAACCATATCCGAAATATTCCTGGTTATTGGTTTAAATGTTAAAATACTGAATGGAATATGCCTACTCCTGGCCATGCAAAAGAACGGATTTTGGATCATATGGTAAGAAGCTTTTAAACATTTTGTTATCGATTTAGCCTAGTGAACTCCCTTATTTCGGAAGCAAGTAATAAGACTATTTCTGCTAATTTTTTCTCCATAAGCATGAAGTGGATTAACAATAATTTTTTAAACCCGCCTGCATAGTGTGGTGATAGCGTGTTCGCTTCACATTCAAAAAGTCGTAAGTTCGAATCTCGCTTAGGGTGAATTAGCCGGATAAGTTTTTTTCGGGGTTTTCCCATATCCTGAGAAGAAGAATGTCGAGTAATTTTAAGCTCCATGGACCCAGAGATCATTTGAGCATCATTATACCAATTTGATTCATCGTCGAATATGACCAACCAGGTTAAAGGACGTTAAGGTACATAAAAAAAAAACTAGAGAAGGTCATGTGAACACATTAAGCTTTTCTCTTTTTTTTTGGTTCGCATTTATTACTTTTGCTCCAACAGGATTGGCAAAACTGGAAGAGAAACAACTAAATATGGGGCTAGGTCCAGCGAACTGCAGTTTTTCTAACTCAGTGAAGGTTTCCATATATGAGTAAATGCCAATAGATGTCATTGAAATTGTAAAACAGCTGACTATCTATTGCTTGTTTTCGAAGCGATGTAATCACCATGGTTTATTTCTCTAGGGGGAATAACAGATAGAAAGGTAAATGACACAGAATTCAAAACTAAATGGAGAGAAATATAGATAAACGTAATACAAGTGAAGTATTGCTAAGGCTATGAAATAGCAAATATCGAATAATAATTTAACAGAAAATAGGCGTGCCGAAATGTTGTATATATGAGGGTCATCCGGAACGTAACAGACGATTTGGCATAACTAAACATTAACGAAAGTTATCAACACAAAACTTTATTTACAAAGTTATAATACTTACTGCGCAATGTAGATCTCATCAACAACGCACACAATTTGTTTTTTATTACATTTTCGCTGTCGAGCTAATCGTTTCCGAGATATTCTTTGTCATTGATTTCAATTTTTACTTTCTCTACGCGCACTATGTACATAGTGTATAGAGGAGGTATTATATTCCACACAAAAATTCGTATATCACCGAAAATACATGTTTTGGGTCCCTCTGAATAAAAAAGCATTTTTGGTAAAAGGTATGTGTGTGTCTGTGGACAGCATAGCTCAAAAACAAAAAGACCGTTAAATACCAAATTTGGTATTTAAGTTTAGAATCTTCCAAACATGCGACGCGAAGACTTTCAAGAAGATCCCCCCCACACCAAACTACCCTTTATATGGAAAACGGTTAGAAAATTTTTATTTTCTCAAAAATGGCTCTAACGAGTTTATTAAAATCTATCATATTTACGATATTTACATGCCAGATAAAATGTATATCTTGAATTTTCTGGGCATAGCCTCTAAAGACCCCTTTATTCTGATTGGTTTTATTGAATTTTGCGTAACTGGTAAAAGGTGAGAGATAGAAAATAACTTACTACATAAAGAATGTAGATAACGATAGAAAACACAATTTATGACATATACATTTGCTTCGTGCAGTTGATCGTTTTTGAGATATCCCTTATTGTTGGTTTCAGCTTTAAAAAACGTGTATCTTTCTCATGCGGAATTTGTCCATACAAAGAAAGGAACTTCAGTCACATAGCAACCGTGCTTAACTATTACATTAACCTATGATATTCCGTTATTTCGTTTCTGCTCACAAGGAAGCACGGAAAAAGACTTTTCTGCTAATTTTTACTTTCTCTAGCCCCGTATGTAAAATGAACATAGGGATAGAGAAGTATTGTATTCCACCCAAAAAATCGATGTCGAAATTTCACCGGAAATACATGTTTTAGGACCCCCTGAATCCAAAAAAAAGCATTTCCAGAAAAAGGTCCGTGTGTGTGTGTGAGTGTGTCCATGTATCTGTGAACACGATAACTCAAAAACGAAAAGTAGCTAAAATACCAAACTTGGTATTTAAGTTCAGTATCTTCCAGGGATGTGACACGAAGGTTTTGAGAAGAATCCCCCCACCCCAATCTACCCTTTACATGGAACTTTTTTCGAAAATTTTGAGTTTCTTGAAAATGGCTCTAGCGATTTTGATTAAAATATCGTATATTAAAGTTATTTACCTGACAAATAAAGGTGTATTTTGAATTTTCTGGGAATAGCGCCTGAAGAGTATTTTATTCTGGATGAATTTTACATAACTACTAAACCGTAAGAGATGGAAAAAAACTTGACAGGCAAGAAATGTAGAGCACGTTAAAACACACATTTTATGTTATATACATTTTTTTCGCGGAGTTGATCGTTTTTGAGATATTCCTTTTTCTTGGTTTCGTCTTTGAAAAACTTATACTTTTCTCATACAGGAATTTGTCAACTCCTGTCCATACAAACAAAGGAACATCAGTCACATAGCAACCAGCTTTTGGCTTTCACTTTAACCTAAGGTACTCCCTTATTTCGCTTCTAGTTACAATAAAGCAAGAAATAAGACTATATCTGCAAATTTTTCTCGATTAGCATGAAATAAATAAAATATAAGCTTATTGACAATACTTTGTTACAGAGATATAGAGAAAGTCATGTGAATGGAACACATCATATTTTTAAATATTTATACTTTTCTTGAACAGGAAGTAGTCCGTGCTTCTTTTGTTTTACTCTTGGCCTTGCAAAAACTTGTATTTCAATTATAGTCATCCTAACATCATTTAAATATTTTGACGGTCATTTTAACCTAGTGAATTCCCTTAGTTCCCTTTTACTTACAAGGAACTAAATAATAAGACCATTCTGGTGTAAATTATCTGGACTAACATGGAGTAGATAGATTTTCTTTAAAAAAAATTTATTTACTTTCTCGAAATAATCCTCCAATATTGAGCAATACATTATTACATTTTGAAAACAAGTGTTTTAGAGATTGTGAAAACTAGTAATTTCTCTACACTAATTAAGAAGAATATAGAAAATTAATTATGATTATACCTCTGCATAGCACAGTATTGTTAATAAGCTTATTCTTCTCCCTACTTCGCACTAAAACGGATAAATATTAGCAGAAACAGTCTTATTACCTAATTCCTTATAAGTAGAAGGAAAATAAGGGAAAACACTAGACTAAACCAACAGTTAGATGTTTTAAAATGTGGTTGCTATGGGATTGAAATCCGTTCCTTTGCGTGGCCAGGAGTTGACAAGTTCCCGTATAAGAAGACTATAAGTTTTTTCAATCTCAAAACAATGAAAAGGAATATTTTCGAAAATTCAACTCCACGAAAAAAAAAATGTAACACAAATTGTGTGTTTTAACGAGATCTACGTTTTTGTTAAGTAAGTTTTTGTCTATCTCACATGGTTTACTAGTTATGCAAAATACTGTAAAATTCATTCAGAATAAAGACACCTTCAGAGGTTATTCGCAGAAAATGCAGGATATATATTTTTTTTTTTTCATGAAAATACCTTTACTAAACGATATTTTAATGAAAACGGTAAGATCAATTTTTGAGAAAATCAAAAGAGTGGGGGGATTTTCTTGAAAATCTTCGTGTCGCATCCTTGGAAGATACTGAATTTAAATACCAAGTTTGGTATTTAACGGACTAATCTTTTTAAGCTATGCTGCCCACAGACACACACAAAGACACACACACGAACATTTTTCTAAAAATACCTTTTTTGGATTGAGGGTATCTCATAACATATATAACCTTTTCAATACACTATGTACATAGTGCGCGTAGAGTAAGTAAAAACCATGGGTTCTCAAAACATGTATTTCCGGCGAAATATTGGTATTGAATTTTTGAGCACTATACACTACCTTCTGCATTCACTATATACATGGTACTCGTAAAGAGAGTAAAAATGGTTTTGTTTTTGGGTTCAGGGGGTCTCAAAATACATTTCCGGTGAATACAACGTATTGATTTTTTGAGTGCAGTACAAAACTTTCTCTACACACTATGTACATAGTACGTGTAGCGAAAATAAAATTACTTTTTTTTTTTTTATTCAGGAGGTCTCAAAGCTTATTTCCGGCAAAATCTCGCTTACGAATTTTTGCCTGCATTACTATACCTTCTCTATACACTATATACATATTACGTGTAGAGAAAGTAAATGTAAACTGAACATTGAGACAGTGTCTGTCGTGTCACGAGGTTAAAAGTTATTCTAAAAGGGATATATAAATTATAACAAATATAAATTATAGTAAGAGAGGACGAATGTACATTGAAAATGGCCAGGGAAGGAATATTGTAAAACACGTCTAAGAAGGCAAGGACAAACAGTTGTCACGAGCTGACAAGTGACCCCGATAGGATAGTACCGTTAAGGGAAGGACACTGAACTGAAGGGGTGAGGTTACACTGTCCGAGAGTGAACATAACAAGGACAAACAGTTGTCACGAGCTGACAAGTGACCCAGTACCGTTAAGGGAAGGACACTGAACTGAAGGGGTGAGGTTACACAGCCCGAGGGTGCACATAGCAAGGAGGACAGAAACAATTCTCTTGATGGTCAAGCGACACTTTTGACACTTGGCATGGAACATCCGCGGAGCTAAGATGTGATGTTTGGGTCCGTATTGGAGCCGAGCGGGTTACCTTTGGTTGTGACTGAAATAGAATTGATTTAATACGGACCAGATTACGGACATCACTGCACCAACAAATCTGATGTGTTCTAGTCACATGACTTTCTCTACATCTCTGCAACAAATTATTGTTAAAAAGCTTACGCTTCTATTTACTTCATGCTAATCGAGAACAAAATAGCAGAAACAGTCTTATAATTTGCTTCCTTGTAAGTAGAAGGGAAATAAGGGAGTACCATAGGTTAAAGTGATAGTCAAAACCTGGTTGCTACGTGAGTGAAGTTCCTTTGTTTGTATGGACAGGAATTGACAATTGAGAAATGTATAAGTTTTTAAAAGCTGAAACCAAAAACAAGGAATATCTCAAAAACGATTAACTGCAGGAAAAAATGCATACAACATAAATGGTGTGTTTTAATGTGCTCTACATTTTATGTGTGGTACGTTTTTGTCCTGTTACGGTTTAGCAGTTATGCAAAATTCCGTAAAATTCATCCAGAATAAAGTAGTCTTGAGAGGCTATTTCTAGAAAATTCAGGATATAATTTTATTTGTCAGGTAAATATCTTTAATATAAGATATTTTAACCAAAATCGTTAAAGCCATTATTTTAGGAAATCAAACCTTTCGGAATAAGTTCCATGTAAAGGGTAGTTGGGAGTGGGGGTATTTTCTTGAAAATCTTCGTGTCGCATCCTTGGAAGATATTAAACTTAAATACCAAGTTTGGTATTCAAGATTTGAGATATGCTGTCCACAGACGCACAGACACACACCGAAACAGACACACGCACACTCACGGATCTTTTTGTAAAAATGCTTTTTTGGATTCAGGAGGATCCAAAACATGTGTTTTCGGTGAAATCTCGATATCGAATTTTTGAGTGGAGTGCAATACCTTCTCTATACACTGTGTGTGTGTGTGTTCGACGGCAGAAATGGCAGAAGAAGATAAATAAATGAGTCCCATAGTAGTCTGGAACTCGAAGAAAAAGAATTGTGTCCAAAGATTTATGCTCTGACCTGCCAAAGATTTCACAATCAGTCTCTCCAACATGACTACTTAATATTGACGCAAGTGGCGCAGTAAAAGAACTTCTGCGACCCCTTGTTGCTACCATAAAAGTTCGTCACAGTTTGGTGACCCACAGGACCGTTATGCATTGCACATTCGAGTGCTGTTGTTTTGCTCGCATCAAATACAAAAGTGTGCTATTTCAAACAATGTTGACAGCTAATAGGATCTTTTATGACAGTTTGCAACATTTGTGTGCCCTCGGAAGTGACATAACACCCCACCGCAGGAATAACCATTTCTGTTAGTGTCGTTTCAAACTTTCTCATTATTGCGCTTGTTTTCGGTTAGGTTTATGTTTTGTACCAAACTTTGAAACTAAAATAACGGACTGCTAGAGAAATGGATGTAGAAGAAGTGAATGTAACATAGGATACTGGTAAATTAGTTTATGGTATTTTTAATCTTGTGCATTGCTTGGCAAAACTCTGCTTGTATGTATACTTACATTTCACGACTGAGTCAGTAAAGCTAGCATAATTCTTTAGGCGTCACTAGATGTCACTGTCAATCCTTTTGCTTTTGTAGAAAGGGAAATTTCTAATTTCCTTGGATACACAATAATGTAGTAGCCAATTGCCCATCAACTTAAACTAATTATAAATAACTTTTTGTTACAAGGCCATTGATATGTTTACTTTCTCTACACGTACCATGTACATGTAAACAGACAAGTATTGCATTCCACCAAATTATTGTTAAAAGGTTTATGCTTCTATTTACTTCATGCTAATTCAGAAATATTAGCAGAAATGTTCTAATACTTGCTTCCTTCCTTGTAAGTAGAATGGAAATAAGGGAGTACAAGCACAACAACTACTAATACGACTACAACAACTACTACTACCACAACAACTACTACTACCACAACAACTACTACTACCACAACAACTACCACTACCACAACAACTACTACTACCACAACAACTACTACTACCACAACAACTACCACTACCACAACAACTACTACTACCACAACAACTACTACTACCACAACAACTACTACTACCACAACAACTACTACTACCACAACAACTACTACTACCACAACAACTACCACTACCACAACAACTACTACTACCACAACAACTACTACTACCACAACAACTACTACTACCACAACAACTACTACTACCACAACAACTACTACTACCACAACAACTACTACTACCACAACAACTACTACTACCACAACAACTACTACTACCACAACAACTACCACTACCACAACAACTACTACTACCACAACAACTACTACTACCACAACAACTACTACTACCACAACAACTACTACTACCACAACAACTACTACTACCACAACAACTACTACTACCACAACAACTACTACTACCACAACAACTACTACTACCACAACAACTACTACTACCACAACAACTACCACTACCACAACAACTACTACTACCACAACAACTACTACTACCACAACAACTACTACTACCACAACAACTACTACTACCACAACAACTACTACTACCACAACAACTACTACTACCACAACAACTACTACTACCACAACAACTACTACGACTACAACAACTACTACTACCACAACAACTACTAATACGACTACAACAACTACTACTACCACAACAACTACTACTACCACAACAACTACTACTACCACAACAACTACTACTACCACAACAACTACTACTACCACAACAACTACTACTACCACAACAACTACTACTACAACAACAACTACTACTACCACAACAACTACTACTACCACAACAACTACTACTACCACAACTACTACTACCACAACAACTACTACCACAACAACAACTACTACCACAACAACTACTACTACCACAACAACTACTACTACCACAACAACTACTACTACAACAACTACTACTACCACAACAACTACTACTACCACAACAACTACTACTACCACAACAACTACTACTACAACAACTACTACTACCACAACAACTACTACTACAACAACATCTACTACGACTACAACAACTACTACCACAACAACTACTACTACCACAACAACTACTACTACCACAACAACTACTACTACCACAACAACTACTACTACCACAACAACAACTACTACCACAACAACTACTACTACCACAACAACTACTACTACCACAACATCTACTACGACTACAACAACTACTACCACAACAACTACTACTACCACAACAACTACTACTACCACAACAACTACTACTACCACAACAACTACTACTACCACAACAACTACTACTACCACAACATCTACTACGACTACAACAACTACTACCACAACAACTACTACTACCACAACAACTACTACTACCACAACAACTACTACTACCACAACAACTACTACTACCACAACAACTACTACTACCACAACATCTACTACGACTACAACAACTACTACCACAACAACTACTACTACCACAACAACTACTACTACCACAACATCTACTACGACTACAACAACTACTACCACAACAACTACTACTACCACAACAACTACTACTACCACAACAACTACTACTACCACAACAACTACTACTACCACAACAACTACTACTACCACAACATCTACTACGACTACAACAACTACTACCACAACAACTACTACTACCACAACAACTACTACTACCACAACAACTACTACTACCACAACAACTACTACTACCACAACAACTACTACTACCACAACAACAACTACTACCACAACAACTACTACTACCACAACAACTACTACTACCACAACATCTACTACGACTACAACAACTACTACCACAACAACTACTACTACCACAACAACTACTACTACCACAACAACTACTACTACCACAACAACTACTACTACCACAACAACTACTACTACCACAACAACTACTACTACCACAACAACAACTACTACCACAACAACTACTACTACCACAACAACTACTACTACCACAACATCTACTACGACTACAACAACTACTACCACAACAACTACTACTACCACAACAACTACTACTACCACAACAACTACTACTACCACAACAACTACTACTACCACAACAACTACTACTACCACAACAACTACTACTACCACAACAACTACTACTACCACAACAACTACTACTACCACAACAACTACTACTACCACAACAACTACTACTACCACAACAACTACTACTACCACAACAACTACTACTACCACAACTACTACTACCACAACAACTACTACTACCACAACAACTACTACTACCACAACAACTACTACCACAACAACTACTACTAGCACAACAACTACTACTACCACAACAACTACTACTACCACAACAACTACTACTACCACAACAACTACTACCACAACAACTACTACCACAACAACTACTACTACCACAACAACTACTACTACCACAACAACTACTACTACCACAACAACTACTACTACCACAACAACTACTACTACCACAACAACTACTACGACTACAACAACTACTACGACTACAACAACTACTACTACCACAACAACTACTACCACAACAACTACTACCACAACAACTACTACCACAACAACTACTACCACAACAACTACTACCACAACAACTACTACGACTACAACAACTACTACGACTACAACAACTACTACGACTACTACCACAACAACTACTACAACCACAACAACTACTACAACCACAACAACTACTACGACTACTACCACAACAACTACTACGACTACTACCACAACAACTACTACTACCACAACAACTACTACTACCACAACAACTACTACTACCACAACAACTACTACTACCACAACAACTACTACTACCACAACAACTACTACGACTACAACAACTACTACGACTACAACAACTACTACGACTACAAGCACAACAACTACTACGACTACAACAACTACTACGACTACAACAACTACTACCACTACAAGCACAACAAATACTACGACTACAAGCACAACAAATACTACGACTACTACCACAACAACTACTACTACCACAACAACTACTACTACCACAACAACTACTACTACCACAACAACTACTACTACCACAACAACTACTACGACTACAACAACTACTACGACTACAACAACTACTACGACTACAAGCACAACAACTACTACGACTACAACAACTACTACGACTACAACAACTACTACGACTACAAGCACAACAAATACTACGACTACAAGCACAACAAATACTACGACTACTACCACAACAACTACTACGACTACAAGCACAACAAATACTACGACTGCAACAACTACTACGACTACTACCACAACAACTACTACTACCACAACAACTACTACGACTACAAGCACAACAACTACTACGACTGCAACAACTACTACGACTACTACCACAACAACTACTACTACCACAACAACTACTACGACTACAAGCACAACAACTACTACAACCACAACAACTACTACGACTACTACCACAACAACTACTACGACTACAACAACTACTACGACTACTACCACAACAACTACTACAACCACAACAACTACTACGACTACTACCACAACAACTACTACGACTACTACCACAACAACTACTACGACTACTACCACAACAACTACTACAACCACAACAACTAGTACGACTACTACCACAACAACTACTACAACCACAACAACTACTACGACTACTACCACAACAACTACTACGACTACAACAACTACTACGACTACTACCACAACAACTACTACAACCACAACAACTACTACGACTACTACCACAACAACTACTACGACTACTACCACAACAACTACTACAACCACAACAACTACTACGACTACTACCACAACAACTACTACAACCACAACAACTACTACGACTACTACCACAACAACTACTACAACCACAACAACTACTACGACTACTACCACAACAACTACTACAACCACAACAACTACTACGACTACTACCACAACAACTACTACAACCACAACAACTACTACGACTACTACCACAACAACTACTACGACTACTACCACAACAACTACTACGACTACTACCACAACAACTACTACGACTACTACCACAACAACTACTACGACTACTACCACAACAACTACTACGACTACAAGCACAACAACTATTACGACTGCAACAACTACTACGACTAAAAGCACAACAACTACTACGACTACTACCACAACAACTACTACGACTACTACCACCACAACTACTATGACTACAAGCACAACAACTACTACGACTACAACCACAACAACTACTACGACTACTACCACAACAACTACTACGACTACAACAACTACTACGACCACAACAACTACTACAACCACAACAACTACTACAACCACAATAACTACTACGACTACCACAACAACTACTACGTCCACAACAACTTCTACAACTTGCACCACCACCATCACTACTTCTACCTAAGCATAGCTCAACATTTACAGGTTTTGAGTACATACGTTATGTCGCCACACAACTTTGTAGACCCAAGGGTTCGCCTGTACGTTGCACTCCAGGTACACATCCACTCCCTCGCGGATGGAGCTGCCGTTTAGGTTACTTCCTAACTCTAGTTTCACGATTGGTGTATCTGTAAATAAAGATTTATACTCTTTATTTGCTCTTTTCATAATCCAATTTGTCCATCTAAACTTGAAGAAAACTCATATTCAGAGAATAAGCATAATTAAGCAGTACAAAATACATCCTGATAAGTAAGTGTTTGATAAACCTTTGCAAAATCAACTTATCATTAGGAATAACTAAATAATAACGAAAGATATCAACACAAAACTTTATTTATAAAATTACAGCACCTTACTCTGCTTCTCAAAGCAATCTCCATTCTGACAAGACATTTGTTATAACTAGAGAAATTTCTTATAACTTAATTCCTTATAAGTAGACGAGAAATAAGGAAAAATACTAGGCTAAACCGACAGTCAAGTGTTTTAAAATGTGTCTCTTATGGAATTGAAATCCGTTTCTTTGCATGGCCAGGAGTTGGCAAGTTCCCGAATGAGAAAAGTTTTAAAAGAAGTATTTTAAAACTGAAACCAACAACAGAGAATATCTTGAAAACGGTCATTCCACGAAAAAATGTATTTGACAAATGGTGTGTTTTAAGGAGGTCTACATTTTTTGCGTATCTCTTAGGGTTTACCAGTTATCTATGCAAAATTAAAATAAATATATATATATATATATCATCCAGAATAAAGTAGTCTTCAGAGGCTATTTCCAGAAAATTCAAGATATACATTTTATTTGTCATGTACATATCTATAATATACGGTATTTTAATCAAAATCGTTAGAGCAATATTTGAGAAAGCAACATTTTTAAAAATGTTTCTATGTTAAGGGTAGTTTGGGGTGGGGGAATTTTGTTTAAAATCTTCTCATTCTTTGAATATACTGAACTTAAATTTCAAGTTTGGTTTTTAACGGTCTTTTCGTTTTTGAGCTATGCTGTCCTCTCCCCCTCCACACTCACGCACAGACACCCTGTTACGGTGAAATTTCGGTATCGAATTCTTCAGTGGAATACAATACTTTCTCTACACACCATGAACATAGTACATGTATAGAAAGTAAAAATAAATAAATAAATAAATAAATAAAATGTGTTTCATTCATAAGACTTTCTCTACATCTCTGCAACAAATTATTGTTAAAAAGCTTATGCTTCTATTTAGTTCATGCTAATCGAGGAAAAATTATCAGAAATAGTCTTATTACTTGCTTCATTATATGTAGAAGAGGAATAAGGGAGTACCATAGGTTAAAGTGATAGTCAAAAGCTGGTTGCTATGTGACTGAAGTTCTTTTGTTTGTATGGACAGGAGTTGACAAATTCCTATATGATAAATGTACAAGTTTTTCAAAGCTGAAACCTAAAATAAGAAATATCTCAAAAACGATCAACTCGACGAAAAAAATGTATATATCATAAATTGTGTACTTTAAAGATCTCTACATTTTCTATTCATTAAGTTTTTATCTATTTGTTATGGTTTAGCAGTTATGCAAAATTTCGTAAAAGTAATCCAGAATAAAGTAGTCTCCAGAGGTTATTCCCAGAAAATTCAAGATATGCATTTTATTTGCCATGTATCTATAACATACAGCATTTTAATCAAAATCGTCACTGCCATTTTTAAGAAAATAAAACATTTCGAACCTTTTTCCATGTAAAGAGTAGTTTTGGGTGGAAGGATATTCTTGAAAATCTTCGTGTCGCATCCTTGGAAGTTTTTAACGGTCTTTTCGTTTTTGAGCTATGCTGCTTACTGACAGACAGACAGACAGACAGACACACGAACATTTTTCTAAAAATGCTTTTTTTGGGTTCAGGGGGTCTCAAAACATATTTCCTGTGAAATCTCAGTATCTTCTCTATACAATATGTACATAGTACGTGTAGAGAAAGTAAAAATATAACAAAGTTGCTTTGTATGTCGACTAGAAAGAAACACAACATAACAACTATTATTCTCTTCAATATGCACTTGCTAAACTGTTGGCGAAATAATGCATTGCATTGTTTTTGCGAAGTGCTGGAGTGTAAAATTTGAAGGTGTTTTTACCTTTTTCCCCAGCTTTATTTTCTTTTTGCCTTGCCTTCCCTTTTTCAGAGACCGCACTTCCATAAAGTGCAGCAAAATCCATTAGTGTGACAGCCTCATGATCTTTACAGGAACGTTGGTGGCACTGAGTCTACTTAATTATGACAGCTGACGGTAGAGTCAATAGAGTTCTCAACTGACGAAAAGTAGCTGTTAATTAATTCCGTCCACAATTTCATAAAAGGTAGTGGCAGCTAGTCACATCCCGGCGCTCAATTTTAGGTGAAAACAATCCAGGAAAACATGAAAGGATATGCACTAAAAAAACTATGATGTGTTCCTTTCAAATCACTTTATTTACCGATTCTACAAAAACTTATTCTACATCTGCATCATGCTAATTGAGACAAACATCACCAGAATTGGTCTTAATACTTACTTTTTAGTAGAAGGGAAATAAAGCGATACCTAAATTATAACTAGAAGAATTTTCCGGGCTGAGAAGCCGTGGTCTGCTGGAGTTTTCAGGTGCAGACGTTTCGTTCACGGCTGCGATGAACATCTTCTGTGGCGTGGTCTAAGTCTTATCGGTGAAAGTTTGGTCGCAACTGACTCGTAGGCAACGCAACGAGCAGATGGCAGGCTGAGGGCAGCCCGATGGTGGGTTTGTCCTGTTCCTATTCTTTAAGAAGAATTTAACCACGTACTGACGGGAATGTGGGGTTTGCAGGATAGTGGTTGAGAATGTGGTTGGGGAGTAACAGGAGGAGGCAAGGTTTGCTCCATAACGCTTGCCAGTCATGCTGCAACGGCCCTTGTGCACCGCTGGTGTAATGATTTAGCAAAAGTGTTTATTTTTGGGGTTGTAAATGTTGATGTCCAAGCAATTCTTGAAGGATCGTTAAGGAGCTTAGCCGTAGCAGCTGTTGGAGGTGCTCCTTCGTTACCGGGGATGCCCGCAAGCCATGCGGGGAAGCCGGTATCACCTGAAGCGGCGGCTTGTGGGATTATAATCCCCAAGAGACCTAACGAGGGTGCTCCGATGAAATGGTAACCCTTCGTTGAATTTTGTTGCCGGACGCCTAATCTCGTTCTCCAGATATGGTAGACCAGAGGCTTCCTGCAGGAGGCTCGTAGGAAATCCAAGAGGCACAGGAGGCATCTATTCTGTACCCGCTGAAGCAACAGCAAGCTGGAGTCTGCTGCCATGCCCCAGATCTTGCAGGCGTAGATTAACAAGGGGACTATGAGAGCCCTTTAGGGGGATCGGCATCGTGGACTTCAGTATCGGGGACAAGGAGGCCCCAGCCACATAACCCCGACACCTCAGTTCCCTGCTCGTTGGCTGAAATAGCGGCAGTTTTAAACTCATGCTGCTCTCACGCGATTGGTCCGGCTGGAGCTGCATGTGCGGGGGTAGTAGAGGGAGGGGGTTAGCCACTCCCGTGCTTTTGATTCCTGATTGGTCCACCAAAAACCCCAGGGACCCGCTTACTTCGGCTGGCGTCTATCAGATCCCCTGCTCTTGTGGTGCGGTATACATAGGTACCACGGTAACACCTGGCTTACGGAACACAAGAGATGCTGCCGTCTAGGTGAACCTAGAAGTCCGCAGTCGCTGAACATGCACTTTGGGCAGAAGGGCAACACATAATTCAATATCATGAAACAGCTGTTCTCTCATCTATGCCTTATTACCATGCTGGATCACAACGTGAACCAATAGAAATTTATAAACACCCCAATAACTTTAATAGGAAAGAAGATACTCAAAAACTGGCATCCGCTACTTGAGAAAATCAAACAGGCACAAACTCAACGAGATCATCCGAACCAATCAGATCACCCTCCACCACCCCCGCGCATGCAGCTCCAGCCGGACCAATCGCGTAAGAGCAGCCTGTGTATAAATTCTGCCGCTATTTCAGTTTCAGTTGCGGGACGCAAATCAACACTTAGGCCAATAAGAGGCGGAGTCCCCGAAGACTGTATTATCCCCCACGCTTTTCAGCGTCTACATTACCGATCTACTAAGAGAACAGTACGTCAACATAGCTCAATATGCTGACGACGTGCTGTTACTCTGTACCAACAAAAACCCGCGCAGAGCCTTCAACCCCATCCAGACACACCTCTGCCTCCTCCAAGAGTGGTGCCAGCATTGGCGGTTGTCCATCAACCCGGAGAAAAGCCACGCTATCCTCTTCACCAAGCGCCGCTTTTCCGCAAACATCCTTCATTCACGAACCTCAAACGAAAGATTGAATGAACGAAGTTGGCCGCGCCGTGGCCGAGTGGTCAGACCACTAGCCTCTCACCTAGATGGCCGGAGTTCGATCCCAAGCGACTGCATGTGAGATTTGAGGTGGACAAAGCGGCGCTGGGGCGGGTTTTCTCCGGGTACTCTGGTTTCCCCCGCCATCGCATTCCACCGGTGCACCATCATCATTCATGTAACATCAGTGTCACCTCCTGCGGTGCCATTAGTAGTTAAAGCGGGCGTTGAACACTACCAAAAGAAAATAAAAAGAATGGACGAACACCATCACCTACTTGATGGCGAAGCTTGACAAGGGCGTCACTTTTGGGGAGCACATCAGGGAGCTGAGGTGTCGGGGCTATGGGGCTGATGCTGAAGTCCACGATGCCGGTTCCCCTTAAATTGCGCCTTTTGAGGGCTCTCATAGTCCCCTTGCCTTCAGACCATCTATTCTGTGCATCTTGGATTTCCTACAAAGCCTCTGGTCTACCATACCTGGAGGACGAGATTAGGCGTCGGGCAACAAAATTGAACGAAGGGCTACCATTCCATCGGAGCGCCCTCGTTCGGTCTCTTGGGGATTACAATCCCAGAAACCGCTGGTTCAGGCGATACCGGCTTCCCCGCATGGCTTGGGGACATCCCCAGTAACGAAGGAGCACCTCCAACAGCGCTATGGCTAAGCTCCTTACAATCCTTCAAGAGTTGCTTGGACATCAAAATTTAAAACCCCAAAATAAACAGTTTTGCTAAACTATTACACCAGCGGAGCACAAGGGCCGTTGCACCATTACCTGCAACCCTTGAGGAGCAAACCTTGCTTCCTCCTGTCACTCCCCAACCACATTTTCACCCACCATCCTGCAAACCCCACATTCCCATCAGTTTGTGGTTAAATTCTTCTTAAAGAACAGGAACACGACTAACCCACCTTCGGGCTGCCCTCAGCCTGCCATCTGCTCGTTGCGTTGCGTTGAAGTAAGGTGAAGCATAAGCTTTTTAACAATAATTTGTTGCAGAGGTGTAGAGAAAGTCATGTGAATGCAACAGATCAGATTTTTTAAACTAAATTCATTATGAACTGGATAAAACTTTAAATGCACATTGTAAATTAATTAAGTGCAAGTACAGTTGTGGAACTGACAGTTATTACTAGTGAAGATTGGCTGCCTAGAGTGTCACCTTGTTGCCGATAACCAAGACAAGGGGATTAAACAAACGAACGTCAGGTGCGACAAGATTTCAAAGAAATAAACATCAGCTGCTATAATACGTTTCGACAATATCTCTCCAGAAAGATGACCGCGATTGGTTGAAATTGCCTAATCTCGGTCATTCCATTGGTGCTTTAATACTTGAGCAAAATTTTCATAAGTAATGCCACGATGTTTTCATCTTGTCGATAATTCACGACTGGAGCGGAGCGACGAGAGTCAATTGTTCTAGGAGATGAAAACACGAGTTGTATTTGATAAGACAGCGAATTAGACTATTAATAATTTATAATATATAGGAAGGCAGTTTTATCAGGTTATGCATTAGTTCTCAAGTTACTGAATATTTGTCTTTCTTCACTGCCTCCTGAATTATGATATGGCCGACCGTGTCTACCCGTAATGTACGAATATCGATAGCAACAACAGAAATAGGGAACAATTATTTTATTTCATGAAATGGAAACAAACGTTATTTTATTTGAGATTATTGCACTCATATCATATATAAGAAACGCGAGTACTAATTATTTTCACTGACTAAATACTTGTACATTATGAACTGAATAAGAGTTTAAATACACATTGTAAATGAATTAATTGAAAGTACAATTGAAGGGCTTATTTCCAAAGTGACAACTCCAATTTTAAAATATTTGAAGCTGAGCATATCAGAGCATTAATAATACCTCTGTAAAGGTGTAAGTGTATTAAATGTTCAAAACGACGTAAATGCCAGCGTCAGGAGCCTTTGAAAGTTGATGTTATTTCCAATGTGTCGCATCTCCCAGCTGTGTTTATTTCCAAAACGTCTCATTTCCTCGTAGCCAATAGGAACGCCTCAAGTTACTTATAAAAAAAATCTGATGTATTCCATTCACATGACTTTCTCTACATCTCTGAAACAAATTATTCCTAAAAAGCTTATACTTCTATTTACTTCATGCTAATCAGAAAAAAATTAGCAGAAATAGTGTTATTGCTTGCATCCTTGTAAGTAGAATCCAAATACTGGAGTACCATAGGTTAAAGTGATAGTCAAAATCTGGTTGCCATGTCACTAAAGTTCCTTTGTTTGTATGGACAGCAGTTGACAAATTCCTATATGAGAAAAGTATTAAGTTTTTCATAGCAGAAACCAAAAACAAGGAACGTCTCAAAAACGATGAACTCCACGAAAAAAATGTATATAACATAAATTGTGTGTTTTAACGTGCTCTACATTTTTTGTAAGTTTTTGTCCATCTCTTACGGTTTAGCAGTTATCCAAAATTCCGTGAAATTCATCCAGAATAAACTACTCTTCAAAGGCTATTCCCAGAAAATCCAAGATATATATTTTATTTTACAGGTAAATGTCTTTAATATATGATATTTTAATCAAAATCGTTAGAGATGTTTTTCAGAAAATCGAAACTGTCCAAAAAAGTTTCAAGTAAAGGGTAGTTGGGGGTGGAGGGATTTTTCTCAAAATATTCGTGTCACATCCCTGGAAAATACTAAACTTAAATACCATGTTTGGTATGTTACCGACTTTTCGTTTTTGAGTTATCGTGTTCATAGGCACACGGACACACGGACAAACACACGGACCTTTTTGTGAAAATGCTTTTTTTGGATACAGGGGACCCTAAAACATATGTTTCCGGTGAAATCTCGGTATCGAATGCAATACTTCTCTATCCCTATGTACATTGTACATACGGGGCTAGAGAAAGTAAAAAGCTATGTACCACTGATGATCATTCTGCAATGTCATTTTATAAGCAGGTATTTTCTTGCAGTCATGTGGAAATCAGTGATGCTGAGGCCCATACTATTATTCCTAGTGATAGTAAAATGATTGACATTGGCTGTTATATTAATTTTGTTTGTTTTTAAGGTTTATAAACTGAAAATTTGAATAATTTAACTATACAAAGTGGAGTTACAATTAATTATTAACTAGTAATATTATATGCAGTTGGATAAAGAAGTTTGGTATTGGCTATCTTTAAATTTAAAAATTTAATCAATTATCTCATCAGGTATAGTATTAAACTTAACATTTTGAAGGCTTTTGGTTTACCATGTAGATGTTATGGTGTTTAAATGATAATAATCATAAGACTAACAGCTATAGCACTTTTATTTTAACAATAATACATACCAACTTCTTCATGTTGCAGTGGACATCTATATAAAGCTTTAGTTGCTGCCAAAGTGACTTAACTCCCTGTCATGTGACCCCAGTTCCACCATTCCTACCACTCTGTGACTTTTTCACATATATAGATACATTTGCAAGTATTACAGAATTGCACATGCCAAAAATTAGGCTTCTACCTTAATGCGGCAAGGAATTATATGAAATGTGTCTTTTGTGAAAAATGTGATTTATGGAGAAAAGTCGTTTTGGAAACAAGCTCTTCAATTGTGGAACTGACAGTTATTAAACGAGAAAATTGGCTCGCTGGATCGCTATATTGTAACCAATAACCAAAGCAGGGGATTAAATAAACGCCAAGTGCGACAAGATTTAAAAGAAATGAACATCAGCTGCGATAAAAATTTTCGACAATATCGCTCCAGGCAGATGACCGCGATTGGCCATTCCATTGGATAAATTGTCATGAATATTGGACAAAGTTGGTGCTGGCAGGAGCCGGAGTTTGTATACAGAATCCATTAGGGTGTTCTCTGAGATGGGGCAAACACGGGAGTGGTCGAGACTTGCATCTCAAGTAGATCAACTTATGTTCTGCTTATTATCGGAAAGACAACAGCGCTTAGCAACCCTTCATGAGGCAGATTAGAGATGGCGGTACAAGGTTCCTGACCTCCATACTAATGAGGTATAATCAATGGCCTCAGTAAGGTATTCATTGCCACAGACTGAATATCGAACTGCAACAATAAGATGCTCGAATACTCAGATAGAGTTTAGATTATATCTCGCTTAAATTAGCAGTATTAATCTAAACCCACAAAACAAGGCATATGTTATAAATTTTTCCCTGCCGATTACTATATAGGAAGAACAAATCTGATGTATTCCATTCACATGACTTTCTCTACTTCTGTTTAAAAATTGTTGTTAATAAGCTTATTCTTATATTTACTTCAAGCTAATCAAGAAAAAATGAGCAGAAAGTATTATTACTTGCATACTTTTAAGTAAAACCGAAATATAAGAGTATCAAAGGTAAAATGAAAGTCAAAAGCTGGTTACTAGGTTCCTTTGTTTGTATGGACATGAGTTGTATGGATATGAGAAAAATACAAGTTCTTTAAACCTGAAACCAAAAACAAGGAATATCTCAAAAACGATCAATTTCTCGAAACAAAATTATATAACATAAATTGGGTGTTTTAATGTGCTCTACTTTTTTGTGTGGTAAGTTTATGTCAATTTCTTACGGTTTAGCAGCTATGCACAATTCCGTAAAATTCATCAAGAATAAAGTAGTCTTCACAGGCTATTACCAGAAAATTCAAGATATACATTTTATTTGTCACATAAATATTTTTAATATATGATATTTTAATCAACATCGTTTGAGCTATTTGTTTAGAAAATCAAAATTTTCGAAAAAAGTTCCCTGTAAAAGGTAGTTGGGAGTGGGGGGATTTTCTTGAAAATCTTCGTGTCGCATCCTTGGAAGATACCAAACCTAAATACCAAGTTTGATTTTTAACAGACTTTTCGTTTTTGAGCTATGCTATCCACAGAAGCACATACTCACATACATACACACAGAGACAGACACATACACGGACATTTTTCTAAAAATGCTTTATTTTGGATTCAGGAGTTCTCAAAACATGTATTTCCGGTGATATCTTGGGATCGAATTTTTGGGTGCATTACAATACCTTCTCTATACACTATATACATATCACGTATAGAGAAAGTAAAAAGAAATAGGGGAATACATTAGGCTAAAGCGATAGTCAAATCTTTTAAAAGCTGGTCGCTTTGTGAAACAATTGAGGTTAGCTTCGCTTTCCATGGTCCCGTTTGAAACCAAACCAATAAAAATGAATATCTGGAAAAGGCTATCGCTCTAATAGAAACGTATGACATAAATTACGTGATTTAAAAATATCTGTATTGATTTAATTGATTTTTAACACAAGCTGTGTGTAGGAAAACCCATGTTGCCACGGTAGCTCAGTAGTAGAGCAGCCGGCTAGATACCTGGAGGTCCGTGGTTCAAATCCAGGCTATGGCATTGAATTTTTCAGTGTCTCTACCTATCCAACTTCTGTCCTACTCACGGCTTGTGTGAAAAACCATTAAATCAATACCAATTGACCTTAATAGCTGGCTATACTATGAATCCTGGGACTTAAAATATCTGTAACATTGTAATTCGCCATTGGGGTTGTCATCTCAAAATAATTTGAGAACACCTTGTGGTTTACCGTGAAACATGCGAGTCAGTTGAGAAATTCAATACTATGCCGGTATGTTGCCATGGTAGCTCAGTGGCAGAGCAACCAGCAAGAGATCGGGAGATCTCTGCTTCCAATCCGGGCTATGACATTGAATTTTTCAGTCTGACTCTACCTATCAAATATCTATATTCTTTGTGTAGCTTTTGTCTATCTATTACAGTTTAACTATTATGAAAGTGTCTGCAAAACTCGACCAGAATAAAAAGCTCCTCAGAGGCTATTCCCAGAAAAATGAAAACATACATTTTGTTTATGTTGTAAATATTCTTAAAATGCAGCATTTTAATCATAATCGTTACAGCCATTGTCGAGAAAATCAAAATTTTCGAAAACTGCTCCACATAAAGGGTAGTAGAGGTGAAAATCTTTCGCATCCTTGTAAGATACTGAACCTTAATACCAAGTTTGGTATTTAACCGACTTTTCGTTTTTGAGCTATGCTGTCCACAGATACCCAGACAGATATACACTGACCATTTTCTAAAAGTCTGATGTGTTACACTCACATGACTTTCTCCAGCTGCTCTACAAACCTCCTGCAAAAGATTATTCTTCTTTGTACGGCCAGGAGTATAACAAAAGAAAAGCGGACACTTCCTGTCTGAGAAAAGTTATAGTACTTCACAATTGAAACTTATAACAAGGAATATCTCAGAAACGGTTACCTCCACAACAAAAACGTAAAGGACATAAATTATGTGTTTTGTCGTGATGTACATTTTTTGTGCAGTGAGTTTTTTTTTTCCTATCTCTTACGGTTTAGCAGTTAAGTAAAAATTCATCCAGAATAAAGAGGTCTTCAGAGGCTATTCCCCAAAAATTCGAGATATAAATTTTATTTCGGACATAAATAGCTTTAATATACGAGATTTTAATCAAAATCGTTAGAGCCATTTTTAAGTAAATCAAAATATTCGAAATTTGTTCCATGCAAAGGGTAGTTTTTAGTAGGGGAATATTTTTGAAAATCTTTGTGTCGCATCCTTGAAAGATACTAAACCCAAATACCAAGTTTGGTATTTAACGGTCTTTTCGTCTTGGGGCTATGCTGTCCACAGACACACACCCAAACGGAACTTTTCTTAAAAAATGCTTTTTTCAGACTCAAGGGACCCCAAAACATATATTTCCGGTGAAATCTCGGTATCGAATTTTTGGGTGGAATACAATACCTTCTGTATACATTGTACATATGGGGCTGGAGAAAGTAAAAATGCTTTTTTCGAACTCATGGGACCTCAATATGTATATTTCCGGTTAAATACACTATTTTTTCTACCCTTTAAGTGCATTGTATATGCGGGCTAGGGAAAGTAAATAGCTGTTTATCCTGCTTGTGTGAAAATAAACCAACAACTTGTGACATTCTTACGTAACTTTTTTGAACGTAGGCTAACCCTGTGCTAACCAACACTACTTCAAATTTTAATGAGTGTTTAGAAGGCGTTCCCCAAGGGAAATTCCATTTTTCGTTAGTTGCGAAAACCTTTGTTGACGCAGTTATTTCTTTTTTATGTAGTTGATATGTAAATTTTTCATCCACATGATTGGAAAACTGATTGTTCATGGCGCCAGAAACATAGGCAACACAACAAAGTAATTTCTCGCCAATAAATATACCCGAGCCTTTAATTAACTTGCCAAAGATATTGGTAGGGCGAAAAACGGTACGAATTGAGAAAATTGGAGTGCAAATTATTGTGACAGTATCGCCACGTAATCCAGGTATACATTTTTAATTTCTCTACACATACCTACAATGTAAATAGTGTATAGAGAAGGTATTGCATTCTACCCAAAAATTCGATACCATGATTTCACCGGAATAGACGTTTTAGGGTCTCCTACGTAAAAAAATAAGATTTTCAGAAAAAGGTCCGTGTATGTCTGTGTATCTGTGATAGGAAGCAACACGAATATTTTTAGGAAAATTTCTCCACCCCAAACTACCCTTTACATGGAAAATTTTTCGAACGTTTTGATTTTCTCAAAAATGGCTCTAACGATTTTCATTAAAATTTCGTGTATTAAAGATATTTACATGACAAATAGAATGTATATCTTGAATTTTCTTGGAAAAGCCTCTCAAGATCTCTTTATTCTGCAGGATTTTGAATAACCAGTAAACTCTAAGACTTATACAAAAATTACTACAAAAAATGTAGAACTTGATAAAACCCACAATTTATATAATATATATTTTTTTTTCTTGGAGTTGATCATTTTTGAGATATTGAATGTTATTTGTTTCAGTTTTAAAATACTTAAAACTTTTGACATAAGGGAATTTTTCAACTCCTGGCAATGCAAAGAAACAGATTTCAAACACATTTTAAATGATTTTACTATCGGTTTAAGTTTATATATTCCATTATTACTTCCTCTAGCCCCATATTACATAGGGATAGAGAAGTATTGTATTCCACCCAAAAATTCGATACCGAGATTTCACCCGAAATACATGTTTTAGGACCCCCTGAATAAAAAAAAAGCATTTCCAGAAAAAGGTCCGTGTGTCAGTGTGTCCGTGTGACTGTGAACACGATAACTCAAAAACGAAAAGTCGGTAAAATACCAAATTTGGTATTTAAGGTTAATATCTTCCAGGGATGCTACAGAAAGATTTTGAAAAAAATCCCCCCACCTCAAACTACCGTTTACATGGAACCTTTTTCGAAAATGTTGATTTTCTTAAAAATGGTTCTAACGATTTTTATTAAAATTTCGCATATGAAAGATATTTACCTGACAAATAAAACGTATATCTTGAATTTTCTGGAAATAGCCTCTGAAGACTACTTTATTCTGGATGAATTTTACGGAATTTTGAGTAACTGCTAATCCGTAACAGATGGACAAAAACTTACTACACAAAAAATGTAGAGTATGTTAAAACACACAATTTCGTGGAGTCATCCTTTTTGAGTCATTCCTTGTTTTTGGTTTCTGCTATGGAAAACTTATACTTTTCTCATACAGGAATTTGTCAACTGCTTTCATACAAACAAAGGAACTTCAGTGACATAGCAACCAGCAAGGAACAAAGCAAACATAGCAACAAGAAACCAAGTAATAAGACTATTTCTGCTATTTTAGTCTGATTAACTTGAAGTAAATAGACGTATAAGCTTTTTAAGAGTAATTTGTTGCAGAGATGTAGAGAAAGTCATGTGAATGGTACACATCAGATTTTTCGCAAACTCTTCTTTTAGCTCAATACACTTTTCCCAGTGTTTCTCCAACTGCTTAAGACTTACAAAAGGTAGGATTTGGGAAGGTTCTCAAAACAGGCATCTGTTTGGGAGATGATCTGTTCCTTGCACCCGAATCGTTTTCCGATGATCCATTTTGTCAAGCTTGGGGGCCATATGTGGTGAATGCAATGGATTGTAGTAATTCGAACCTTAATTATATAATTTTCACCATTCTTGCAATGTCTTGATGAAAGAAAATCTTTTTCTTTGCCAGATAAGGACGTTTTCTTTCTTGATTTCTCCGTTTAACCGGTGCAATAACGATGTATAATATTCTCCATTTATCGTTCTTCCTTTCTGCAAGTAATCAATGTAGATTATTCCACGCACATTAAAAAAAACCGAGCCCATCACCTTGTCCGCAGATTTCACCACCTTTGTTTTCTTTAAAATCCCGCTGCTTCGACTGTACTTTGTCTCTGGAGTGTAATGGTGTATCCATGTTTCATCTACAGTTCTGTATTGACGCAGAAACTCGTCAGAATTGTGACGGAAAATTGCCAAACCAGCTTCCGAATCCATCACACGATTGCGTTTATTCACTATTGAGAGCAATCACTGTACCCATCTTGCCGATAACTTTATCATACTTAATTTTTGTAACAAAGTTGGGAACATTGTACCTTGTGATATGCCTGTGGCCTCAGCTATTCCGCGAACTCTGATTCGTTGATCGCTCGTTGATCCATATCCTGGATTTTTTCAACCATTTCGGAGAAAGTCACTTCTTCTGGACGTCAGCAACGATGTTCATATTTTGTGGTTAGACCATTCGCCTCTCAGCTAGATGGCACCGGGTTCGATCCCAAGCGACTGCATTGAGATTTGTGTTGGACAAAACGACGCTGGGGCGGGTTTTCTCCGGGTATTTCGGTTTCCCCCGCCATCACATTCCATCGGTGCCCCATCTTCACTCCATCTATCACCAGTGTCATCGCCTGCGGTGCCATAATAGTAAAAGCGGGCTTTAAACACTGCCAAAAAGAAAATACATCTATCCAATTGTATATTGCTGCAAACGCAAGATCTGATGAGCCACGAACTTCTTTCAACTCGGTTTTTTTCTCTTTCAGTGTTGACTTTTCAAATTAGAACTGTTTAATTACCGTACCGAACTAGTTTATTTCCATCTTTCTAAAAAATCACAAGATTGTTGATTTAATCGCCAATGGCAACAAAACCACGTGATGGATTTAGCTGAAACTTTAACTGCCATCTAGTAAGAGAGATGGTTACTAAACTCAAACTTTTTTCGATATTACTAGTGACATTTCATGTATTTTCTAAGCACTTATTGAACGTCCCTGGTACTCACATAAATGAAAACATAAGAACTAACCAGCACTTTAACTACCTACTTCATTCCTTCTCATTTAGAGTGTCAACGTTTTTACTTTCTCTACACGTACTATGTACATAGTGTATAGAGAAGGTATTGTATTGTACCCAAAAATTCGATACCGATATTTCACCGGAAATATATGTTTTAGCGTCCCCTGTATCCAAAAAGAAGCATTTCCAGAAAAAGTTCCGTGTGTGTGTTCGTGCATCTGTGAACACAATAACTCAAAAACGTAAAGTCGGTAAAATACCAAACTTGGTATTTTAAGTTTGGTTTCAAAGACACGAAGATTTTGATAAAAATTCCGCCACTCTAAACCAACTTTTACATAGATTTTTTTTTCGAAAATTTTCTCAAAAATGGCTCTAACGATTTTGATTAAAATATCGTACATTAAATATAATTACCTGAAAAATGAAGTGTATACCTAGAATTTCCTGGGAATAGCCTCTGAAGACTACTTTATTCTGAATAAATTTTACGGAATTTTGCATAACTGCTAAGCCGTAAGAGATGGACAAACTTAACACACACAAAATGTATAACACGTTACAACACACAAGTTATAATATATACATTTTTTTCGTGGTTTTGATCGTTTTGAGATATTCCTTATTTTTGGGTTCACCTTTAAGAAACTTATACTTTTCTCATACAGGAATTTGTCAGCTCGTGTCAATACAAACAAAGGAACTTCAGTCACCTAGCAACCAGCTTTGCACTATTACTTTAACCTATGGTACTCCCTTATTTCGTTTCTACTTACAAGGAAGGAAGAAATAAAACTATTTCTGCTAATTTTTTCTCGATTAGTATGAAGTGAATAAAAGCATAAACTTTTTAACCCTTTCCAGCCTTATGGCCTCATTGTGTAAGTGCATTTGTTGTTCGAGAGTAAAAATTTGGGATTGGAGATGTTAACGTTGAATAATTCTCTGCCTTTATTGGTGTATATTTTCGACCTCTTCTTTTAAATTCATTAACATAAGTATACCTAGTTTAAAACAAGCCAAGCAAAAATAAAATACTTTGAACCACACATTTTTACTTTCTCTATACGCACTATGTACATAGTGTATAGAGAATGTATTGCACTCCACCAAAGAATTCGATACCGAGATTTCACCGGAAGTATATGTTTTAGAGTCCCCTGTATCCAAAAAAAAAGTATTTTCAGAAAAAGGTCCGTATGTGTGTGTGTGTCCGTGTGTCTGTGAACACGGTAACTCAAAAACTAAAAGTCGGTAAAATACCAAACTGGGCATTTAAGTTTAGTATCTTCCGGGGAGGTGACACGAAGGTTTTGAGAAAAATCCCTCCACTCCAAACTACCCTTTACATGGAACTTTTTTCAAAATTTTTGATTTTCTGAAAAATGGCTCTAACGATTTTGATTAAATTATCATATATTAAATATATTTACCATACAAATAAAATGATATTTTGAATTTTCTGGGAACAGCCTCTGAAGACTACTTTATTCTGAGTGAATTTTACGAAATTTTGCATAAGTGCTAAACCGTAAGGGAGAGACAAAAACTTAACCCACAAAAAATGTAGAGCACATTAAAATACACAATTTACATTGTATACTTTTTATTCGTGGAGTTGGTTAATTTTGAGATATTCCTTGTGTTTGGTTTAAGCTATAAAAACTTGTATTTTTCTCATACAGGACTTTGTGAACACGTGTACATACAAACAAAGGAACTTCAGTTACATAGCAACCAGCTTTTGACTGTCACCTTAACCTATGATACTCTCATATTTCGCTTCTACTTACAAGGAAGTAAGTAATAAGACTATTTCTGCTAATTTTTTTCTCGATTAGAAGGAAGTAAATAGAAGCATAAACTTTTTAAAAATAAATTATTGCAAGGATATAGAGAAAGTCATGTGAATGGAACACATCAGATTTTTCTAACATCAATGCAGGAATATTGCGCTGCAAATTTACAGTGGATCCAGTTAACACTTAGGTATGCTGACCAGTGTTTATTTTACCTGGACCCATCCCTTCCTTTATCACATTTAGTAGCATGAATCTAGGATTCCAACCTAGGTTAACCCCTAACATAGAAATCTTCGTTGGTGAAGTTCAGTTTATATAACTGAGTTAAAGCCCACTTTTTAAGACCACAAATATCCATCCTATGCCGTCACTTTTCCAAAAGCAATTCAATTAAAAAAAATCTGATGTGTACGATTCACATGACTTTCTCTATATCACTGCAACGAATTATTCTATTTACTTCATCTAATCGACAAAACATTAGCAGTAATAATGTTATTACTTGCTTCCTTGTTAGTAGAAGCGAAATAAGGGGGTACCATAGGTTAAAGTGATAGTCAAAAGTCGGTTGCTATGTGATTGAAGTTCCTTTGTTTGTATGGACACGAGTTCACAAAGTCCTGCATTAGAAAAGTATATACTTTTTGTAGCTGAAACTAAAAACAAGGAATATCTCAAAAACAATCAACTCCACGAAAAAAATGTTTATAACATAAATTGTGTGTTTTAAAGTGCTCTACTTTTGTTGTGCGGTAAGGTTTTGTCCATCTCTTACGGTTTAGCAGTTATGGAAATTTACGTAAAATTCACCCAGAATAAAATGGTCTTTAGAGGCTATTCTCAGAAAATTCAAAATATGTATTTTATTTGTCAGGTAAATATCTTTAATATACGATATTTTAATCAAAATCGTTAGAGCCATTTTTTAGAAAATCAACATTTTCGAAAAAAGTTCCATGTAAAGGGTAGTTTGGGTTCGGGATATTTTTCTCAAAATCTTTGTGTCGCATCCCTGGAAGATACTAAACTTAAGTACCAAGTTTGGTATTTTGGCTACTTTTCGTTTTTGAGTTATCGTGTTCACAAGACACACGGACACACGGACACAGACACGGACCCTTTACTGAAAATTCTTTTTTGGATACAGGGGACCCTAAAAAATATATTTCCAGTGAAATCTCGGTATCGAGATTTGTTGGTGTAGTGCAATACGTTCTATATACACTATGTACATAATACGTATAGAGAAATTAATAAATTGGGCTGGAAAGGGCTAACAATAATTTGTTGCAAAGATGTAGAGAAAGTCATGTGAATGGAACATATCAGATTTTTACTTTATTGCAGAATAAGTTAAAATGTGATAGAAAATATACTTCGTGTTACGTTTTGCTACTCAAATAATCCAAACCGTATTGTTGAGAATTGCTGGAACGTGTATGAGAAGTTCGAATAACGCTGGGCTGCGGACCGTGACATTAACAGAGTTCTGTGTGAACCTTTGACTTGAGGAAGAGGAAATGAGCGTCACAAAGCTCACATCTTGCTCAGAAACGCAATGTTTTAGCTTCCGGTTTCACAAAGTCACGGATAGTAACTCTGGGCACACGGAAACAGAAAGTGGTGCTGTGTTCGAGAAATCCTAAACATGGCGGACTTTGTTTTTCAAGTAACTTGTGTTTGTTTTCAGTACTACAATAAACCCTTAAAAATCCAAGAAATTACACTGGTGGCCTCTGTCACATAGCAAGCAGCTTTTGACTATCACGTTATTCTAAGCTACTTCCTTATTTGTTTATACTTACAAGGAATCAAGTAATAAGTCTATTTGTTCTAATTTTTTGTCGATAAGCATGAAGTAAATAGAAGCATAACTCTTTAACAATAAGTAGTAGAGATGTAGAGAAAGTCATGTGAATGGAACACATCAGATTTTTGGATTCAGGGGGTCTTAAAACATGTATTTTCGGTGAAATTTGGACATCGAATTATTGGGTGGCATACTATACATTATGCAAACGGGGCTAGAAAAAGTAAAAATTTCACCGTTTAGCAAACGGACTTATAAACTGGTGTCCCATAAGGAAACATGATATGGTTTTTAAGTGTATTACTGAGGAATGCAGTAATGCTGTAGGCAGTATTTGGGATATTAAACCCAAAAACGAAAATGCCAACTAAAAGGAATAAGAGCCTCCTCTGCTTTTGCCCCGGGACAGCAACGTCGAGTAATATTTGCGTTTGAAATTGCTGGAATTCCTTTCACAGTAGTATATATTCATTTAAAAAGCTTCGTTCAAAAAGAAATAAAAGAATTTGGAAGCAAGACCACCAACGACTGTATTTATTTCAATTAAAACGAACTGGGATATAAAATGTTTGCTTTGGAATGCCATTCAGATTTCAGTTACGTCATAACTGAGATTGACAACAAAACATAAACGCTATTTCCAGCATCCCACAGAAATGTTGTTGTTGCCTAACTTAATATTCGCAAACGTGTTTCAGCGAGGCCTTTTTCCTTAGCGACGCAAAAAAACGGTTTAATAAAATGCGACCTGGATATATCTTAACAACAAATGCCCCAGATCTGAGGAACGGATGTGACGATTTTGTTACTTTCTCTACACGTACTATGTACATAGTGTATACCGATGGTATTTCATTTAACCAAAAAATTCGATACCAAGATTTCACCGGAAATATATGTTTTAGGGTCCCCTGTATACAAAAAGTGTTTTCAGAAAACGGTCCGTGTGTGTCCGTGTGTCTGTGAACACGATAACACAAAAACGGTATGGTATTTAAGTTTAGTTTCTTCCAGGGATGCGACACGATAATTCTGAGAAATTATACCCCACCACAAACTACCCTTTACATTCAAACATTTTCATTTTCTAAAAAATTGCTCTAACGATTTTGATTAAAATGTCGGATATTTAAGTAATTTACATCACAAATAAAATGTATTTTTTCTTGAAGACTGCTTTATTCTGGGTGAATTTTATGGTATTTTGCATAACTGCTAAACCGTAAGAGATGGACAAAAACTTACCACACAGAAATTTTGAACATATTAAAACATACAATTTATGTTATATACTTTTTTTTCGTTCAGTTGATCGTTCCTTATTTTTGTTTTCAGCTTTGAAGAACTTGTACTTTTCTCATACAAGAATTTGTCAACTCGTGTCCATACAACCATGGAACTTCAGTCACATAGCAACCAGCATTTTACTATCACTTTAACCTATGGTACTCCCTTATTTCGCTTCTACTTACAAGGAAGCTAGTAATAAGACTATTTCTGCTAATTTTTTCTCGATTAGCGTGAAGTAAATAGAAGCATAAGCTTTTTAACGATAATTTGTTGCAGAGATGTTTGATAAAGCCATGTAAATGGATTACATCAAAGTTTTTACTTTCCCTTGCCCCATATGTACAATGTATATGGGGATAGAGAAGTATTGCATTCCGCCCAAAAATTCGATTTCGATATTTCACCGGAAATACATGTTTTAGGACCCCCTGAAACCAAAAAAGGCATTTCCAGAAAAAGGTCCGTGTGTGTGTGTCCGTGTAGAGCACATTAAGACACACAATTTATGTAACATAATTTTTTTTCGTTGAGTTTATCGTTCCTTATTTTTGTTTTCAGCTTTCAAAAACTTGCACTTTTCTCATACAGGAATTTGCAAACAAACTTCTTTCACATAGCACCCAGCTTTTGACTTCACTTTAATCTATGGTACTCCCTTATTTCGCTTCTACTTACAAGGAAGCAAGTAATAAGACTATTTCTGCTAATTTTTTCTTGATTAGCAGGAAGTAAATAGGGGCATATGCTTTAATTTGTTGCAGAGATATTTGAGAAAGCCATGTGAATGGAACACATCAGATCTTTTTAATTATACTGTACCCAGACACACAGAAATAAACATAAAAAATGGACCTCAAAAGCTTTTTCAACTCCACTTTGGTCGAAAGTGTTAGTTTTTTAATTTTTCATGGAAACACAGGTAGTAAACGTATCGGAATTTCTATCAACAGACAAGCTGGGGAAAATTCCCTTAATTATCACGAGATTTATGGACTGCACTCTCCAAGGCTTGTGTTATGACGTCAGATTATAGCGAAGCAGCAAGAGCCCGGTTTCTAGCTTATTAAACACCCGCATTACCTTTAATGATTATTAACTGTTTTCCTGCCTTTACTTTATCCAGAAAAGGTTATTTTTAATTGCAGTACGCTCATCCACAGGTTCCTGTTATGAATATGAAAGAGATAAATTTCGCCTCAACTGTAATTTATTTTGTTTAAACTTTTCACAGTTCCTCAGCGTGGATATTCACATTCGCTTGTTTTCGCAAAGAATTTTAATTTTATCTTCTTCTATTTTTACTTTCAGTACATAAAACATGGTACGTAGGTATATACGGTATGTATTACACCAAAAAATCGGATGTGTTCCAATTGCATAACTTTCTCTACATCTTAGAAATAAGTTATTGTTAAAAAGCTTATGCTTCCATTAACTTCATGCTAATCTACAAAAAAGTTAGCAGAAATAGTCTTATTACTTGCTTCCTTATAAGTAGAAGCGAAATAAAGGAATACATAGGTTAAAGTGATAGTCAAGAGCTGGGTGCTATGTGACTGAAGTTCCTTTGTTTGTATGGACAGGAGTTGACAAATTCCTGTATGAGAAATGTATAAGTATTGTTTTAAAGCTGAAAAAAAAACAAGGAATATCTAAAAAACGATCAACACAACGAAAAAAATTCATATAATATAAATTGTGTGTTTTAACGTGCTCTACATTTTTTTGCGTGGCTAGTTTTTGGCCATTTTTTACGGTTTAGTAATTATGCAAACTTCCATAATATTCATCCAAAATAAAGTAGTGTTCAGAGGCTATTCCCAGAAAATCCAAAATATACATTTTTTATAAAATCAAAATTTTCGAAAAAAGTTCCATGTAAAAGGTAGTTTGGAGGGTGGGGCATAGTTTTCAAAATCTTCTTGCCGCATCCCTGGAAGATACTAAACTTAAATACCAAGTTTTGTATTTTAGCGACTTTTCGTTTTTGAGTTATCGTGTTCACGGACTCACGGACACACACAAACACACACAAGGACCCTTTTCTGAAAATTCTTTTTTGGAGACAGGGGACTCTAAAACATATTTTCGGTGAAATCTCGGTGTCGAATATTTGAGTGGAGTCCAATACCTTCTCTGTACTCTATGTACATAGTATGTATAGTGCGGGCGCGCCGTGGCCGGGTGGTTAGACCACTCCCCTCTCACCTAGACGTCCAGGGTTCGATCCCAAGCGACAGCATGTGAGATTTTTGGTGGACAATGCAGCGCTGGGGCGGGTTTTCTCCAGGTTCTCCGGTTTCCCCCGCCATCACATTCAACCGGTGCTCCATCTTCATTCATGTATAATCAGTGTCACCACCTGCGGTGCTATAAGCAGTTAAAGCGGGCGTTAAACACTACCAAAAAAAATAGTAAGTGTAGAGAAAGTAAAAATTAGACACCGATATTAAATGGAATTACACGTTTTAAGGTCCACTACTATAGTAGCTACAGAAGTATTGTATATCACTCAAAAGTCGATGTCGAGATTTCACTGGAAATATAAGTTTAAAAATCCTCAAACATTTTAGTTTCTTCACGTACTATGTACATAGGGAAGGTATTGTACTCCACCTAAGCATTTGATGACGAGATTTAACCGAAATACACGTTTTAGATTTCGCTGTATCCAAAAATAGATTTTTGGAAAGAGGTCCAAATATGTCCGGTGTCTGTGAACACAACTCAAAAACGGAAAGTCACTAAAATATCAAACTTTATATTTAAGTTTCAGATCTTCAAGAGATGCAATACCAACATTTTGAGAAAATTTCCCCCACCCCAAACTATCCTTTACATGGAAAAATTTAGAAAGTTTTGATTTTCTCAAAAAGCCTCCAAAGATTTTATTTAAAATACAATACTTATATTGCAAATAAAATGTATATTTTGAACTTTCTGGGAATTACATCTAAAGACCTATTTATTCTGGATGAACTTTTCAGAATTTTGCATAACCGGTAAGCCATAAGAGATGGCCAAAGACTTACCACACACAAGACACACAATTTATGTTATATACATTTTTTTTTCGAGGAGTTGATAGTTTTTTTAGGTATTCCTTGTTTTTGGCTTCAGCTTTTATAAACACAATTTTCTCCCCTCATACAGGAATTGGCTAACTTCTGTCCTTTGAAACAAAGGAACTTAAGTCACATAGCAACCAGATTTTGACTATCACTTTAACCTGCTGTAGTCCCTTATTTCGCTTCTATTTACAAGGAAGCAAGTAACGAGACTATTTCTGTTAATTTTTTCTCAATTAATATGAAGTAGATAGAAGAATAAGCTTTTTAACAATAATTTGTTGTAGAGAGGTTAGATAAAGTCATGTGAATGTAACGCATCAAATTTTTTACTTTCTCTATACGTACTATGTACATAGTGTATTGAGAAGGTATTGTAAGGCGTCCTAAAATTCTATTCCGAGATTTCACCGGAAATACATGTTTTGAGACCCCCTGAATCAAAGAAAGCCTTTTGAGAAAAATGTCCGTGTGTGTCTGTCTGTTGTGTGTGTCAATGTGTGTGTCTGTGGGAAGCAAAAATGAAAAGTCTATTAAAAAACAAACTTGGTATTAAGGTTTGGTATCTTTCAAGAATGCAACACGAAGATTTTCAAGAAAATGTCCCCACTTCCAACTGCCTTTTACATGGAACTTTTTTCGAAAATTTAGATTTTTTCTGAAATAGGTTTAACTGTTTTGATTAAAATATCGTGTGTTAAAGATTTTTACCTGACAAATAATATGTATATCTTGAATTTTGTGGGAATAGATTCTGAAGACTATTCTGAATGACTTTTACAAAGATAGACACAAACTTACCACACAAAACATCTAGAGCACATTAAAACACACAATTTATATCATATACATTTATTTCATAGAGTTGATGGTTTTAGAGATATTCCTTATTATTGGCTTCAGCTTTGAAAAAATTATATTTTTCTCACACAGGTATTTGTCAACTCCTGTCCATACAAACAAAGAACTTCAATCACATAGCAACCAGCTTTTGACTATCACTTTAACCTATGATACTCCTTTATTTCGCTTCTTCTTACAAGGAAGCAAGTAATAAGACTATTTCTGCTAATTTTTTCTCAATTAGTATTAAGTAAATGGAAGTATAAGCTTGTTAACAATAATTTGTTACAGAGATGTAGAGAAAGTCAGGTGAATGAAACGCATCAGCTGTTTTTCTTTTGTGCTGTCGAATGTACAACCCAAGTGATGAACTGTGCTGTTTACGCACCTTGGCATCTGAGTCAGAACGATTTTAGTATGCAGGATGTCACTACGTTGCTGTTGTTTTTCTGCAAGTCCAGCTCTCTCTTGGGAAATTTAGCTGGTCAGTCGGTTTACTGAATGCCTGTGGTTAAGGCCTTTTACAGCGCTGCAAATATGCTAAACGACGTTTTTAGTTCTCTTTCTTTGGTAATTACTTTCTCCACATAAACTATGTGCAGTGTATAGAGAAGGAATTGTAATGCACCCAATGGGATTTTGCATAACTGCTAAACCGTAAGAGATGGACAAAAGCTTCACACAAAAAAATGTACATGACGTTAACACACACAATTTATGTAATATTTATTTTTTTCGTGGAGTTTATCGGTTTTTAGATATTTCTTGTTTTTTGTTTCATCTTTGAAAAACTGAACCTTTTCTCATACAGGAATTTGTCAATATAAACAAAGGAACTTCAGTAACATAGCCGTCAGCTTTTAACTATCACTTTAGCCTATGGTACTCCCTTATTTCACTTCTGCTTACAAGAAAGCAAATAATAAGACTATTTCTGCTAAATTTTTCTCGATTAGCATGAAGTAAATAAAAGCATAAGCGCTTTAACAATAATTTGTTTCAGAAATGTAGAGAAAGTCAAGTGAATGGAACACATCGGGTTTTTAGAAAAATGTTAATGTGTGTCTGTGTGTATGTGTGAGTTTGTCTGTGTTTGTGTGTGTCTGTGGGAAAGACCGTTAAATACCAAACTTGGTATTTAAATTTGGTATCTTCCAAGAATGCGACACAAAGATTTTAAAGAAAATCCTCCCACCCCAAACTACTCCTTACATGGAAACATTTTTTAGAATTTTGTTTTTCTTAAAAATGGCTCTAACTTTTTTGATTAAAATATCTCATATTAAAGCCATTTCTATCACAAATAAAATGTGTATCTTGAATTTTCTGGGAATAGCTTGTAAAGACCTGCTTATTCTGGATGAATTTTGCTTAATTTGGCATAATTATTGAACCGTAAGGAATAGACAAAAACTTATTATACAAAAAAAGTTGATCAGATAAATTACAAAATTTATACATTTTTTTCGTGGAGTTGATCAGTTTTGAGATATTCCTTGTTACAGGTTTCAGCTTTAAAAGCATATTTTGCTTGTAGAGGAATTTGCCAACTCTTGTCCATACAAATAAAGGAACTTCAGTCACATAGCAACCAGCTTTTATTCTATACTAGTCCTTACTTCACTTCTACTTGCATGGTAGCAAGCAATAAGACAATTCTGTTAATTGTTTCTGTATTAACATGAAGTAAATAGAAGCAGAAGCTGTTTAACTATAATTTGTTGCCGAGATGTAGAAAATGTTATATGAATGGAAAAAATCAGATTTCTTTGCACCCATGTTCTGTTCTCAGGCGTTGTGTCGAGATGATTTCAAAAGTTCGCATAGGCTATGCATTTAGGACAACAGCTGTAGAAATAGAAATCATTTGTTGTTTAGCTTACAAGGATACAGAATTACTAAAAGTGAATTCATAAATTATTACTTTATAACCAGGGCTTTAATTATTTGTACAAAGATTACCGGTAATAAATATTGTATTCCCACCAATTTTCATTCTAATATGTCTTTTTATTCTGCAAGATGTTAATATAATTGATAGAAATAATCTTATTAAATGCTTCCTTGTAAACAGAAGCGAAATAAGGGATTATCATAGGTTAAAATGATAGTCAAAAGCTGGTTGCTATGTGACTGAAGTTCCTTTGTTTGTATGGACAGGAGTTGACAAATTTCGTATGAGAAAAGTATGTTTTTACTTTCTCTATACGCACTATGTAATAGTGTATAGAGAAGGTATTGCACTCCACCAAACAATTGGATACCCAGATTTCACCGAAAATATATGTTTTAGGGTCCCGAGTATCCAAAAATAGTATTTTCCGAAAAAGGGCCGTGTGTGTGTGTGTCCGTGTGAACACGATAACTCAAAAACGAAAAATTTGTTAAGTATCAAACTTGGTATTTAAATTTAGTATCTTCCAGGGAATTGACACGAAGACTTTGAGAAAAATCCCCCCCACCACAAACTACCCTTTACTTGGAACTTTTTTCAAAAATTTTCATTTTCTAAAAAATGGCTCTAACGATTTTGATTAAAATATCGTATATTACCTGACAAATAAAATATATATCTTGAATTTTATGGTAAAAGCCTCTGAAGACTACTTTATTCTGGACGAATTTTGTGGAATTTTGCTTAACTGCTAAACCGTAAGAGATGGAAAAAAGCTTATAACATAAAAATGTAGAGCACTTTAAAACACACAATTTATGTAATATGCATTTTTTTCATGTAGTTGATCGTTTTTGAGATATTCTTTGTTTTTGGTTTCAGCAATAAAAAATTATACTTTTCTCACACAGGACTTTGTCAATTCCTGTCCATACAAACAAAGGAACTTCAGTCACACAGTAACCAGCTTTTGACTACCACTTTAATCTATGGTACTACCTTATTTCCCTTCTTCTTACGAGTAAGCAAGTAATAAGACTATTTCTGCTAATTTTTTGGATTAGCATTAAGTAAATATCACAATAAGCTTCTTAATAAGAATTTGTTGTAGAGAAGTAGAGAAAATCATGTGAATGGAAACATCAGATTTTTTAAAGCTGAAATCAAAACAAGGAATATCTCAAAAACAATAATTTCCACGACAAAAATGTATATACTATAAATCGTGTGTTTTAACGTGCTCTACATTTTTTGTGTGGTAAGTTTTTGTCCAACTCTTAGGGTTTAGCAGTTATGCACTTCCATAATACTCATCCGGAATAGAGTAGTCTTCAGAGGCTATTCCCAGAAAATTCAAGATATACATTTTATTTGGCATGTAAGTATCTTAAATATAAGAGATTATACTCAAAAACGTTAGTCATTTTTGAGAAAATTAAAATTTTCAAAAATTTTTCCACGTAAAGTGTAGTTTGTGATGGGGGGATTTTTCTCAAAATCTTCGTGTCGCATCTCTGGAAAATACTAAACTTGAATACCAAGTTTGGTACTTTACCGACTTTTTGTTTTTGAGTTATTGTGTTCATAAACACACTAACTCACTCACACAAGGGACTTGTTCTAAAAATACTTTTTATTTGGATACAAGGGACCCTATATCGTCTATTTCCGGTGAAATCTCAGTAAAGAATTTTTGGGTGGAATGCAATACCTTTTCTATACACTATGTACATAGTATGTGTAGAGAAAGTAGTAAGTAGAATTGCAGTTGGTGAATTGTTGACAAAAGGTACTAATTTATTTAAGACATCAGAAAAATAATAAAAGTAACATATGTTTTTGCCTTCTCTATCACGTACAATGTACATAGTAACTAGATAATGTATTGTATTGTTGCGACCCTAAACAGCAACCGATCAACACCGGAGTTATATTTCGTTACTAACAACACAAGCATTGTTCCTGTGAAGTGTGGGGCATGGCAGCAGACTCCTGTATTTTCTGTTTACAGCGAATACTAAATAGAGGGCTCCGGTCCATCTACTCTGTATACTAGAGCTTCCAGAAAGCTACTACATTAAATTTCGGCTCTTCGTGTGTGGTAAATGTGATTAGGCGCCGGGCTCAATCTACGAGCCAGTCATTTTCCAATCCAGTCATTTATATGAAAAAACACAATTTATGTCATATATATTTTTTTACTTTCTCTACACGTACTATGTGCATAGTGTATAGAGAAGGTATTGTATTGTACCCAAAAACTCGATCCCGAGACTTCGCCGGCAATATATGTTTTGGGGTCCCCTGATTCCCAAAAAAGCATTTGAAACAAAGGTCCGTGTGTGCCTGTGTGTATGTGCATGTGGACAGCATAGCCCCAAAACCAAAAGACCGTTAAATACCAAACTTGGTATTGAGGTTTAATATCTTCCAAGGATGCGACACGAACATTTTCATAAAGATTCCCCCTTCATAAAACTACTCTTTACTGGAAAAAAAAATGGAAAATTTTGATTTTCTTAAAAAGGGCTCTTACGATTTTGATTAAAATCCGTATATTAAAACTATTTATATCCGAAATAAAATGGGTATCTCGAATTTTCTGTGAGTAGCCTCTGACCTCTTATTTTGGATGAGTTTTGCTTAATTTTGCAACTCCTAAACCGTAAGGGATAGACTAAAACTCACTACATATAAATTTAGATGACGTCAAAACACGATTTATGTCAATTACGTGTGAAGGCAACCGTTTCCGAGATATTCCTCCCTTTTGTGAAGTACTTTAACTTTTCTCAGACAGGAAGTGTCCTTTTTATGTTCTACTCCCGGCCAAGCAAAGAAGTGATTTGCAATGACAATCGCATAACAATACGTTTTAAAGCATTTGACTATCACTTTAGCTTAGTGCATTCCTATAGTTCTCTTTTACTTATAAGAATCAAGCAATAAGAACATTCTGCTGGTGTTTATTTCGATTAGCATTGTGTAGAAAGAAGAATAATCTTTTATAGGAAGTTTGTAGAGCAGCTAAAGAAACTCAAGGCAATGTAACACATTAGATTTTTAGATTTAACGATTTCCGAGATATTCCATTTTAGTGATTCTGCTGGTCATGCAAAGACAAGGGAAAATCTAAAGAATCAGCTTTTAAAGGATTTCACTATCACTTTAGCCTAGAATATTCCCGTATTTCCCTTCTACTTACAAGGAAGCAAATAATAAGACCAAATCTGCTAATGTTTCTATCGAAGTAAAGCAAGAAGTAAATGGAAGAATAAGCTTTTCTATGAAAAATTTTATACACCATAGGTAGAGAAAGTTAGACGAACACTTTAGGTTTTGGGTAGGGCATAATAGCTGCTATATCTACGTGAACTCATACGTTCGATATTAATATACAGGATGATATTATCATACCTTTTGAAACATCTGAGGAACGGAATGCCCTAAAGTATTTTAATGTGAGACTTGAGCAAGATGCTGGGCTGTTTAATCCCAAGCCCAGAACTGCGTCTTTTTCTCGCCACTGCCTCACCCGATTTATCTTACTCCCCTAAATTCTCGCAGCGACTTTTCGCCTCATTACCATTTTTCATCATATTCTCGCTTGCATTTAGGATCCAGCTTCTAACTTTGCCGTTACGAACTTTGTGTTTGCTCCCCTAACTTACACGCTGTTGCGCCTTACTGAATCACAAAAGCTTTTATCAAAAGGGCTCATGACTCAATATGCACGGGAAGTATTAGCTTGCTCTGTAGGCAAACAGCTGTATTCTAATTTCTGTAAATAGGAACTAAAGGGCATTAGAGTAATAAGAATGAATGATATTAGCAAAATAGAAAGCATGGAAAAAATACCAGACGAATGCACGAGAGCAAAATTATCATCTCCTTTCAAAACGGAAGCAAAAGTTCACCACAAAAAAATAGAAGATGGCATTTCAATACAGTATATAGAAATGATTATATATACAACATTTAGAACTATACTTATTAAAAATCTGACGTGTTTCATTCACATGACTTTCTCTACATCTCTGCAACAAATTATTCTATTTACTTCACCTAATCGAGAAAAAATTAGCAGAAATAGTCTTATTACTTGCTTCCTTGTAAGTAGAAGCGAAATAAGGGAGTACCATAGGTTAAAGTGATGGTCAAAAGCTGGTTGCTATGTGACTGAAGTTCCTTTGTTTGTATGGGCACGGATTCACAAAGTCCTGTACGAGAAAAGAATGTTTTTTATAGCCGAAACCAAAAAGAAGGAATATCTAAAAAACAATCAACTCCACGAAAAAAATGTACACAGCGTAAATTGTGTGTTATAATCAAAATTTTCGAAAAAAGTTCCATGTAAAGGTTAGCTTGGGGTGGGGGGGGTTTTCTCAAAATCTTCATGTCGCATCCCGGGAAGATACTAAACTTAAATTCCAAGTTTGGTATTTTACCGACTTTTCGTTTTTGAGTTATCGTGTTCACAGACACACGGACACACGAACATTTTTCTGAAAATACTTTTTTTTTTTTTTTTTTTTTTTGATACAGGGGACCCTAAAACATATTTCCGGTGAAATCTCGGTATCGAATTTTTGGTGGAGTGCAATACATTCTCTATACACTATGTACATAGCGCGTATAGAGAAAGTAAAAATATATACAAAGTTTATAAATAATAAATAAAATACCCTTACCACACTATCCTTTAAATTGAGTATTTTTTGGAATTTCCAATTTTCTAAAAAATACATCTTACCACGATAGCTAAAATATTAAATATACCTAGATGGGAAATAAAATATATCCTTTAATTTTTGGGAATAACGCCTGACGTTCTTTTATTTCTGAATGACATTTGTATAACTGTTAAAAAACAAACGAAAGACAAAATCTTACTACACAGAAACTGAAGGTTTCGTTAAAACACACAACTTGTCATATTTATACGGTTTGTCGTTGTTTTTGTTGTTTTTACTTTCTTTATACGTACTAGGTATACTCTGTATACTATTGTGCTCCATCTAACAATTCGATACCAAGAGTTCACCAGAAATACATGTTTTTATAGACAGCATAGCTCAAAAACGAAAAGACCGTTAAATACCAAACTTGGTATTTAAGTTTGGCATCTTCCAAGGATGCGACATGAAGATTTCCAAGAAAGTCTCCCCACCCCAAACTACCCTTTTTCGAAAATGTTGATTTTCTCAAAAATGCCTCTAACGATTTTGATTAAAATCTCCTATATTTAAGATATTTACATGCCAAATAAAATGTATATTTTAAATTTTCTGGGAGTAGCTTCTGAAGACTACTTTATTCCGGATGAATTTTACGGAATTTTGCATAACTGCTAAACCGTAAGAGATGGACAAAACTTTACCGCTCAAAAAATGTAGAGCCCGTTAAAACACACAATTTGTGTCACATATATTTTTTTCGTGCTGTTGATCGTTTTTGAGATATTCCTTATTTTTGGTTTCTACCTTGAAAAACTTATATTTTTGTCATACAGGAATTTGTCAACATGAATGGAACATATTAGATTTTTTCAGCTTAACGCCCTTTATCCTGGTTGGTTATATCGGACGATGAATGAAGGAAATTGGTGAAATAATGCTCAAATGAACTCGAGGTCCTTTAAACATAAAACTGCTTGACATTCGTCTTTTCAAAATAAGGAAAAACCGCGAAAAAAATAAAAAACAAACCTTAACCGTATAACTCACACTAAGCGAGAGTCCAACTTGTGACCTGTTGAAAATGAGGCAGACACGCTACCACCAACTACCCAGGCAGACCCTTTTTCTTTTCTTTTTTACTTTTTCTATATACGCACTATGTGTATAGTGTATAGAGAAGGTATTGCACTCCACCAAAAAATTCAATACCGAGATTTCACCGGAAATGTATGTGTTAGGGTTCCCTGTATCCAAAAACGTATTTTCAGGAAAAGGTCCGCGCGCGCGCGCGCGAGTGCGTGTGTGTGTGTCCGTGTGCCTCTGAACACGTAAACTCAAAAACGAAAAGTCGGTAAAATACCAAACTTGGTATTTAATTTTAGTATCTTCCAGGGATGCGACACGAAGATTTTGAGAAAAATCCCCCTAACCCAAACTACCCTCTACATGGAACTTTTTTCGAAAATTTTGATTTTATAAAAGTTGGCTCTAACGATTTTGATTAAAATATCGTATATTAAAGATATTTACCTGACAAATAAAATGTAAATTTTGAATTTTGTGGGAATAGCCTCTGAAGGCTACTTTATTCTGGGTCAATTTTATGGACTTTTGCAAAACTGCTAAACCGTAAAAGATGGACAAAAACTTACCATACAACAAATATAGAAAACTTTAAAACACACAATTTATGTTATACACATATTTTTCGAGGAGTTTATTGTTTTTGAGATATTCCTTGTTTTTGGTTTCAGCTATAAAACACATACTTTTCTCATATGGGACTTTGTGAACTCGTGTCCGTACAAACAAAGGAACATCAGTCACATATCAACCAGCTTTTGACTTTAACCTATGGTACTCCCTTATTTTGCTTCTATTTACAATATAGCAACGACTAAGACTATTTCTGATAATTTTCCTCGATCAATATGAAATAAATAAAAGATAAGCTTATTAACAATAATTTGTTACAGAGAGATAGAGAAAGGTATGTGAATGGAACACATCAGTATTTTTGTAATAGAAATAACAATTTCAGAGATATTGTAATCTATGTATCTTGAAAGAAAATGAAATGGATAATGATGCTAATGACTTGTTGCACAACAGCTATTGCCTTTCACTCCTAATGAAAACATCACTGTCTACTACTGCCCCATTTTCCTTCTATTAGTATCACTGCGTACACACTGCATTGTCAACACATCACAACTATATACCATGCTGCGCTAACGTCGATTCTGTCCCGCTATCGGTCCCCAAGATGCTGTCTCTAATGATGAATAGCAAGAGAGTATTTATACTTACAATATACGTTGAGATTCCATGAATCTTCTAAGGCGCTGTCGGCAACATGGCGGTTTTCTGCACGACAGATAAGTGACTTTCCTGAGTCATCCACCTGCGGCGCTAGTGTCAAGGTACTGGTCGTGACATTTCCATCTGAGCTCGTCTGTAACAAACGGAAACACGTTAGATTGTATACGATGCCACACACACAAATATGTAATAAGAAACTTCTCCAAATCTATGGAAATGTGGAAACAAAACTGGCCCAAATCTGCTCCAATTTAACTACTTATGCTACGAAAGGGTTCTTCTTCTCACTTCCACACCAAGTCCTAAAAGCCGGCTAAGTTGATCACTCCAAATTAACTCACTCTTATCTACTTACTAAACAACAAGCAACGATCTTTTTTTACTTTCTCTATATGCACTATGCACAGTGTATAGAGAAGGTATTACACTTCACCAAAAAATTCGATACCGAGATTTCACCGGAAATATATGTCTTAGGGTCCCCTTTATCTAAAAAAAGTATTTTCAGATAAAGGTCCGTGTGTGTCCATGTGTCTGTGAACACGATAACTCAAAAACGAAAATTAGGTAAAATACCAAACTTGGTATTTAAGTTTAGCATCTTCCAGGGATGCGACACGAAGAATTTGAGAAAAATCCCCCCATCCCAAACTACCCTTTACATTTAACTTTATTCGAAAAATTTGATTTTCTTAAAAATGGCTCTAACGATTTTGAATAAAATATCGCATATTAAAGTTATTTACTTGACAAATAAAATGTATATTTTGAATTTTCTGAGAATAGAGTCAATTTTACGGAATTTTGCATAACTGCTAAACCGTAAGAGATGGACAAAAAATTACCACACAGCAAATGTAGAGCACTTCAAAACACACAATTTATGTTTTATACATTTTTTCGTGGAGTTGATTGTTTTTTTAGATATTCCTTGTTTTTGGTTTCAGCTATAAAAACATATTTTTACTTTCTCTATAGGCACTATGTACATAGTGTATAGAGAATGTATTGCACTCCACCAAAAAATTCATACCGAGATTTCACCGGAAATATATGTTTTAGGGTCCCCTTCATCTAAAAAAAAAACATTTTCGGAAAAAGGTCCATGTGTGTGTGTCCGTGTGTCCGTGTGTTTGTGAACACGATAACTCAAAAACTAAAAGTCGGTAAAATACCGAACTTGGTATTTAAGTTTATATCTTCCAGGGATGCGTAACGAAGATTTTGAGAAAAATTCCCCCATCCCCAACTACCCTTTACATGGAACTTTTTTTGAAAATTTTGATTTTCTCAAAACTGACCCTAACGATTCTGATTAAAATTTCGTATATTAAAGATATTTACCTGACAAATAAAATGTATATCTTGAATTTTCTGGGAATGGCCTCTGAAGAGTAGTTTATTATGGATGAATTTTACTAAATTTTGAATAACTGATAAACCGTAAGAGATGGACAAAGACCTACTACACAAACAATGTAGAGCACATTAAAACACACAATTTATGTTATATACGTTTTTTTCGTGGAGTTCGTCGTTTTTGTGACATTCGTTATTTTTGGTTTCTGCTATGAAAAACTTAATACATTTCTCATACAGGAATTTGTCAACTGCTGTCCATTCAAACAAAGGAACTTCAGTGACATAGTAACCAGCTTTTAATTATCACTTTAACCTATGGTACTCCCTTGTTTCACCTCTACTTACAAGTAAGCAAGTAATATGGCTATTTCTGCTAATCTTTTACTGATTAGCATGAAGTTAATAGAAGTATATGTTTTTTAAGAATAATTTGTTGCAGGGATATAGAGAAAGTCATGTGAACGGTACACATCAGATTTTTCTTATACAGGACTTTGTGAACTCTTGTCCATACAAACAAAAGAACTTCAGTCACTTAGCAACCAGCTTTTGACCATCACTTTAACCTATGGTACTCCCTTATTTCGCTTCTACTTACAAGGAAGCAAGTAATAAGACTATTTCTGGTAATTTTTTTTTCGATTTTTTAAAGTTTAACGTCCTTAACCTGGTTGGTCATATCGGACGATGAATGAAATTGGTGAAATGATGCTGAAATGGTTACGGGGTCCTGGGAGCTTAAGTTATTCTACATTTGTGTTATCAGGACAAGGATAAACCCCCAAAAGTACCTTATCTGGGTGACTCACCCTAAGCGAGATTCGAACTCACGACACTCTACCACCACACTACCCAGGCGGGCTAGCAAAAATTTGTAACATTTGCAAAGTTCAACTCACTGCTTGCCCTATCCTAACAATGCACGAAATGCACTACAGCTCCATTCACATGACATTCTCTACATCGGAGTAAAAATTACTGTTAAAAAGCTTATTCTTCTATTTCATGCTAAACCATTAACAGTAATGGTTTTATTACCTAATTCCTTATAAGAATAGAGTCTGTCTCGTAAGTAATGTCGGTTTTTAAGAAAAACAATTATTGGAAATGTGTTCTTACAAGCAATTAACTAACCTTCAGAGTACAGACCATTAGGTCTTGAGCCATCTTTCTGCAAGGTTTATTATCCTACGACCAGTCTCTGGTTTTTGATGCAAAGAATTCGGCGAGACCCACCTGCACTGCTTCAATGTTGTCAAAATTTCTTCCTGGTAGAAAATGGGCCATGGATCGAAAAAGATGATAATCTGATGTGCGAGATCAAGGCTGTATGCTAGGTGTGGTAGCAGTTCGATTCCTCTCAATTCCTGAATTTTTTTCATGGTTGTTCTGCAGATCTTGCATTGTCCAGTTGCATTAGAACTCTATTTCGGTTAACTAACGCTGTGCATCTCCGTCTCAATATTTCAAGAACTCGTTCGAGTTGTTGAGAGTAAAGATCTGCATCAATAGCTCGCCCGTTTGGAACAAACTCCCGGTGAATCACAGCTTCAAAATTCCACTAGACACACAACATTACTTTGGGACCGAATCTATTTCTTTAACGATGACTTTGGCAGGTTGGCGGAGATCAAGCCACTGTTTCGAGGCATCAGGTTTTCGGTAATATACCCATTTTTCATCACAAGTGACAATCCTCCAGACAAATTTATCATCCAAGGGATTACGAATAAGCTGACGACAGATATCAACTCTACGTTGAGCCTGTTGAGGTGTCAGTTCATGAGATACAGATCTACAGCTACTGTATGATTTTCCAAGTGTCCAAATATGGCGATGTATTGTATCGTTTGATGCACCAAGATCTTCTGAAAGCCTAGGGTACTTTTTTGCGGATTTTCTCGCAAAACCTGGCGTGTACCCTCAATATTCCAAACTTTAGGTCTTCCAGAACGTGGTAAATCTTTAGTGTTTTCATCTTCACTGTTGAAGCGCTGGAACCACTGTTGTGCCACACGCTCACTAACGACACCTCCTTCCACTTCACATAGTCTTCGAGGTGCGGCAGCGGCTTTATAATCTTGTTTCATGTAGTGCTTTAGAATGACTCCAAGTTCAAACTTTGTTGTCTCCATTTTGTGATTGTTTATTAACAACTGAAGACTGATACATGCTCGCAATGTACGCAACACTAACCATGGCATCCTGTAAATAGCATTGCCTAACCAAAGAAACCCAATAAATTTTCAAAATACCAAAATAAAAAAAACCGACATTACTTATTACATGGAAATAAGGGAGTGCATTGGGCTAAATCGAGCCAAAAGTTTTAAAATGTGGTTGCAATGGAATTGAAATCCGTTTCTTTGCGTGACCAGGAGTTGAGAGGTTCCCGTATGAGAAACGCTTTAGTATTTTAAAGCTGAAATCAATAACAAGGAATATCTCTAAAACGGCCAACTCCACGAGAAAATGTATATGACATAAATTGTATGTTTTATCGTGATCTACATTTTGTGTGTAATAAAGTTTTGTCTATCTCTTACAGTTTAGCAGTTATACAACATTTCGGAAAATTCAACCAGAGCAAACATGTCTTCCAAGCTATTCAAGGTACACAATTTATTTGTCGTGTAAATATCTTAAATATAAGAGATTTTAATCAAATTCGTTAGAGCCAATTTTTAGAAAAGCAAAATGTTCGAATTTTTTTTCCATGTAGTTGGGGGTGGGCGGATTTGTTTGAAAACCTTTGTGTCGCGTCCTTGGAAGATACCAAACCTAAATACCAAGTTTGGTATTTAACGGTCTTTTTGTTTTTGAGCTATGCTGTCCACAGGCACACACACACACATACACACAAACACGCGGACCTCTTTCTGAAAATGTTCTCTCTCTCTCTCTCTCTCTCTCTCTCTCTTCACGTACTATGTACATAGTGTATAGAGAAGGTATTGATTGTAATGCACCCAAAAATTCGATACCGAGATTTCACCGGAAATACATGTTTTGGGTCCCCCTGAATCCAAAAAAATCATTTTTTGGAAAAGGTCCGTGTGTGTACGTGTGTGTGTGTGCGTGTGCATGTCTGTGTGACTGTAAGCAGCATTACTCAAAAACGAAAAAACCGTTAAATACCAAACTTCGTATTTAAGTTTGGTATCTTCCAAGGATGCGACACGAAGATTTTCAACAAATCCCCCACCCAAACTACCCTTAACATGGAAAAAAATTCGAAAATTTTTAAACATTTAACTGTTGTTTTAGCCTGGTGTATCCCGTTATTTTCCAGCTACTTATAAGGAACTAAGTAATAAAACCGTATCGATTAGCATGAAGTAGATAGAAGAATAAACTTATTAACAATAACTTATCGCTTAGATGTAGACGAAACTTATGTGAATGTAACACATTAGCATTTTAGAAACATGCCCCTGTGTGTCTGTGAGCAGCAACCCTCAAAACGAAACATCGGTTAAATGCCAAACTTGCCATTTAAGTTTAGTATCTTCCAAGAATGCGACGCGAAGATTTTCAAGAAAATCCCCCTTCCCTATACATGGAAAGCTTTTTGAACAGTTTTATTTTCTCAAAATTGGCTCTAAGAGTTCTTTATTCTTGTTGGACTTTGTAGAATTTTACATAACACTTAAACCGTAAAAAATTAAAAAAAAAAAAACATACTAAAAAATCTCATGTGTTCCATTCACATGACTTTCTCTACATCTGTACAACACATTATTGTTAAAAAGCTTATGCTTCCTTTTACTTCACGCTAATCGAGAAAAAAATAGCAGAAATAGTCTTATTACTTGCTTCCTTGTAAGTAGAAGCGAAATAAGGGAGTACCATAGGTTAAATTATAGTTAAAAGCTGGTTGCTAGGTGGCTGAAGTTCCTTTGTTTATATGGACACGAGTTCGCAAATTACCGTATGAGAAAAGTAAGTTTTATTTAAAGCTGAAACCAATAACAAGCAATATCTCAAAAACGATTAACTGCACGAAAAAAATGTATACAACATAAATTGTGTGTTTTAACGTGCTCTACATTTTTTGTGGAGTAAGTTTTTATCCATCTCCTACAGTTTAGCAGTTATGCAAAATCCCATAAAATTAATCCAGAATAAAGTAGTCTTAGAGGATATTCCGAAAAATTCAAGATATGCATCTTTTTTGTCTGGTAAATATCTTTAATATACGTTATTTTAATCAAAATCGTTAGAGCCATTTTCAAGAAAATCAACATTTTCGAAAAAAGTTCCATGTAAAGGGTAGTTTGGTTTTTAATGAACTTTTCGTTTATGAGCTATGCTAAACACACACACATACACAAACACACACATGCACACACACAGACAGACAGACGGACACACACACGGACCTCTTTATAAAAATGCTTTTTTGGATTAAGAGTAGACCCAAAAGATGTATTTTCTGTGAAATCTCGGTATAGAATTTTTGGGTGCAATACAATACCTTTTCTATACACTATGTGCATAGTACGTGTAGAGAAAGTAAAATTTAATCTCGTTAAAACACACAATTTATGTCATATAAGCTTTTAATGTGGAGCTGACCGTTTTCGAGATATTACGTTTTATTGATTTCAAATTCAAACTACTTAAAATTTTCTGAAACGGTAAGTGACGTTATGTTTCATCTCTAATGCTTTACTGTAGGTCATGGAAAGCGAACTCAACTTCAGATGTTTGATATTATTGTTATTTAACATTTTTGACTAAAGTTTTACATAAGGGCATATGCTAATGTCCTTTCTACTTACAAGGAAACAAGTAATAAGGCTATTTGAGCAATTAAGCTACAGAAATTTCTTTGAATGTAATACATCAGATTTTTACTTTCTCTATACGTACTATGTACATAGTGTATAGAGAAGGTATTTTATTGTACCCAAAAACTCGATACAGAGATTTCACCGGAAAAACATATTTTGAGGCTCCCTGAATCCAAAACAAGCATTTTTAGAAAAATTACCGTGTGTGTTTCTGTCTGTGTTTGTGTGTGTGTGTGTGTGTTTGTCTGTGAACAGCATAGCTGAAAACGAAAAGACCGTTAAATACCAAACTTAGTATTTAAGTTTGGTATCTTCCAAGGACACGACACGAAGATTTTCAAGAAAACTTCCCACCCCCAACTACCCCTCACATGGAAAAATTTTCGAAAATTTTGATTTTATAAAAAATGGCTCAAACGATTTCGATTAAAATATCGTATATTAAAGATATATGCCTGACAAATAATATGTATATCTTGAATTTTCTGGGAATAGCCTCTGAAGACTACTTTAATCTGGATGAATTTTGCTGAATTGTGCATAACTGCTAAACCGTAAGAGATTGACAAACACTTACTACACAGAAAATGTAGCCTGCGATAAAGTACACAATTTATGTTATATAGATTTTTTTCGTGGAGTTGATTATTTTAAAGGTAATCTTGGTTTTTCGTTTCTGCTTTGAAAACATACTTTTCTCATGCAGCGATTTGCTAGCTTCTGCCCATACAAACAAAGGAACTTCAGTTGCATAGCAACCAGCTTGTGGCTATCATGTTAACCTATGGTACTCCCTCATTTCGCTTCTACTTACAAGGAAGCACGTAATAAGACTATTTCGGCTATTTTTTTTTTTTTTTCATTTAGCATGAAGTAAATCTAAGCATAAGCTTTTTAACAATAGTTTGTTGCAGATATGTACAGAAAGTCATGTGAATGGAACACATAAGATTTTGTTAATATTCTTTCTCTCTCTTTTATATTTAAGGTCTGTTGGCTTTCTTCAAGCACTACATAAAATATATATTCCTGCCGTTTTGAAAACGGAACAGACGCTGTTTGTTTTACGGATGCTTTACCTTTGAAAAAAAAGAAGCAAGAGCAAAGTTTTCTATTTACAGCATAAATTACAGCATTGCCGTTTATTTTTACTTTCTCTATACGAACTATGTACATAGTATATAGAGAAGGTATTTTATTGTACCCAAAAATTCGATACAGAGATTTCACCGGAAAAACATGTTTTGAGACTCCCTGAATCCAAAAAAAAGCATTTTTAGAAACATGTCCGTGTGTATGTCTGTCAGTCTGTCTGTCTGTGTGTATGTGTGTGTGTGTGAGCTTTGGGCAGCATAGCGCAAAAACGAAAGGACCGTTAAAGCTCAAACTTGGTATTTAAGTTTCGTATCTTCCAAGCATGCGACATGAAGATTTTTAAGTAAATCCCCTAACACCAAACTACCCTTAACATGGAAAAACTTTCGAAAATTTTCATTTTCTTAAAAACGGCTCAAACGATTTTGATTGAAATATCGTATATTAAAGATATTTACCTTACAAATATAATGTATATCTTGAATTTTCTGGGAATAGCCTCTGAAGACTGTTTTATTCTGGATGTATTTTACGGAATTGTGCATAGCTGCTAAACCGTAAGAGAGTACACAGAAAATGTAACCTGTGATAAAACACACAATTTATGTCATATAGATTTTTTTCGTAGAGTTGATCATTTTTAAGATATTCTTGGTTTTTCGTTTCTGCTTTGAAAAACATACCTTTCTCATGCAGAGATTTGTTAGCTTCTGTCCACACAAACAAAGGAACTTCAGTTACATGGCAACCAGCTTTTGACTATCACTTTAACCTATGGTACTCCCTCATTTCGCTTCTACTTACAAGGAAGCAAGTAATAAGACAATTTGTGCTATTTTTTTCTCGATTAGCATGAAGTAATTAGAAGCATAACCTATTTACCCACAATTTGGTTCAGAGATGAAGAGAAAGTCATGTGAATAGAACACATCAGATTTTTGATAATAATTAACTGAAATCTGATGTGTTCCATTCACATTACTTTCTCTAATTGTTCTGCAAACAAACTATTCTTACAAAAAATATTCCTTTATCAACACCAACGTAACCGAGAAGAATATAAAGTATATAGAAGAATATAAATCTGATGTGTTCCATTCACATGGCATTCTCTACATCGCTGAAACAAATTATTGTTAAAAATAATGTTCCTCTATTTTCTTAATTAATCAAGTTAAACATTATCAATAATTTTCTTAATTACTTGCTTCCTTGTAAGCAGAATTATGGATTACGCTAGGCTAAGGCGACATTAAAATGTTTTATTGCCATTGAAATCCGTTTCTATCCGTTTACAACTTTCCGTGTGAGAAAAGTTTAAAATTTTCAATCTGAAATGAGTAACAAGAATATCTCAGAAATGTTATAATTCTGCGAAAAAAACGTATATGACATAAATTGTGTTTTAACGTGACCTACATTTTTGCGTAGTAAGCTTCTGTCTAAATGTTACGGTTTACCAGTAACATAAAATTCTGCAAAATTCATTCAGAATAGAGAGGTCTTTAGAGGATATTCCCAGAAAATTTAGGATAAACATTTTATTGGCTATACAAATAAATATATTTAATATACAGTATTATAATAGAAATTCATATAACATTCTCTACAACTCTGCAACAAATTATTGTTAAAAAGCTTATGTTTCTATTTACTTCATGCTAATCGAGAAAAAATTAGCCGAAATAGTCTTATTACTTGCTTCCTTGTAAGCAGAAGCGAAATAAGGGAGTATCATAGGTTAAAGTGATAGTTAAAAGCTGAAGTTTTAAAAGCTGAAGTTTTAAAAGCTGAAACCAAAAACAAGGCTTATCTAAGAAACGACCAACTCCACGAAAAAAATGTATATAATATAAAGTGTGTGTCTTAGGGTGCTCTACATTTTTTGTGTGGTAAGTTATTGTCCATGTATTACGGTTTAGCAGTTATGCAAAATTCCGTAAAATTCATCTACAATAAAGTAGTTTTCAGAGGCTATCCCTAGAAAATGCAAGATAAACATTTTATTTGTCAAGTAAATATCTTTAACATACAACTTTTTAATCAAAATCGTTATAGCCATTTTAATAAAATAAAAAAAAAATCGAAAAAAGTTCCATTTAAGTATAATTTGAGGTGGGGGAATTTTTTTCAAAATCTTCGTGTCGTATCCTTGGAAGATACGAAACTTAAATACCAAGTTTGGTATTCAACGGTCGTTTCGTTTTTGAGCTATTCTGTCCACAGACACACAGACAGACAGATAGACAGACAGACAAACACTGGCCTTTTTTTTAAAAACGTTTTTTTTTTTTTTTTTTTTTTTTTTTTTTTTGTATCCAGGGGATCCTAAAACTTTTATTTCCGGTGAAATGTCGGTATCGAATTTTTGGGTGGAATACAATACTTCCTCTATACACTGTGCACATGGTACGCGTAGAGAAAGTAAAAATCGCTACAGCCATTTTTGAGAAAATAAATATTTATGAAATGTTTTCCATGTAAGGGACAGTTGGAGGTGGGGAGATTTTTCTCAAAATTTACCTGGGAGATACTAAACTTAAATACCAAATTTGGTATTTTATCGACTTTTCTTTTTCAGTTATCGTGGTCACAGACGTACGGACCCATGGACATTCATACACATAGACCTTTTTCCAACGCTTTTTTTGGTTCAGGGGAACCTTAAACGTGTATTTCCGGTGAAATCTCGGTATCAAATTTCTGGGTGTAATGCAATATTTTCTCTATACACTATGTACATAGTACGTGTAGAGAAAGTTATAAGGGACTACAGTAGTCTAAAGCAATATTAACTCTGTAAAAGGAGAGAGATGAAACGAAAGATCACCACCCGTTTGAGCAAAGATTATGTAGCTTAAAATTGGAATAAATAATAGGGAAATGGATCGCTCTAAAAATAAATATATCTATGACATAAATTGTGTAGCCCGCCTAGGTAGTGTGGCGGTATTGTGGCTACCTCACATTCAAAAGAACGTGAATTTGAATCTCGTTAAGGGTGAGTTACCCGGATAAGGTTTTTCCGGGGTTTTCCTGATCTTGAGAAGACGAATGTCGAGTAACTTTAAGCTCCATGGACCCCGAATTCATTTGAGTATCACTTCATAAATTTCATTCATCGTCCGATATGACCATCCAGGTTAAATTTAGTTAAGATACAATCATATATTTATTCTATACTGAGATTTCAATGGAAATATATGTTTTGAGACCCTCTGAATTAAAAAAAATATTTTTAGAAAAATGTTCATGTGTGTCTATCCGTCTATCGGTGTGTGTACACGAAGATTTTGAAGGATATTCACCCACACCCAACTACCCTTTATATGAACAATTTTTCGAAAATTTTGATTTTCGCAAAAATGGCTCTAACAAGTTTGATTAAAATATCGCACATTAAAGATGTTTACCTGATAAATAAAATGTTTAGCCTTAATTTTCTGGGAATAGCCTCTGAGGATAGTTTTATTCTGATTGAATTTTGTGGAATTTTACATAACTGGTAAACCGTAAGTGACAGACAAAAACATACTTAATATAAAATATAATATACCGTGGCCCGCCTGGGTAGTGTGGTGGTAGCCTGTCTGCTTCACATTCGAAAGGTCGTGAGTTCGAATCTCGATTAGGGTGAGCTACTCTGATAAGGTTTTTTTCGGAGTTTTCACTTATCCTGAGAAGACGAATGTCGAGTAACTTTAAGTTCCATGGACCCCGACATCATTTGAGCATCATTTCACCAATTTCATTCATCGTCCGATATGACCAACCAATGACCAACCAGGTTAAAGGACGTTAAGCAACAACAACAACAACAAAAAATATATATATATACCTTGCTAAAACACACAATTTATATTATTTACATTATTTTCGTGAAATTGATTGTCTTTTAGATATTCCTTATTATTAGTTTTAGCTTTAAAATACTTCTACTGTTCTCATATAGGAATCTGTCAACTGCTGTCTATACAAACAAAGGAACTTCAGTCACATAGCAACCACCTTCTGACTATCACTTTAACCTATGGTACTCCTTTATTTCTTTTCTACTTAAATGGAAGCAAGTACTAAAAACATTTCTGTTAATTTTTTCTCGATTATAATAAAGTAAATAGAAGAATAAGCTTTTTATCAATAATTTGTTACAGGGATGTAGAGAAAATCACATGAATGGAACACACCAGATTTTTGTGTAGTTATTTGTCTTTTACTGTTTACCAATTATGCAAAAGTCATTCACAATGAAGAGGTATCCAGGGACTATCCCCAAGGATTCAGGATATTGATTATATTTGACATATAAAATCTTTAATATACAAAATTTCAATCAAAATCGTTAGAGACAGTTTTATAAAATCAAAAGTTTCGAAGATATTCCCTGTAAATGGTAGTTTGTGATGGGGAAATGCTTCATAAGATCTTAGTATCGCATTCTTTGACACCAAATTGAGATAGCAAGTTAGGTATTTAATTGACATTTCGTTGTTTAGTTATGGTATCTACAGAAGCGTGAATGCAAACGCACACACACCAAACACAGATGTTTAATTAAAATGATCTCTCTCTCTCTTTTTTTCTCTCTCTCTCTCCCTCTCTCTTTTTTACCTTCTCTATACGCACTATGCACATAGTGTATAGAGAAATTATTGCACTCCACCCAAAAATTCGATACCGAGATTTCAACGGAAATATATGTTTTAGGATCCCCAATATCCAAAAAAAGCATTTTCACAAAAAGGTCCGTGTGTGTGTGTGTGTGTGTGTGTGTGTGTGTGTGTCCGTGTGTCCGTGCGTCAGTGTGACCGTGTGTCCGTGTGTCTGTGAACAGGATAACTCAAAAACGAATGGTAAAATACCAAACTTGGTATTTAAGTTTAGTGTCTTCCAGGGATGCGACACGAAGATTTTGAGAAAAATCCCCCCACCCCCAACTACTCTTTACATGGAACTTTTTTCGAAAATTTTGACTTTCTCAAAAATGGCTCTAACGATTTTGATTAAAATTACGTATATTAAACATATTTACCTGACAAATAAAATGTATATCTTGAATTTTCTGGGAATAGCCTCTGAAGATCAGTTTATTCTGGATGAATTTTACTGAATTTCGAATAACTGCTAAACCAAAAAATATGGACAAAAACTTACTCCGCAAAAAATGTAGAGCACTTTAATACACACAATTTATGTTATGTACATTTTTTTCGTGGAAATCGTCGTTTTTGAGGCAATCCTTATTTTTGGTTTCTGTTATGAAAAACGTATACTTTTCTCATACAGGAACTTGTCAACTTCTATCCATATAAACAAAGGAACTTCATTGACATAGCAACCAGCTTTTGACTTTCACTTTAACCTATGGTTGTCCCTTATTTCGCTTCTACTTACAAGGAAGCAAGTAATAAGACTATTTCTGCTAATTTTTTCTGATTAGCATAAAGTATATAGAAGTATAAGTTTTTTAAGAATAATTGGTTGCAGGGATGTAGAGAGAGTCATGTGAATGGTACACATCAGATTTTTTAACCCCGGAGTCTTATCGAGACTCCGATGCTCTATTCCTCTTTTATTTTTTTTCCTTTTTACTTTTTCCCAACATTTCTTAGGTTTAGCTTCTAATACACACACACTTAAAACACACAACTACACATGCCCAAGGCGGGACTTGAACCCAGGATCCCCTGCGCCACGAAGCACCAAGACGCAGCACTTTAGCGAGCGCGGTCATGGGGACCGGCTCTTAGATAACAGGAGTTCTCAAAATATACAGGGTGTTTCAAAACGACACCAAACGAAGATGTGGACCTAGTTGGTCATAACTGCTTAATACGTGAATATAATTTTGAGCTCTAAACTCGGCACATACAAAAACTGCCATATAATCACCATGGATTAGGCAGTCATACATAATCAAAAAACACGTGCTTGGCTCACTCCAAGAGAGATGCCGGTTGGTAGCGAAGGTCAGAGTTGCGTGGTGTAGGCGTGGTATGATAGACACGCCGGCGCGGCACAGGTCACCTTAGTAATGGAAAACGTAGCATGTGGGTTTTGTTATGTGTTTCGTATAACACGTTCTGAGGTTGCTTACGTGGCGTATGACAACTGTTGTTTCTTCGCTGCCTAATCCCAAATGTTTGCGATTTTTAAACATACATAGAACTTTGAATAGAAGAATTTGAAAGTTGCGACATCAAGTTTTGGACAATTCAAAGTGTAAGCTAATCGACTGCTATCTTCGCTTGGTGTCGTTTTGAAACAGCATGTATACTTCCGGTTAAATCCCAGGATAAAAATTTTGGGTGGAATACAATACCTACATTTCTATCTATCTTGTACATATGCGTTAGAGAAAGTAAATGTATTAAAGTAAAACACTCTAAATATAGTGTAAAAGCTTGATCATTGGCCATCCCCCATCTTTTATAGTGATTCCTGTAAATTTTATCCTTGACTGTATTGTTCTACATTAATTACAAAGACTTCTGTTGAAGCGTAAACTGAATAATTTCTTAATTTTGTTTCTCTCTCTTGTAAGGTTCGGAAAATTCGAAGTCTGCCCGCTTTCTTTGAGCACCTGAAAAGCAGCTTACTGCTAACGTTTTCAATAAGCAACAAAGGCTTTTTGTTCTTGGAATGCTTTATTTTGGGGAAAACAGTAAGTTTAATATTTAATTCGTACACTTAAAATATCTTATGAACCTAAGGACATAAAGTGATAAATTACAGAATTTTAATTTTTATTTTCTCTACAGGCACTATGTACATAGTATATAGAGAAGGTGTTGCACTCCACCTAACAAATTCCATACCGATATTTCACCGGAAATATATATTTTAGGGTCCTCTGTACCCAAAAAAAGTATTTTCAGTAAAAGATCCGTGTGTGTGTGTGTGTGTGTGTGTGTGTATGTGTGTGTCCGTGTGTCCGTGTGTCCATGTGTCTGTGAACACGATAACTCAAAAACGAAAAGTCGCTAAAATACCAAACTTGGTATTTAAGTATAGCGTCTTCCAGGGATGCGACATGAAGATTTTCAGAAAAATCCCCCACCCCAAATTACTCTTTACATGGAACTTTTTTCTAAAATTTGGATTTTCTAAAAAATGGCTCTTACAATTTTTAAGTAAAATATAGTATATTAAAGATATTTACCTGACTAATAAAATGTATATTTTGAATATTCTGGGAATAGCATCTGAAGACTACTTTATTCGGAGTGAATTTTACTGAATTTTGCATAACTGCTAAACCGTAAGAAATGGACAAAAACTTACAACACAGAAAATGTAGAGCACATTAAAACACACAATTAATGCTGTATGCATTTTTTTCGTGGAGCTGTTCGTTTTGGAGATATTCCTTGTTTTTGAATTCAGCTTTGAAAAACTAAACTTTTCTCATTTAGAAATTTGTCAACTGCTGTCCTTACAAACAAAGGAACTTCATTCACATAGGAGCCAGATTATGACCATCACTTGAACCTATGGAATTCCCTTATTTCGCTCCTACTTACAAAGAAGCAAGTAATAAGACTATTTCTGTTAATTTTTCTGGATAACATGAAGTAAATAGAAACACAAGATTTTTAAAAATAATTTGTTGCAAAGATGTCGAGAAAGGCATGTGAATGGAACACAAGAGATTCTTTTGGTAGTTATTGTACTTAGAGTAAAAGTAAAAATGTTTTCAGTTTTGGAAACTGTATTACATGCTGACATTAAAAATAACCATAGCTAAAAATATGCAAATAAATGTAATTAATAAAAAACGTGACATTAACAGGCAGCTAACATTTGGATCATCTAGAAAATTCATGATTAGATTAATTTTCATCCCATTTTCTGTGGTATAATTATTATTCACATATTTATGTAGATAATGAGTGAAGGCCGTTATTGCTGAAATGGGTAAGCATTTATTTATAGCAGGCATTTACTGCAATTAAAAAAAACCTGTAAATACCAGGAAATCCTACTGAGCAAAATTTTGGCGTATTCGGAATGAATACAAATTTAAATATATAGCTTCACTCCCTAATGTGAACATACTTTCCTGGAGATTTATACATGACTGTGTAATTCATATAGCATTCCGCAACTGTCACAGCTGATATATACTACATATTTTGTGAATCAAATTTATGAGAAAGTGCAAAGGTTTGAATTATGTGATTAATTAGTTTTCGGAAGAATGAAAATGTGATTTTCGAGTCGCTAATTATTATATCTCAGATAAACAAGGTTTTCATTTATATACGGTCTGTGAAAATCACTTCAAACTTTATACCGATATTTAATTTATATAGGCTCTGTAAAAAATCACATCAAACTTTTACCGATATTTAATTTGTATATAGTCTGTGAAAAATCACTTCAGTTCTTTGAACCGATATTTATTTTGTATAGAGTCTGTGAAAAATCACTTCAGTTCTTTGAACCGATATTTAATTTGTATAGAGTCTGTGAAAAATCACTTCAAGTCTTTGTACCGATATTTAATTTGTATAGAGTCTGTGAAAAATCACTTCAGTTCTTTGAACCGATATTTAATTTGTATAGAGTCTGTGAAAAATCACTTCAGTTATTTGAACCGATATTTAATTTGTATAGAGTCTGTGAAAAATCACTTCAGTTCTTTGAACCGATATTTAATTTGTATAGAGTCTGTGAAAAATCACTTCAAGTCTTTGTACCGATATTTAATTTGTATAGAGTCCGTGAAAAATCACTTCAGTTCTTTGAACTGATATTTAATTTGTATAGAGATTAGTGAAAAAATCACTTCAGTTCTTTGAACCGATATTTAATTTGTATAGAGTCTGTGAAAAATCACTTCAGTTCTTTGAACCAATATTTAATTTGCATATAGTCTGTGAAAAATCACTTCAGTTCTTTGAACCGATCTTGAATTTGTATAGCGTCTGTGAAAAATCACTTCAATTCTTTGAACCGATATTTAATTTGTATAGAGTCTGCAAAAAGTCACTTCAAGTCTTTGTACCGATACTTAATTTGTATAGAGTCTGTGAAAAATCACTTCAGTTCTTTGAACCGATATTTAATTTGTATAGAGTCTGCAAAAAGTCACTTCAAGTCTTTGTACCGATACTTAATTTGTATAGAGTCTGTGAAAAATCACTTCAGTTCTTTGAACCGATATTTAATTTGTATAGAGTCCGTGAAAAATCACTTCAGTTCTTTGAACCGATATTTAATTTATATAGAGTCTGTCAAAAGTGCCTTTCTCTGATTTTCCATAAGAGTGTACTGAAAATTGTCTCAGAAATCCCTTTTCGCAACCTCTGTTCTTCGTTTTTGTTGCTCATCTTTGTCCACGTCTCGGATCTAGAGAAGTGAGTGCCCTTAGCTCATAAAATTTAAGGACTATGTCTGGTCTAACTCTTCCTATTAGGGCTTTCTTTATAGTACCCATCAGTTACTGGAGTTTCTGCAGTTTCATATCTAGATATCATTAAACTTACACTTTATTTTGAGTTCATTTTTTATAAAGATAAGAATATCCAAGAAGTACCGCATTCGAGAGGTCCTAAACTCAAATCTCGGTATTCTCGGTATTTTTTTCGTCAAGCTAAATGCCAAGTTGTGAATTTAATACTCGACTTAAAGTTCCACCTTCAGTCTAAAACAACAGCAAAACTGAAACTAAACTTTGTTACTTTCTCTGGCACGTATGTTTATACGATATACATAGTGTGTTGAGAAGCTATTTCACAACACTCAAAAATACTCGAGATTTCACCGGAAATATACACTTTGAGGTCTCCCGAGTCCGAAAAAGAATTTTAAAAAAAAATGTCTGTGTGTGGACAGCATAACTCAAAAAAGAAAGGAATATTTAATATCAAACTTGGCATTTTTCAACATTTTTCAATGCAACTCCCCACCACCAACTAACCTTTATATGGAAAAAATGTCGAAATCTTTTATCTTCTCAAAAATGGCTTTAAAGGTTTTAATTAAAGTACCGTGTATTAAAGCTATTTATATGACAAATAAAATGTACTTCCAGCATTTCCTGGAAATAGCTTCTGAAGACCTCTATTCTGGATGAATTTTGCTGAATTTTGCACACATTAAGACATAGATAAAAACTTGCTGCACAAAATGAAGACCTCGTTAAAGCGCATAATTCATGTAGTATATATTTTTTCGTGGATTAGACATTTCCGAGATATATTGGTTTCGGTTTTTAAATGCCATCCTAAGAAACTTATTTACACCACATGGCAAAGGGTTTAACCTAGTGTATTCCCTTAATTCCCTTCTACTTAGAAGGAAGCAAGTAATAAAGACAATTTCTACTCATATTGATCTCAATAGCAGCCCCCTAACCTCTAGCAATTTGAATGTCTGTTGCCACGAAGCGGTTTTCACAAACCATCACGTCACTCAATCAAGTTATCACACTTTCTGGGTATGTGGTTGTCCTTATTTTACTCTATTTGTCATTATATATAATTTTCTGACAATAAGGAACACAACTTTTCACCCTTTGCGATAGCGACCGTTAATGAACCGAAGTTTCAGCTCAGCTTTGTCAGTTAGTATGTGCTGCTTTTATAAAATGCTCCAGTATAAAGTAACCAAGCTCTCTCAAATCTAAAGAGCAACAATCCTTAGTTGCTTCATTCCTTGAAAGAAAACTAATATATAGGGATAGCATCTTGGGGACCCATAGTGAGACACATGCGAATACCAGTTGCATACCTACCGAGTAGAGAGCGACCTGCATTGGCAACTGCACGCGCCGCATGTATACAGGTGCTTCCACGCAGTGGTATACTATTCTGATTATTACAATACTGTTTTACAGCTAATTAATGTCTTTGATGATAGTGTCTGCTCTTCAAACAAGATTGTAGAAATCTGATGTGTACCATTCACATGACTTTCTCTATATCCCTGCAACAAATTATTCTTAAAAAGCTAATACTTCCATTTACCTTATGCTAATCAGAAAAAATTAGCAGAAATAGTCTTATTACATGCGTCCTTGTAAGTAGAAGCGAAAAAATGGACTATATTAGGTTAAAGTGATAGTCAAAAGCTGGTTGCTATGACAATGAAGTTACTTTGTTTATATGGATCGGAGTTGACAAGTTCCTGTATGAGAAAAGTATACGTTTTTCATACAGAAACCAAAAATAAGGAATGTCTCAAAAACGACGAACTCCACGAAAAAAATGTATATAACATAAATTGTGTGCTTTAATGTGCTCTATATTTTTTGTGTAGTAAGTTTTTGTCCATCTCTTATGGTTTACCAGTTATTCAAAGTTCAGTAAAATTCATCCAGCATAAACTACTCTTTAGAGGCTATTCCCAGAAAATTCAAGATATACATTTTATTTGTCAGGTAAATATGTTTAATATACGAAATTTTAATCAAAATCGTTAGAGCCATTTATGAGAAAATCAAAATTTTCTAAAAAAGTTCCATGTAAAGGGTAGTTGGGGGGACCTTTTTGTGAAAATGCTTTTTTTAGGATATTGGGGACCCTAAAACATATTTCCTGTGAAATCTCGGTATCGAATATTTTGGTGGAGTGCAATACCTTCTCTATACACTATGTACATAGTGCATATAGAGAAAGTAAAAATTCATATTTCCTGTGGATTGCATGAAGGATTGTAATTCAGATCTTTGAGATATATCTATGACAACTACACATATTTAGAAACATCGAGCATTAACATTTCTCGAGTCCTGGAAGCTGTGAATAAACTTGTACAAGCAATTAATCTAAGACCCGTGACACTTGTTTTAGACGTGTGAAGAATAAAGTGAAAACTGTGTTTGGAAAAAAAAATGTCGGATTTTCAATAATGCGTGAAATGCGAATGTACTACGAGGTGTTACTCGATGATGTGTCCGTTTCCGTTTTGCTCCAATCACCTTTTGTGTCGTGAAGCGAAGTTTTTCATAATATAAAGCTTGTTTACGTGCCAATCGCAGACGATTTACATTTGAGACGTTACGAATGTATGTTGTGCATTGTAATCTGTGTATCCTGAGAGCAAATGAAACAGATAATGACACAACAGAAATTGAATGCATGTAAATATTAAAATTGTTAGTTCCCGTAAATCAGTGGTATTTATGTTTGCCACCCACACAACCTCAATCGTCTTCCACTGCTAATAGAAGCATCACAGTCTACCACTGCAACATTTGCCTTCTATTAGTACCACTGCGCACACACTGCATCCAGACCAGAGCAGTTGGCAGGCTGAGGGCAGCCCGAGGTATGATAGACGTGTCCCTGTTCTCGGAGAGAACTTAACCACGTTCTGACGGGATTGTGGGTTTTTGCGACACGAAGATTTTGAGAAAAATCCCCCCATCCCAAACTACCATTTACATGGAACTTTTTTCTAAAATTTTGATTTTCTAAAAAATGGCTCTAACGATTTTGATTAAAATATCGTATATTAAAGATATTTACCTGACAAATAAAATGTATATTTTGACTTTTCTGGGAATAGCCTCTGAAGACTACTTTATTCTGGGTACATTTTACGGAATTTTGCATAACTACTAAACCGTAAGAGATGGACAAAAACTTACCACTCTACAAATGTAGAACACTTTAAAACACACAGTTTATATAATACACACTTTTTTCGAGGACTTGATTGTTTTTGAGATATTCCTTGTTTTTAGTTTCAGCTATAAAAAACATAATTTTCTCATACATGACTGTGAGAACTCGTGTGCATACAAACAAAGGAACTTCAGTCACATAGCAACCGGCTTTTGACTATCTCTTTAACCTATGGTACTCCCTTATTTCGCTTCTACTTACAAGGAAGCAAGTAACAAGACTATTTCTGCTAAATTTTTCTGATAAGCGTGAAGTAAACAGAAGTATACACTTTTTTAAGAATAACTTGTTGCAGGGATGAAGAGAAAGTCATGTGAACGGTAATCAGATTTTTCTAGTCGCGGTCCATAAATATTACCATGCTAGCTATATATACCCCAGGTCGCGGGTTCAAAACCGATGGAGGTCGATAGATTTTTTCCTCAGCATGGAAGAGAAGTAAAGGCGTTGGTCCCGTGTCGCAATTTACGGCGTGTAAAAGAACCACAAGCCTGCTAGAGATGCCTCTTAGCAAATTAAGCGGTCTTTCACGCCCAATTTAGAATGGGACCCTGAGAACTACAGTAGATAAAGAGCGTCCAAAAATAACACGCCATTTACATTTATGACATTTCCTAGACGCCCTCCATAAAGGTTACAATGCTAGCTATATATACCCCAGGTCGCGGGTTCAAACCCGGCGGAGGTCGATGGATTTTTACTTTCTCTATACTCACTATGTACATAGTGAATAGAGAATGTATTGCACTCCACCAAAAAATTGGATACCCAGATTTCACCGGAAATATATGTTTTAGGGTCCACTGTATCCAAAAAAAAGTATTTTCAGAAAAAGGTCCGTGTGTGTGTGTCCGTGTGTCTGTGAAACGATAACTCAAAAACGAAAAGTCGGTAAAATACCAAACTTGGTATTTAAGTTTAGTATCTTCCAGGGATGCGACACGAAGATTTTAAGAAAAATACCCACACCCCAAACTATCCTTTACATGGAACTTTTTTCGAAAATTTTGATTTTCTAAAAAATGGCTCTAACGATTTTGATTAAAATTTCGTATATTAAAGCTATTTACCTGACAAATAAAATGTGTATTTTGAATTTTCTGGGAATAGCCTCTGAAGACTACTTTATTCTGGACTACTAAACCGTAAGAGACGGACAAAAACTTAACCCACAAAAAATGTAGAGAACATTAAAACACACAATTTGTGTTATATACATTTTTTTCGTGGAGTTGATCGTTTTTGAGATATTCCTTTTTCTTGCTTTCAGCTTTGAAAAACTTATACTTTTCTCGTACAGGAATTTGTCAACTCCTGTGCATACAAACAAAGGAACATCAGTCACATAGTAACCAGCTTTTGGCTTTCACTTTAACCTATGGTACTCCCTTATTTCGCTTCTACTTACAATAAAGCAAGAAATAAGACTATTTCCGCTAATTTTTCTCGATCCGCATGAAATAAATAAAAGATAAGCTTATAACAATAATAATTTACAGAGATATAGAGAAAGTCATGTGAATGGAACACATCTGATTTTTTAGGTTGTAAATATCCTTAGAACGGCTTCTTTCGGAAAGGAAGTGGTTCCGTGTCCTAGATTTACGGCACGTAAAAGAACCTCAAGACTATTTACATTTTATCAAAATTCCTACCATCCATATCACTTGTATTTCATAACATATATTCACTTCCTCACACTCTGCCTGCCAATTCGTTCCAGGTTCTTCATTCTGTGGTTTCGTGCCGTTGGCTCCCCAACAGGTTTTTGACCTCTAGGCATATACTTATAAGTCCTAGGGTGGTGTCAGTTTATATATGGTGAGTGTAAATCGACTACGTTACGAAACGATATTAGAAAGGGTACATGCGTTTATTCATATTTCGCTGTCATAAAAGTAAATATTGTGTATTTATAAATCTGCAGCGTTAATAAACAATGCACTGTTTTAATGAGCTCTATGCACATACAGGAAAAATGCATATAGGCTGTTTAAATTGCCAGATATTCTGCCGGACTTGCACAATAAGGTGGCATTTAAACAACAGACTAACGCACAAAGGACGCTGTTATATAATATTGTGTTAATCACATAATACACCCGCTAATTGTAGAGAAAATATTACACAGTCATGTTCCTCATTTATTCTTTAAAGCAAAACCTTGTAGAACAATCTAATTTTAAGAACAACATTTTTAATTACTATGATTTAGCCTTCTGCGCTTTCGAGCTAATTACGCTGCGTGACCATTAAAGAGCCCAGAATGGCATTTAAAAAAATTACAGAAAATGTTTCAGCGTATGCGTTAAGAGCCTTTTAAATCTTATTTAAGTAAGCCTCTACTAGAGGGCTCTAGTGGTAAATGTTATGTGATTTTATAACGAGTTGCAAGAAAAATAACTGCTAAAAAAATCTGATGTGCTCCATTCACATGACTTTCTCTAGCTGTTTCCAAAAAAAAAATGCTCTTATTAAAAGAAAATTTTCATGGGTCCATTCACATGACTTTCTCTACGTCTCTGCAATAAATTATTGTTAAAAATCTCATTCTTCTATTTACTTAATGCTAATCGAGAAAAAATTAGCAGAAAGGGTATAATCGATAGTTAAATCTTTTAAAAACTGTTTGCTATGTGATTGAAGTTCCTTTGCTTGTATGGACAGAAGTTGACAAATTCCTGTATGAGAAAATATAAATATTTTAAAACTAAAACAAGCAATATCTTAAAAACGGTCAACCTCACGAAAAAATGTGTGTAATATAAATTGTGTTTTTTAACGAGCTCTACATTTTTGATGTGGTAACTTCTTGTCTATCACTTATGGTTTAGCAGTTATGCAAAATTCCGTAAAATTCATCCAAAATAAACTAGTCTTCAGAGACTATCCCCAGAAAATTCGAGATGTACACTTTATTTGTCACGTAAATATCTTTAATATACGAAATTTTAATCAAAATCGTTAGAGCCATTTTTGAGAAAATCAAAATGTTCGAAAAATGTTCCATGTAAAGGGCAGTTGGGGGGGGGGAGACATATCGCATATCGACAGCTTAGAAAACATAGTGCATATCCTTAGTTCCAGTCTACTTATGAGGAACTAAATAACAACATTCTGCTAATGTTTATTTCGATTTGCATGGTGTAGAAACAAGAATTATCTTTTGTAAGACGTTTGTTTTTAGAGTAGCTACAGAAAGTCATGTGAGTGTGATACATACTTTCTGGATTCAGGGGGACCCAAAATATGTAGTTCCGGTGAAATCTCGGTATCTAATTTTCTTGTGCATTACAATACTTTATAAGTAGGAAGAAAATAAGGGAATGCACTAGGCTAAAGTGATAGTCAAATGTTTTAAAAGGTGTCGTTTTGCGATTGTCATTGTAAATCGCTTCTTTGCTTGGCCAGGAGTATAGAACAAAATAAAAATGGTTTGAGAAAAGCATTAATAACTCACAATTGAAACTAATAACGAGGAATACCTGGAAAACGCTAAGCTCCACGAAAAAAATGTACATGGTATATCTTGTGCGTGTTAGCAAGATCTACATTTTTTGTACAGTAAGTTTTTGCCAGTCTCTTACGGTTTACTAGTTATGCCAAATTAAGCAAAATTCATCCAGAACAACAGGTCTTTAGAAGCTGTTACCAGAAAATTCAAGATATACATTTTATTTGTGATAGATATGGTTTTAATAAATAGCATTTTGATCAAAATCGTTGGAGCAATTTTAAGAAAAAAACAACATTTTCGAAACATTTTCCATGTAAACGGTAGTGAGGTGTATGGGTATTTTATTGAAAATCGTTTTACTTTCTCTAGCCCTGTATGTACAATGTACACAGAGATAGAGAAGTATTGTATTCCACCCAAAAATACGATACCGAGATTTCACCGGAAATACATGTTTTAGGAGCCCCTGAGTCTAAAAAAGCATTTTTAGAAACAGGTCCATGTGTGTGTGTCTGTGGACAGCATAGCTCAAAAAAGGCGTGATACCAAACTTGGTATTTAAGTTTGGTAAGTTGTAGAATACTCATACTTTTTCTTTTGTTCTACTCCTGGTCAAGCAAAGAGGAAATTTGCAATGAAAGTTTTGAAAACATTTGACTATCACTTTAGTCTAGTGCATTCCCTTAGCTCCAGTCTACTTATAAGGAACTAAGTAACAACATTTTGCTAATGTTTATCTCGATTAGCATGGTGTATAAAGAAGAATTATCTTTTGTAAGACGTTTGTTTTTGGAGTAGGTAGAGAAAGTCATGTGAGTGTAACAGATTTTTGGGATTCAGGGGGACCCAAAATATGTATTTCCGGTGAAATCTCTGAATCGAATTTTGTTGTGCATTACAATACTTTCTCTGTACACTGTGTACATAGTACGTGTAGAGAAAGTAATATAAGAATTTGAAAATTCAGGACAAGTATCCCATAGCCTTTTCTTGATGATAGTAATAATAAGCCACATTTTAATGAGGTACTGCATAAGGACTAAGCGTAAATGGATGGGTGATAGAAAAGTAAAGGCATTATCCGTAATTCTAAATTAACCAGCTCTCCTTTCTTTCGCCTTTAATTTCCACTCGACCTTCTACAGCAGCTTCACGAAGAAAGGGCCTTTTGAATATTTATGCCGCCAGGAGAGCAGCTTACTTAATCTTCTCCCTTCGAAGCCCTCAAGTCGATATTGTATTACAAAACCATTTTCCAGTCACTTTGTAGCGCCTCCCTATTAACTGCCTGTATGAGCATGCAGCGGGAGCGTTCATAAATAACTTTCTCCAGAGACAGAAAGAGTATGTGAAACTTTGTTCACTTTCTTAATTTCGATTTTTACTCTTTTTGCGAGCTCCTTACTAAAAGAACAAAAGATTGATTTACTGTATTAAGTTACAGCAAAGTAGCCCATCATGGAAATGCTCTCTTGGATGTTTTAAAACTTAAGTTTGCAGTTTGCCTTCTCGAAAGCACTAACCTCCTAACTCAAATTTAATACCATTCCTTATGCCTTTACTTCCCGCTACTTCCCTATTTCTTAAAGGGACAGCCTAGTGAAAATCCTAATTTCCATATTTTTACTTTCTCTATACGTACTATGTACATAGTGTATAGAGGAGGTATTGCACTCCACCCAAAAATTCGATACCGAGATTTCACCGGAAATAAATGTTTTAGGGTCCCCAATATCCAAAAAAAGCATTTTCACAAAAAGCTCCTTCTGTGTGTGTGTGTGTGTCCGTGTGTCTGTGTGTCCATATGTCTGTAAACACGATAACTCAAAAACTAAAAGTCGGTAAAATACCAAACTTGGTATTTAAGTTAACTATATTCCAGGGATGCGACAGGAATATTTTCAACGAAATCTCCCATCCCCAACTACCCTTCACATGGAACTTTTTTCGAAAATTTTGATTTTCTCAAAAATGGCTCTAATGGTTTTTATTAAAATTTCGTATATTAAAGATATTTACCTGACAAATAAAATGCATATCTTGAATTTTCTGGAAATAGCTTATGAAGAGTAGTTTATTCTGGATGAATTTTACTGAATTTTGAATAACTGCTAAACCATAAGAGATGGACAAAAACTTACTACACAAAAAATGTAGACCACGTTAAGACACACAACTTATGTTATGTGCATTTTTGTCGTGGAGTTCGTCGATTTTGAGACATTCCTTATTTTTGGTTTCTGCTATGAAAAACGTATACTTTTCTCATAGAGGAACTTGTCAACTCTTATCCATATAAACAAAGGAACTTCATTGACATAGTAACCTGTTTATGACTATCACTTTAGCCTATGGTAGTCCCTTATTTTGCTTCTACTTACAAGGAAGCAAGTAATAAGAATATTTCTGCTAATTTTTCTGATTAGCATAAAGTAAATATAAGTATAAGCTTTTTAAGCATAATTTGTTGCAGGGATATAGAGAAAATCATGTGAATGGTACATATCAGATTTTTAAAGCTAAACTTTCAAATTTTATATATTTATTGCATTTGTTGATTATAGTCTCAATTTAATTCATCTTTTCCAAATAGTTTCTGCTTTATTAATTTTTACTTTCTCTAGCCCCCTATGTACAATGTACATAGGGATAGAGAAGTATTGGATTCCAGCAAGCATTTACAGAAACAGGTCCGTATGTGTGTGTGTGTGTGTGTGTGCGCGTAGCATAGCTCGAAAACAAAAAGACAGTTAAATTCCAAACTTGGTATTTAAGTTTGGTGTCTTCCAAGGATGCGATACGAAGATTTTCAAAAAAATCCCCAAACCTCTAACTACCCTTTACATGGAAAAATTTTCGAAAATTTTGTTTTTCTTAAAAATTCCTCTAACGATTTTGATTAAAATACCACATATTAAAGGCATATCTATCACAAATAAAATATATATCTTGAATTTTCTGGGAATAGCTTCTAAAGACCTGTTTATTCTGGACGAATTTTCTTAATTTTGCCTAGCTAGTAAAATGTAAGAGATAGACAGAAACCTACTACGCAAAAAGTGTAGGTCTTGTTGGAATACACAAGTTATGTCATATAGTTTTTTTCGTGGAGCTTATCGTTTTCGAGGTATTTCTTCTTATTAATTTCAGTTGTGAAGTACTTGAACTTTTTTTCAAACGGGAGCGTCCGTTTTTCTTTTGTTCCGCTCCTGGCCAAATAAAGAAGCAATTTGCAATGACAATCGCATAACGACAGCTTTTAAAACATTTGACTATCACTTTAGCCTAGTGCATTTCCTTAGTTGCAGTCTGCTTATAAGGAACTAAGTACTACAATTCTGCTAATATTTATCTCGATTAGCGTGGAGTTGAAAGAAGAATTAACTTTTGTAAGAAGCTTGTTTGAAGAGCAGCTAGAGAAAGTCATGTGAGTGTAACACACCAGATTTTTACTTTCTTTACACGTACTATGTCATAGTGTATACAGGAACTATTGTATTCCACCTAAAAATTTGATACCGAAATTTCGCCAGAAATACATGTTTTAGGATCCCCTGAATCCAAAAAAAAGCATTTTAGAGAAAGGTCCGTGCGTGTGTGTGTGGGTCTGAGGACAGCATAGCTTAAAAACAAAAAGACAGTTAAATGCCAAACTTGATATTTAAGTTTGGTATCTTCCAAGGATGCGATAGGAAGATTTTCAAAAGAATCCCCCCACTCGTAACTACCCTTTACATGGAAAAAAATTTCTAACATTTTGTTTTTCTTAAAAATGGCTCTAATGATTGTAATTAAAATATCGTATATTAAAGATATTTACTTGACAAATAAAATGTATATCTTGAAGTTTCTGGGAATAGCCTCTGAAGACTATTTTATTCTTGATGAATTTTGCGGAATTTTGCATAACTGCTAAACAGTAAGAGATGGACAAAAACTTACTAAACAGAAAATGTAGAGCAGATTAAACCATACAATCTATGTTATATACTGTTTTTCGTGGATTTGATCGTTTTTAAGATATTCCTTGTTTTTAGTATCAGCTTTGAAAAACTTACTTTTCTCATACAGGAATTTGTCAATTCCTGTTCATAGAAACAAAGGAAGTTCAGTCACACAGCAACAGCTTTTGACTATCACTTTAACCTATGGTACTCCCTTTTTTGTTTCTGCTTACATGGAAGCAAGTAATAAGACTATTTCTGCTAATTGTTTCTCGATCAATATGAAGTAAATAGAAGCATAAGTTTTTTAACAATAATTTGTTACAGAGATGTAGAGAAAGTCATGCGAATGAAGCACATCAGATTTTTTCTTTGACGCAAAATCATATTTCAGATTAAAAGCATTCATCCAAGCACTCAATTCAAATCAGAACCGACAGAATGAAGATGGCTGATGGAACAGTGAGGTAACTGAAGACAAACGTCTGTTATTTCTTCGTCTGCAGACGGCAGCATGCCTGCATGTTCACATTAATGGCAAGGAGTGAAATATCGATGAAACGCCAGCTGCTATGTTAATTGCATGACTAAACCGTCCCATGTCCATGAAAATCCCTTCCAAAATTTCCAGAAAATTCAAGATATACATCTCATTTGTTTTTCAATATACAATATGTTAATCAAAATCGTTAGAGACGGTTTTCAGGAAATTAAAATTTTCGAACAAAGTTATTTGTAAAATATAGTTGGTGGTGGGGGGATTTTCTTGTAAATCTTTGTGTCGCATCCTTGGCAGATAATGAAATTAAATACCAAGTTTGGTATTAAACGGCCTTTACGTTTGTGAGCTTAGCTGTCAACAGACACATACACGCCGTGGCCGAATGGTTAGACCACTCGCCTCTCAGGTTCCATCCCAAGCGACCGCATATGAGATTTGTGGTGGACAAAGCGGCGCTGGGGCAGGTTTTCTTCGGGTTCTCCTCTTTTCCTCGCCATAGCATTTCACCGGTGCTCCATCTTCATTCATGTATCACCAGTGTCACCGCCTGCGGTGTCATAAGTAGTTAAAGCGGGCGTTAAACACCACAAACAACAACAAATGGACCTTTTTCCAAAAATTCTTTTTTTAGATTCTGAAGGATCCAGAATATGTATTTCCGGTGAAATCTTAGTATCGAGCTTTTTGGGTGCAGTACAATATCTTCTCTGTACACTATATTTATAGTACATGTAAAGAAAGGAAAACAATCTTGAATATTTGGTTTGAATGTAATACTTTCGTTATGTACGTGATGGATAAAGTAAAGAGAATTTAATTTTAGTTTTATTACCATTCTTCCTTATTTAGCTCAGATTTTGATTAAAATCTCTTATATTTAAGATATTTACATGGTAAATAGAATGTATATCTTGAATTTTCTGGGAATAGCCTCTGAAGATGTATATTCTGGGTGAATTTTGCGAAATATTGTATAACTGGTAAACCGTAAGAGATAGAGAAAAACTTAAACAAAAAATGTAGATTACGATAAAATAGAGAATTTATTTCATTTGCCTTTTTTCGTGGAGTTGATCATTTTTGTATGTTCCTTGTTATTGGTTTCAGCTTTGAAAATCTTACACTTTTCCAGCCTATACAAAGAAACGGACTTTAAGCCCATAGCAACCACATTTTGAAACATATGATCGACAATTTAGCTTAGTGTATTCCCTTATATTTCTTCTACATATAAAGGAACTAAGTAATAAGTGTTTAAGCATTAAACACATGTAAGAATACGCTTTTTAACAATAATTTGTTACAGAGATGTAGAGAAAGTCATGTGAATGAAGCACATCAGATTTTTTCTTTGAGCCAAGTAATGCAAAAACATATTTCAGATTAAAAGCATTCATCCAAGCAGCAATTGAAATCAGAACCGACAGAATGAAGATGGCTCATGGAACAGTGAGGTAACTGAAGACAAACGTCTGTTATTTCTTCGTCTGCAGATGGCAGCATGCCTGCATGTTTACATTAATGGCAAGGAGTGAAATATCGATGAAACGCCAGCTGCTATGTTAATTGCATGACTAAACCGTCCCATGTCCATGAAAATCCCTTCCACGCAGGCAGGATTCATGCAGTCGTCTGGAAGCGGCGCTTTTCACCCTCGAAATGAGATTGATCTCGCACCTGAGGATAAAATAGAACTTTTTATTGCCGTGTGACAGATACCAGGCAACACGTACGCGAAGCTCGTTAATTAAATTATACAGCAAATGCTACTCGTGCGCAAATCAAAATGTATTTGTCACCCGACGTCTATTTTTGTAAAATATCCACGCCACTGATTTATCCTCTACTCGGATTCGAAAGGCTTAATTCGGTACACAGTGAATTTGTCGACTCTGCGGTGCCCTTTTATTACTTGAGTGCATGTACTTCACTGCAGTGTTTATACACTTTCCTTTTTATCTCGTACCTGACTGCGTTTTACTTTCTCTACACGTACTAAGCACATGGAGTATAGAGAAGGTACTGTAATGCACCTAAAAATTCCATACCGAGATTTCACACCCTTAATAAAAAAAAAATCTAATGTGTTCCATTCACATGACTTCCTCTACATCTCTGTAACAAATTATTGTTAAAAAGCTTATCCTTCTATCTACTTCATGCTACTTAAAATAAATCGACTTCCGTGGTATAATGGTTACAGTGCTAACTTCATATCCCAAAGTCGCAGGTTCAAACCAAGTGGATGATTTTTTTCGGGCTTAAAAATCCTTAGTATGGCTTCCTACGCAAGGGAAGTAAAGCCGTTGGTCCCGTGTCATAGATTTACGGCACGTAAAAGAACCTCAAGCCTGATAGAAAGGCCTCTGAGCAAAATTAAGCGGTCTTTCACGCCCAATTTAGAATGGGACGCTAAGAACCACAGCAGTTAAAGAGCGTCTAATCAAGATAAACATTACCAGATATATATGCGTAAGCTTTCATGGCCGGTGTCCATGGTTTTAAAATTTAAAAATTTCGGGCTGTTTTGCCGTGGTCTGTAGGTTAAAATATGTTTAGTTAAAATATTTCTACCTAACGTTTCGTCCCTGTCTGTGAGGGACATCTTCAGAGGCAATGCACTCACGTCGCTAACTCGGAAAGAATTACATCAGTGCGGGTTATAGCCAGTATATATCCTCGGGCACTGCTAGGCGGGGTCAAGTGGACAGGTTCTGGTTTGTTTATTTGGCCTGGAGGTTGCGGAGCTGGGAAAGTATAGGGAACCAGGTGGAGTTTAATTTAAGTCCGTCTTTGTTGAAGTTGTTGGTGTTCTTATAGATCTCAATGGCCTCTCTGTACAAACGGGGAAAATAATTATTAGTCGTAGCTATAACCTCTACCTTATCATATTGGATACGGTGGTCATCCAAAGATAAAACATGTTGTGCCACGGCTGATTTTTCTGTTTGTCCGAGGCGGCAGTTTCTTTAATGTTCTGTAATGCGTGTGTTAATGCTACGCTTTGTAGTGCCGATGTAAACTTGGCCACATGTGCACAGGATTTTGTAAACACCAGACTTTGAAAGTGGATCGAGTCGGTCTTTAGCTGATTTGAGGTACTGTTTTATTTTAGTTGTCGGCATGTATATAGGTTTCACGTGTTGTTTCTCTAAAATCTTGCCGATACGATCAGTTATGTTTTTTATATATGGCAAGAATACTTTATTTTTATATGTCGGTGCCTCCCTAGGTCTGGTGTTGATCTTTCTGGGACGTATTGCTCGATCGATATCCTTTTTTGTGTACCCATTATACAGTAGCGTCTTTTGTAGATGTTTTAATTCTTGTGGTAAATGTTCCGGATCACAGATTCCTTTAGCTCGTTCCACTAGTGTTTTGATTACGCTTCTTTTCTGTTTGGGATGATGGTTGGATTGTTTACTAAGATATCGGTCCGTATGGGTAGGTTTTCTGTACACTGCACACGCGAATCTTCCGTCGTTTTTCCTAGTTATCAATACATCGAGAAAAGCAATCTGACCGTCGGACTCTAGTTCTTTTGTAAATTGGATGTTTGCGTGTTGGCTGTTCAGATGATCTAGGAATTTCTGGAGTTCAGCTTCTCCGTGAGGCCATATAGCGAAAACGTCGTCAATGTAACGAAGCCAAACGGACGGTTTTTTAGTCGCAGTTGCCAGTGCATGTTTTTCAAATCGTTCCATATACAAATTAGCTACCACAGGTCCAAGAGGATTACCCATGGCAACTCCGTCTTTTTGTTCGTAGTAATCGTTGTTCCATCTAAAATACGTCGTGGTGAGACACAGCTTAAAAAGGTCGTATATGTCTTGCGGGAACAACTCGTCGATATGTTGACGGGTACCATGGTAAACAGCGACGTGATGTCGAAGCTGACGAGAATATCTGCGGGGTCACATTTTAGATTGCGTATTTTCTGCGTGAAATGGTAGGAATTCTTTATGTGAGTTTCTGAATTACCGATGTGTTCTTGTAATAACGGAGTAAGATAACGAGAGATAGTGTATGTGGGTGATCCAATGGCGCTGACTATGGGACGTAATGGTACATTCTTTTTGTGAATTTTCGACAATCCATATAACCTTGGTGCCATGGCTTCTGAATGCAATAAGCTTTTCTTAGTTTCCTGTGGTATGGATGGCGAATTCCTGATCATCTTATTTGTTTTATTTAAAATGGTAGAGGTAGGATCACGTGATCTCTTGTTGTACATCGTAGGGTCCAATAGTTTCTTTGCGGAACATTAAGACAAAGGCATGTGAACTGATCACATCAGATTTTTTAAGAATAGTTTATTACAGACTAGCTACAAGAAGAGATGTGCATAGAACTCATAGTTTTACTTTCTCTACTCAAAATATGTACAGAGTGTGTAGAAAATGCACTGTATTGCTCCCCCAACTACCCTTTATATGGTTTTCTCAGCAATGGCTCTAAAGATTAAGGTATCGTATATTAATATATTTACACGACAAATAAAATGTATATCTTGAATTTTCTGGGAATAGCCTCTGAAGACCTCTTTATTCTGGATGAATTTTACGGAATTTTGCATAACTGTTAAACCGTAAGAGATAGACAAAAACTTACCGCACAAAAAATGCAGAGCACGTTAAAACACACAATTCATGTAATATGTATTTTTTTGTGGAGTTGATCTTTATTAGATTTTCCTTGTTTTTGGTTTCTGCTTTGAAAAACTTATACTTTTTTCTTTATCTATACGTATTATGTACATAGTGTATAGAGAAGGTATTGCACTCCACCCAAAAATTCGATACCGCGATTTCATCAGAAATATATAAAACTTGGCATTTAAGTTTAATATCTTAAAGGGATGCGACATGATAATTTTGAGAAAAATCCCCCACTTCTATCTACCCTTTACATAGAATTTTTTTCTAAAATTTTGATTTTCGCGAAAATGGCTCTAATGATTTTCATTAAAACATCATCTATTAAAGATATTTACCTGACAAACAAAATGTATATCTTGCATTTTCTGGCAATAGCCCATGAAGACTACTTTATTCTGGACGAATTCTACGGAATTTTGCATAACAGCTAAACCGTAAGAAATGGACAAACACGTACTATACAAGAAATGTAGAGCACGTTAAAACACACAATTTATGTTATATACATTTTGTTCGTGGATTTGATCGTTTCTGAGATATTCCTTGTTATTGGTTTCACCTATGATAACTTACTTTTCTCATATAAGAATTTGTCAACTCCTGTCCATACAAACAAAGGAACTTCAGTCACATAGACACCAGCTTTTGATTATCACTTTAACCTATGGTACTCCCATATTTCGCTTCTACTTACAAGGAAGCAAGTAATAAGACTATTTCTGCTAATTTTTCTCGAATAGCCTAAATTAAATAGAGGCATAAGGGCTTTATCAATAATTTGTTGCACAGATGTAGATAGAGAAAGTCACGTGAAAGGAACACATCAGATTTTTCGTAAGGTTGGATGTTTTTGAGATATGTCTTGTTATTGGTTTCAGTTTTTAAACTTTTCTCACACGAGAGTTTGTCAACTCCTAGCCAAACAAACAAAGGAATTTCAATCAAAAGGTTAAAAAACTTGACTATCGCTTTATCCTATAGTAATCACTTATTTCCCTTCTACTAACAAAGAAGCAAGTAATAACACTATTTCTGTTAATTTTTGTCGTGAATTTAACAATAATTTATTATGAAGATGTAGAGAAAGTCATGTGAATGGAACACATCAGATTTTTAAGCAATCTATTCACCTATTATAAAATCACTAAAATCATAAAATAATTTCCCTTTCTTCATTTTACACAGTTATGCAAATGCGTCTCGCCATTTGCTTGCTATCTCTGCTTTTTAATTTTCCGCTCCCGTTGCTGGCTTGGAATTTTCCACTTCTTTGCTTCATGAAAGCCAAACTCGGTCTCGAGTTTTATTTGGGTCTCTTTAACATCACATTTTCCTTGATCGCACAAACTTCTCGTAATTTGAATTTAAGTAGCTGCAGAACAGACATCTAGCTGTTGTAGGAGACGCCCTAGCTAGCTTACTTATTCATTTATTTTATTGTTATATACCTCTTAGCCGTTTACCTCACAATAATTTTAAGGGCACGCAATAAGTGCTTAGAAAATCCAAGAGATTACACTCGTAACATTGAAAAAAAATCTGATGTGTTACACTCACATGACTATCTCTAGCCGTTCTACAAACTTCTTACATAAGATTATTCTTCTTTCTGCACCTTGTTAATCGAGCTACTCATTAGCACAATGTTCTTATTACTTAGTTCCTTATAAGTAGGAAGAAAATAAGGGAATACAATAGGCTAAATCGATAGTTAAATGTTTTAAAAGCTTTCGTTATGCGATTGTCATTACAAATCGCTTCTTTTCTTGGCCAGGAGTAGAACAAAAGAAGAACAGACACTCCCGTCTGTGAAAAGTATAAGTACTTCACAACTGAAACCAATAAGAATGAATACCTCGAAAACGGTAAGATCCACGAAAAAAATGTATATGACGTAAATTGTGTATTTTTACAAGGTCTACATTTTTTGTATAGTAAGTTATTGTCTAACTCTTACGGTTTATTAGTTAAGTTATGCCAAATTAAGCAAAATTCATTAAGAATAAACAGGTCTTTAGAAGCTATTCCCAGAAAATTCAAGATATACACTTTATTTATTAGGTAAATATCCTTAATATATGATATTTTAATAAAAATCGTTAGAGCCATTTTTAAGTAAATCAAATTTTTAAAAAAAAGTCCCATGTAAAGGTTAGTTTGGGGTGGGGGGATTTTTCTCAAAATCTTCGTGTCGCAACGCTGGAAGATTGTAAACTTAAATACCAAGTTTGGTATTTTAGCCTCAGTTCGTTTTTGAGTTATCGTGTTCACACGGACACACGGACCTTTTTCTGGAAATGTTTTTTTTTTGGATACAAGGGGTCCTAAAGCATGTATTTCCGGTGAAATCTCGGCATCGAATTTTTGGATGGAATACAGTACTTCTCTATCCCCATGTACATTTTACATATGGGGCTAGAGAAAGTAATAAAAATTAATATTTAGTAACCGTCATCTCTTATTAGATAGCAGTTAAAGTTTCAGCTATATCCATCACGTGGTTTCGTTCCCGTGTGCGAATGAATCAACAATCTTGTGTGTATCTAGAAAGGTGAAAAAAACAATACAAATCTGATGTATACCATTCACATGACTTTCTCTATATCCCTGCAACTAATTATTCTTTAAAAGCTTATACTTCTATTTACCTTATGCTAATCAGAAAAAATTAGCAGAAATAGTCTTATTACTTCCTTCCTTGTAAGTGGAAGAGAAATAAGGGACTACCATAGTGATAGTCAAAAGCTGGTTGCTATGTCAATGAAGTTCCTTTGTTTATCTGGATCGGAGTTGACAAGTTCCTGTATGAGAAAAATATAAGTTTTTCATAGCAGAAACCAAAAATAAGGAATGTCTAAAAAATCGACGAACTCCACGAAAAAAATTTATATAACATAAATTGTGTGTTTTAACGTGCTCTACATTTTTTGTGTAGTAAGTTTTTGTCCTTTTCTTATGGTTCATCAGTTATTCAAAGTTCCGTAAAATTCATCCAGAATAAACTGCTCTTCAGAGACTATTCCTGGAAAATTCAAGATATACATTTTATTTGTCAGGTAAATATGTTTAACATACGGAATTTTAATCAAAATCGTTAGAGCAATTTTTGAGAAAATTGTAGTTCCATATAAAGGGTAGTTGGGTTTGTGGAGATTTTTCTCAAAATCTTCGTTTCGCATCTCTGGTAGATTCTAAACTTAAATACCAAGTTTGGTATTTTGCCGAGTTTTCGTTTTTGTTATCGTGTTCACAGTCACACGGACACACACACGGACCTTTTTGTCAAAATGCTTTTTTTGGATATTGGGGACCCGAAAACATATATTTCCGGTGAAATCTCGGTATCGAATTTTTGGGTGGAGCGCAATACCTTCTCTATACACTATGTACATAGTGTGTATAGAGAAAGTAAAAGCGGGTTCCATGCTGTGATTAAACACTTTTTTTTTTTTTTTTAAATATTTAACACGGAAATAGATAAAAGCCGAGTTGGTTGAAGTTCATGGCACATCTGCTCCTGAGTTTGCAGCTCTTTACAATTGGATAAATGAATTTAAACGTGGCCGTACATCCACAAATGATGAACATCGTTCCCGACGTCCATTAGAAATGACTTCCTCTAAAATGATTAACAAATTCCAGGATGTGGTTTTCAGTGATCAAGAATCAAAGTTGGCAAAATAGTAAAAGGCCATAGGCATATCACAACGTACAGTGTTCATTTTGCTCAATTTTGTACCAAAAATTAGGTCTGACAAACGTCTCGACCGCGTTTGCTCCCAGTGTAGAATAAAGGCAAACGTGTGATCGATTGCGGTAGTTGGTTTCCCACTTTTCCGTCGCAATCCTGACGAGTTTCTGCGTCAATGGCGTGTTATTTTTATGGACGCCCTTTAACTACTCCGGTTCTCAGCGTCCCATTCTAAATTTGGCGTGAAAGACCGCTTAATTTTGCTTAAAGGCCTCTCTATCAAGCTTGAGGTTCTTTTACGTACCGTAAATCTAAGACACGGGAGCAACGGCCTCCCTTCCGAAGGAGGCCATGCTAAGGAGTTTTACACCCGAAAAAATCCATCGTCCTCCGCCGGGTTTGAACCCGCGACCTTGGGTATATGAAGTCAGCATTGTAACCATTACATCACGGAGGGCGACTTCTGCGTCGATATATAACTATGGATGAAACATGGATTCACTACTACACCTCAGAAACATAAGATTTTAGGTTTCAGGGGTCCCAAAATATATATTTGCGGTGAAATCTCGGTATCGAATTTTTGCTTGGAATGCAATACTTTCTCTATACATTATGTACATATGTAGTGAGTTTATAGAAAGTAAAACTATGCTAATTATACATCTTTAGGTCACAGAAATACAGGAAGACCTAAAAGATCACCAACAGACCCGAGCCATGAAGTTGATAATGATGATGAACATATCAGAGTTTTGATTCGTGTGGACCAGTGCCTGCTGGATTCACTGCAGTTCCATGACTCACCACATTGATGTACGTATAATAATGGCGTTTCCCAAATAAAAGCAACTAGCTGACAGCTATATGCTGTGCACTGCTGCACAAATAGTTATAATAGCGGTCTGCTGCATTTAAACGGAACGCTGAACACCACCAGTTGCAAATGAAAACCCTCACGGTTATCGCAACCCAGCTCTACGATATTCACAATTCTACCTCTCGTTACAAATAGCGGGAATACATGGGCTCGAATAAAAACACTCTAAAGAGCAAGGATAATCATCCACTACCGTACTAGCCTCATATAGCCAAGGTCGCGGGTTCAGACAGATAGATACGCACACAAATGAATATTAAAATGCTTTTTTGGATTGTGGGATACCAAAACATGTATATCCAGCGAAAACCGGTAACCAATTTTTGTTGAAATAAAATACATTCTATAGCTGTACATTTCAAATAGGCAGGACAAAGTAAACATTGATAGCCAAAAACACCATATTGGAAATAATCTCAAAATTAAAATTTGGTAAAACATATATTGACCTCTATTTAACAGTCCTATGTGTGTTTGTGTGTGTCACTGTATGGGTCTTTGTGTATGTGGTGAATGTGTGTGTCTGTGTGTGTCTGTGTGTGAGCTAGGAGGAGCTTTTTACCTTTATCTTTAAATTTTTTATTTTTTCATTTGGGTTTAAAATTTTCTTTTAAGGGCTTAGTTAAGTAATAAAGTTAATAAGGGGCTTCTGTATGTGTCAGTGTATGTGTGTCTGTGTGTGTCTGTATGTGTCAGTGTATGTCTGTATGTGTGTAAGTCTGTATGTGTGTAAGTCTGTATGTGTGTCTGTGTGTGCCAGTATGTGTGAGTATGTGTCAGTATGTCTGTGTGCCTGTATGTGTGTCTGTGTGTGCCAGTATGTGTCAGTATGTCTGTGTGTCTGTATGTGTGTCTGTGTGTGCCAATATGTGTCAGTATGTAAGTCTGTATGTGTGTCTGTGTGTGCCAGTATGTGTCAGTATGTCTGTGTGTCTGTATGTGTGTCTGTGTGTGCCAGTATGTGTCAGTATGTGTCAGTATGTCTGTGTGCCTGTATGTGTGTCTGTGTGTACCAGTATGTGTCAGTATGTAAGTCTGTATGTGTGTCTGTGTGTGCCAGTATGTGTCAGTATGTCTGTGTGTCTGTATGTGTGTCTGTGTGTGCCAATATGTGTCTGTGTGTCTGTATGTGTGTCTGTGTGTGCCAGAATGTGTCAGTATGTCTGTGTGTCTGTGTGTCTGTATGTGTGTCCGTGTGTGCCAGTATGTGTCAGTATGTATGTCTGTATGTGTGTCTGTGTGTGCCAGTATGTGTCAGTATGTAAGTCTGTATGTGTGTCTGTGTGTGCCAGTATGTGTGAGTATGTGTCAGTATGTCTGTGTGCCTGCATGTGTGTCTGTGTGTGCCAGTATGTGTCAGTATGTCTGTGTGTCTGTGTGTGCCAATATTGTCAGTATGTCTGTGTGTCTGTATGTGTGTCTGTGTGCCAGTATGTGTCAGTATGTGTAAGTATGTCTGTGTATCTGTATGTGTGTCCGTGTGTGCCAGTATGTGTCAGTATGTATGTCTGTATGTGTGTCTGTGTGTGCCAGTATGTGTCAGTATGCGTCAGTGTGTCTGTGTGTCTGTATGTGTATCTGTGTGTGCCAGTATGTGTCAGTATGTTTGTGTGTCTGTATGTGTGTCTGTGTGTGCCAGTATGTCAGTATGTCTGTGTGTCTGCATGTTTGTCTGTGCGTGCCAGTATGTGTCAGTATGTCTGTGTGTCTGTGTGTCTGTGTGTGCCAGTATATGTCAGTATGTCTGTGTGTCTGTGTGTGCCAGTATGTGTCAGTATGTCTGTGTGTCTGTATGTGTCTGTGTGTGTCTGTGTGTGCCAGTGTATGTCAGTATGTCTTTGTGTCTATATGTGTGTCTGTGTGTGCCAGTATGTGTCAGTATGTCTGTGTGTCTGTATGTGGTCTGTGTGTGCCAGTATGTGTCAGTATGTCTGTATGTGTCTGTGTTGCCAGTATGTGTCAGTATGTCTTTGTGTCTATATGTGTGTCTGTGTGTGCCAGTATGTGTCAGTATGTCTGTGTGTCTGTATGTGGTCTGTGTGTGTCTGTGTGTGCCAGTGTGTGTCAGTATGTGCCAATATGTCTGTGTGTCTGTGTGTAAGTCTGTATGTGTGTCTGTGTGTGTCTATGTGTACCAGTAAGGGTCAGTATGTGCCAGTATGTGTCTGTATGTGTTTCTGTGTGTGTAATGGAGTGGTATTCCACTCTACGGTAGTGGGCTTATCGTACGTCAGGCCCCGGGAGGAAGGATGAGATGAGTGTAGTTTGAGAGGGCGGCCGATATCCGGACAGGGAGATAACTGTCATAAGTGGTCACTAAAAGTTCACAAGCAGTTCATCTCAACGCGAAGAGCGCAATGAGCCACCGCAGTCCGCAGACAATCACTAACGCCATCCCGCCGCCGAAAGCTGTATTTCCAGAGCAGTCACCTCCACGAAATGGCGCCTCTGCCGCAGTCCTCGTTACACTTACAACGCATGTAGAGGTTGGGATGTAATGAGGGGGTAGGAAATTCGGGGGAATACAGAATCCTATCCAGCATTCCTCTAGCAACACCGGGAAAAATCCCGGGTCAGAGAGATCGGTTGCGGGAAACCGATCCTACGACCTTCTTAATGCCAATCCAAGACGAAACGTCTGAGTTAATTAGTTGGGAAGTTACCAGCTGTTCTACGTAAAGAAGAATTTAAATATGATTTTCTTTTCAAGCAAATCTTGTACCAAAATGATAGCAATATAAATGGAGTTTTATTTATGGACGCTATTTAACTCCTGTAGATCTCTGCGTCCCATTCTAAATTGGGCGTGAATGACCTCCCAGAGGCCTCTCTATCAGGCTTGAGGTTCGTTTACGTAAATTGGGCGTGAAAGACCTCCCAGAAGCCTCTCTATCAGGCTTGAGGTTCTTTTACGTAAATTGGGCGTGAAAGACCTCCCAGAGGCCTCTCTTTCAAGTTTGAGGTTCTTTTACGTAAACTTACGACACGGGACCAACGGCTTTACTTACCTTCCCAAGGAAGGCATGGGGAGAATTTTTACGCTTGAAAAAAATTCATCGTCCTCCGCCGAGTTTGAACCCGCGACCTTGGGTATATGAAGTTAGCATGGTAACCATTACACCACGAAGGTGACCTATACCTAACTATCCTTTACTTTGAATACACTGCTTTTATAAAAAATGGCTCTTAATGATATGTTTTAAATTGCAACATTTTAAATATATTTTTATGACAAGTGAAACGTATATCCTGAATTTTCTAGGAATAGAACTTTTCATTCTGGATGAATTTTGTATATGACCTAAATGGTAAGAGATACACAAAAACTTACTAAAGAAAAAGTATGTATCATTAAACCACACAATTTAGTAATAAATGTTGGTAGATTTTACCTGTTTTTGAGATATTCCTTGTTATTTGTTTCAATTTTAAAAAACTTAACGTTTTTCAAGCGGAAAGCCCATTTTCATTTCATCTCGTTTTTTTTACTCCCGATAATGTGAAAGAGAACCGAATTTCAATTCTTTGGCATCACGACCGTTTTTTAAAATATTTTTTCAGCTCGCTTTAGCTTAAAGTATTCCCTTTTTCTCCTTTTACTCACAAGGAATCAAATAATACGACTATTTATGCTAATTTTTGTCTCGATTAGCATGAAGTAAATAGAAGCATAAGCTTTTGTAAGGCAAATTTGTTTGTGGAGAACCTAGAGAAAGCCATGTGGATGAAATACATAAGATTTTTACTTTCTCTACACGTACTATGTACCTTGAATATACAGAAGGTATTGTATTCCACCCAAAAATTCGATACCGTTCACCGGAAATACAGGTTTTGAGTCCCCTGAATCCAAAAAAAACATTTTTGGAAAAAGGTCCACGTGTGTGTGTGTGTATGTGTCTGTGTATCTGTGGACAGCATAGCTAAAAAATGAAATGACCGTTCTATACGAAACTTGGTATTTAAGTTTGGTTTCTTCCAAGGATGCAACACGAAGATTTTCATGAAAATCGCCCCCCCACTCCTAACTACCCTTTACATGCAACTTTTTTCGAAAAGTTTGAGTATATCTAAAATGGCTCTAACATATTATACGTTTATTAAAGATAGTTTCCTGACAAATAAAATGTATATCTTGAATTTTCTGGGAATAGCCTCTGAAGACTACTTTATTCTGGATGAAGTTTATGGAATTTTACATAACTGCTAAACCGTAAGAGATGGACAAAATCTTGCCAAACAAAAAAATGTGGAGCACTTTAAAACACACAATTTATGTTATATACTTTTTTTTCGTGGAGCAGATCGTTTTTAAGCTATTCCTTGTTTTTGATTTCACCTTTAAAATACTTATACTTTTCTCATACAGGAATTTGTCAACTCCTGTCCATACAAACAAAGGAACTTCAGTCACATAGCAACCAGCTTTTGGCTGTCACTTTAACCTATCGTACTCCCTTATTTCGCTTCTACTTACAAAGAAGCAAGTAATAAGAATATTTCTGCTATTTTTTTTTTCTCTATTAGCATGAAGTAAATAGAAGCATAAGCTTTTTAATAATAATCTGTTGCAGAGATGTAGAGAAAGTCACGCCACTGATTTCTCCTTTACTTGGATTCGAAGGGCTTAATTCGGTCACACAGTGAATTTGTCACACTGCGGTGCCCTTTTATTACTTGAGTGCATGTACTTCACTGCAGTGTATAAATACCTACCTGATTGCATTTAGCCTTTTCTATGTACATAGTGTATGGAGAAGGTGTATTGCACCCAAAAATCGATACTGAGATTTCACCGGAAATAGACGTTTGATGGTCCGCTGTAACCCAAAAGGAGCATTTTTAGAAAAAGGTCCCTCAGTGCGGTTCGTGTGTCTGTGAACACGATAATTCAAAAACGAAAATTCAGCAAAACACCAAACTTGGTATATAAGTTTAGTATCTTCCAAGGATGCGACACGAATATTTTGAGGAAATTAAATATTAAAATATTTACACAAGAAATAAAACATACGTTTTGAATTTTCCGTAGGTATAAAAGAAATAGGGGCATGCACTAAATTAAAGCGATAGCAAAATCTTTTAGAACTGGTTGCCATTTGAATCCGTTTCTATATAGGATCAGGGGTGGAAAATACCAGTATGACAAAAGTTTAACTATTTTAAAAGGAATATCTCGGAAATGGTCAGTCCGAGGAAAATATGAATATGACCTGACTTGTTTGTCTTAACGAGATCTATAGTTATTGTGTGGTAGCTTTTTTACTTTCTCTATACGCACTATGTACATAGTGTATAGAGAAGGTATTGCACTCCACCCAAAAATTCGATACTGAGATTTCACCGGAAATATATGTTTTAGGGTCCCCAAAATCCAAAAAAAGCATTTTCACGAAAAGTTCCGTGAGTGTGTGTGTGTGTGTGGTCGTGTGTCCTTGTGTCCGTGTGTCAGTGTGTCCGTGTGTCAGTGTGTCCGTGTGTCTGTGAACACGATAACTCAAAAAATGAAAAGTCGGTAAAATACCAAACTTGGTATTTAAGTTTAGTATGTTCCAATGATGCGACAAGAAGATTTTGAGAAAAATCCCCCCACCGCAAACTAACCTTTACATGGAATTGTTTTCGAAAATTTTAATTTTCTCAAAAATGGCTCTAATGATTTTGATTAAAATTTCGTATATTAAAGATATTTACCTGACAAACAATTTGTATGTCTTGAATTTTCTGGGAATATCCTCTGAAGAGTAGTTTATTCTGGATGAATTTTACAGAATTTTGAATAAATGCTAAACCATAAGAAATGGACAAAAACTTAACGCACAAAAAGTGTAGAGCACGTTAAAACACACAATTTATGTTATATACATTTTTTTCGTGGAGTTGGTCGTTTTTGAGACATTCCTTGTTTTTGGTTTCTGCTATGAAAAACTTACACTTTTCTCATACAGGAATTTGTCAACTCCTGTCCACACAAACAAAGGAACTTCAGTCACATAGCAACCAGCTTTTGACTTTCACTTTAACCTATGGTACTCCCTTATTTCGCTTCTACTTACAAGGAAGCAAGTAATGCTATTTATTTCTGATTAGAATGAAGAAAATAGAAGTATAAGGTCTTTAATAATAATTTGTTGCAGAGATGTAGAGAAATTAATGTGAATGGTATACATGTTTTCTATCTGTTACCGTTTACCAGTGACGCAAAATACAGCGAAATTCATAAAGAAAGAAGTATTCAGAGGATATTCACAGAAATTGCAAGATATACATGTATAGGTCATATAAATATCTGTATTGTACAGAATTTCAATCAAAGTCGTTGAGCCACTTTTGAGCAATTTTTCGAAATGTGTTCCATGTAAAGAATATTTAGAGCTTGGGGTATTTTCTTTAAAATCTTCGTGTCGCATTCTTGAAAGACAGTGAACCTTAATATAAAGTTTGGTATTTTATAGCCTTTTTGTTTTTGAGCTATGCTGTCCACACACACACTCACACACACACAAACGTTTTTCCAAAAGGTCTTTTTCTGGACTCAGGGGACCCTAGAATATATATTACTCTTGAAATCTCGGTATCGAATTCTTGGGTAGAATACAATACCTTCTCTATTCACTATGTGCATTCTACATGCGGGCTAGAGAAAGTGGAAATGCTTTTCCTGGATAAAGGAGACCCTAAAACGAGCATTTATAGTGAAATCTCTAAATTGAATTTTGGGTGGAATGAAATATCTTCTCTACTTATATTCTGCATATGTGGTTGATATAACAACAAACTCATTAATTAAATGAATACCATTGAAGTCGCACTGTATCGCCAACTTATAACGAAAAATATTTCACTTTTATAGCAGTAAGTATGAACAAATATCTTGGAAACTAATTTATATCGAAGACAATTAGAAATATTTCTTGTTCTCCTTGGTAATTATCTCACTCACTTGCATGGATTGCGTTTTGACGCTGTGAATTGAATTTACTGAGTGTAGAACCTTACGTAAACTGAACTCTTACTCCTCCATTTTCTTGAGTCTTCATGCATAAATGTAAGAGACGGTGGCTTGCATCTTAAATTGTTATAAACTAAAAAATCTAAAAAATCTAATGACTCTCTCTACATCTCTGCTACTAGATATTGTTAAAAAACTTATGTTTCTATTCACTTCATGCTAATCGAGAAAAAAATCAGCAGAAATAGTCATATTACTTGCTTCCTTATAAGTAGGAGCGAAATAAGGGAATACCATAGTCTAAAGTGATAGTCAAAAGCTGGTTGCTATGTCACTGAAGTTCCTTTGTTTATTTGGATAGGAGTTGACAAGTCCCTGTATGATAAAAGTATACGTTTTTCATAGCAGAAACAAAAATAAGGTATGTCTCAAAAATGACGAACTCACGAAAAAAGAGCACATAACATAAATTGTGTGTTTTAACGTGCTCTACATTGTTTGTGTAGTAAGTTTTTGTCCATCTCTTACGGTTTAGCAGTTATTCAAAAGTCAGTAAAATTCATCTAGAATAAACTACTCTTCAGAGGCTATTCCCAGAAAATTCAAGATATACCCTTTATTTGTCAGGTAAATATCTTTAATATACCAAATTTGAATCAAAATCGTTAGAGCCATTTTTGAGAAAGTCAAAATTTTCGAAAAAAGTTTCATGTAAAGGGTAGTTCGGGTTGGGGGGATTTTCTCAAAATCTTCGTGTCGCATCCCTGAAAGATACTAAACTTAAATACCAAGTTTGGTATTTTACCGATTTTTCGTTTTGAGTTATCGTGTTCAGAGACACACGGACACACACACACATGGACTTTTTTCTGAAAATACTTTTTTTGGATACAGGGGACCCTAAAACTTACATTTCCGGTGAAATCTCGGTATCGAATTTTTTGGTGGGGTGACCTCCTCTGTACACTATATACATAGCAGGTATAAAGAAAGTAAAAAACAAATGCACTTTCAATGTTGTTATCACATGTAATTCAAATTTATATTTTTCTCCTAATCCATTAGTATGAAATACTTTCACCTAGTGGAACTTCATTTTAACCTATAGTACTCCCTTATTTCGCTTCTACTTACAAGGAAGCAAGTAATAAGACTATTTCTGCTCATTTTTTCTTATTAATATAAGGTATATAGAAGTGTAAGCTTTTTAAGAATAATTTGTTGCAGGGATATAGAGAAAGTCATATGAATGGAACACATCAGATTTTTGAATAGTAGTTACATTTTAAGAGTTCTAAGTTGCTGGAAGAATACCTCGCAGAGGGTTGGGTCTGAAGAGAATCATGTGGTGGTTTCATCCTTGTCTTTTAGCTTACCTCTTGCAAGAGAGTTCTACACAAAGACCAACAGTAAAACGTAAACATTGCTTCCTTCCAATTGTCTCCATATCAGAAATGTCCTTTTGGAATCTTTCTCCATGTTCATCAGTGACAGCTCTGCAACTAGGAGAGAAGAAATCCAGGTGGGAGTGGAGAAAATAGATGTAAAGGGACATGTTGCATTCAAGGTTGTGGTATTTTTGCAGGAGCACTGTCACCAATTGAGTAAATTTATCATCTCTTTTGATGTCTTAAAATCCACTCCCTTGAAGACTTCCTAAGCTTCCTTTTCTTTCCTGTATAAACTTTGGTCAAATGCAGGATCCTTTATAAGTTCTCGAACTTGTGGTCCGACTAAAATACCTTCCTTAGCTTTTGCATCACTTAATTTCGGAAATTTCCCTCTTATGTACTTAAAGGCCGTGCTTCTTGGTTCATACCTTTGACAAAATGTTTCATAACCACAGCAAAAGCCATAAATCGTTTCTTATTTTTCAGCCATTCTCTGAACATGAGTTGCAATATACGAGCTAGTCCAGAAAGTAAGTTCCGTTTGGTAAAAAAAATTAAATTGTGTACAGATACAGAATAATTATTTATTGCACAAAGTTCTACAACTCTTAAACTACTTTTCCACATAACAGCCGAAATTTTGCAGGCATTTGTCATAGCGTGGCACAAGTTTTTGTATACCTTCTTCATAAAAGTTTGCCGCCTGTTGCTCAGTAAGAATCTTTGGTACCCAACGTGAGCAAAGTTTACGAAATTTCAGTTTTTCGGTAACAATTTCATGAATTAGTGATCGTGAGCTTTGGGGAAATTCCATAGCGAGAGCTTGCGGTTTTCCTGCATCTTGTCATCAATCGCGTGAACCAGTTCTTCTGTAACCAAAGATGGACGCCCACTTCTTTCTTCATCGTGCACTTCACTACGTCCTTCATTGAACTGTGGGACCCATCTTCTCACCACTGAATCACTCATCGCATTTTTTCCGTAAACTTAGCAAATTTGCCGATACATTTCAATTGGTTTCACCTTCCTAGCATTCAGAAAACGAATCACAGACCGGATTTCACAAGCGGCGGGATTTTCAATCAACACCGATATTGTAAACAAACAAAACAAAGCGTATGTAGCTGACAGCGATCTCAAAAAGGCGCACGTTTTTTCTCCTTGATACAGAATGTCTACCGCGCATGTGTGGAACTGCGATCGCAGCGCTGCAGCGGAGATAAATTGAAACGTAACTTACTTTCTGGAAGTACCTCGTATATATGGAGCCCAGGACATCGTGGTTTCCTAATTTCATACCTAAATAATGCTAAAATAAGAACTGAAGAACTGAAGCTGATAGGGGTCTTCACAAGAGGCTTCGGATTGCGTTTCTGTGAGGAAAATTTGATTTCACCACAAATGCAGCATAAGTTATTCTCCATATTTTCATATTTTCTGGCATTTTTATAAATTTTACACTACAAAAGCACTCTCAAACAAGAAATTCTACTTAAATTACGGCAGAAACTATATGAAACTCACAGTCATAGCAACGGTATCTATGTTTATGAACTGCAAACAGCTTAAGAGCATTTGTGTTTTGTTATTGGACCGGTGCGGCAACTTCCAAAACAAAATTTTGGCCAAACTCAAAATGTTGATATAAAAAGGAAATGTCATTTTATCTCGAAAACAATAGCCAATCTGTCATTTTTATGGTGACTTCTTAATTCAGCAGCTGGAAATACGTGATAATTAACAATTTTTGAGCCCGAAACATTTTCATTGTTGGCCGGTGTAATGGGTCAGATTTTAACACTGGCAAGATAGGACATTCCGACTCTCCTTAAGGGTGAACACATAATAGGAAGGCATAAACATAGGAGTCGATGGCTTGCGTGTTGGATTGTTCTCTGTTCTCGACATAATTAACTAATAAAATATGCACTGTACCATGAAGAGAGAAAATCCCCGGTGTTACGGGTTTACACACGGGCACAAAATCAAGCGATTTGTGGAAGACAATATTATAGAAGTGCACTGAGTCCAGACATAGGAGTCGATGGCTTGCGTGTTGGATTGATTTCAGTTCTCGACATCATAATTAACTAATAAAATATACACTAAACAAGGAAGAGAGACAATCCCTATGTCATGCGTTTACACACGGGCACAAAATCAAGCGATTGGGGGAAGGCAATATTATAAAAGTGGACTGACTCGAGACATAGGAGTAGATGGCTTGCGTGTTGTATTTCTTTCTGTTCTCGGTATAATTAGCTAAATTAATCTGATGTGTTAAACTCACATGACTTTCTCTAGCCATTCATTCTAGAAAACTTCTTACATAAGATTATTCTTCTTTCCTCATCTTGCTAATCGAGGTACTCATTATCACAATGTTCTTATTACTTAGTTCTTTATAAGTAGGAAAAAAAGTAAGGGAATACACTAGGTTAAAGCCATAGTCAATTGTTTTAAAAACTGTCGTTATGCGATTGTCATTAAAAATCCCTTCTTTTCTTGGCCAGGAGTAGAACAAAGAAAACCGCACACTTCCGTCTGAGAAAAGTATAAGTACTTCACAACTGAAACTAATAACAATGAATATCTCGAAAACTGTAAGCTCCACGAGAAAAATGTATATGACATAACTTGTATATTTTAACAACACCTACATTTTTTGTATAGTAAGTTTTTGTCTATCTCTTACGGTTTACTAGTTATGCCAAATTTAGCAAAATTCATCCAGAATAAACAGGTCTTTAGAAGCTATTGCCAGAAAATTCAAGATATACATATTATTTATGAGCTAAATATCTTTAATATAAGCTATTTTAATCAAAATCGTTGGAGCCATTTTTAAGAAAGTCAAAATTTTCGAAAAAGGTTCCATGTAAAGGGTAGTTTGGGGCGGGGGGATTTTTCTCAAAAGCTTCGTGTCGCATCCCTGGAAGATACTAAACTTAAATACCAAGTTTGGTGTTTTACCGACTTTTCGTTTTTGAGTTATCGTGTGCACAGGCACACGGACACACACACATACTGGCCTTTTTGTGAAAATGCCTTTATTGGATACAGGGGACCCTCAAACATATATTTCCGGTGAAATCTCGGTATTGAATTTTTGGGTGGAATACAATACTTCTCTATCCCTGTGTACATTGTACATACGGTGCTAGAGAAAGTAAATATATGCACTGAGCAAAGATGAGAGGTAATCCCTGGTGTTAGGAATTTACATACGGGCAAAATATCAGGGGAGTTGGTGACCCCTAGTGTTAACTCTGATAATGACGATGGTTTTAAAACTAGCAGCAACTTTATTATGCTCCCTTTTAATTAGGTATGGTAGAGTGAAGTCAGTGTGCCCTGAAAGCAAGACTCCACAATTTGATATGTTGAAAGAGTATGCTGTGAACATTGAGAGGCAAAAAAAAGCTCGCAGAATATCGCTCAAAGCGACAAAACAGACCTGTGTCCACAGTGAAGCGCTCTGTAAATATCTACGCCGTGAAAAATACTCATTACCAACAAAGTCTTTTGTGAGACGCTCATGCAGAAAATTATGTTCGCTTCTCCCTTTTCTAGAGCGGGCTATTTATCATGGCTTTTTGCCTTGCACCCCCTGATCTCGACAACAGTCCTTTGTTTACACAAATAAAGGTCGACAAAGTCATCGCGTCGCATCACTGTGATGGAGTCGTTAAATAAGGGGCCAGCGGAGTGCAGACCCGCCGTGATATTTAACCAAGCTTTTTATAAACACACACACAAGTTAAAACGAGCAACGGGAATTATCGCAACAAAAAGTTTCTTCAAACTACAGCGCGAAGCAAGGTTTAATTGTCTTGCTTAATCAACCAATGAGGTCTTTTTACTTTCTCTAGCCCCGTATGTACAATGTACATAGGAATAGAGAAGTATTGTATTCCACCTAAAAATCCAATGTCGAGATTTGACCAGAAATGCATGTTTTAGGACATCCTGAATCCAAAAAAGCATTTTTAGAAACAGGTCCGTGTGTGTGTGTGTGTCTATCTGTCTGTCTGTCTGTGTCTGTGGACAGCATATCCCAAAAACGAAAAGGCAGTTAAATACCAAACTTCCAGGGATGCGACACGTAGATTTTGAGAGAAATCCCCCCACCCCCAACCACCCTTTACATGAAACATTTTTCGAAAATTTTGATTTTCTAAAAAATGGCTCTAACGATTTTGATTAAAATATCGTATATTAAAGATATGTACCTCAGAAATAAAATGTATATCTTCTATTTTCTAGGAATAGCCTCTGAAAACTACTTTAAACTGGGTCAATTTTACAGAATTTTGCATAACTGCTAAACCGTAAGAGGTGGACAAAAACTTACCACAAAACAAATGTAGAGCACCTTAAAACACACAATTTATGTTATATACATTTTTTTCTTGGAGTTGATCGTTTTTAAGATATTCCTTTTTCTTGGTTTCAGCTTTGAAAAACTTATACTTTTCTCATACAGGAATTTGTCAACTCCTGTCCACACAAACAAAGGAACATCAGTCACATAGCAACCAGCTTTCGGCTTTCACTTTAACCTATGGTACTCCCTTATTTCGCTTGTATTTACAATAAACAGAGGAATAATACTATTTCTGCTAATTTTCCTCGATTAATATGAAATGTGGATTTGATCCAATAAGATCCTCACGCTTACCTTTCTCTTTACGATTCCTTTTAATTGCCATTATTTTTTTAACTTTTGACGTTGAAATTGCATTAATTCTACCAATAACTATTATTTTAACTAGCTCAAACATAACAATATGAATAATTACAAGAATTAATAAATAAAAGATTAGCTTATTAACAATAATTTGTTACAGAGAGATAGAGAAAGTCATGTGAGTGTAACACATCAGATTTTTACTTTCCTTGCACTTACTATGTAGATAGTGTATAGAGAAGGTACTGTGTTGTACCCAAAAATTCGATACCGGGATTTTACCGGAAATACATATTTTGGGACGCCCTGAATACAAAAAAAAATGTACTTTCTATATACGCACTACTGCACAATGTATAGAGAAAGTATTGTATTGCATCCAAAAATTCATACCGAGATTTTACTGGAAATATATATCTTGGGACTTCCGAAAAAATAAAATTGCTTTCTCTACACGTACTATGTGTATAATGTGGCTTTTTTTTTTTTTTTTTTTTTTTTTTTTTTTTTTTTTTTTTTTAAGCTTAACGTCCTTAAACCCGGTTGGTCATATTGGACGATGAATGAAATTGGATGCTAAAATGAAATCGGGGTCCATGGAGCTTTAAGTTACTCGACATTCGTCTTCTCAGGATAAGGGAAAACCCCGAAAAAAATACCTATCCGGGTAGCTCACCCTAAGCGAGATTCGAGCTTACAACCTGTTGAATGTGAGGCAGACACGCTACCACCATACTACCCAGGCGGGCTAGAAAAGGTATTGTATTGTACCCAAAAATTCGATACCGGGATTTCAAGGGAAATGTATATTTTGAGACCCCTTAAATAATAAAAAACAAAACATTTTTACTTTCTGTATACGTACTATGTACACAGTGTATAGAGAAGATATGGTATTGCACACAAACATTCTACACCTAGAATTCACGGAAATACATGTTTTGAAACGCCCTAGAAAAAACATTTCTACTTTCCGTACACATACTACATACATAGTGTATAGAGAAGGTATTGTAATGCACCCAAAAATTCGATATCGAGATTTCACCAGAAATACATGCTTTGGGACGCACTGAAAACAAAAATAAAAAAAAATTAATTTCTCTACACATACTATTACATAGTGCATAGAGAAGACATTGTATTTAACCCAAAAATTAGATGCCCTGATTTCACATGAATCCCCCCCAAAAAATAACAAAAAACGCTTTTATTTTTTCTACACGTACTAAGCAAATAGTGTATAGAGAAGGTATTGTATTGCACACGAAATTTAGATCCCAAGATTTCACAGGAAATAGATATTTTAGGACCCTCGGGTTCCAAAAACAAAATTGTCATCCTTCGAGGTGTAATGGAAACCATGGTAACTGTATATACCCAAGGTCGCAGGTACAGCCCCGGCGGAGGTCAATGGAATTTTTTCGGGTGTAAAAATCTTTAGCATGGCTTCCTTCGGAAGGGAAGTTGCTCCCGTGTCGTAGATTTACGGCACGTAAATGAAACTCAAGGATGATAGAGAGGCCTCCGAGCAAAATTAGGCGGTCTTTCAGGCCCAGTATAGAATGGGACGCTGAGAACCACAGCAGTTAAAGTGCGTCCATATATAACGCGTCATTTATTTTTACATTTTCCAAAAAAAACAAAAAAAACTTTTCTCTATATGTATTATGTACATAGTCCTATAGAGGAGGTATTGTGTTGTACCCAAAAATTAGATATCGAGGTTTCATCAGAAATACATGTTTCGGGATCTCTTGAATAAAAAACCACATTCTTACTTTCTCTATACGCAATAAGTACATAGTGAATAGAGAAGATATTGATTTGCACCCAAAAATACATACCGAAATTTCACCGTAAATACACGTTTTGGAACCCCCTGATTGCCACCTCCTCTAAAAAAAGAATTTTACCTTCCCCATACTTACTATGTACATGGTGTATAGAGAAGGTATTGTATTGGACCCAAAAATTCACACCGAGATTTCACCGGAAATACATATTTTGGGACTCCCTGAACCCAAAAGAAATATTTTTAGAAGAATATCTTTGTATGTCTAATTCTGTTTCTCAGCATAGCTCATAAAATACTTTCTCTATACGTACTATGCATATAAAGATTCCAAGTCGAAATTTCACCGGAAATACACATTTCAGGACCCCCTAAACCCAAAAAAAGTATTTTTAAAGAATGTCGTTGTATGTGTGTTTCTGTTTCTCAGCATAGCTCGTAAACGGAAATTCCGCTATACACCAAACTTGATATTTAAGTTTTGTATCTGTGAATAGGAATTTAAATTTATTATCCACTGAAATGGTGTTTCAAGACATCCGCTAGACAGTCTAAATTACAAAACATATTTAACAAAGTGATAAGACAAACCATAAATGTTCAAAATTCATTTTTAGAATTTATAAGATATAAACAGAGTATTACGGGCATGTCTTTAGAAGACAAAATTGCCAAAACACGTTTTAGAATTAAACCACCTGAAAGCCTAAGACGTGGAACGTGTAAGACTAAAATGGATAAGGAGTATTGAAAGGGGAATGACGGAGTTAGGTCTAGTTGAATTTGTTTGGGAGGGTAGAGAAGAGTGGCGGAAGAAGATAAAAGCTTAATCTTTGGATACAGGAAGATGTTTTTACTTTCTGTACATATACTATGTACATGGTATATAGAGAATGTATTGTATTGCTCCCAAAAAATTGATACCGAAATTTTACTGGAAATATATTTTTGAGACCCCCTGAATCCAAAAATAAGCGTGTGCCTGTGGGCAGCATACCTCGAGAACGAAAAGAACCAAACAGTGGTATTTACGTTTAGTATCTTCCTCGGATGCGAAGAATTTCAAGAAAATCCCCCAATCCCAACTACCCTTTATATGGAAAAAAATTCAAAAATTATGATTTTCTCTAACAATGGCTCTAAAGTATCGCATATTAAAGATATTTACCTGACAAATAAAATTTATATCTTGAATTTTCTGGGAATAGCCTCTGAAGACTACTTTATTCTGGATCAATTTTCCATAACTGCTAAACCATAAGAAAAAGGCAGAAACTTACTACACAGAAAAGAGCTTATTAAAACACACAATTTATGTTATGTACATTTTTTTCGTGGAGTGGATCGTTTTTACTTTCTGTATATGTACTCTGCACATAGTAGATAGAGAAAATATTGCACTCCACCCAAAAATTCGTAACTGAGATTTCACCGGAAATATATGTTTTAGGGTCCCCTGTATCCAAAAAAAGCATTTTCAGATAAAGGTCCGCGCGTGTGTGTGTCTGTGTGTCCGTGTGTCTGTGAACACGTTAGTTCAAAAACGAAAAGTCGGCAAAATACCAAAGTTGGTATTTAAGTTTAGTGTCTTCCAGGGATATGACACAAGATTTTGAGAAAAATCAACCACCTCAAACTACTCTTTACAGGAAAAATTTTTAAAAAACGTTTGATTTTCTAAAAAAAATGGCCCTAACGATTTTGATTAAAATATCGTATATAAAAGATATTTACCTAACAAATAAAATGTATATCTAGAATTTTCTGGGAATACAACACAAAAAATGTAGAGCACGTTAAAACACACAATTTATGTTATATACATTTTTACCATCATGAAACTGATCAATTGGCCTACCAGTGGTCCCAGGATTTTTTTGAAAATCTTCGTGTCGTTTCCTGGGAAGATATCAAACTCAAATTCCAAGTTTGGTATTAAACGATCTTCTCGTTTTTGAGCTATGCTGTCCACAGACATATTGACACACCCGCATACACAGACCTTTTTCTAAAAATCTTATGTTGTACACTCACATGCCTTTCTCTATATCTCTGCAACAAAATTGTTAAAAGGCTTATGCTTTTATTTACTTCATGCTAAACGAGAAAAAAATTAGCAGAAATAGTCTTATTACTTGCTTCCTTTGTAAGTAGAAGCGAAATAAGGGAGTAGCATAAGTTAAAGTGATAGTCAAAAGCTGGTTGCTGTGTGACTGAAGTTCCTTTGTTTGTATGGGCAGGAGTTGACAAATTCCTGTATGAGAAAAGTGTAAGTTTTTAAAGCTTAAACCAAAAAACAAGGAATTTTTAAAAAAAACGATCAACTCCACCAAAAAATGAGCTCTACATTTTTTGTGTAATAAGTTTTTGTCGATATCTTACGATTTAGCAGTTATACAAACTTCCGTAATATTCATTTAGAATAAAGTAGTCTTTTGAGGCTATTCCCAGAAAATTCTAGATGTACATTTTTTTGTCAGGTAAATATCTTTAATATACCGTATTTTAATCAAAATTGATAGAGCCATTATTGAGAAAATTAAAATTTTCGAAAAACGTGCCATGTAAAGGATCGTTGGGGTGGGGTAATTTTCTTAAAAATGTTGTGATACATCCTTGGTAGATACCAAATTTAAATACCAAGTTTGGTATTAAACGGTGTTTTAATTTTGAGCTATGCTGTCCACAGACACATACACGCTTACACGGACCTTTTTTCTAAAAATTCTTTTATTGGATTCAGGGGGACCCAAAACATGTATTTCCGTCAAATCTAGCTATCGAATTTTCGGGTGCATTACAATACCTTCTCTATACGCTATGTATATAGTACGTGTAGAGAAAGAAAGAGGTGAAGACTTTCAACGGTGTGTTTTACTCCACGTTTTTCTGTCATTTGTGGTCTCTACGTATTTATTGGCTGAAGAGACGTTCTCATTGGTGCACTGAAAAACGTCGGCGAGTTCCCAGAATAATCAGTGCGTTCTCTGGGAGGTTTCTATAAACAAAGATAAAGCGCATGTTAACATTTCAATAGCACTGTAATACAACCATTTTGAGTGTATTTTTTTCTCAGTTTGTTCAAGTGAATCTATTTCAAATTGATAATTCTGTATCCCTTATGCTTACACGTAGTATTATATCATCATACACTCAGTTTCATTTATAAATATACGTAATTTATTCTAGAGCTTCAATGTTTACAGTTTAAAATATGCAAACATATCTTTCCTCTGGCAAACTAGTAAACAAACCCATCAAGCGATGTTGAATTTTCATGTAATTCACAGTTTAATTAAGCATTTCTTCCCTAAGGCTAGACATTTTTTATTCAATAGTTCCTCATCGTTGAGTTTAGTAGTGACTGTTTTTGTTTTAAGAATCGTTCACTGTTATAACGGTAAAAAAAAAATCTGATGTGTACCATTCACATGACTTTCTCTATGTCCCTGTAACAAATTATTCTTAAAAAGCTTATTCTTCTATTTACTTCAGCTAATCAGAAAAAATTAGCAAAAATAGTCTTATTACTTGCCTCCTTGTAAGTGGAAGCGAAATAAGGGACTTCCATAAGTTAAAGTAATAGTCAAAAGCTGGTTGCTATGTCAATGAAGTTCCTTTGTTTATATGGATAGGAGTTGACAAGTTCCTGTATGAGAAAAGTATGTCTTTCATCGCAGAAACCAAAAATAAGGAATGACTCAAAAACGACGGACTCCACAAAAAAAATGTATATAATATAAATTGTGTGTTTTAATGTTCTCTACACTTTTTGTGTAGTAAGTTTCTGTCCATCCCTTACGGCTTAGCAGTTATTCAAAATTCAGTAAAATTCATCCAGAATAAACTACTCTTCAGAGGCTATTCCCAGAGAATTCAAGATATACCTTTGGTCAGGTAAATATCTTTAATATACGAAATTTTAATCAAAATCGTTAGAGCCATTTTTGAGAAAATCAAAATTTTCAAAAAAAGTTCCATGTAAAGGGTAGTTTAGGTTGGGGGGATTTTTCTCAAAACCTTCGTGTCGCATTCCTGGAAGATACTAAACTTAAATACCAAGTTTGGTATTTTACCGATTTTTCGTTTTTGAGTTATCGTGTTCACAGACACACGGACACACTGACACACGGACCTCTTTGTGGAAATGCTTTTTTTTGGATATTGGGGACCCTAAAACATATGTTTCCGGTGAAATCTCGGTATCGAATTTTGGGTGGAGTGCAATACTTTCTCTATACACTATGTACATAGTACGTGTAGAGAAAGTAATAAAGGGCACAGCTATATGAAATTACTAAACACTAATAAACTACGTTCTATATTTGTTCTGTATCTAACCACATCTTGCATAAGAGTAGGTAGGGTTTTGTTTTATACTATGAATGTCTACAAAACGTATTTACTTTCTCTATACGCACTATGTACATAGTGTATAGAGAAGGTATTGCACTCCACCCAAAAATACGATATCGAGATTTCACCGGAAATATATGTTTTAGGGTCCCCTGTATCCCGAAAAAAAATATTTTCACAAAAAGGTCCGTGTGTCCGTGTGCCTTTGAACAAGATAACTCATAAACGAAAAGTCGGTAAAATACCAAACCTGGTATTTCAGTTTAGTATCTTCCAGGGATGCGACACGAAGATTTTGAGAAAAATCTCCCCACATCAAACTACCTTTTACATGGAACTTTTTTCGAAAATTTTGATTTTCTTAAAAATGGCTCAAAAGATTTTGATTAAAATATTGCATATTAAAGATATTTTGCTCACAAATAATATGTATATTTTGAATTTTCTGGGAATAGCTTCTAAAGACCTGTTTATTCTGGATGAATTTTGCTTAATTTGGCAAAACTAGTAAACCGTAAGAGATAGACAAAAACTTACTATACAAAAATGTAGGTCTTGTTAAAATAAACAAGTTATGTCATATGCATCTTTCTGGTGGAGCTTACAGTTTTCGAGGTATTCATTGTTATTAGTTTCAGTTGTGAAATACTTATACTTCTCTCAGACGGGAGTGTGCGGTTTTCTTTGTTCTACTCCTGGCTCAGAAAAGAAGGGATTTGTAATGACAATCGCCTAACGACAGCTTTTAAAACATTTGACTATTGGTTTAACCTAGTGTATTCCCTTATTTTTTTTCCTATTTATACGGAACTAATAAGAAAATTATGCTAATGGGTACCACGATTAGCAAGATGCGGAAAGAAGAATAATCTCACGTAAGAAGTTTTGTAGAACAGCTAGAGAAAGTCATGTGAGTGTAACACATCTGATTTTTTTCGTACAAAACGTGTGTAGGACATGTGTAGGATAGGTAGAGTTGGATGAAAAATCCAGTGCCATAGCCGGGATTTGAACCACGGATGTGCTGGTTTCTAGCCGGATGCTCTACCACTGAGCTATAATGGCACCATACGGACACGACATTTGAATGCTACACACGCCTTGTGTGAAAAAATAATTAAATTAACATTAACTGACCATAATATTTGGCTATACCATGAATCTTGAGAACGTAAGTACTTGCGACATTGTAAGTCGCTATTAGGGTTGCCATCTAAATAAATATGATGTATTCCATTCACATGCCTTTCTCTACGTATCTGCTACAAATTATTGTTAAAAAGCTCTTTTTTCTATGTATTTCATGCTAATTGAGAAAAACTCTGATGTGTACCATTCACATGACTTTCTCCATATCCCTGCAACAAATAGATCTTAAAAAGCTTATACTTCTATTTACTTTTGCTAATCAGAAAAAAATGGCAGAAATAGTCTAATTACTCGCTTCCTTGTAAGTAGAAGCGAAATAAGGGACAACTGTAGGTAAAGTGATAGTCAACAGCTGGTTGCAATGTCAATGAAGTTCCTTTGTTTATATGGATAGGAGTTGACAAGTTCCTGTATGAGAAAAGTATGTTTTTCATAGCAGAAACTAAAAATAAGGAAAGTCTGAAAAACGACGAACTCCACGAAAAAAAATATATATATAACATAAATTGCATGTTTTAACGTGCTCTACATTTTATGTGTAGTAAGTTTTTGTCCATATCTTACGGTTTAGCAGTTATTCAAAATTTAGTAAAATTCATTCAGATTAAACTACTCTTCAGAGGCTATTCCCAGTAAATTTAAGATATGCATTTTATTTGTCAGGTAAATAACTTTAATATACGAAATTTTAATCAAAATCGTTAGAGCCATTTTTGAGAAAATCAAAATTTTTGAAAAAAGTTCCATGTAAAGGGTAGTTGGGGGTGCGGGGATTTTTCTCAAAACCTTCGTGTCGCATCCCTGGAAGATACTAAACTTAAATACCAAGTTTGGTATTTTACCGACTTTTCGTTTTTGAGTTATCGTGTTCACAGACACACGGACACACGGACACACACACACGGACCTTTTTGTGAAAATGCTTTTTTTTGGATATTGGGGACCCTAAAACATATATTTCCGGTGAAATCTCGGTATCGAATTTTTGGTGGAGTGCAATACTTTCTCTATACACTATGTACATAGTGCGTATGGAGATAGTAAAAACACCAGAAATTGTGTTATTACTTGCTTTCTTGTAAGCAGAAGGAAAATAAGGTAGTATTGTTGACTAAACGATAGTCAAATGTTTTAAAAGTTGGGTACTATGTGATTGAAGTTCCTTTGTTTATATGGCCAGGAGCTGACCAATTCCCATACGTGAAAAGTATTTTAAAACTGAACCTTTGACAAGGAATATCTCATAAACGGTCAACTCCACGAATAAAATGTGTATAACATAAATTGTGTGTTTTGACAGGCTCTACGTGTATTGCTAAATACATTTCTGCCTATCTCTTACGGTTTACCACCTATGCACAAATGCGAAAAATTCATCCAAAATAAAGATAACTTCAGAGGCTTTTCCCAGAAAATTCAAGGTATACATTTTATTTATCATAAAAATATATTTCATATAAAATATTTTAGTCAAAATCGTTAGAGATATTTTTAGGAAAATAACAATTTTTGAAATTTTTTTCCATGTAAAAGGTAGTTGAGGGTAGGGGCATTTACTTGAAAATCTTTGTGTCGCATGCTTGGAATATACTGAACTTAAATACCAAATTTTTGGGGGATTTCAGGGGGTCACAAAACATATATATCCAGTAAAATTTCGATATCGAACTTTTGAGTTTAATACAATACCTTCTCTATACGCTATGTACATATTACGTGTAGAGAAAGTACAAATTTGAGATCACCTTGTGGTTTAGTGGGAAAAATAAGCCAGTTGAGAAATTTAACGCTATGGTAGCTCAGTGGTAGAGCAACCGGCTAGAGACCGGTAGATCCATGGTTCAAATCCCGGCTATGACATTGAATATTTCAGTCTGCCTGTACTATCCTAGTAAAACACTATTCAATCAAGTAGATCAGTAAAAGTAAACAATATGCAATCCATCTTCGTGACGTCAGCAATCAAACACACTGCTCAGGTTACTAGCCAGATGACTGGTTTGTGCGTGTTCGTGACGTCAAAGTGACGTTGCTATAGCAACGAAATCCACGCATGTATCAGTGTAATAAGCCGCTACTAATTACAAACAAATGTATACCTACACTGTTATGTGGTACTGCTAATTCTATAAATATTACCATTTAGAGCTCTTTCTACTTTAAAACTTCACAATTTTTACTTTCTCTACACGTACTATGTAGATAGTGTTTAGAGAAAGTATTGCATTCCACCCAAAACTTCGATACCAAGATTTCACCAGAAATACACGTTTTGGGTCTCCCTGAATCCAATAAAAAACCTTTTTGGAAATAGGTACGTGTGTGTCTATGGACAGCATAGCTCAAAAACGGAAAGACCGTTAAATATCAAACTTGGTATTTAAGTTTTAGTCTTCCAAGGATGGGACACGAAGATTTTCAAGAAAATCCTCCCACCCTCAACCACCCTTTACGTGGAACTTTTTACTAAAGTTTGGATTTTCTCAAAAAATGGATATAATGATTTTGATTACAATATCGTATATTAAAGATATTTTACCTGACAAACAAAATGTATAGCTTGAATTCTCTGGGAGTAGCCTCAGCAGACTAGTTTATTCTGAATGAATTTTACGGAACTTTGCATAACTGCTAAACCGTAAGAGATGGACGAAAACTTACCACAAAAATGTAGAGGACACTAAAACACACAATTTATGTTATATGCATTTTTTTCGTGGAGTTGATCGTTTTTTAGGTATTCCTTGTTTTTGGTTTCAGACTTGAAAAACTTATACTTTTCGTATATAGGAACTTGTCAACTCCTGTCCATACGGACAAAGGAGCTCAGTCACATAGCAACCAGCTTTTGAATATCACCTGAACCTATGTTACTCCCTTATTTCGCTTCTACTTACAAGGAAGCAAGTAATAAGACTATTTCTGCTGTTTTTTTCTCGATTAGCAGGAAGTAAATAAAAGTATAAGCTTTTTAACAATAATTTATTGCAGACATTTGATCTATAGTATTCACATCACTTCTGTACATCTCTGTAACAAATTGTTCAAAAGGAAATTCTTCTAACTACTTCATACTAATCGAGGTAAACATTAGCAGAAATGCTCTCTTGTAAGCAGAATGAAAATAAGGGAATAGATTAGGGCTAAAGCGATAATCAAACCCTTTAAAAGCTGGTTGCCATGTGGGTGAGACGCGTTTCTTTGCGTTGCCAGGACTTGAAAAATTCCCGTATGTGAAAAGTAGAAGCATTTTAAGATTGAAACCTATAAAAAGGAATATCTAAAAAAAAAGTCGACTACACGAAAAAAAAAATTCTGATGTTACACTCAATATTATTTTTCTTACTAAAGCATGCTAATCGAGATAAACATAAGCAGAATGTTCTTATTACTTAGTTCCTTATAAGTAGAAGGGGACTAAAGGAATGTGCTGTGTAAAAATGGTAATCAAATATTTTAGAAACTGTCCTTGTGGTTGTTATTGCAAATCGCTTTTTTGCTTGGCTAGGAGTAGAACAAAAGAAAATCGGAATTGTATAAATTGTGTGTTTTGAGGAGATCTACATTTTTTGTGCAGTAAGTTTTTGTTTGGAACAAACATCATTCAGAACAGGGGTCCTCAGAGGCTATTCCCACAAAATTCAAAATCTACTTTTGTCATGTAAATATCTTTATTATATGATATTTTAATCAAAATCTTTAGAGGCATTTTTGAGGAAATAAAATTTTTCGAAATGTTTTCCGTGTAAAGGATAGTTAGGGGTGGGGGAATTTCTTGAAGCTCTTCGTGTCACATCCTTGGAAAATACTGAACTTAAATGCTAAGTTTGGTATTTAACGGACTCATCCTTTTCAAACTATGCTGCATAGAAACACACACACACACACACAAACAGACACTCACACAGGTCATTCTTCTAAAAACACTTTTTTTTGGATTAAGCTAATCTCAAAACAAGTATTCCCGGTGAAAGCACGAATTTTTGGGTGCAATACAATAGCTTCTCTACACACTATGTACATAGAATGAATAGAGACAGTAAAAATTTGGAAAGAGAAATATTTATTTTTACAAAGAAACGGATTTCAATCACTTGGCAACCAGATTTTAAAAGATATGACTATCGTTTTAGCCTAGTGTATTCCCTTATTTACCTTCTACTTACCTTCTGCTAACGTTTATCTTGATTAGCATGAAGTAAATTAAAGAATAAGCTTTACAACACTAATTTGTTACAGAGAAAGTCATGTGAACGGAACGCATACGATTTTTTTAAAAATCATGACGTAATTTATAAATAGGTTTGTAACACGTTGCTATGTGAAAATAAATAAAGATGCGTTAGTTATTTTATTAGAAAATAAAACCAATTTTTACTTTCCCTATACATATTATGTACATAGTGTATAGAGAAGGTATTGTATTGCACCCAAATATTCGATACCGAGATTTCACCGGAAATACATGCTTTGAGAACTCCTGAATCCAAAAAAAGCATTTTTAGAAAAATGTCCGTGTGTGTCTGTGGGCAGCATAGCTCAAAAACGAAAAATCCGTTTAAACCAAACTTGGTATTTAGGTTTGGTATCTTCCAAGTATGCGTTACGAAGATTTTCAAGAAAATCCCCCACTCCCTACTACCCTTTATCTGGAACTTTTTTCTAAAATTTTGATTTTCTAAAAAATGGCTCTAACGATGTTGATAAAAATATGGTATATTAAGATATATTCCTGACAAACAAAATGTATATCTGGAATTTTCTGTGAATAGCCTCTGAAGACTACTTTATTCTGGATGAATTTTGCATAGCTACTAAACCGTGAGAGATCAACAAAAACTTAACAAAAAAGAATGTAGAGCACGTTAAAACACACAATTTATGTTATATATATTTTTTTCGTGGAGTTGATCGTCTTTGAGATCTTCCTTAATTCTGGTTTCAGCTTTGAAAAACTCATACTTTTCTCATACAGGAATTTGCGAACTCGTGTCCATACAAAGAAACGAACTTCAGTCATATAGCAACCAGCTTTTGGCTTTCACTTTAACCTATGGTACTCCCTTATTTCGCTTCTACTTACAATAAGGCAAGAAATAAGACTATTTCTGCAAATTTTTCTCGATTAGCATGAAAAAAATAAAAGAATAAGCTTAAAATAAGAACTAAAGCTTTCCTGGCGACGTGTTAATTCAAATTCTTCTCGGGCTTCTAGCCAGGTAAAAACTTGGCTTGACACCAACGTTTCGAAGAAGTGCATCTTCCTCGTCTTCAGGGTGAACTGTCATCAGTTCATCAGTTCACCCTGAAGACGAGGAAGATGCACTTCTTCAAAACGTTGGTGTCAAGCCAAGTTTTTACCTGGCTAGAAGCCCGAGAAGAATTTGAATTAAGAATAAGCTTATTAACAGTAATTTGTTACAGAGATATAGAGAAAGTCATGCGAATGGAACACATCAGGTTTTTCTGCAATAGAACAGTATCAATAAATGAGCTGCTTATGAAAGGAAAGTAGAGATACAGGTGACGTAGATTGAAAAACAAATGAAGATAGGTTAATCCAGCAGGCTGTTTCCCAAATGAAGTACATGCTTCCCAGCTTGTTTTGGACCACCTTTCTGTGCCATCTATGTTCTGCCATGACGGGAACAAGTGAACATCAACATCTCTTTAATACCTCTTTTATTTCCGGCGTTTTCGTTTTTACAGAAGATTAAAAGCATCCAATTCCTGTCGTTTTTCTTTGTCAACAGTGGAACCCTACTGTTGTCGGAAAATACTTTATTCTTTGTGGCGCTTCGATCTGCAGCCGGTATTATCAGAGGAAGAGCTCAACTGGAATCCATAGTTAAGTCCATTGTTTTGCAAAACTGTTAATTGTTTATCTTCAGTGATGAATTGCGTTTTTCTGTGCACAGTTGAGCGTGTAGCAGTTCTCGAGGAGAAAAGTAAATATTTGTGTTCACTTCGTGTTGTTGTTAAAACGATTACACAGGAAAAACTGATCAACTGCAGCCACAGGAATTCAACTCCCAATCTGTATTTGGTGAAAACCCTACAATTATTTATACAAAGGTTTACCCTTCTATTCAATTTCTCTTCGTTTTAACAGTTACTAGAGCTTTCATTTAAAACAGGGTAACTTCATTCCACATTATTCCAGAAATCATCCTACAGTTGCAGGACATTTTGGGTAGAATGCAATACTATATCTGTACACTTTGTACATAGTATGTGTAGAGAAAGAAATATCTGATGTGTACCATTCACATGACTTTCTCTACATCTCTGTAACAAATTATTGTTAAAAATCTTTTGCCTCTATTTACTTCATGCTACTCGAGAACAAATTAGCAGAAATAGTCTTATTACTTGCTTCCTTGTAAGTAGAAGAGAAATAAGGGAGTACCATAGGTTAAAATGATAGTGACATTTTTCATAGCTGAAATGAAAAACAATTATTGTCTCAAAAACGATCAACTCCTCAAAAAAAATGTATATAACATAAGTTGTGTGCTTTAATGTGCTCTACATTTCTTGTGTAGTAAGTTTCCGTAAAATTCGTCCAGAATAAAGTAGTCTACAGAGGCTATTCCCAGAACATTCAAGATATACATTTTATTTGTCAGGTAAATATCTCTAATATTTGATATTTTAAAATAAATCGTTAGAGCAGTTTTTGCGAAAATTAAAATTTTCAAAAAAAGCTCCACGTAAAGGGTAGTTTGGGTTGGGACACACACACACACACGCGCGCGGACTTTTTTGTGAAAACTTTTTTTGGATATAAGGGACCCTAAAACATATTCCCGGTGAAATCTCGGTTTCGAATTTTTCGGTGGAGTGCAATACCTTCTCTATAAACTATGCACATAGTACGTGTAGAGAAAGAAAAAATTGGGTGTATTACATCCATTAGACTTTATCTGTCCGTTCTTCAAATAAACTAGTTTTACAAAAGGTTATTCTTATATGACGTCAAGCTTATCGAGATAAATATTAACATAAATAGCCTTATTAGTAGTTTCCTTCTAAGCATAAGGGAAATAAAGGAATACACTACGGTCAAGCGATAAACAAATATTTTTTGGTTGTTGTTATTGGAAACCATTAACATTTCCATTTCTAATCTGAGAAACAAAAGAAATAGCATTAACGATGAGAACTCAAAACGCACACGTCCGGTAAGTAAAACACCTGAACATCTTTTTCGTTTAACCATTTTTACTTTCTCTATACGTACTATGTAAATACTGTATAGAGAGGGTATTGCATTTCACACAAAAAATGTATACCAAAATATCACCGGAGATAAATGTTTTGGGTCTCTGAATTAAAAAAAAAAAAAACATTTCTGGGAAAAGGCCCGTGTCTGACAGTGAACAGCATAGCTCAAAAACGAAAAGACCGTTAAATACCAAACTTGTTATATAATTTATGTATCTTGCAAGGATTTTCACCAAGATTTTCAAGAAAATCCTGCCCCCAAACTACCCTTTACATGGAACTTTTTTCAAAATGTTTTATTTTTATCAAAGATAATTAACAATTTTGATTAAAATATGGTATATTACAGATATTTACCTCACAAATAAAATGTGGATCTGGAATTTTCCGGGAATTGCCTCTGAAGACTACTTTATTCTGGATGAATTTAACGGAATTTTGCATAACTGCTAAACCGTAAGATATAGACAAAACTTACCACACAATAAATTTAGAGCACATTAAAGCACACAATTTATGTTATACAATTTTACTTTCTCTATACGCACTATATACATAGTGTATAGAGAAGTTGTTGTATTGTACCCAAAAATTCGATACCGAGATTTTACCGGAGATATATGTTTTGAGATTCCCTGAATCCAAAAAAAAAAGAAGCATTTTTTAGAAAAATGTCCGTGAGTAGGTGTGTGTCTGTCTGTGTGTGTGTGTGTGTGTCTGTGGGCAGCATAGCTCTAAAATGAAAAGCCCGTTGAATACCAAACTTGGTATTTAAGTTTGGGATCTTCAGAGGATGCGACACGAAGATTTTAAAGAAAATCCCCACACCCCAACTACCCTTTACATGGAGCTTTTTTCGAACTTTTTTTATTTTGTCAAAAATGGCTCTATCGATTTAGATTAAAATATCACATATTAAAGCTATTTACCTGATAAATAACGTGCATATCTTGAATTTTCTCGGAGTAGCCTCTAAAGACTACTTTATCCTGGATGAACTTAACGGAATTTTGCAAAACTGCTAAACTGTAAGAGATAGACAAAAGCTTTCCACACAATAAATGTAGAGTACTTTAAAACACACAATGTATGTTATATAATTTTGTTCAATGAATTTATAATTTTTGAGATATTCCTTGTTTTTGGTTCTAGATTTGAAGAACTTTCTCATACAGGAATTTGTCACTCCTGTCCATACAAACAAAGGAATTTCAGTTACTTAGCAACCACTTTAACCTATGGTACTCCTTCATTTCGCTTCTACTTACAAGGAAGCAAGTAATAAGACTATTTATGCTAATTTTTACTCTATTAGCATGAAGTAAATAGAAGCATACATTTTTATTAATACTTTGCTGCAGAGATGTAGATGAAGGTAACAGATTTTTTATTTTCTTTTTGTATTCCTGTTTTTGGTGATTATCTGGTGATTATACAGTCATATTGTTGCATGTCAGTTGTGTGAGAATTTGAATAGGACTAAATGATCAAAATGAGGTAACAAATCCCCATTTCAGGTTGAAACAATACAAAGGAAATCCTCTTAGCTGAAAGCCGCGCAAGATGAAGCAAGTGTTCCGAACGTGCCGTGAATTGTGTAGGGCTCAAGAGGCATTACGTTAAAGCCAGAATTAGCGGTGAGGGATTTAGCATTAACATGAGCTTTACATCTCTCTGGCTTGAGAATACGCAACGAGAATGTAATACCAAGTTTTTCAATTGCAATGAACATAGCAAGCTGTGTTTTGTTTCTGCTTTGTGTACAGGTTCATCTATATGTTGATTTATTGAATGAACTGAAACTAAAGGAAAACTGTCAGAGTTTCAACAGGATTCAGGAAATGGAGAAGAACAACAGACAATTACAGGGTAGACCATGAGAACCTGACGATTTTTAAGTTTGAATAAGTTGGTAAATATAAAAAAATAATGAATGCGCGAGATATCTCGAGCAAGACCAATGTTTGCCATAGAATGCAATGGAATGGTCAACATCGTGCTTTTGTGGTGGAAACTTTTTAATTTCTCTAGCTCCCTATGTGGAATGCTACTGGCCTAAGAACGTTTCTTCATAGAAGACCTCAGGTCGGAGCAATTGCTGTCGTCTACTGGCCCATAGCAAGCACACCTAGAGACACGACGCAGGACATCGATCCAGACCTCTATGGCGCAAGCGCAGTGACGGACCAATAGATGACAGAGACATGCCAGGACCAAAGTCACGTGGTAACCAGACTCCTCATCCACGGCTTCTAGCACAAGATATGCACAACACAAAGATTCCACCAACCGGATGACAATTGTTTATGTTCACTATGTGACCGGAAGTGCAAACGCTTCACATAATAAAGTGTGGAAACAGATCTGAACTCATAAAATACGAGGTACGTCCAGAAAGTAAGTTTGGTAATAAAATTAAATTGTGTACAGATACAGAATAATTATTTATTGCACAATATTCTACAACTCTTTAACTACTTTTCCACATAACTGTCGAAATTTTGCAGGCATTTGTGTACCTTCTTCATAGAAGTTTGCCGCCTGTACCCAACGTGAGCAAAGTTTACAAAATTTCAGTTTTTCGGTAACAGTTTCATGAATTAGTGATCGTCAGCTTTGGGGGAATTCCATAGCGAGAGCACTAAATGTAAACTTGCGGTTTTCCTGGATCTTGTCATCAATCGCGTGAACCAGTTCTTCTGTAACTAAAGATGTACGCCCACTTCGGTCTTCATCGTGCACTTCACAACGTCCTTCATTGAACTGTCGGACCCATCTTCTCACCATTGAATCACTCATCGAAATTTGTCCGTAAATTTCGCAAATTTGCCGATAAATTTCAATGGGTTTCACTTTCTTAGCACTCAGAAAACGAATCACAGACCTGATTTCACAAGCGGTGGGATTTTCAATTAACACCGACATTGTAAACAAGCACAACAAAGCGTATGTGGCTGACAGCGATCTCAAAATGACGCACAATTCTTCTCCTTGATACACAGCGTTTACGGTCATGTGCGGAACTGCGAAAGCAGCGCTGCAGCGGAGATAAATTAGAACGGAATTTACTTTCTGGACGTACCTCGTATAGTAAAAAATAAACCTACACTTAATGCCCTTTCGACTGCTCCTTATGTATTAATATTAATGGATAGATAAGGTATTGTATTCCACACAAAGATTCGATGTCGAGGTTTCACCGGAAGTATACTTTTTGTGGTCCCCGAGTCCGAAAAATGTAATTTTAGAAAAGGGTACACGTGTATATGTGTCTGTCTATGGGTGTGTGTCTGTGGACAAAATAACTGAAAAACGAAAAGCGCATTAAAATACCAAACTTGGTATTTATGTTTGGTATCTTCCAAGGATGCCACAGGAAGATTTTCAAGAAAATATACCCACCACAAACTGCCCTCTATATGAAAAAATTTCCGAAAATTTTGATTTTGTAACGAATGGCTCTAACGATTTTGATTACCATGCCCGTATGTTAAAGATATTTACATCCCAAATAAAATGTATATCTTAATTTTTTTGGGAATAGCCTCCAATGATCTCTTTATTCTGGATGAATTTTGTCAAATTTTGCTTCACTGCTAAAACGTAAGAGATAGCTAAAAACGTACTACAAAAATCTGATGTGTTCCATTCACATGACTTTCTCTACATCTCTGCAACAAATTATTTTACTTACTTCATCCAATCGAGAAAAACATTAGCATAAATAGTCTTATTACTTGCTTCCTTGTTAGTAGAAACGAAATAAGGGAGTACCATAAGTTAAAGTGAAAGCCAAAAGCTGGTTGCTAAGTAACTGAAGTTCCTTTGTTTGTATGGACACGAGTTCAAAAAGTCCTGTATGAGAAATGTATAAGTTTTTATAGCTGAAACCAAAAACAAGGAATATCTCAAAAGCAATCAGCTACACGAAAAGAAATGTGTATAACATATATTGTGTGTTTTAAGGTCCTCTACATTTGTTGTGTGGTAAGTTTTTGTCCATGTCTTACGGTTTAGCAACTATGCAAAATTCCGTAAATTTGACCCAGAGTAAAGAGTTTTCAGAGGCTATTGCCAGAAAATTAAAAATATACATTTTATTTGTCAAGGTAAACATCTTTAATATAGTATATTTTAATCAAAATCGTTAGAGCCATTTTTTAGAAAATCAAAATTTTCAGAAAAAGTTCCATGTAAAGGGTAGTTTGGGGTGGGGGATTTTTCTCAAAATATTCGTGTCGCATCCCTGGAAGATTCTAAACTTAAATACCAAGTTTGGTATTTTACCGACTTTTCGTTTTTGAGTTATTGTGTTCACAGACACACAGACATACGGACTCACGGACACACTGACACACGTACACACACGGACTTTTCTGAAAATATTTTTTTTAGATAAAGAGGACCCTAAAACATATATTTTTTGTAGAGTGCATACACTATGTACATAGTTCGTATAGAGAAAGTAAAAACATGTTTCCAAACAAAGTGATTTCAAGAAGAGGAAACATTCTGTGGCCCGCACGTTCTCCAGATATGTCAGCGACTAGTTGCTTTGGGGCTACCTCAAATCTGAAGTGTATAATAGGAAACCAAGAAACATTAATGAGCTCAGGGAGGCTATACAGGACATACATACATACATACATACATACATACATACATACATACATACATACATACATACATACATACATACATACATACATACATACATACATACATACACATCTTTACTGTATAGAAAGAAAACGATCTTCTACTGTCATTCAAAATATGTTTGAATCATCCACAAGTTAGTCCAGTGTCAGGTTTATCTACTAGCAGGAACTGAAAGAGGTCAGGCAGTAAGCAGTGCTAGACAGTGCAACACGTTTCTAAACGGGCTGTAGAGACCATACCCTCTGCATCACATCAGTTATACTCTGTGTGCACCGAACCTAAGTACCAACCATATAAACGTCAACAATTTTAATATGCCATAATTTCTCTCTGAAAGCTCGTACAAATGTGAAGTTTGTTTTAGTGATCTCAGTGACTCAGGGAGAATCGACAACAATCATGACAACAATCGATTAATGCCACCTATTGACTATATTGATGATTTCAATGAAAATAACAATTCTTTTAATACTATTGTAGACTGTCTTTAGTTTGCAACCATAACAGCAAATGCAGTACTCACTTTCTTGAGCGTGTTTCCATTATGAAAACAAATTGGAAGAAAAATTCCTTCGAAACAACTCATCGGGCATTTCGAAGAGAATTTAATGTATAGGGTGTTCTGACAAAGACAACAATTTTATCGCTAGCAAGAAGCTGGAGACACTCGTTAGTGAGAGTGGAAAACATAGACCATCATTGAGTGCAGAGGCTGTTACAGATGTTCGAATGCTAGTGAACTCTCCAAACAAATCGTTACGTCGATTGAGTCAGAAATCAGGATATTCGTAAGGAACATGTCAAAGAGCTGCTACTGTCAATGCCATGAAAATGCTCGTATTTTGCATCGAAACGATCAATATATTGGATTTAATTGTTTTTCACACAAGCCGTGCGTAGGATACGTAAACTCAGGCTGAAAAATGCAATGCCATAGCCGGGATTTGAACCACGGATCTCCCGAACTCTAGCTGGTTGTTCTGCCACTGAGCTACCATGGCAACATGCCGGCATAGCATTGGATTGCTCAATCCAATACCAAATGACCATAATAGTGGGCTATACTATAAATCCTGGGACTTAAAGTACTTACAACATTGTAAGTCGCCATAGGGATTTTCATCTCTAAGTAGCTTGACACCACCTTGTGGTTTACCGGGAAACATGCGAGTCAGTTGAGAAATTCAATGCTATGCCGACATGTTGCAATGGTAGCTCAGTGGCAGAGCAACCGGCTACAGATCGGGAGATCTGTGGTTCAAATCCCAGCTATGGCATTGCATTTTTCAGTCTGACTCTACCTATCATCAATATAGTCAACAGATGGCATTGCTCGATTGCCCAATTCTCCCTGAGCCACTCAGATCTTAAAACAAATTTCTACTGTGAGCTTTCAGAGAGAAGTTATGGTCTATTAAAATTGATTAAATGGATCGCCAGGCGCGGTTTATCTAAACACCAGGACAAGGTTATGTTATAAACTTACCGTTTCCCTGGTATGGTCAAGCATCAAGCCGGCCTTCCACCAAGAGATGACGGCAGATGGTCTTGATCCTGTAGCTTGGCACGCTACCTCGTATTCGCTGGAAGCACTTAGAGGCATATTCTCGCCTAAAAGCCGCACCTCCAAAGGGCGAACTGCAAAAATAGAAAGAAAACTCTGTTATTTAAAGCAGCAAGCAAGCATTCCTGCTTAGAATTTAACCCTTTGTTGGCTGTCGGTGCCTATAAGCTCCGCTTGTTTTAAGCGCAAATAGGGTTATAATGACCTTCAACCATAAGCGACAAGAAGCAAGACTGCTTTATATTGTAACAATATATACAAGTTTTGCCCCAAAATTGCAGTGATTTATTTAAATAAGTAAAAGAGTAAAACCCACATTGACTGCCTCCGTGGTCGAGTGGTCAGCGAGCTGACTTCTCACCCGGGAGTCCCGGGTTCGATTCCCGGCTGGGGCAGTGAATTTTTCTTAGCCAGAATTATTCCCTATCCCCTACAGAGTCTGGAAGTTTGTATGTGATTGTGAATGTGTGCGTGTTTGAGTAAAACAAAATTATTTAAAACCTACTGAAAACGAGTTGTTTCAAGTGAATGAAGTTCCTTTGCTTGAATGGACAAGAGCTGACAAAGTCCTGTGTGAGAAAGGTATAAATTTTTTAAAGCTGAAACCAAAAACAAGGAATATCTCAAAAACAATCAACTTCACGTAAAATATGTATACAACATAAAATGTGAGTTTAAAGTGGTCTACATTTTTGGTGTGTTAAGTTTTTCACCATCCCTTACGGTTTAGCAGTTACGCAAAATTTCATCCAGAATAAAGTAGTCTATGGAAGCTATTTCTAGAAAATTCAAGATATACATTTTATTTATCAGATATATATCTTTAATATATGGTATTTTAATTGAAATCGTTAGAACCATTTTTGAGAAAAGCAACATTTTCAAAAAAAGTTCCATGTAAAAGGTAGTTATGGGTGGGGGGATTTTTCTCAAAATCTTCGTGTCGCATCCCTGGAAGATACTAAACTTAAATAATAAGTTTGGTATTTTAACGACTTTTCGTTTTTGAATTATCGTGTTCACGGTCACACTGACACATGGATACATACACTCACGGACCTTTCTGTGAAAATGCTTTTTTTTTTTTGGATATTGGGGACCCTAAAACATATATTTCCGGTGAGATCTCGGTATCGAATTTTTGGGTGGAGTGCAATACCTTCCCTATACACTATGTACATAGTACGTGTAGAGAAAGTAAAAATGGTTGGGAGAAAATAAGGCCTAGTGATGTCTATTAATAAGTATGCATTCAGTTAATTGGGGGTCAAATTGTACCAAGGGGGAATGTAATGACTTTAATAGCACAGATTAGGAACATGACAGTAAATAAATGATTAAGTGAATATTCAGTATTTGTATAGTCGCCACCCGCTGCAAGTACAGCCACTCCGGGGGATCTTCCTCCATGCAGTATTTGTATAGTCGCCACCCGCTGCAAGTACAGCCCCTCCGGGGGATCTTCCTCCATGCAGTATTTGTATAGTCGCCACCCGCTGCAAGTACAGCCCCTCCGGGGGATCTTCCTCCATGCAGTATTTGTATAGTCGCCACCCGCTGCAAGTACAGCCCCTCCGGGGGATCTTCCTCCATGCAGTATTTGTATAGTCGCCACCCGCTGCAAGTACAGCCCCTCCGGGGGATCTTCCTCCATGCAGTATTTGTATAGTCGCCACCCGCTGCAAGTACAGCCCCTCCGGGGGATCTTCCAGTTTGTACGCGAGCACACAATTCCGTGACACTGGTTGCCGGAGGACAATGACGAACAAGCTGCCAACCATATCCCAGACATGTTCGATGAATGCACGGCCAGGGAAGCAATGGAAACCGTCGCTCTTTGAAGAAGGCTTGTACATTCCTCACAATACATGACCAGGCACTATCCTGATGAAATGTGGCCTGTGGAGAAAACTGAAGCACGGGGTGTACCTGGGACTCTATAATCTCTCTCAGGTCCTGGAAGTTGTTGCTGTTGAAAGTGCCCTCAGTTCATAAGAGGCGAAATGCGTTTTTCAAGACAATGGCGTATCAAACCTGGTGTTTCTCCGCTATACCGCTCAGGAATGCAGCCCTCCAAGTTGCGCTGACCTCGATACCGCCGTACAAGTATGTGGCCACGTGTAGGACACGTTGAAGCGGGACTCGTCCGAAAATACTACCATCTTTGTTGTTGGTAGTGTTTAATACCCGTTTTTACTATTTGTGGCACCGCAGGCGTTGACACTGGTGATACATGGCATGAAGATGGAGCACCAGTGAAATGTAATGGCAGGGAAAACAGGAAAACCCCGAGGAAAACCACCCTGCACCTCTTTATAAACCACAAATCTCACATGCGGTCACTTGGGATCAAACCCGGGCCGTCTAAGTAACAGCAGTGATGGTGTTCACATACCCATTGCAGTCTGAGGAGCTTGTGGTTTCTGGACGACGGAAGTCTATGTAATGGCATGCATGCAACCAGTACAATTGGCAGCAGACTGTGACGAATCATCTATGCAGACAAATTCATACCTGTTGCAGTGCTCCAGCTTTTGAGTCAACACTGTAGATGAAGGGTTATGGTTATGCTGAAATGATGGCTGTTAATTTGCGTAGTCCCGTACTCGTTCTTCGCATGCGTACGACCTTCATCTATCCACTGCTTCCATAAACGCATCAGTGTTGTAGCAGCATGTCCTGTACGAGCCGAAATGTCACGTATGACAAACCGAATTCCCGGAGACCATAATTCTATCCCATTTGAACTCACTCACATGCTGATATGGCTCCCGTTGACATCGACATAGCATATTGACACTCCTTTGAACGTTTCCACCTTGTTTGCAAGTTCTGAGCTGACTACACTTGGCACAACACTGACCTTATTGGACCCTGCTCAGCCTACCTGTACTCCATCTCTCTGAAATCCCAATATTTAGTTGGTTAAACACTCTTCTACACGTCCACTAAGTTTGGACTCATTTGCGGAACACTTTCATGATGTTTCAATTTTCACAAATCAACTGTATATATTTTCTTGAAGTTTAGAATTCACATTTTATTATGAAAATAATTTTCAATTGTTCACAATTTTTAGACAAATTTCACGGACGCTCACCTTAAAGATAATATGTATTGTATGACGTGTCCCTAAATTCCAAAATTAGTTCTTTGAATTAATAACTCACCAGCCGTTCTACTTCAGTTACCTTTATACTATGCTTACACGAGTGTTGGGAATGAAATGCTCTGTTTAGGTACACACTATAGAATGTTTTGAATTGTTGAGATCTGAGCTTTAATATTAAAATATACACGGTTTCTTGTAAGCAGCGGGATTAAGCTGTGTATGTTTATTCAAGACTCTGATGCTCTTGAAATGACTCCGCAAACACAGTTCTCCAGGAGCAATAACTTCTATTCGGTGGTACTGTATCCCAGTTCATAACCTGTTGTAAATATTATGAAAAGAAAAAGGAATGCTGACTTGCATTTAAGTGTTCTTAGAAAGGCTTATTTGTTATGAGGAAACTATTGAAGCCACATGTATATCTTAGAAGCACTAGTCAAATCTACGAAAGCAATAGCAAAAGATTTTTGCTGTCTTCACCTGGAGGTCCAGGATTCGATTACTAGCCGGGTGGAAATGTTTCTTTAGTGGAAGATTTTCTTAAATTGTGATTATTGTCTATTCCCCATTGTAGTGTTGGTTGAGAGTGAATGCCTGTATAAAAATCTTATGTGTTCCATTCACATGACTTTCTCTACATCTCTGTAACAAATTATTGTTAATAAGCTTATCTTTTATTTATTTCATGCTAATCGAAGAAAATTAGCAGAAATAGTCTTATTCCTTGCTTTATTGTAAATACAAGCGAAATAAGGTAGTACCATAGGTTAAAGTGAAAGCCAAAAGCTGGTTGATATGTGACTGACGTTCCTTTGTTTGTGTGGACAGGAGTTGACAAATTCCTGTATGAGAAAAGTATAAGTTTTTCAAAGCTGAAACCAAGAAAAATGAATACCTCAAAAACGATCAACTGAAGGAAAAAAATGTATATAACATAAATTGTGTGTTTTAACATGCTCTACATTTTTTGTGTGTTAAGTTTTTGTCCATCTCTTACGGTTTAGTAGTTATGCAAAATTCATCCAGAATAAAGTAGTCTTCAGAGGCTATTCCCAGAAAATTCAAAATATACATTTTATTTGTCAGGTAAATATATTTAATATATGATAATTTAATCAAAATCTTTAATTTTTTAGAAAATCAAAATTTTCGAAAAATTTCCATGTAAAGGGTAGTTTGGGGTGGGGGATTTTTCTCAAAATCTTCGTGTCGCTCTCTGGAATATACTAAACTTAAATACCAAGTTTGGTATTCTACCGACTTTTCGTTTTTGAGTTATCGTGTTCACAGACGAACTGACACACGGACACACTGACACACGGACACACAGACACACGCACACACGGACACACACACACGGACACACACGCACGGACCTTTTTGTGAAAATGCTTTTTTTAGATAAAGGGGAGCCTAAAACATATAGTTCCGGTAAAATCTCGGTATCGAATTTTTTGGTGGAGTGCAATACTTTCTCTATTCACTATGTACATAGTGCGTATAGAGAAAGTAAAAATATGATGTGCTCCACTCACACGAGATTCTCTAGCTGTTCCATAAACATTTCCTTATAAAATATGTTTACTTTCGCTACACGTACTATGTACATAGAGTATACAGCAAGTATTGTATTGCAATTCTATACCAACATTTCACCGGAAATACCTTTTTTGGGACCCCCTAAATAAAAAAAAAAGCATTTTTTGAAAAAATGTCCGTGTGTTTCTGTGTGTATGAATGTGTGTGTTGTGCACGATAACTCAAAAACGAAACGTCCGTTGAATAACAAACTTGATATTTAAGTTCAGCATCTTCCAAGGATAAGAAAATTTTCTAGAAAATCCCACCATTCCCACCCTTTACGTGGAACATTTTTCGAAAATTTTGAAAGTCATTTTCTTCATGTGGTTACAGTTGTTATTGACAAGTAACCATGGAGCGTTACAGCATTCAGCAACGCGTAGAAAGTGTGACAATTTATTATCAAAATAGATCATCAGTTCACCAAACCTGCATTTGATCGATACATTTGAAAGAAGTGGTTCTGTCAGCAAAAAAGTACGCCTGTACGAATCGACTTAAGCGCCCCAACGCTCGTGAGAATGCACGCAAATCAATTGCTCGTCGAGCGCAAGAATTGGGGCTTTAGCCGACCACATCCTGGCGAATTCTGCATCTGGACTTGAAGTTTCGCGCTTACAAAATGGTGTTAACTCAAGAACTAAAGCCTAATGGCCATAGGTTGCGCCGTGTATTCGCTGACTGGGCTATGGAGCAATTGAAACCTGACCAGGGTTTTTGTCCAAAAATCATCTTCAGCGAAGAAGCCCACTTTTGAATGGATGGTTGTGTTAACAAACAAAATTGCCTCTATAGGAGCAATCACAATCCAATGCAAATTCAAGAACGACCAGTTCATCACCAAAAGGTCACTGTGAGGTGTGACTGTTTGTAACCTCAATTGGATGGTATGGATCTCAAAAACATCTGGTTCCAGCAAGATGGTGCCTCATGTCATACTGCTCTCGAAACAATCGATCTTTTGAAGGAGAAGTTCAGAGGTTTCATCATTTTCCGTGATGGTGATGTTAACTGGCCCCCGAGATCTTGTGATTTAACGCCGTTGGATTACTTTTTGTGGGGCTATGTTAAATCTCAAGTTTATGTCAACAAGCCAGAAACTGTAAATGGTCTTATGAATAACATCACGCGTGTTATTTGTGAAGTTGAACCTTATTTACGTTCTTCTGACATTGAAAATTGTTTCAATCGTATACGCGCAACCCAACGAAGTTGCAGCGTTCAGTTAACTGATGCTATCTTCCACATGTGATGATATTATTTATGTTCCAAAATAAAAAAAGAAGAAATAAACTTTTATCATTTATAGATACTCTTGTTGAAAGACCCTATAAGATCATTTTACATGCATGCAAGAGTAATAAAAAGATATGACATAAATTGTGCGTTATAACGAAATCTATATTTATCTGTAGTAGGTTTTTTTTTTGTATATCTTTTAAGCTTTGCTAGTTACGCATAAGCCATTCAGAATGAAGGAATTTCAGAGACTATTCCCAGAAAATTCAGTCGCTATATTTTATTCCTCGTGTATTCTTAATATACGGCATTTTAATCCAATTGTTAGAACCATTTTGGAGAAAATCAAAATATCGAACATTTATCCATATCAAAGATATTTAGGTGAGGGAACTTTCTTGAATATCTTCGTATTGCATTCTTGGAATACGCTGAACTTATATATCAAGTTTGATATTTAGTGACTTTTTGTTTCAATTTTGAGTTACTTTTTCACGCAGACACAACTTTTCCTAAACTTGCTTTTTACTTTCTCTACACGTACTATGTTCATAGTGTACAGAGAAGGTATTGTAATGCACCTAAAAATTCGATACCAATTTCACAGCAAATACATGTTTTGGATCCCCCTGAGTCCAAAAAAGGAATTTTTACAAAAAGATCCGTGTGTGTGTCTGTGGACAGCATAGCTCAAAAACGAAAAGACCGTTAAATACCAAACTTGGTATTTAATTTTAGTATCTTCCAAGGATGCGACACGAAGATTTTCAGGAACCCCCCCCCCCACTCAGGTACCCTTTACTTGGAACATTTTCCGAAAATTCTGACTTTCTAAAAAATAGCTCCAACGATTTTGATTAAAATATAATATATTAAAAATATTTACCTAACAAATAGCCTCTGAAGACTACTTTATTCTGGATGAATTTTACGAAATTTTGCTTAACTGCTAAACCGTAAGAGGTGGACAAAAAATTAACACACAAAAAATGTAGAGCACATTAAAACACAATTTATATATATTTTTTTTTCGTGGAGTTGATGGTTTTTGAGATATTCCATGTTTTTGGTTTCAGCTTTGAAAAAATGATACTTTTCTCATACAAATTCCTGTCCATACAAACAAAGGAACTTAAGTCACATAGCAACCAGCTTATGTTTTATCAGTTTTGCCTATGGTACTCCCTTATTTCCCTTCCACTTACAAGGAAGCAAGGAATAAGACTATTCCTGCTAATTTTTTCTCGATTAAAATGAAGTAAATAGAAGCCTAAGCTTTTTAACAATATTCTGTTGTTGAGATGTAGAGAAAGTCATGTGAATGGAACACATAGGATTTTTTAATTTTGCAGCGAACGCTATAGATGTACATTAAGTAGCATTTCGATATAGAATTAAAAAAATATATGCATTCCATTCACATGAGTTTTTCTACCAGTTCTCCAAATAAACTTCTTACAAAATATTCTTCTTTCTACTCCATGGTAATCGAGGTAAACGTTAGCAGAATATTTTAATTACTTAATATATATATATATATATATTGAAATATATGTTACACTCACATAACTTTCTCTAGCTGTTCTACAAACTTCATACAAAAGATTGGGGTGAAGGATTTTCTTGAAAGCCTTCGGGTCGCATTCTTAGAAATCACTGAACTTCTTGATCAAATTTGATACTTAACTGACTTTTAGTTCTTAAGTTATGTTGTTCAAATACACACACACACATTTTATTTATCTAAAATCTGATGTGTTCCATTCACATGACTTTCTCTGTATCTCTGCGACAAATTATTGTTAAAAGCTTATTCTTCTACCTATTTAATTTAGCAGAAACAAACTCCATACAAAACGATTATTCTTCTTGCTACACAATGCCAGTTGAGATAAACATTAGCAGAATGTTCTTATTACTTAGGTCTTTCCTAAGTAGACGGGAAATAAGGGAATACGCTAAGCTAAACCGATACTCAAATGTTTTAAAATATGGTTGCTATGGGATTCAATTCCGTTTCTTTGAGTGGCCAGGATTGACAAGGTCCTGTATGAGTACCCGTTTTAACTACTTCAAAGCTAAAAACAATAACAAGCAATATCTCAAAAACAATAAACTCCACGAAAAAAATATATAACATAAATAGTCTGTTTAAACGACATCTACATTTCTTTGTGTGGTACACTTTTGTCATCTCTTACGGTTTACCAGTTATACAAAATTCAATATAAATCATCCAGAATAAAGTGGTCATCAGAAGCTATTCCGAAAAATTCAAGATACTATTTTATTTGGCATGTAAATGTCTTAAATGTAAAGGATTTTATTCAAAATTGCTACAGCCATTTTTGATAAAATCAAAATTTTCGAAATTTTTTCCCTTTAAAGGGAATGGACAGGCGTTAACAAGTTGCTGTATGAGAAAAGTATACATTTTTCAAAGTTGAAACCAAATCAAGGAATATAACAACGATCAACTCCACGCAAAAGGTGTACATAACATTGTATGTTTTAACGTGCTCTACATTTTTTGTTTGGCAAGTTTTTGTCCATCTCTTACGGTTTAGCAGTTATGCAAAATTTCGTAAAATTCATCCAGAATAAAGGAGTCTTCAGACGCTATTCCCAGAAAATTCAAGATATAAATTTTATTTTCATATAAATATCTTTGGTATATTGTATTTTAATTAAAATTGTTAGTGCCATTTTTAAGAAAATCAAAATTTTCAATGTTTTTTCCATGTAAGCGCAGTTTGGGGTGGAAGGATTTTTCTCAAAGTCTCCGTGTCGCATCCCTGAAAGGTACAAAAACTTAAATACCAAGTTTGGTATTTTACCAATTTTTCGTTTTTGAGTTATGGCGCACACAGACAGATGCACACACAAACGAGCGCGCGCGGACCTTTCTCTAACATCGCTTTTTTATTTGGGGGCCCTAAAACGTGTTTTTCCGGTGAGATTTCGGTATCAAAGTTTTGGATACATTGCAATACCTTCTCTATCCGCTATATACATGGTACATGCGGACTAGAGATCTAAATGCTCTGATGTGTTCCATTCACATGACTTTTTCTACATCTCTGAAACAAATTATTGTTAAAAAGCTTATGCTTCCATTTACTTTATGCTATTTAAGAAAAAAATAGCATAAATAGTTTTATTACTTGCTTCCTCGTAAGCAGAAGCGAAATAACCATAGGTTAAAATGATAGTCAAAAGCTGGTTACTATTTCACTGAAGTTCCTTTTTGTGTATGGGCAGGAGTTGACAAATTCCTGTATGAGAAAAGAATGTTTTCCAAAGCTGAAAACAATAACAAAGATATCTAAAAAACGACCAACTTTACGAAAAAATGCATATTACATAAATTGTGTATTTTAATGTGCTCCACATTTTTGTGGTACATTTTGTCCATCTCTTATGGTTTAGAAGTTAAGCAAAATTCTGAAAAATTCATCCAGAATATAGTAGTCTCCAGGGTTTATTCCCAGAAAATTCAAAATATACATTTTATTTGTCAGGTAAATACCTTTAATATACGATACTTTAATCAAAATCGTTACAGCCATTTTTGGGAAAATCAACATTTTCGAAAAAAATTCCATATAAAGGGTAGTTGGGGATGGGGGAATTTTTCTCAAAATCTTCGTGTCGCATCCCTGGAAGATACTAAACTTAAATAGCGAGTTTGGTGTTTTACCGAATTTTTGTTTTTGAGTTATCGTGTTCACAGACACACGGACACATGGACTCACACACGGACTTTTTTCTGAAAATGCTTTTTTTGGATACAGGGAACCCTAAAAGATATATTTCCGGTGAAATCTTGGTATCGAATTTTTGGGTGGAGTACAATACCTTCTCTATACATTATGTACATAGAGCGTGTAGAGAAGTAAAAAACGTAAATAGTTGTTTGTATGCGGTAGATCACGCTGAATCCTGTATTCTTTTCATTTACACTCTCCATTTTCATCTTTATTTCAAGTAGAATGCTCGTGGATTAGTAGATCCGTCTTGACAGATCTTCTACTTGCCGTACAGATTCAGTTCAGCTCCATACCTCTGGACTATAACAGTGCGATAGTTGTGAGTAACTTTCTGAACAAATTTGCAATCAATAATACGTTTCTGTGAAGTTTTTCTGTTACTAGACGTTTGACAGTTTGTTTACTAGAACTGGCATCGGTTTCTAAACAATTACATTGCTAGAAAACTTACCATGGTTGTAAAATAAATTAATTTTGCTCACATTTTAGCAGAACTAAGATGTTATTTTAACACCTTCCTATCGACGTGGTTCTGTGTTATGCAGTGATAGCCGTTTTGCAGTAATGGGTTGCACTCTATACTGACCTTTGCTCGCGCAAGACGCGCCGCATGGTATTGCGAAACCTGGCCGCTCTTACTCTGCATAACAAATTTGTTTCAAAACGAAACCAAACGAAGATGTGGACCTTGTTGGTCATACCGTTACGTGAATATAATTTTCAGCTCTAAATTCGGCACATACAAAAACTGCCATAAAATCACCATGGATTAGGCAGTCGTATTTAACCAAATGGCACGTGCCTGGCTAACGCCGGTTGGTTGGGAAGGTCCCAATCGCATGCTGTAGGCGTGGTTTGATAGACACGCCGGCGCGGCACAGGTCACCTTAGTAATGGAAAACGTAGCATGTGGGTTTTGTTATGTGTCTCGTATAACACGTTCTGGTGTTGCTTACGTAGCGTATGATAACTGTTGTTCCTTCGCTGCCTAATCCCAAATATGTGCGATTTTTAAAAGCACATAAAACTTTAAATAGAAGAGTTTGAAAGCTGCGACATCAAGTTTCGGGAAAGTCAAAGTGTAAGCTAATCGCCTATCGCCATTTGGTGTCGTTTTGAAAGTTTTATATATATATATATTTCTAGTCGGCTTACTCTCTCCCTAGTTAGAACTTACAAGGATGCTTAGGGGTCAGAAACTCTCGAGGAGCCAACGGCACGAAACCACAGAATGGAGAACCTGGAATGAGTGGTCGGCCCTTTGTCAGGCATTAGCGTGAGGAAGTGGATGACATGAAATGCAAGCGAAATGGATGATAAGACAGGATAATATGGAGCAATCGGTGGAAAGGATGGCGGGGGAAACCGGAGGACCCGGAGAAAATCCTGCTTCGTCCACCACAAATCCCACATGCGTGCACTAGGGATCAAACCCAGGCCGCCTAGATGGGAGACGAGCTATCTAACCAGTCGGTCACATTTCACGGCACATAATTAACATATGAAAAAATATTCACCGAAAATTATTCCTGCTTTGGCCTTAATTTAGGGAAGCGAAATTATGTAATTCAAAACTAATATGAATTTTTTATGACATATTCAGCTTTTAATATTTATTTTATTGATATTGCTTGCTATAAAAAGTTAATTGGCATAGCGAAACACAAAGCCTCATTAATTACTCTTGCAGATTTTGCATGCTTTTATTACTCTGACGTTGCACCACAAAAACCGCAAATAATGAAACCATCAGAAATACGCACGGTAAAAGCAGACCGCTATCAAAATAGTGTAATGAAATAACTCTTTATACATATATAGGGGACCACCATATTCTATAAATTCCTACTTCTACTACTTAGAACATAAGTGGACAGTGTATTGCATTTCACCCAAAAATTCGATACCGAGATTTCACTGGAAATATGCGTTTTCGCGTCTCCTATAACCAAAACAAATTTTTACTTTCTCTACACATACTATATACATAGTGCATACAGAAGGTATTACATTCCACCCAAAAATTCTACACAGAGATTTCACCGGAAATACATGTTTTGAGATCACCTGAATCCAAAAAAAACTTTTTCAGAAAAAGGTCCATATGTGTGTGTGTGTGTGTGTGTGTGTGTGTGTGTGTCTGTGGGCAGCAGAGTCCAAAACGAAAAGATGGTTAGTTACCTAACTTGGTATTTAAGTTTGGTATCTTTCAAGCATGCGACACGTAGATTATCAAGAAAATTCCCCCACCCACACTGTCTTTTACATCAATCTTATTTCGAAAATTTTGATTTTCTCAGAAATGGCTCTATTTTCATTAAAATACCATATATTAAAGATATTTAATTGACAAATAAAATGTATATCCAAAATTTTCAGGAAATAACTTCTGAAGACTCCTTTCTTGTGAATAAATGTTGCATAACTGATAAACAGGAAAGAGGAAGACAAAAACCTACTCCATAAAAATATAGAGTACATTAAAACACACGATTTATGTTATACACATTTTCTTTGTGTAGTTGATCGTTTTTGAGATATGCCTTGCTTTTAAAGGCTTTAAAAAACTTATATTTTTCTCATACAGTAATTTTCCAACTCCTGTCCATAAAAACCGAGGAACTTCAGTCACATAGCAAACAGCTTTTGACTAACCACCTTAACGCAAGTAATAAGACTAATTCTGCCAATTTTTTCTGGATTAGCATGAACTAAATAGAAGCATAAGCTTTCTAACAATAATTTGTTTCACAGATGTAGAGAAAGTCATGTAAATGGAACACATCAGGATTTTTAGGCTACAAACGAGTTTCAAAAGCTATGCCCCTTTAGTTCATTTCAATTTCGAGTGTATAATGCATTTTCAATTGTCTTTCGTTTTTGAAGTATGCTATCCACGGAAACACAGATACACGCATGCACACGCATACACGTGCAAGCACCTTTTTTAAAAAATCTGATGTGTAGCATTCACATGACTTTCTCTATATCCCTGCAACAAGTTATTGTTAGAAAGCTTATACTTCTATTTACTTCAGGCTTATCAGAAAAATGAGCAGAACTAACCTTATTACTTGCTTCCTTGTCAGTAGAAGCGAAATAAGGGAGTACCATAGGTTAAAGTGAAAGCCAAAAGCTGGTTGCTATGTGACTGAAGTTCCTTTGTTTGTATGGACAAGAGTTGACAAATTCCTGTATGAGAAAAGTATAAGTATTTTTTTTTCAAAGCAGAAACCAAAAACAAGGAATATCTCAAAAACGACGAATTCCACGAAAAAAATGTATGTAACATAAATTGTATGTTTTAAGGTCCTCTACATTTTTCGTGTAGTAAGTTTTTGTCCATCTCTGACTTTAGCAGTTATTCAAAATTTCGTAAAATTCATCCAGAATAAAGTACTCTTCAGAGACTATTCTCAGTAAATTCGAAATATACATTTTATTTTATAGGTAAATATCTTTAATATACGATATTTTAATCAAAAGAGTCAGAGACATCATCAAAAACTCTAAATTTTAGAAAAAAGTTCCATGCAAAGGGTAGTTGGGGGTGGGTGGATTCATCTCAAAATCTTCGTGTCGCATCCCTGGAAGATACTAAACTTAAATACCAAGTTTGGTATTTTACCTACTTTTCGTTTTTGAGTTATCGTGTTCAAGTACACACGGACACACACGGACCGTTTTCCGAAAATGCTGTTTTTAGTTAAAGGGGACCCTAAAACATATATTTTCGGTGAAATCTTGATATCGAATTTTTCGGTGGAGTGCAATGCTTTCTCTATACACTATGTACACAGTGCGTGTAGAGAAAGTAAAAATGAAAAGGCTGTTAAATACAAAACTTGGTATTTTCCAGGATGTGCCACGAAGATTTTTCAAGAAAATATCCCCACCGCAAACTACTCTTTAGATGGAAAAACTTTCGAAAACTTAGATTTTCTCAAAAATGGCTGTAACGATTTTGATTAAAACACCGTATATTGAAGATACTTATATGGCTAATAAAATTAATATCTGGAATTTTCTGGAGGTAGTCTCTAAAGATCTCTTTATTCTGAATGAATTTTGGGTAACTGATAAACCGTAAATTTAGGCAGAAACTTACTACACGAAAAATATAACAATTTATGTCATATACGTTTTATCAATTTTGAGATAATCCTTGTTATATATTTCAACTTTTCTCACACGGAAGGTTGTAAACTCCTAGGCCTGCATAAACATGGTTTTCAACTACATGGCAACCAACTTTTAAGAGATTTAACAATTTTTTTAGCCTAGTGTACTCCTTTATTTTCTTTATACTTAAGAATGCAAATAATTAATGTTTCTCTCGATTGGATAGGTACGGTCAGACTGAAAACTTCAATGCCATAGCCGTGATTTGAACCACGGATGTCCCGATCTCTAGCCGGTTGCTGTACCACTGATCTGCAATAGCATTGAATTTCTCAACCGACTCGCATGTTTCCCCGTAAACCACAAAGTGATCTCAAACTATTTTGAGATGATGACTCCAAGGGCGATTTACAATGTTATAAGTACGTAAGGCCCAGGATTCATAGTATAGCCATCTATTATGGTCAATTGGTATTGGATTAATTGTTTTTCACACAAGCCGTGTTTAGGACAGGAGTTGGATAGATAGATAGAAGATTAGGCTTTTTAACAATAATTTGTTACAGAAATGTATGAGAAAGTCATGTGAATGGAACACGTTTTTACTTTCTCTACACGTACTATGTACATAGTGTATAGAGAAGGTATTGTAATGTGTCCAAAAATTCGATACCGAGATTTCACTGGAAATACATGTTTTTGGTCACCCTGAATCCAAAAAAAGCATTTTTACAAAAAGGTTCGTGTTTGTGTGTGTGTGTGTATGTGTGCCTGTGTGTCTGTGGACAGTATAGCTCAAAAACGAAAATACCGTTAAATACCAAACTTGGCACGACACGAAGATTTTCAAGAAAATCCCCCCACCTCCAGCTACCCTTTTACATGGAATTTTTTCCGAAAATTTTGATTTGCTTAAAAATAGTTCTAACTATTTTGATTAAAATGTCAAATATTAAAGATATTTACCTGACAAATAAAATATAAATGCATATCTTGAATTTTCTGGGAATAGCCTCTGAAGACTACTTTATTCTGGATGAATTTTACGGAATTTTGCATAACTGCTAAACCGTAAGAGATGGACAAAACTTAAAACACAAAAAATGTAGAGCACATTAAAACACACAATTTATGCCACGTGTATTTTTTTCGTGGAGTTGATGGTTTTTGACATATCCCTTGTTTTTGGTTTCAGCTTAAAAAAGATAATTTTTTTCATACAAATTCCTGTCCATACAAACAAAGGAACTTCAGTCACATCACAACCAGCTTTTGATTATCACTTTAACCAATGTTACTCCCTTATTTCCGTTTTACTTACAAGGAAGCAAGTAATAAGACTATTTCTGCTATTTTTTTTTCGATTAGCATGATGTAAATAGAAGCATAAGCTTTTTAACAATAATTTGTTGCAGAGATGTAGAGAAAGTCATGTGAATGAAACAGGTTTTTGTGTGAAAAAGTTTCAGCTTTGAGAACTCTTGAAAGCAATATTTGAGAGCCGCCCTATGTACAGGAGATCAAATGACAGTCGTATCAGCTTTTCCAGTCGCCGGCGTTCTTTTCTGAATAGAGACTGGAATTCCGATAGAACTCTTCGTGTGTGACGTTGAAGAGGTCCGAGTCACATTGCCGTTTCAAGTCTCAACAGAACCCCTACAATACCTAACGAATAATATCAGAAATATATAGGAGATGCAGGGAATGGCGGTCGGATGCAAATGGCGGTCATGTCTAATATTGCTTCGTAATGTTTCTCGTGTGCTGCCATCTGTTCGCAAAGAGATACAACCATTTCAATAGTAACTTCATTTCTGAGTTGAAAGTTTACGAGGTTAGAAGTGCTTTTCTGTTAGTTGACAGTTTTCTTATAATTTCGTCCAGAAAATCAAGATATTGTAACAATATTTCATTGTTTTAAATATTCTCAATCCTTTTATAAAACGAGTAACGTATTTATTGCTGATTATTGGAACAATTTTTACTTTCTCTATACGTGCTATGTATATAATGTATAGCGAAAGTATTGCATTCCACCAAAAAATTCAATACCGAGATTTCACCGGAAATATATATTTTGCATAACTGCTAAACCGTAAGAGATGGACAAAACCTTACCACACAACAAATGTAGAGCACCTTAAAGCGCACACTTTATGTTGTATACATTTTTTTCGTGGAGTTGATTGTTTTTGAGATATTCCTTGTTTTTTTTTTTTCAGCTATAAAGACTTATACTTTTCTCATACAGGACTTTGTGAACTCGTGTCCATACAAACAAAGGAACTTCAGTTGCAGATCACCCAGCTTTTGTTTATCACTTTAACCTATGGTACTCCCTTATTTCGCTTATACTAACAAGGAAGCAAGAAATAAAACTATTTCTGCTAATTTTTGCCACATTAGATGAAGTAAATAGAATAATTTGTTGGAGTGTAATAGAGAAAGTCATGTGAATGGAACACATCAGATTTTTGTTATGAGAGAAAACACATTATTTCTTGGTTATGAAGCATTTTCTGTAACGTTGTTCATGAAGGTAATATCGGTCTATGTGACCGTTTTCCCTAAAAAATTAAATTCAACATTTGTTACTATTATTATATATTATTATTATAATTATTATTGTTATTATTATTATTTGTCGTAAGACAATTTGTTCTTATTACAATATTGATAACAGTGCTTAAGCTGATGAAAAATATCTACTAAACACTCTCAAAGTAATTTAAATCATTACATAGCAATGAATCTCGTAATCTACTCAGTTTGATGTATCTAAAATGTGTACAAGAACGGTATAGGCAATAACACGATCAATTCTGTCGCCTGCTGCAGTTGGTTAGCGCACCTATACGGCAAACAGGATTCAATAATTACATTTTCAAGATTTCATTTTCCGTTTTTAACTAATTTTCATAACTTGTAGAAGGCACTTCTTACTTTCTCTATACGTACTATGTACATAGTGTATAGAGGAAGTATTGTTTTCCACCTAAAAATTCAATACCGAGATTTCAGCGGAGATACATGTTTTAGGACTCCCTGAATCCAAAAGAAGCATTTTCAGAAAAAGGTCCGTGTGTGTGTGCCTGTGGACAGCATACCTCAAAAACGAAAAGACCGTTAAATACTAAACTTGGTATTTGGGTTTGGTATCTCCCAAAGATGTGACACGAAGATTTTCAAGAAAATCCCCCCCCCCAACTACTCTTTACATGGAAAAAATTTCGAAAATTTTGATTTTTTAAAAAATGGCACTAACGATTTTGATTAAATCCCGTATATTAAAGATATTTACATACTAAATAAAATGTATATCTTGAATTTTCTGGGAATAGCCTCTGAAGAGCTCTTTATTCTGGATGAATTTTGCTAAATGTTGCTTAACTGCTAAACGGTAAGAGATATACAAAAACCTACTACACAGAAAATGTTGATCTGATCAAAACACACAATATATATCCTTTACATTTTTGTTATGGAGGTAACCGTTTCTGAGATATTCGTTGTTTTTGGTTTCAGATGTGAGTATTTATAATTTTCTCAGACAGGAAGTGTTTTTTCTTTTGTTCTACTCCTGGTCAAGCAAAGAAGCGATTTGCAATGACAATCGAATAACGACGGACTTTAAAACATTTGACTATCGGTTTAACCTAGTGTATTCCCTTATTTTCTTCCTACTTATAAGTAACTAAGTAATAAGAACATTGTGCTATGATTATCTCGATTAGCAAGGTGCAGAAAGAAGAATAATCTTATGTAAGAAGTATGTGGAAGAGCTAGAGAAAGTCATGTGAGGGTAACACATCAGATTTTTTTATTACTTTCTCTACACGTACTATGCACATAGTGTATAGAGAAGGTATTGTATTGCAACCAAAAATTCGATACCGAGATTTCAGCGGAAATACATGTTCTGGGTCCCCCTGAATCAAAAAAAAAAAAAAAAAAAAAAAAAAAAAAAAAAAAAAAAAAAAAGATGGGAAAAAGGTCCATGTGCGTGTGTGTCTGTGTGTTTGTGGGCAGCATAGCTCAAAAACGAAAAGACCGTTGAATACCAAACTCGGTTTGTATGTTCAGTATCTTACAGGGGTGCGACACGAATCTTTTGAGAAAAATCCCCCTACCCCAAACTTCCCTTTACATGCAACATTTTTCGAATATTTTGATTTTATAAAAAATGGCTCTAACGATTTTGATTAAAATATCATATATTAAGGACACGAAGATTTTCATGAAAATTCCCCCACACCCAACTACCCTTCACATGGAACTTTTTTCGAAAATTTTGATTTTCTCAAAAATGGCTCTAACGATTTTGATTAAAATTTCGGATATTAAACATATTTAACTGACAAATGAAATGTATTTCTTGAATTTTCTGAGAATAGCCTCTGAAGAGTAGTTTATTCTGGATGAATTTTACTAAATTTTGAATGACTGCTAAACCGTAAGAAATGGACAAAAACTTACGACACAAAAAATGTAGAGCACTTTAAAACACACAATTTATGTTATATACATTTTTTTCGTGCAGTTTGTCGTTTTTGTGAAATTCCCTATTTTTGGTTTCTGCTATGAAAAACGTATACTTTTCTCATACTGGAACTTGTCAACTCCTATCCATATAAACAAAGGAACTTCAGTGACATGGCAACCAGCTTTTGACTATCACTTTAACCTATGGTGCTCCTTTATTTCGCTTCTTCTTACAAGGAAGCAAGTAATAAGACTATTTCTGCTATTATTTTCTCGATTAGCATGAAATAAATAGAAACATGAACTTTTTTACAATAATTTGTTGCAGAAATGTAGAGAAAGTCATGTGAGTGTAACCCATCAGATTTTTGGAAAATGCTCCGTGTGTGCGTATATGTGTGCGTGTCTGTGGACAGCATAGCTCAAAACCGAGAAGTCGGTAAATTACCAAACTTGGTATTTAAGTTTAGTACCTTCCAAATATTGGACAAGAATATTTTCCAGAAAATCCCCCCATTACAAACTACCCTTTACATGAAAATTTTTTGAAAATGATTTTCTCAAAAATGGCACTAACGATTTTGATTAAAACATCGTTTATTAGAGATATTTACTTGGCAAATAAAATGTATATCTTGAATTTTCTGGGAATTGCCCCTAAAGATTAATTTATTATGAATGACTTTTACTGAATTTTGTATAACTGGCAAACCGTAAGAGATGATAAAAAGTAACTTCATAGAAAATGTAGATCAAGTTAAAATTTATATTATCTACATTTTTTTTTCGTGGAGTGATTCATTTTATAGATATTTTTGTTATTGGTTTCAGATTGAAAAACTTATACCTTTCTCATACGGGAATTTGTCAACTTCTGTCCATAAAAACAAAGGAAGTTCAATCACACCATCTTTTGACTATCACTTTAACCTCTGTTACTCCGTTGTTTCCCTTCTACTTGCATGGGAGAAAGTAAAAAGATTATTTCTGGTAATTATTTCTTGGTCAACATGAAGTAAAAACAATAAAAAGCTTTTTAATAATATTTTGTTGTGGAGATGTACACAAAGGTAAGTGAATAGACCACACCAGATTTTTTTAAACTATATTGCTGTATTTTAAATACTCAAATTCGTAACACAGTTTCACACAATTTTTGTTCATGATGATTGATGATTTGTTCAATTTTTAGACGTCCAATTTGAACGCTGATATACTCAGGAATAACCTTCTTGCAATACTTTTCTAGAAAGGAGCGAAATTGCGGAATTTGAAGTTTATGCCACGAATATTAGATGTTACCATTGCACTGTACAGGTCTTTAAAAAAAAAAACTCATGTGTACCATTCACATGACTTTCTCTATATCCCTGCAAGAAATTATTCTTAAAAACTTGTACTTCTATTAACTTCAAGCCAGTCAGTAAAATATTAGCAGAAATAGCCATATTACCTGCTTCCTTGTAAGTAGAGGTGAAATAAGGGAGTACCATAGGTTAAAGTGATAATAAAAAGCTGGTTGCTATGTCACTGAAGTTCCTTTGTTTGTATGGACAGCAGTTGACAAATTCCTGTGTGAGAAATGTATAAGGTTTTCATAGTAGAAACCAAAAATAAGGAATGTCACAAAAACGACGAACTCCACGAAAAAAAGTATAGAACATAAATTGTGTGTTTTAACGTGCTCTACATTTTTTGTGTAGTAAGTTTTTTTCCATCTCTTACGGTTTAGCAGTTATTCAAAATATAGTGAAATTCATCCAGAATAAACTACTCTTCAGAGGCTATTCCTGGAAAATTCAAGATATACATTTTATTTGTCAGGTAAATATCTTTAATATACGAAACTTTAATCAAAATCGTTAGAGCCATTTTTGAGAAAAACAAAATGTTCGAAAAAAGCACCATGTAAAGGGGTGGGGGGATTTTTCTCAAAATCTTCGTGTCGCATCCCTGGAAGATACTAAACTTAAATACCAAGTTAGGTATTTTACCTATTTTTCGTTTTTGAGTTATCGTGTTCACGGACACACACACACACACACACACACACACACACACACACACACGGAACTTTTTCCGAAAATGTTTTTTTTAGATAAAGGGGACCCTAAAACACATATTTCCGGTGAAATCTCGGTATCGAATTTTTGGGTGAAGTGCAATACTATATCTATACACAATGTACATAGTACGTGTAGATAAAGTAATAATTTCCGAACGACTTCTGTTGCTATTGTGTCAACAGGATTTGCTTTCTAGAGGACTATAGGTGTTTAGTTGCGTATGTGAAGAGCACTCTTGATATGTTGTTCCAATTGAGATTTCATGGGACAGCCAATTTTTACTTTCTCTATACGCACTATGTACATAGTGTATAGAGAAGGTATTGCACTCCACCCAAAAATTCGATACCGAGATTTCACCGGAAATATATGTTTTAGGGTCCCCAATATAGAAAAATCTGATGTGTACCATTCACATGACTTTCTCCATATCCCTGCAACAAATAATACTTAAAAAGCTTATACTTCTATTTACTTTATGCTAATCAGAAAAAAATAGCACAAATAGTCTTATTACTCGCTTCCTTGTAAGTAGAAGCGAAATAAGGGACAACCGTAGTTTAAAGTGATAGTCAAAAGCTACTTTTCGTTTTTGAGTTATCGTGTTCACAGTCACACGGACACACACACAAACACACACACGGACCTTTTTGTGAAAATGCTTTTTTTGGATATTGGGGACCCTAAAACATATATTTCCGGTGAAATCTCGGTACCGAATGTTTTGGTGGACTGCAAAAAAGCATTTTCACAAAAAGGTCCGTGTGTGTGTGTCCGTGTGTCCGCGTGTCTGTGAACACGATAAATCGAAAACGAAAAGTAGCTAAATTACCAATTTAGGTATTTAAGTTTAGTATCTTCCAGGGATGCGACACGAAGATTTAGAGAAAAATCCCCCCACCCCAAACTACCCTTTACATGGAACTTTTTTCGAAAATGTTGATTTTCCTAAAAATGGCTCTAACGATTTTGATTAAAATTTCGTATATTAAAGATATTTACACGAAAACTAAAATGTATATTTTGAGTTTTCTGAGAATGGCCTCTGAAGACCATTATTCCGGATGAATTTTACGGAATTTTGCATAACTGCTAAACCATAAGAAATGGACAAAAACTTCCAACACAAAAAATGTAGGGCACCTTAAAACACACAATTTATGTCATACACATTTTTTTTTCGTGGAGCGGATCGTTTTTGAGTTACTCCTTGTTTTTTGGTTTCAGCTTTAAAAACATAGTTTTGTCATACAGGAATTTAACATTTCAGGTCCATATAAACAAAGGAACTTCAGTCATATAGCAACCAACTTTTGACCATTACTTTAACCAACAGTACTGCCTTATTTCGCTTCTACTTACTAGGAAGCAAGTAATAGGCTATTTCTGCTAATTTTTCTTGATTAGCAAGAAGTAAATAGAAGCATAAGCTTTTTAACAATATTTTGTTGCAGAAATATAGAAAAAGTCATGTGAATGGAACACATCAGATTTTTTTACCACATGCTTGACAGACTATTGCTTTCCCGTTGGTTGTAAAGGCGTTATCTAATTTCACCCATGAATTCAACTTGCAGGATAGCGAGGACGCAACTGGTGCTATTTTATAAACACTTGCAAGAAACTAACTGCAGTATTATCGCCCCGCTATATTTTGATGGTTGTCCAGCGGCTCACTTTGTTTTCTCGCAGCTATTATATTACAAGATGCCGACTACCGCAACAATCAATTTCTCCAGTCCTTGCAAACGCCCAAAGGCTACGAGAAACGTGACACTGCAGGTCAACATTGTCGAGCGGCACCTGCTTTGATATAAACGGACAACAATCAGAACGAGGTGAGGTGGTTATTATCGCATTCTTAATGTAATTTGCATCTTATTTCGCAGATTGAAAATAGTAGTTTATAACGTGACTACAATATTTTTTAAAAAATAATAAAATGTTAACGGAACCCAGAAAAGAAGTAGATACTCTTTATGTAGCATCGTTAAAATATGTGGAAACATGCAAAATAAGTAAAAAAAAAAAAAAAAAAAAAATCTGATGTATTGCATTCACATGACTTTCTCTACCTATTCTACAAACGAACTATTCTTAAAAAAATCTTATGTGTTGCATTCACATGACTTTCTCTACTTATGTGTAAAAATTATTGTTAAAAAGCTTATTCTTCTATTTACTTCATGCTAATCGAGAAAAATCAGCAGATAGTCTTATTACTTGCTTCCCTTGTAAGGGAGTATCATAGGTTAAAGTGAAGTCAAAAGCTGGTTGCTATGTGACTGAAGTTGCTTTGTTTGTATTGACAAATTCCTGTATGAGAAAAGTTCAGGTTTTTTAAACCTGAAACCAAAAATCTAAAAAACGATCAACTCCACGAAAAAAATGTATATTACATAAATTGTGTGCTTTAATGTGCTCTACAATTTTTTGTGTGGTAAATTAATGTCTATCTGTTACGATTTACCAGTTATACACAATTCCGTAAAATTCATCAGAATAAGTAGTCTTCATAGGCTATTCCCAGAAAATTCAAGATATACATATTATTTTTCAGGTAAATATCTTTAGTATACAATATTTAAATCAAAATCGTTTTAGCCATTTTTGAAAAAATCAAAATTTTCCAAAAAAGTTCCATGTGAAGGGTAGTTCGGTGTGGGGGAATTTTCTTGAAAATCTTCGTGTCGCATCCTTGGAAAATACCAAACTTAAATACCAAGTTTTTGAGCTATGCTGTCCACAGACACACACACACACACACGGACCTTTTTCCAAAAATGCTTTTTGTGGATTCAGGGGGACACAGAACATGTATTTCCGGTGAAATCTCAGTATCGAATTTTCGGGTGCATTACAATACTGTCTCTATACACTATGTGCATAGTACGTGTAGAGGAAATAAAAATGTAAAAACATCTTATGTGTTACACTCACATGACTTTCTCTGGCCATTCTACAAACTTCTTACATAAGAGTATTCTTCCTTCTGCACCTTGTTAATCAAGGTATTCAGCACAATGTTCTTATCACTTAGTTCCTTATAAATAGAAAGAAAATAAGGGAATACACTATGCTAAATCGATAGTCAAATGTTTTAAAAGCTGTCGTTATGCGATTGTTATTACAAATCGCTTCTATTCCTGGCCAGGAGTAGAACAAAAGGAAAACGGACACTCTCGTCTGAGAAAAGTATAAGTACTTCACAACTGTAACTAACAACAATGAATACCTCGAAAACGGAAAGCTCCACGAAAAAAGTGTATATGATGTAAATTGTGTATTTTAACAAGGCCTACATTTTTTGTATAGTAAGTTTTTGTCTATCTGTTACGGTTTATTAGTTATGACAAATTAAACAAAATTCATCCAGAATAAACAGGTCTTTAGAAGCTATTCCCAGAAAATTCAAGATATACATTTTATTTGTCAGGTAAATATCTTTAGTATACAATATTTTAATCAAAATCTTTAGAGCCATTTTTGAGAAAATGAACTTTTTCTAAAAAGTTCCATGTGAAGGGTAGTGGGGGTGGGGGACTTTTCTTGAAAATCTTCGTGTCGCATCCTTAGAAGATACCAAACTTAACTTTTCGTTTTTGAGCTATGCTGTCCACAGACACACACACAAACACACACACGGACCTTTTTTCAAAAATGCTTTTTATGTATTCAGGGGGACACAAAACATGTATTTCCGGTGAAATCTCGGTATCGAATTTTTTTTGCATTACAATGTACATAGTACGTGTAGAGAGAGTAAAAAATGTAAAATAAAAATTTGTAAGGGAGTACAAAATGACGTAATTCGCCAACAGTTTTACTTCTCATTGAAATATTATGCAGGATTTAAAATATGTAATTACATAAAACTCTACAAATTGCATTCCAAACATCGGAGCAGAGTAGGCGTCGCGTTTGCAACTGGTAGCTTTGTCCATCTGTTCCAGTTTTTGGCTGGAGAGCCTGGAAATCGATGCGTTGGTAAACAACTTTTGTATCTTTATGTGGTTCTGGTCATGACTTCGTAAAATTTTGTGCAGAAACGGCGCTAAATGTCGGAAGGTAGGGTGCTTTATCGTACTGTTTGCCACTAGAACTCCCACTTCTTCCGCATATGCAGTTAGTTGAAGTCGCTCCCCATACCTTGCACCCGTCGCTTGAAAGGATTGAGGGTTAAAGGAAATAGACTCATAAACAATGAGTGCTGTAGACGCAGTGACGTTTTTACCAGTTCAATAGAAGAAATATGTTTGTTAGTGAGTACTCTATAGTTTGTTGCAGAGTAGAATCATTCATACAGGATTAGGTTAGGAATTGTGACATTAAACTTCGTTGGTCAGCAGTCGACTGGCGTAGGTCATCGGCAGAGCACTTCTCGAGCACTCTTTTATCTCAGGGCGCGCTAATGGTGCAAGAATTGTATACGAAAGAATAACATTCCTTTTCAAACTACTAGGGTGGACTGATAAGTCTCGGTCTCACACAGATATGGCGCCACTAGGCAGTTAGACGATAGCAGCGTATAGTTTAACTCTAGATTACCTATTATCCATACTTACAAGTCAATAGCTTGTTTAGTTTACCAATCATAGCATTTTAAACAAGACTTCTTTAGAGTTTTCAGGAAAATGGAAGATTTGGAAAAAATCTGATGTGTTACACTCACATGACTTTCTCTAGCTGTTCTACAACATTCTTACATAGCATTATTCTTCTTTGAGCACCTTGCTAATCGAGGAGCTCATTAGTACAATGTTCTTATTACTTAGTTCCTTATAAGTAGGAAGAAAATAAGGGAATACACTATGCTAAACCGATATTCAAGTGTTTTAAAAGATGTCGTTATGCGATTTTCATTATAAATCGCTTCTTTTCTTCGCCAGGAGTAGAACAAAAGAAAAACGGACACTGCCGTCTGAGAAAAGTATAAGTACTTCACAACTGAAACGAATAACAATGAATACCTCGAAAACGGTAAGCTCCACGAAAAAAATGTATATGACGTAAGTTGTGTTTTTTAACAAAGCATACATTTTTATATACAATAAGTTTTTGTCTATCTCTTACGGTTTACTAGCCATGCCAAATTAAGCAAAATTCATCCAGAATAAACAGGCCTTTAGAAGCTATTCCCAGAAAATTCAAGATATACATTTTATTTTTCAAGTAGGTATCTTTAATATAGGACATTTTAATAAAAATCGTTAGAGCCATTTTTAAGAAAATCAAAATTTTGGAAAAAAGTTCCATGTAAAGGGTAGTTTGGTGTGAGAGGATTTTTCTCAAAATCTTCGTGTCGCATCCCTGGAAGATACCAAACTTAAATACCAAGTTTGGTATTTTAGCTATTTTTAGTTTTTGAGTTATTGTGTTCACAGACACACGGACACACACGGACATTTTTCTCAAAATGTTTTTTTTTTTTTTTTTGGACACAGGGGGTCCTAAAACATGTATTTCAGTTGAAATCTCGACATCGAACTTTTGGGTGGAATACAATACTTCTCTATCCCTATGTACATTGCACATACGGGGATAGAGAAAGTAAAATGAGCAGTGATTAAATATTTTCATTTGAAAGGCTTAATACCTAAATAAATCAAGGAGGATATGGAAAGTAAACTGAAAGATTCTGCCCCTTCATATTCAATGATTAAAAGGTGGATTGCAGAGTTTAAAATGGGGCGTACGAGCACTAGTGATGAGCCTCGCTCCGGACACCCTGTAGAAGTGACAACTCCAGAGATCATTGAAAAAATTCATCGTTTAGTACTGGAAGACAGCAGATTAAAGTTGTTTGAGATAGCAGAAACTGTAAACATATCAAAAGAACGTGCAGATGATATTTTAAGTAATGTTTTTGCTTTCACAAGGTAAGATGAGTGCCGCGTTTTATTGACACCTGATCAAAAGTTGCAAAGAAAAACTGTTTCTGTTAAGAATTTGGAGCTGTACCGTCAAATCCCAGTGAATTTTTGGAACGGTTTATTACCATGGATGAAGCTTGGATACATCACTATACTCGAGAAAGTAATTCCAGTGGGTTGCGCCAGGTGAACCAACTCTAAAACAGGAAAAGTTAATTTTGTCAGCTAACAAGGTTATGGCGAGTGTTTTCTGGGATGCACAGGGAATTCTTTTTATTAATTACTTGCAAAAAAGGTAAAAGTATCACTGGTGACTACTACGCAAGCTTACTGAAACGTTTGAGTGATAAGGTGAAAAGTAAAAGACCTCATTTGGTAACAAAAAGAAAATTGTTTCATCACGACAATGCTCCGGCCCATCGTTCAGTCATTGCAATGAGAAAAATCTGATGTGTACCATTCACATGACTTTCTCCATATCCCTGCAACAAATAATTCTTAAAAAGCTTATACTTCTATTTACTTTATGCTAATCAGAAAAAATTAGCAGAAATAGTCTTATTACTCGCTTCCCTGTAAGTAGAAGCGAAATAAGGGACAACCGTAGGTTAAAGTGATAGTCAAAAGCTGGTTGCTATGTCAATGAAGTTCCTTTGTTTATATGGATAGGAGTTGACAAATTCCTGTATGAGAAAAGTATACGTTTTTCATAGCAGAAACCAAAAATAAGGAATGTCACAAAAACGACGAACTCCATGAAAAAATGTATATAACATAAATTGTGTGTTTTAACGTGCTCTACATTTTTTGTGTAGTAAGTTTTTGTCCATCTTTTACGGTTTAGCAGTCATTCAAAATTTAGTAAAATTGATCCAGAATAAACTATTTTTCAGAGACTATTCCCAGAAAATTCAAGATATACATTCCATTTGTCAGGTAAATGTGTTTAATATCCGAAATTTTAATCAAAATCGTTAGAGCCATTTTTTAGAAAATCAAAATTTTCGAAAACATTTCCATGTAAAGGGTAGTTGATGGAGGGGGGATTTTTCTCAAAATATTATTGTAGCATCCCTGGTAGCTACTAAACATAAATACCAAGTTTGGTATTTTACCGACTTTTCGTTTTTGAGTTATCGTGTTCACAGACACACGGACACACGGACAAACGGACACACACACACATGGACCTTTTTGTGAAAATACTTTTTTTGGATATTGGGGGCCCTAAAACATATATTTGCGGTGAAATCTCGGTATCGAATTTTTGGTGGAGTGCAATACCTTCTCTATACACTATGTACATAGTGCGTATGGTGAAAGTAAAAATGTGAGAATTAAAGTTGGAATTGCTTGAACATCCACCCTACTCGCCAGATCTAGCACTCAGTGACTATCACCTGTTCCAAAACCTCAAACAATTTCTTGAAGGACGAAGATTTCACAGCAACGGAAGAGCTCATTGATGCGGTAAACAGCTATTTTGACAGAGATGGTTTAATTAAATTAGTACACCGATATGACAAATGTATTATCTTTTCTGGAGATTATGTTGAGAAATAAAGCAAAAAACAATTAAATGCTGTTTTCATTGGGAGGCCCGGGACTTACTAGCTGACCCTCGTATCTTTGGTTTACTTAACACTTTTTCAATATAAAATTATTTCAACATAAACGATGGCCTTCTGTTTGAGGCACTCTGAGTCGTTTAGAAATGTTCACACATCTAATTCCGACGAAATTAGCTAGTTAAAATACCCAACTTATTTCTTATGTTATCTTCTTCCTTTCTTAATTCGACAAAAATATTAACAAAAATAATTTAAATAATTTCCCGGAAAATTGATAATCGTCTCGTCTAATATAATGAACACTTCGTTCTCCGATTCATCAAAGAAACGCTACATTCTCAATAAGATGCAAACGCAGATTCAGGGGACCCAAAACATGTATTTTCGGTGAAATCTGGTATCGAAGTTTTAGTTGCAATTAAATACCTTCTCTATACGCTGCACATAGTACGTGTAGAGAAAGTAAAATGGTTGAAGTGGTTGCCTAAGAAAAATAAATTGGTATACACGCACTCAGTTTAACTGCCTAAAAATGCCATCGTAATATCGACATATCGAGACTTTTAAAGTTTAATCAAGGGTTAACTAACATTTATAAACGCTTCTGATACACCTATTTCGTGGTAAATCGGTGGTGAACAAAAATTAATCTCTTCAAATATAATTTATTGTATAAAAGGTGGCTCCGAACTGTCATGTTCGACACATCGCGAACAATGCTCTTGGGGTGATGCCCAATATTATCATAAATCACACATTTTGCGTTGGATATGCCTGTTAACAAATTTAGTACAGCAATGAAACAGTAGACAAGCGATATTTCACCATTATGCATGGAATTAATTAGGGGAAAAAGGCTAAACATTTGGCAAGTTGTACAATTAATTTTCCGACTGTTGCAGCACGGAATATGTATCATAGTTTGGGAGAAGAGCCAAGTTCTTGTCGAGTTGCAGCTTTGGCTCTTTGTGTTCAAGATAAATGATGAGTCTAAGGCGCACCAACACGAAGTTATACTTATTAGAGCTCTCTATGCTAACAGTTTGGTTTTCAACTGTTTAGACCTAAACACACAAACTTTGAAAGAGTAGTCAACAATTAACGATCACATATATTTGTAATACATCAGCTCCACTAAAATAGTCTTATTTTTACTTTCTCTATACGCACTATGTACATAGTGTATAGAGAAGGTATTGCACTCCACCAAAAAATTCGATACCGAGATTTCACAGGAAATATATGTTTTAGGGTCCCTTATATCCAAAAAAAGCATTTTCTCAAAAATGTCCATGTGTGTCCGTGTGCCTATGAACATGATAACTCAAAAACGAAAAGTTGGTAAAATATCAAACTTGGTATTTAAGTTTAGTATCTTCCAGGGTTGTGACACGAAGATTTTTAAAAAAAATCCCCCCCACCCCAAAGTACCCTTTACATAGAACTGTTTTCGAAAATGTTGATTTTCTTTAAAATGGCTCTAACGATTTCGAATAAAATTTCGTATATTAAAGATATTTACCTAACAAATAAAATGTGTAGCTTGAATTTTCTGGGAATAGCCTCTAAAGACTACTTTATTCTGGATGAATTTTACGGAATTTTGAATAACTGCTAAACCGTAAGAGATGGACAAAAACTTACTGCACCAAAAATGTAGAGCACGTTAAAACACATAATGTATGTTATATGTATGTTTTTCGTGGAGTCATTGTTTATGAGTCCTTCCTTGTTTTTGGTTTCTGCTATGAAAACTTATACTTTTCTCATATAGGAATTTGTCAAATGCTTCCATACAAACAAAGGAACTTCAGTGACATAGCAACCAGCAAGAAACAAAGCAAACATAGCAACAAGGAACCAAGTAATGAGACTATTTCCGCTATTTTAGTCTGATTAACATGAAATAAATAGAAGTATAAGCTTATTAAGAGTAAATTGTTGCAGAGATATAAAGAAAGTCATGTGAATGGTACACATCAGATTTTTTTTTACTTTCTCTATACGTACTATGTACATAGTGTATAGAGAAAGTATTGTAAAGCGCCCAAATATTCGATACCGAGATTTCACAGGAAATACATATTTTAAGACACCCTGAATCCAAAATAAGGGAGTACCATAGGTTAAAGTGATAGTCAAAAGCTAGTTGCTATGTGACTGAAGTTCCTTTGTTTGTATGGACACGAGTTGACAAATTCCTGTAAAGCTGAAACAAAAAACAAGGAATATCTCTAAAAGAATCAACTCCACGAAAAAAATCTACATTACACAAATTGTGTGCTTTAACGTGCTCTACACTTCTTGTGTGGTAAGTTTTTGTCCATCTCTTACGGTTTAGCAAAATTCCATAAAATTGATCCAGAATAAAGTAGTCTTCAGAGGCTATTCGCAGAAAATTCAAGATATACATTTTATTTGTCAGGTGAACATCTTTCATATAGGGTATTTAATCAAAACCATTAGAGCCATTTTTTAGAAAATCAAAAATTTCGAAAAAAGTTTCATGTAAAGGGTAGTTGGGGCTTGGGGGGATTTTCTTGAAAATCTTCGTGTCGCATTCTTGGAAGATACCAAATTTAAATACCAAGTTTGGTATTTAACGGTCTTTTCGTTTTTGAGTTATGCTGTACATAGACACACAGACACACGCACACACTCGGACCTTTTTTGAAAATCTTTTTTGGATTCAGGGGACCCAAAAATCTATATCCGATGAAATCTCGATATCGAATTTTTGGGTGCAATACAATACTTTCTCTATATACTATGTACCTAGTACGTGTAGAGAAAGTAAAAACAAACACTTTTAGAAAAATGTCTGTGTGAGTGTCTGTGGGCAGCATAGCTCTAAAACGAAAACACCGTTAAATACCAAACTTGGAATTTAAGTTTGGTATCGTCCAAGAATGCGACACGAAGATTTTCAAGAAAATCCCCCCAAGCCCCAACTACCCTTTACATGAAACTTTTTTCGAAATTTTTGATTTTCTAAAAAATGGCCCATCCCAAACTACCCTTTACGTGGAAAAAATTTCTGATTTTTTGATTTTCTTAAGAATGGCTCCCACGATTTTAATTTGAGTCTCCTGTATTCAAGATATTTACTTGCCAAATAAAATGTATATCTTGAATTTGTTGGGAATATTCTCTAGAGACCTCTTTTGTTCTAGATGATTTTAAATGAATTTTGCATAACTGGTAAACCGTAAGAGATAGACAAAAAGAATGTCTTTAAAACTGCTGCCCGAGTATAGAAATATCGATTTTTAGGAGCTCGTTACTAGCGTTCTCAAGATTTAATGTCGCAAAAATCTGTAAAACCTCGAACTAATCACTTGACTGTACGTTCTTGAGTTATTTAGCCTTCTCTGGAGGCGTTTTTTCAACTGCTCTGGTGACTTAGTGCGTAACGCGGGAAGCTGCGATCCCAAAGGTCGTGATTTCGATTCCTGCCATAGAGCAAATTTTTATTATTATTATTTTCATCCCAGACGAAGGCCGCGATAAGTGAACGAGACCCGAACTCGGAAACTATCTTTCACTTGAAAGCCAGTATCATAACCACTACGCTAGAGAGGTACGCTGTAATATTTCCCTTCGTTTTTCGTGTTATGCTCTCGAATGGTTGATATATTAGCCAGTGGCGTACTGGCACTTCAGAAACATATACCCGTTACTGCGAAATTTCAATAAACAGGCCATAAGTCGCCTATATCAAATTACTTTTTTAAGTAATCTACATGTTCTGTGAAAATATTTCGGTATAGTTCATAAACACCTGGTTGCGCAAAGATTTCGATCCCATAGTAGTCACATTTTAAAACATTTGACTGCCGGTTTAACTTGGTATAGTTCCTTATTTCCTTTGTCTTAAAAGAAACTAAGTAATGAGACCGTTTCTACTGATGTTTATCCCATTAATATGAAATATATAGGGGAATAATTAGTTTTGTTTTTATGATAAAACAAATGTTAATTATACGAGGTACGTCCAGAAAGTAAGTTCCGTTTGCTAATAAAATTAAATTGTGCACAGTTACAGAATAATTATTTATTGCACAAAATTCTAAACTCTTAAGCTACTTTTCCACATAATTGCCGAAATTTTGCAGGCATTTATCATAGCGTGGCACAAGTCTTTGTATACCTTCTTCATAGAAGTTTGCCGCCTGTGCCTTCAAAAAGTTGGAAACATTTTCTTTCAGCTCTTCGTCATTGTTGAAGTGTTGACCGCCAAGGAAAGACTTGAGATGTAAGAACAGAAGAAAGTCGCTAGGAGCGAGGTCAGGGCTGTAAAGTACACTTGACGTTTTCCTGGATCTTGTCATCAATCGCGTGAACCAAAGATGGACGCCCACTTCGTTCTTCATCGTGCACTTCACTACGTCCTTCATTGAACTGTCGGACCCATCTTCTCACCATTGAATTACTCATCGCATTTTGTCCGTAAACTTCGTAAATTTTCCGATAAATTTCAATTGGTTTCACTTTCCTAGCATTCAGAAAACGAATCACAGACCTGATTTCACAAGCGGCTGGATTTTCAATTAACACCGACATTGTAAACAAGTACAACAAAGCGTATGTGACTGACAGAGATCTCAAAATGGCACACGTTTCTTCTCCTTGATACAGAGCGTCTACCGCGCATGTGCGGAATTGCGATCGCAGCGCTGCAGCGGAGATGAATTGAAACGGAACTTACTTTTTGGACATACCTCGTATTTACTATATTGTCAGGTATATCATTTGAGAGTCTTAATCTTATATTGTTTTAGTAATATTTTATTAATTAAGAATTATTATCGTGAACTAATTGGAATTTCATTTTTATATGTTCTTGGAAAAATACAAATTTTGTTATAAGCAGTAACAGAGTGCCTCTTCCGATGGCAATCTTAGTGGACTTTTCGATGACACCAACTTCTGTTGGGCTACGTGCACATTCGTACTTTGACGTCACACCGGATATTCTAGAAACTTTAAACTCTAGATGCTGATTGTCTAAGACTGCCTATTATCAGGGTGTGTGCTCTGCATATTAGGCCTAAAGCCACCATGTTGAAAAGCCCTTCCGGTGCCGCTTAATCTATTTAAAGGACTGCAGACCAGGCGACTAGACCTTGATCGTCGGGGAACCTCTGCTTCGTTTGTGCGTCTTGGGGCGTCGCTCCGGGCCCAACCTTTCTACCACTTCATCTCTCACCTCACCCAGACACACCATGCCATAATGCTTAAGAAGGATCAATGTTTCAGATCCATAAGTTATTGTAGCAACTGTCTTTCTCTTATATAACTTCATAATCGATTCTTTTCTGGCTTTATTTTTCAGTGAACAGGATTACTTGAATAGATTGCAATCCCTTAAATTTGTAAACCATACACTCGCAACCAACAAATTATTTAATATTTCTCAATATATTATTCTAATCTAATTCCCGTTGTTATTATTGCACTACAATTTTCATGCCTTTCACCACCCTCAAATAGCTACCTCCACGTAAAACTTTGTTCGCGACAATATTTCACTTTCCTTGCAATGCTAGCATACATACTCCGTTCAAAAAGTATAGCGAATTTTGTGTTTTTTAAAAAGTATTTATTTATTCATAAATATCTATTTTATCCCCTTACAAGTAATCCCCAACAGATACTGTACACTTGTGCCAACGTTATTTCCAATTCACGAAGCACTTTAAAAAATATTTTTTTTGTTGTAATCTTGTTCAGCTACTCCTTCGATGAAGTCTTCATCTCCTCAACCATGGCGTAACGTCGTCCTTTCATTGGCCTTTTACGTTTGGGGGAAAAAAAAAAGTCACAGCGGGCCAGGTTTGGGGAGTACGGTGGCTGCGGCATTATAAGTGAGTGTTTTTGGCCAAAAATGCGCGCACAAGCAACAACTTGTGAGCAGGGGAGTTATCATGGTGTAAAAGCCAATATTTGTTCTTTCACAAATCCGGGCTTTTCTGGCGGATTGCTTCTCGCAAATTGCATGTAACTTGCAGCTAATATTCCTCATTTACAGTTCTAATCTGTGGCAAGAACTCATACTGCACCACGCCCCTGCAATCAAAGAAAACTCTAAGCAAAACCCTCGCATTCGACCGAACTAGCGCGCTTTTTTACTTTCTCCACACGTACTATGTGTATAGTGTGTAGAGAAGGTATTGCACTCCACCCAAAAATTCGATACCGAGATTTCACCGGAAATATGTGTTTTAGGGTCCCCAGGATCCAAAAAAAGGATTTTCAGAAAAAGGTTCGTGTGTCTGTGGTTCTGTGAACACGATAACTCAAAAACGGTTTTGAGTAAAGTACCAAACTTGGTATTTAAGTTTAGTATCTTCCAGGAATGCGACAAGAAGCTTTTGAGAGAAATCCCCCCACCCCAAACTACAGTTTACATGGACCTTTTTTCGATAATTTTGATTTTCTAAAAAGTAGCCTTAACGAGTTTGATTAAAATGTCGTATATTTAAGATATTTACCTAACAAATAAAATGTATATCTTGAATTTTCTGGGAATAGCCTCTGAAGACTACTTTATTCTGGATGAATTTTACGGAATTTTGCATAGCTGCTAAGCCGTAAGAGATAGACAAAAACTTACCCCATGAAAGATATAGAGCACGTTAAAACACACAATTTATGTTATCTACATTTTTCTCGTAGAGTTGATCTTTTTGAGTTATTCCTTGTTTTTGATTTCACCTTTAAAAAGCTTATGCTTTTCTCACACAAGAGTTTGCCAACTCCTGTCCATACAAACAAAGGAGCCTCAGTCACAAAGCAACCAGCTTTTGACTATCACTTTAACTTATGGTACTCCCTTATTTCGCTTCTACTTAAAGGAAGGAAGTAATAAGACTATTTCTGCTAATTTTTTCTCTATTAGCTTGAAGTAAATAGAAGCATAAGCTTTTCAACAATTTGTTGTAGAGCTATAGAGAAAGTCATGTGAATGGAACACATCAGATTTTTCGGTCTTGGCTCGTGTGGCAGTATTCATTGGGATGTTTCAGCTTTAGTTTCCACGTCATAACCATAAACCGATGATTCGTTACCAGATATGACCCTCTGGAGCAAATTTGGGTCGTCGCGGATAGAGTTCAACAGCTCCTTAGCAACGTTAATGCGATGGTGTTTTTGGTCGAAATTGAGCAACTTTGGTACGAATTCTGCGGCGACCCGTCTCGTGACCAAATCATTGGTAAAATCTGATGTGTTTCACTCACATGACTTTCTCTAGCTGTTCTACAAACTTCTTACATAAGATTCTTCTTCTTTCTGCATCTTGCTAATCGAGGTACTCATTAGCACAAGGTTCTTATTATTTAGTTCCGTATAAGTAGGAAGAAAATAAGGGCATACACTAGGCTAAACCAATAGTCAAATGTTTTAAAAGCTGTCGTTATGCGATTGTCATTACAAATCGCTTCTTTTCTTGGCCAGGAGTAGAACAAAAGAAAAACGGACACTCCCGTCTGAGAAAAGTATAAGTACTTCATAACTGAAACTAATAACAATGAATATCTCGAAAACGGTAAGCTCCATGAGAAAAATGTATATGACATAACTTGTGTATTTTAACAAGACCTACAATTTTGGTGTAGTAAGTTTTTGTATATCTCTTACAGTTTACTAGTTAGGCCAAACTAAGCAAAATTCATTCAGAATAAACAGGTCCTCAGAAGCTATTCCCAGAAAATTCAAGATGTACATTTTATTTATCAGGTAAATATCTTTAATATATGATATTTTAATCGAAATCGTTAGAGCAATTTTTAAGAACATCAAAATTTTCGAAAAAAGTTCTATGTAAAGGGTAGTTTGGGGTGGGGGAATTTTTCTCAAAAACTTCGTGTCGCATCCCTGGAAGATACTAAACTTAAATACCAAGTTTGGCATTTTAGCTGTTTTTCGTTTTTGAGTTATCGTGTTCACAGACACACACACACATACACACACATACACACACACACGGACCTTTTTCTCAAAATGCTTTTTTTGGATACAGGGGGTCCTAAAACATGTATTTCCGGTGAAATCTCAGTGTCGAATTTTTGGGTGGAATACAATACTTCTCTATCTCTATGTACATCTCTATGGGGCTAGAGAAAGTAAAAATCGAATTGAACGAGCCAATCGATAAGTTTAGGTCCTCAGCAACTTGTCTAACGGTGATTCAACGATTGGCCGATATTATTTTCTTCACTGCTTCAATGTTTTCGTCTGTTGACGAACTCGGGCGTCTCGGACGCTCTTCGTCGTTGATATTTTCTAGACCCTCTGAGAACTTTTGTACCACCATATGCACAGTCAACATTTGGAACGCATCCACACACTTAAGTTTTTTTTCACACAAAATTTGATACAGATTCTTTGTACCATTTTTACTTTCTCTAGCCCCGTATGTACAATGCACATAGGGATAGAGAAGTATTGTATTCCACCCAAAAATTCGATACCGAGATTTCACCGGAAATATATGTTTTAGGGTCCCCTGTATCAAAACAAAAAATTCACAAAAAGGTCCGTGTGCGTGTGTGTGTGTGTGTGTGTGTGTGTGTGTCAGTGAGTCTGTGAACACGATAACTCAAAAACGAAAAGTCGGTAAAATACCAAACTTGGTATTTATGTTTAGTAGCTACCAGGGATGCTACAATAATATTTTGAGAAAAATCCCCCCTCCCCCAACTACCCTTTACATGGAAATGTTTTCGAAAATTTTGATTTTCTAAAAAATGGCTCTAACGATTTTGATTAAAATTTCGGATATTAAACACATTTACCTGAAAAATGGAAGGTATATCTTGAATTTTCTGAGAATAGCCTCTGAGGTAGTTTATTCTGGATGAATTTTACTAAATTTTGAATGACTGCTAAACCGTAAAAGATGGACAAAAACTTACTACACAAAAAATGTAGAGCACGTTAAAATATACAATTTGTGTTATATACATTTTTTTCGTGAGTTCGTCGTTTTTGAGACATTCCTTATTTTTGGTTTCTACTATGAAAAACCTATACTTTTCTCATACAGGAACTTGTCAACTCCTATCCATATAAATAAAGGAACTTCGTTGACATAGCAACCAGCTTTTGACTATCATTTTAACGCATGGCAGTCCCTTATTTCGCTCCTACTTACAAGGAAACAAGTAATAAGACTATTTCTGCTCATTTTTTCTGATTAGCATGAAGTAGATAGAAGTATAAGCTTTTTAAGAATAATTTGTTGCAGGTATATAGAGAAAGTCATGTGAATGGTACACATGAGGTTTTTTTTTTCGGTTCAGGATCACAAAATTCACAGATTAAGTTTCGGTGCACACGGAGTATAAATATGACTTGATGGGGTAGGTGAGGTCTCTGCAGCTCGTTTAAAACGGGCTACATTATCTAGCATTGCTCACTGCCTGGTCTCGTTCAGTTCCTGCCAGTAGATAAGCCAGTAAGCAATTAAAGAGAGCGAAAATTGAAAATGTCGAAAGTACGAAAGAATAAGCGTTTATCACCGAAATGTAGATGATTCAAATATATTTTGAGTGACAAAAGCAGAAACTTTTCTTTCGATGGAGTAAAGATGTGTCTTGTAATTGACTGCAGTATATTCTACGCGATTTTATTTTATTTATGTATATTGAATTTTCAAAGCTCTGCAAATTATTATCAACATTTTTACTTTCTCTTTCCGCACTATGTATATAGTGTATAGAGAAGGTATTGCAAACCAACCAAAAATTCGATACCATGATTTCATCGGAAATATATGTTTTTAACTAAAAAAAGCATTTTCGGGAAAAGGTCCCTTTGTGTGTGTCCGTGTGTCTGTTAACACAATAACTCAAAAACGAAAAGTCGGTAAAATACCAAATTTGGTATTTAGGTTTGGTATTTTCCAAGGATGCGACACGAAGATTTGCAAAAAAATCCTTCCACCCCCATCCACCCTTTACATGGAACTTTTTTTAAAAATGTTGATTTTCTCAAAAATGGCTCTAAAGATTTTGATTAAAATATCGTATATTAAAGATATATACTTGACAAACAATATGTATATCTTGAATTTTCTGGAAATAGCCTCTGAAGACTACTTCATTCTGGATGAATTTTATGGATTTTTGCATAACTGCTAAACCGTAAGAGATAGAGAAAAACTTACGATACAAAAAATGTAGAGCACCTTAAAACGCACAATTTATCGTTTATACATTTTTTCTTGGAGTTTATCGTTTTTGAGATACTCTTTGTTTTTTGATTTCAGCTTTAAAAACATACTTTTCTCATACAGGTATTTAGCAATTCCAGTTCATACAAACAAAGGAAGTTCAGTCATATAGCAACCAACTTTTGACATCATCTTAACCAATAATACTCCCTTATTTCGCCTCTACCTACAAGGAAGCAAGTAATAGGAGTATTTATGCTGAAGTAAATAGAATCATAAGCTTTTTAACAATAATTTGTTGCAGAGATGTTAAGAAAGTCATGTGAATGGAACACATCAGATTTTTTCTCTCTTTCTTCACTGCCTCCTGAATTATGATATAGCCGACCGTGTCTACACCCAATGTAGGAATGTCGATAGCAACAATAGAAATAGGGAATAGCTATTTTATTTCACCTTTTAGTATCTAAGTAATACATGAAAATGGAAGCAAACATTTTATTGAGATCATCGGTCATACATAAGAAATACACATAATGATTATTTTCACCTCCCTTTTGAAGTAAATACATTACGAACTGGATAAAACTTGAAATAAAAATTGTAATGAATTAATTGAAAGTACAATTGTGGAACTGAAAGTTGTTAAAAGTGAAGATTGGCTGCCTGGATTGTCATCTTGTTACCAATAACCAAGGCAGGAGATTAAACAAACGAACGTCAGGTGCGATAAGGTTTCAAAGTAATAAACATCAGCTGCGATAAGATTTTTCGACAGTATTGCTCCAGTTAGATATCGTGATTGCTTGAAATTGTCTAATCCCGGCCATTCCATTGGCGCTTTAATAGTTGAGCTAGATTAATTGTGAAATCTCAACATTGAATTTTTGAGAGGAATTAAATATTTTCACTGAACGTAAAAAGTATTATATGATACATGTCAGTTCGTACGTGTGTGGGAGTGCTGATATTTATTTGTAATATAATCGGAGTTGGAGTTTCATTTGTTATTTACCACTTTTTGTCTATGTGGGTGTGTTAAGCTTTGTGCCTCGGATTGCTTGTTTCATAATTAAAATTGATTGGCTAATCGCTTCCACAACTTTTTGCGACTGTAATGCAATAAAATTTGATTAAATTTGTTTGCGTTGTCCCTGTTGCTTTCTCTACACGTACTATGTACACAGTCTATAGAGAAAGTGTTGTATTGTACCCAAAAATTCGATACCGAGATTTCACCGGAAATACATGTTTTTGGTTCCCTGGTATAAAACAAATTCAAAAAAAGTCCATCTGTGTGTTTCCGTGTGTCTGTGAACACGACAACTCAAAAACGAAAAGTCAGTAAAATACCAAACTTGGCATTTAAGTTTAATATTTTCCAGAGATGCGGCATGAAGATTTTGAGAAAAATCAATCCAACCCAAACTACATTTTACATGAGAAAAATTTCAAAAAGTTTGATTATTCTCAATAATGGCTCTAACGATTTTGTTTAAAAATCCATATATTTAAGATATTTTATGGCAAATATAATGCATATCTTGAATATCTGGGAAAAGCGTCTGAAGACTACCTTATTTTGGACGAATTTTACGTAATTTTATATAACTGCTAAGCCATAAGAGATAGACAAAAACTTAACACACAAAAAATGTAGAGCACGTTAAAACACACAATTTATGTTATATACACCTTTTTATGGAGCTGATCGTTTTTGAGATATTAATTGTTTTTTGTTTTAACTTTAAAAAACGTATACTTTTCTCATACAGGAATTTGTCAACTCCTGTCCGTACAAAGAAAGGAACTTCAGTCACATAGCAACTAGCTTTCCAGTATCACTTTAACCTGTGGTACTCCCTTATTTCGCTTCTGCTAATAAGGAAGCATGTAATAAGACTATTTCTGCTAATTTTTTACTTTCTTTAGCCCCGTATGTGCAATTCGATACCTAGATTTCACCGGAAATACATGTTTTAGGACCCCCTGTATCCAAAAAAATAATTTTCAGAAAAAGGTCCGTGTGTCCGTGTGTCTGTGAACATGATAACTCGAAAACGAAAACTAGCTAAAATACCAAACTTGGTATTTAAGTTTAGTATCTTCCAGGGATGCGACACAAAGATTTTGAGAAAAATCCTCTCACCCCAAACTACCCTTTACATGGAACTTTTTTCGAAAATTTTGATTTTCTTAAAATTGGCTCTAACGATTTTGATTAAAATACCGTATATTAATGATATTTAGCTGACAAATAAAATGTATATCTTGAATTTTCTGGGAATAGCTTCTAAAGACCTGTTTATTCTGGATGAATTTTGCTTAATTTGGCATAACTTGTAAACCGTAAGAGACTGGCAAAAACTTACTATACAAAATATGTAGGTCTTGTTAAAACACGCAAGTTATATCATACGCATTTTTTTTCGTGGAGCTTACTATTTTCGTGGCATTCATTGTTATTAGTTTCAGTTGTGAAGTACTTATACTTTTCTCAGACGGGAGTGTCCGTTTTACTTTTGTTCTACTCTTGGCCAAGAAAAGAAGCGATTTGTAATGACAATCGCATAACGACAGCTTTTAAAACATTTGACTATCGGTTTAGCCTAGTGTATTCCCTTATTTTCTTCCTACTTATACGGAACTAAATAATGGGAGCATTGTGCTAATGAGTACCACAATTAGCAAGGTGCAGAAAGAAGAATAGTCTTATGTGTGAAGTTTGTAGAGCAGCTAGAGAAAGACATGTGACTGTAACACATCAGATTCTTCTCGATTGGCTAAAGTAAATAGCGACATAACCTTTACACAACAATTTGTTGGGGATATAGAGTAAGGCATGTGAATGTAACACACAATAATTTTATACTTGTGGATTGTGGATGTTCTGTGGATTATTTTAGTCCTCTTTATTCTTCTATCTTATATTCTGCTTCTCCCCTTCGTCTTTTAGCGTTATCTCACCGTATCTTCCGATATCGTGGGGTAGATATAGTAAAATTTTCAAGTCGTTGGGAGAATGCCATTTGCTGTCGTTTCCGATCGTCTTTGCGTCACTGCTTTCTTGCTTCTTCCCGTATTTTTCTTATTGCATTTTTATATTTCATTTATCTCTCGTTCGCCGTGACGGTGGGCGTCTTTAAGTGAAGTGGAATATTTAACGAGCCACATAGTTGGGTTATATTCAAAGTGAGGCAATAATGTTCATCTCCAGACGGTCGTGGATATTTGAGGTGAAATTTATTCTTTGTGGAAAATATTTATATAATCTGTAAGGTTCCTGATGCATCAATTAAAACTATGCATAACCTAGACTGTTAAAGTGGGTTATTTGTGTTTTCCCTTACACGTAACTTTTGTAAAAATTGAAAAAGCGTTCAAATTGCTATAAATGTGACAGCACCGGTATTTTGCGATCGAAGGTTGATGGCAGTTTTAATGACATGGTAATAAAATAAAAAAAACAAAAACAAAAAACACACGCACACCTCTAATGTAATCAGAACTTTACAAGTTTTGAGGCCTAATACCTACGCGAGGTCTTTGGAAAACCTGTTCGAGGCTTTGCTGCAATCACCTACTTGGTTCACTGTGGTGGTGTAATGGTTACCATGCTAACTTCATATACCCAGGCGGAGGACGATGGATTCTTTTTCGGGCGTAAAAATTCTTAGCATGGCTTCCTTCGGAAGGGAAGTAAAGCCGTTGATCTCGTGTCGTAGATTAACGGCACGTAAAAGAACCTCAGCCTGATAGAGAGACAAAATTAATCGGCCTCTCACGCCCTGTATAGAATGGGTCGCTGAGAACCACAGTAGTTAAAGAGCGTCCATAAATAAAACTGCATTTCATTTGGTTTACTACTATGCAGTGACGTCACTGTTATATCTTTCCTACTTCTTAAAAACGCAATGTGCTGGCACGCACGCTGGCTTATGGTGAAGCATAAATTTAATGTAACATTTCAATCATAATTTTTGGCTAAACTTCTGGACCTGTTAGAAAAAACACAGTCGGAGAAATTTGTTCTGGGAATAATACGTGTTTATTTTTGAAACAAGAAAATCTTCTTTCGGAACCATTGGCACGCTAGGACGTTCTAAAATAGTAACAGAAATATTTTTTTTTTTTTTTTGTAAACCATGTCTTAGCGAGCCAAGGTGCAATATTACACTTCTCATGCAGAATATTCTTTCAACAATTGGTACATTGGAAGCCTACCACTTTGATGTGTCTTACTAATTAAATTCATGTGTCTGGTGCCACAATTCAGCCGATGAACCAAATATCTCCAGTGTGAGGGTTCGATTCCCGGCTGGAATGTTTCTCTAGCTAAGATTATTCCCTACTCTCCCCAGAGTCTGCAAATATGAATGAAAATGTGGGTGTGTTTGTGCATGTCTGTGACTTAAGGTATAAAACGTAAAAAACCTTATGTGTTCGATTCACATGACTTTCTCTACATCTCTACAATAAATTATTTTTAAATAACTTATACTTCAATTTACTTCCTGCTAATCGAGAAAAAATTAGCAGAAACAGTCGTATTAATTGCTTCCTTGTAAGTAGAAGTGAAATAAGGCAGTACCATAGGTTAAAGTGATAGTCAAAAGCTGGTTGCTAAGTGACTGAGGTTCCTTTGTTTGTATGCATATGAGTTCACAAAGTCCTTCCTATATGAGAAAAGTATGTTATTTATATCTGAAACCTAAAACAAGGAATATCTTAAAAACAATCAACTCCACGAAAAAATGTGTGTTTTAAAGTGCATTACATTTTTTGCGTGGTAAGTTTTTTCCACCTCTTACGGTTTAGCAGTTATGCAAAATTCCGTAAAATTTACCCAGAATAAAGTAGTCTTCAGAAGCTATTCCCAGAAAATTCAAGATATAAATTTTATTTGTCAGGTAAATATGTTTAATTTACGATATTTTAATCAAAATCGTTAGAGACATTTTTAAGAAACTAAAGATTTTCTAAAAAAGTTCTATGTAAAGGGTAGTTTGCGTTGGGGGGATTTTTCTCAAAATCTTCGGGTCGCATCCCTGGAAGATACTAAACTTAAATACCAAGTTTGGTATTTTACCGACTTTTTGTTTTTGAGTTATCGTATTCACAGACACAGGACACACACACGGACACACACACGGACCTTTTTCTGAAAATACTTTTTTTGGATACAGGGGACCCTAAAAAACATATTTCCGGTGAAATCTGGCTATCAAATTTTTTGGTGGAGTGCAATACCTTTGCTATACACTATGTACATAGTTCGTATAGAGAAAGTAAAACAATGGTCTACTTCACAAAGTAAAGGATTCAGTTTCAACGTTATTGTTGTATTACGCCTTTTTTGTTTCACCTTCTCTAACACGAATGTAAAACTTACATGGTGGATAGAGAAGACAGGTAAAAATACATGTTTTAAGACCCCCCGTATAAAATCTGATGTGTTTCATTCACATGACTTTCTGTACATCTCTACAACAAATTATTGTTAAAAAATCTTATTCTTCTATTTACTTCATAGTTATCTAGTGTGTACTTTATGATAACCGAGATAAATATTAGCAGAAATTATCTTAATTACTTGCCCCCTTGTGAGTAGGAGGAAAATAAGGGAATACACTAGGCTAAAGTGATAATCAAATTCTTTTAAAGCGGGTTGCCACGTAGTTTACAATTTACAGTATTTTGAGTCTGAAACAAATAAGGACTATCTCAGAAAAGGTCAATTCCACGAAAAAAAGCGACATGACATTAATTGTGCGTTTTAACCTGATCTACCTTTCTTTCGACAAGAAATATGGTTGCATTCACATAAATCTCTCTAGTTGTTCCACAAAGGAACGTTCTTACAACATTTTACAAGATTCCTATATCTGCATACTACTAACTGAGATAAAGCTTAACATATTGGTCTTATTACTTGCTTCCTTGTAAGGAGAAGGAAAATAAGGAAATACACTAGTCTAAACCGACAGTCAAATCTTTTAAAACCTGGTCAGTAATTGAAACAATTGTGTTTCAGTTTGAGAAAAGTTTAAGGAGCTAAAAATTGAAACCAATAACTTGGAATATCTCAAAAACGGCTAACTCTACCACACTCAAGCATGTGACATAAATTGTATGTTTAATGATATCTACATTTTTAGAGCTGTAGTTTTTTACTTTCTCTATACGCACTATGTACATAGTGTATAGAGAAGGTATTGTATTGTACCCAAAAATTCTATACCGAGATTTCATCGGAAATATATGTTTTGAGACTTCCTGAATCCAAAAAAAGCATTTTTAGACAAATTTCCATGTGTGTGTATGTCTGTCTGTCTATCTGTGTGTACGTGTGGGCAGAATAGTTCAAAAACGAAGAGCCCGTTGAATACCAAACTTGGTTTTTAAGTTTGGTATCTTCCGAGAATGCGATACGAAGATTTTCAAGAAAATCCCCCCACCCTCAACTACCCTTTACATGGAACTTTTTTCGATTACGATTTTGATTAAAAAATCACATATTATAGATATTAAGCTAATAAATAAAATATATATCTTGAATATTCTGAGAATACCCTCTGAGGACTACTTTATACTGGATGAATTTTGCGGAATTTTGCATAACTGCTAAACCTTAAGAGATGGAGAAAACTTACGACATATAAAATGTAGAGCACATTAAAACACACAATTTATATGATGTACATTTTTGTCGTGGAGTTGATCGTTTTTAAGATAGTCTTTGTTTTTGGTTTCAGCTTTGAAAAACATACTTTTCTTATACAGGAATTTGTCAACTCGTGTTGTAACTTCAGTCACATAGCAACCAGCTTTTGACTATCATTTTAATCAATGGTACTCCCTTAGTTCACTTCTACTTACAAGGAAGCAAGTAATAAGGCTATTTCTGCTAATTTTTTCTCGATTAGCTGAAGCAAAAAGAAGCAAAAGCTTTTTAAGAATAATTTACTGCAGATATGTAAAGAAAGTCATATAAATGGAATACATCTGATTTTTTCTTTCTATAATGGTATACCGGCTATAAACTTGTTCAGAACGAAAAGGTCTGCAAAGCTATTACCAGAAAATTTAAGATGTACATTTCGTTTGTCATGAAAATATCTCAAAAATATGGCATTTTAATAAAAATGTTTCTAAAAGCGCTTATTACGTTCTCTACACGTTCTATGTACATAGTGTATAGAGAAGGTATTGTATTCCACCCAAAATTCGATACCGAGATTTCACCGAAAAATCATGTTTTGGGTCCCCTGAATCCAAAAAAAAAACATTTCTTCAAAAAGCCGTATGCATGAGTGTGCCTGTGGACAGCATAGCTCAAAAACGAAAAGACCGTTGAATACCAAACTTGGCATCTAAGTTTGGTTTCTTCCAAGAATGCGACATGAAGATTTTCCAGAAAATTCTCCCTGCCCCAAATACGCTTTACATGGAACATTTTTCGAAAATTTTGATTTTCTCAAAAATGGCTCTAACGATTAAAATATGGTATATTAAAGACATTTACCTTAAAATTGAAATGTATATCTTGAATTTCCTGGGAATAGCCTCTGAAGACTACCTTATTCTGGATTAATTTTACGAACTTTTGCATAACTGCTAAACCGTAAGAGATAGACAAAAACTTAACACACAGCAAATGTAGAGCTCATTATAACACACTATTCATATTATATACATTTTTTTCGTGGAGTTGATCGTTTTTTAGATATTTCTTGTTTTTGGTTTCAGCTCTAACAATCTTCCTTTCTCATACAGGAATTTGTCAACTCGGGTCCATAGAAACAACGGAACATCAGTCACATAGTAACCAGCTTTTGACTATCACTTTAGCCTATGTCACTCCCTTATTTCGCTTCTACTTACGAGGAAGCCGGTATTAAGACTGTTTCTGCTATTTTTTTTTCGGTTATCATGAAGTAAATAGAATCATTAGCTTTTTAACAATAATTTGTTGCAGAGGTGTAGAGAAAGTCATGTGAATGGAGCACATCAGAAGTTTTTTAAAACCTAGTTGTCATATGGCTGAAATCCGTTTCTCTGCTGAACTTTCCGTGTGAGAAAGGCGTAGTTTAAATCTGAAACAAATAACAAGGAATATTTCAGAACTGGTCAGTTCAACGAAAAAAAACTATATAGCATAAACTGTATGTTTTAAGCGATCTGCATTTTTTTGTGTCTATCCCTTATGATTTAGTACGTATAGAGAAAGTAAAACTTGACTATTGCATTAGCCGTGTATTGCACTATTTTCTTCGACTTACAAGAAAACAAGTAAACAAGACAATTTCTGCTAATATTTACTTCGATTATCATAAAGTAGACAGAAAAATACGAGTTTATTACTTTCTCTAGCCCCGTATGTACAATGTACATAGGGACAGATAAGTATTGCATTTCACCCAAAATATCGATGTGGAGATTTCACCGGAAATACATGTTTTAGGCCCCCCTGAGTCAAAAAAAAAAAAAAAAAGTGATTGTGTGTGCGTGTGTCTGTGGACAGTATTGCTCAAAAACGAAAAGGCAGTTAAATACCAAACATGGTATTTAAGTTTGGTATCTTCCAAGGATGCGACACGAAGATTTTCAAGAAAATTCCCCACCCCTATCTACCCTTTACATGAAAACATTTTCGAAAATTTTGTTTTTCTTAGAAATTGGTGTAAAGATTTTGATTAAAATACCACATATTAAAGACATTTTATCACAAATAACATGTATGTCTGTAATTTACTGGGAATAGCTTCAAAAGACCTTTAGTTTGGCATAACTAGTAAACTGTAAGAGATAGACAAAAACTTACTTTAATCCTATTAAAATACACAAGTTATGTCATTTATATTTTTTTCGTGGAGCTTACCGTTTTCGAGGTATTCCTTGTTTTTAGTTTTAATTGTGGAGTACCTATATTTTTTCAGAAGGAAATGTCACCCCTTTTTTTTTTTTGTTCTACTGCTGGCGAAGCATAGAAGCAACTAACAATGACAATCGCTTAACGACAGCTTTTAAAGCGTTTGTATGTATTTATTTATTTCTCTGCAAGTGGGTACCACCCGGTGGCAGAGTTATATATGTATACAAGATATATAAACAATAAATCACAGCTGCCAGTTTATGGCTTTGTAAGCTAGATATAATAGTTATTTACAGAAATATGAAAACATTAATTTTTCTCTCAATTCAGATTAATTAATTTCATAATTAGAATCACCAAGCAGTTTAACGTTTGTATTTACAACAATATAAAATCACAAGCATTTCATTTAAGGAATATTTACAAAAATTATCCAACATTAATATCAGGATTTTTCCTAATTTTTTTCAGAGACAGGGGACAACCCCGAAAGGCTGCTCCAGACAATTCATTCCAGTCTTTTATGGTTCTATTAACAAAGGAGAACTTTCCCACGTCAGTTCTGTATCTTCTACTCTTAATTTTGACCGGATGATCGTTTCGTGCATAGTAAGTTAGGTTTTCCAGTTTGTCAGTAACGTCCTCCCACGCGTTTAAGCCAGCGTAAGCTTTAAATAAAGCGCACAACCTCCGTTTCTCACGCGTAACTTTCAACGGCTCCCATTTTATCTCCTCAGCGTTTGTAGGCCCACTATCACTTTAGCGTAGTGTATTCCCTTAGTTCCATTCTACTTATAAGGAACTAAGTAATACAATTTTTCTAATGTTTATCTCGATTAGCATGTGTTGAAAGAAGAATTATCTTTTGTAAGAAGTTTGTTTGTAGAGTAGCTAGAGAAAGTAATGTGAGTGTAACACATCAGGGGTTTTATATTTATTTTATTAATACTCTGCCCAATTCCAAACTATAGAGTCTGTATTCTTGTACTAACGTTTTGCTTCTTTGCTTTCTCAACAAATGAAGCCTTTGGGTTTATAACGAGAATGCATTCCGATGTAACAAATATTTTGGCCGCCTGGAAGCAAATGTGAGAAGTTAGAGAATCGACTATCGCTTGATATGCAACTCGAAGTCTCATATTACTTTATGGATACCGCATCTCTGCTACCAGACCACATTAATTTAGTTTCCTTCATCCCCGCTAGTTGACGCCACATTCCAGAACGTTATCCTAAACCGACGCATGGAATGCAACGTGTCTGCTTCCGTTATCGCAAAAATGACCTAAAAGTTTTCTCTCTACTTCAGACTGGAAATTTCTCTTCCACCACAAAATCGGAATGCACTCAGAAATAATGCTTCGTCTATGTGGCATCATATTTAAGATGATTCATTAGTGAAATATGACCAAAAATCTGATTACCTCCATTCACATGACTTTCTCTACATCACTGCAACAACTCATTCTATTTACTTCCTGCTAATCAGAACAAATTAGCAGAAATAGTCTTTATTGCTTGCTTCCTTGTTAGTAGAAGCGAAATAAGGGGGTACCATATGCTAAAGTGTTGGTCAAAAGCTGGTTGCTATGTGACTGAAGTTCCTTTGTATGGACACGAGTTCACAAAGTCCTGTATGAGAAAAGTGTAAGTTTTGTATAGCTGAAACAAAAAACAAGGAAAATCTCAAAAACAATTCACTCCATGCAAAAATGTATATTATATAAATTGTGTGTTTTAAAGTGCTCTACATTTGTTGTGTGGTAAGTTTTTGTCCGTCTCTTACGGTTTAGCAGTTATGCAAATTTCCGTAAAATTGACCCAGAATAAAGTAGTCTTCAGAGGCTTTTCCCAGAAAATTCAAGATATACATATTATTTATCAGGTAAATATCTTTAATATACGATATTTTAATCAAAATCGTTAGAGCCATTTTTAAGAAACTCAAAATTTTCGAAAAAAAGTTCCATGTAAAGGGTAGTTTGGGGTGGGGCGATTTTTCTCAAAATCTTCGTGTCCCATCCCTGGAAGATACTAAACTTAAATACCAAGTTTGGTGCTTTACCGACTTTCGTTTCCAGGTTTCAGGTTTTTTCGACTCACACTGATGAGATCGACACAGACTGGACTGGAGCGTTGTTTCTCGGTCTCACGGCTGTTCTGGGTACTTCAGTTCCTGCTCTTCAGGCCATCTCTGGCATTCCAGGCACTTTTTAGCGCCACATGCAGAAGCCTGCCTTCCTTGCTACCAACCGCAGACGACAGCTAAACAGCACCATCTAAACACCGAGGACCCTGATTGGCCGGCCACAACTCCCATAAGAGCGGAGTGCACTTCCAGACCATCGGAAGTGCAAAGGCAGCGGGTTGCCGAAACAAGGCCATAGCCACCCAACCTCTTAGGTTCGGGTAAGGCGCGCTATTCTAAGCGTCCGGTCCTCTGTTTCGGCCTGCTTCTTAGCCCCTGCTGCCTGCAGGTGAGGGTAAACCGAGGTGTGTTTTTGTGCACTGCACCCTAGGGTGCAGGGCAAGTATCCCTGTCCTCGTCCTCTTCCACCATGACCAGGAGCAAAACAAAACCATCCAAAGGCAAAGCCCCAAGCGGGCCTGCCTATGATGAAGCAACGGCCGTTGCCAGCACCAGCACTGGTGCAGCCACCCTGCCCTCCAGTGGCCCTGCTACTGTAGAGGGCAAAAAGAGATCTAGCCAGGAACGCCAAGGCGGTAAAGGCAAGATTATCTGTTTGGACTCATCCAAGCAAGACACCAACGAGGGCCTCCCGCGCGAACCAGTTTCACGTGCAGGCCAAATTCCGGAGCACGACTCCGACGACGACTGCGCCAGCGTGTGCAGTAATTTTTCACATCGCAGCGGCAGGACCTCGGTCCTGTCGTACCACTCATCCTCCATGATGGTAGATCATGAGGAGTCCTCTTCCGGCCTCTCCACAGACGGAGAGGACGATTTTCGAGTAGTGGCCTCGAGGAAGGAGAAGAGGCAAACCCGATTGGCTGCAGAGGGCGTGCCCTCTGGCCAATCCCAGGCAACATCCCGCCCCGGAGATTCTGGGCCCGCCCAGAATCCTGGGTCGAGGAGGCACGTTCCACCGATTATCGTGGACGACTTTAAGGGGGTGGTAGGCTTCCTCAAGGAGGTTATGCCATCCCTATCGAGTCAGTGCACGGTTCGGAAGAACAAGCACCGCTACGTCTTCCAGGCGAAGATTATAGAGGATTATAATCTCATCCTGCAAGCCCTCAAGAGGAAAAGTGTTCCCCATTTTACCTTTGGACTGGATAAGTCCCGTGACATCCGCAGGGTCATTCGTGGCCTACCAGTCGACACCTCGGTGGAGGATATCTCGACAGACCTCATCCGCCAGGGCATCACCCCAAGACTGGTGAAGCAGCTCACCAGGTCCGCTCCAGATGGGCAAGGCCCCAAATCTCCCCTCCCCCTCTTCCTCGTAGTAGTGGAGCGGGCCAATGACCCTGAGGCCAAGATAGATGGCGTCACCGCCATCTGTTACCTCAGGGTCAAAATAGAACCATCCAAGGGCTCTGGCGGGCCCCCTCAATGTCACCGGTGCCTGGGGTTTAACCACTCCAGTCACTTTTGCTTCCGTAACCTGCGCTGCTTAAGGTGCGGAGGCGCCCACCCTAAAGAGGTCTGCAAGATATCTCCCACCGCGAAGCCGACTTGCGCAAATTGTGGTGGCGAACATATTGCATCTTATGGTGGCTGTCCTAAGAGGATCGCTGTCATAGCGGCCAGGAGACCGCCGCCAGAACTACAGCAGGACACAAGAAGAGTACCTGTAGCCAACCAGCGACCAGAGGCGCCAACATCTGCACCTGCACCTCCTGCAAGACAGCCGGCGCAACAAAGAATAGCCACCAACACCACTACGGCGCAAAGGGCTGAGCGTGGCCCTGCGAAGCCACGGGATGGTAATAACACCCACCAACCCCCACGCAACAAAGAAGCTCCAGCCAAACCCAAACAAAAGCCCCCCACCCAAGCTAAGGTGCGCTGGCCGGCCAGGCAGCCTAACTTCTCCCCCAGGGCTGCGCAAGGGAACGGCACTCCCGTACCCGAGCGACAGCAGGGGCAGGAGGCGGCTGGCGGCGTGCCGGCGCCCCGAAGCACTCCTACACCTACACCCTCACCCAGAAACATAACCCCCACCACTCCTCCTGTCCTGCAGATGTCGGATGTGATGGCGTGGATACAGCAGCTACTGCTGAACCACGGCCGGAGCATCTGTGATCTGCTGGTCAGATTCCTATATGCCACAGACCCAGCCGCAAAGATGGCTGTCGCCATGGAGGGACTTGCCCTCCTGACCGTGATCGTCCAGACCGCCCAGGATGGCGAGTCGAAATAGGTCTCGCACCTCTTTTCGATTCGCGTTCTGGAACGCGTGTGGCCTGAACGGTCAGGGGAGTGAGCTCCAGCATTTTGCCGGCTCATTTGCCCTAGACCTTGTGCTAGTCAGCGAAACACATCTCCGTCCAGATACCCCTTTCCGACTTCCGGGCTACAACTGCCTCAGAGTGGATCGTGTGGGCCGCCGAGGAGGTGGCACAGCGATCTTCGTGAGAAACAGGGTAGTCCACAAACCCATCCAGCTCCCACCTCTTCAAACCATGGAAGCCACGGCTGTCTGTGTTGACCTAGGCGGTACGGAAGTTTTACTGGTGTCTGTATACCATCCACCCCATAGGCAGTTCGTACTAAACGATTACCTTTCCATCCTAGCCCTTCATCCTAATGTCATCCTGGCCGGGGACTTCAATGCCAAACATCCGCGTTGGCATTGCGGCCCCCGGGCGGACGCCCGAGGCAAAGACATCATACGCATGATAGATGCGGACCCTCAACTCAGAGTAGAGGGCCCCTGGCAACCCACACACCATCCACGAGGTCAAGGACGGGCATCCGTTATTGACTTCGCGATCATCAAACAATTCCCTTTTTATACATCTCTCACATCGATCAACGCACTTCATTCCGATCATAATCCCGTGTTAGCTGAGGTTAACACACGGGTTGCCAGTCACGACGTCTCGGTTCAAAACCGCGACGTTGACTGGGAATGCGTCAGGGTTTGCCTCAACGACTCCATCCCGCCGAACCCTAGGATCACAGACATCCCATCCCTAGAGGCTGCGGTCCAATCCTTTACCTCCATCGTGGTGCGAACTGCTCATAACCTAACTGTTCACACCCCAGCTCCTCTACACCCAGAAGTCCTACCCCTAGAACTCCATCTGCTTGTACGCCGTTCCTGGGCTGCCCGCAGACTATACCAGCGTCACCGCACGCCACATAACCGAGCACTCCTGAGGCGTTTACGCCGAGAGGTCCGGACCCGACTACGCGAGCACAGGGTGCGAGCGTGGGAGGAGACTATGACCCGCTTGAGGCTCGAGGATGGCGACGTGTGGAGGATTGCCAAAGCTCTCCGGCACCGCGGAGGTCAAATCACCTCCCCAATCCAAGGCACCCAAGGCCTGGCTTATGAACCCCGAGCCAAAGCTGATGTGTTCGCTGACTACCTCGAAAGGTCTATGAGGCCACGAGAAGACCCCCAGGACGAAGACTTCTCGGACCGTGCTCGGCGGGGGGTGCGTCGATACCTTCGGCGCCCCCCCGACGAGGCGGACCGGCTTCCCGTCATCCGACCCAGTGAACTCCAGGGCGCACTCCGGCGCCTCAACCCCAAAAAGGCAGCGGGTCCTGACGGACTAACCCCCGCCATGCTCCGATGCCTTCCCATCAAGGCGGTACTCTTTCTAACCAAGGTTTTCAACATGTGCCTCACCTTGTGCCACTTTCCACGCGAGTGGAGGGAGGCCCGGGTGATATGCATTTTGAAGCCGGGGAAAGACCCGTTACACCCATCCAATTACCGATCCATCAGTCTCCTGTCAGTTCTCTCGAAGGTTTTCGAGAGGCTAATACTAGCCCGCTTGTCCCCTCTCTTGGGCGACATTCATGCCATCCCAGATCACCAATTTGGTTTTCGCCCTGGGCATTCTACACCCCAGCAACTACTGAGAGTGGTGGAGGCCGCTGCCCTGGGCTTCCAGGACAGAGCCTACACTGCGGCAGTGTCGCTGGACGTGGAGAAAGCCTTCTCTACGACCTGGCACGCGGGTCTGCTCCTCAAATTCATCCGACTGGAGCTCCCGACACACATCATACACCTACTACACTCATATCTCAAACACAGATTTTTTGTAGTTTCAGTTGCGGGACACAAATCAACACCTAGGCCAGTAAGAGGCGGAGTCCCCGAAGGCTCTGTACTTTCCCCTACGCTCTTTAGCGTCTACATGGCCGACCTACCAACAGTGCAGCAAGTCAACATAGCTCAGTATGCTGATGACGTGCTGTTATACTGTATAAATAAACACCCACGCAGAGCCTTCAACCCTATCCAGAGACACCTCTGCCTCATCCAAGAGTGGTGCGAGCGTTGGCGATTGTCCATAAATCCGGAGAAAAGCCACGCTATTCTTTTCACCAAGCGCCGCTTTCCCGCAAACTTCCCCACATTCACGTACCTCAGACGAAGGATACAATGGACCAACACCATCACCTACTTGGGGGTGAAGCTCGACAGGGGCGTCACTTTTAGGGAGCATGTCCGGGGGCTGTGGTGCCGGGGCAATGGGGCTGCGGCCTCGCTGTACCCGATGCTGAGGTCCTCGATGACCGTTCCCCTTAAGTTGCGCCTCTTGAGGGCTCTTATTATCCCCTTATTAATCTACGCCTGTGAGATCTGGGGCATGGCGGCAGACTCCAGTCTGCTGTTGCTTCAGCGGGTACAGAATAGGTGTCTCCGGGCTATCTATTCTGTGCCTCGAGGCTTTCCAACGAGACTCCTGCACGAAGCCTCTGGTCTACCATACCTGGAGGACGAGATTAGGCGTCGGGCAACAAAATTCAACGAAGGGTTACCATTCCATCGGAGCGCCCTCGTTAGGTCTCTTGGGGATTACGATCCCACAAACCGCCGCTTCAGGCGATACCGGCTTCCCCGCATGGCTTGCGGGCATCCCCGGTAACGAAGGAGCACCACCAACAGCTGCTACGGCTAAGCTCCTTATTATCCTTCAAGAGTTGCTTGGATTCAAAATTTAACCTCAAGAAACATTTTGATAAAAACACACCAGCGGTGCACAACGGCCGTTGCACCATCAAGGCAACCGTCGAGGAGCAATATTCGCCTCCTCCTGTCACTCCACAACCCCAATACACACCCGCCATCCTACAAAACCCACAATCCCGTCAGAACGTGGTTAAGTTCTCTCTGAGAACAGGGACACGTCTAAAACACCTCGGGCTGCCCTCAGCCTGCCAATCACACTGGACTGGACTTTACCGACTTTTCGTTTTTGAGTTATTGTGTTCACAGACACACGGACACACACACACACACACCCTCACACACACACACACACACACACACACACACACACACACACGGACCTTTCTGTGAAAACGCTTTTTTTGGATATAGGGGACCCTAAAACATATATTTCCGGTGAAATCTCAGAATCTAATTTTTTGGTGGAGTGCAATACTTCTCTATCCCTATGTACATTGTACATACGGGACTAGAGAAAGTAAAAATATGATTAGCTCCATTCACATGACTTTCTCTACCTCTCTGTAACAAATTATTGTTAATAAGCCTATTTTTATATCTACTTCATGCTAATCGAGATAAACATTGGCAGAAAGGGTCTTATTACTTAGGTCCTTATAAGTTGAAGGGAAACATCTGTTCCATTCACATGACTTTCTCTACATCACTGTAACATATTATTCTATTTACTTCATCTAATCGAGAAAAAAACATAGCAGAAATAGTCTTATTACTTGCTTCCTTGTTAGCAGAAGCGAAATAAGGGAGTACCGTAGGTTAAAGTGATAGCCTGTCTGTCTCATATTCATCAGTGAGTTCGAATCTCGCTTAGGGTGGCTTACCCGGATAAGGTTTTTTTCGGGGGTTTCCCTTTTCCTGAGAAGACAAATGTCGAGTAACTTTAAGCTCCACGGCCCCGAAGATCATTTGGGCATCATTTCACCAATTTCATTCATCGTCCGATATGACCAACTAGGTTAAAGGACATTAAGCTACAAAAAAAAAAAAAAAAATATAACAAATAACTAGGAATATCTCGGAAACGGTTAGCTCCACGACAAAAATATAATGAATATAAATGGTGATGTACATTTTTTGTTCAGATACCAAGAAAGAAGAAAAAAAAAACCAACCGCACAAAAACTGTAGATCTCGTTAAAACACACAATTTATATGGTATATAGTTTTCTTTTAGAGTTGACTGTTTTCGAGATATTCCTTGTTATTAGTTTCAGTTTTAAATCACGTAACTTGTCTCTTATTTTTACTGCAGGTTATGCAAGGCGAACTGAATCTCAATTGTTTCACATAGCGACCAGCTTTTATAAAATTTAACTATCACTTTAGTATAGCACATCCTTTAGTTCCCTTTTACTTATAAGGAACTAAGTAATAAGAACATTCTGCTAATGATTATCTCGTTAGCATGGTGAAGAAAGAAGAGCGAGCCCGCGTGGGTAGTGTGGTGGTAGCGTGTCTGCCGCCCATTCAAAAGGTCGTGAGTTCGAATCTCGCTTAGGGTGAGTTATACGGATAAGGCTTTTTTCGGGGTTTTGCCTTATCCTGAGAAGACGAATGTCGAGTAACTTTAAGATCCATGGACCCCGAGATCATTTGAGCATCATTTCACCAATTTATTCATCGTACGATATGACCAACCAGGTTAAAGGACGTTAAACTACACAAAAAAGAAGGAAAAGCTTTTGTAATACGTTTGTTTGTAGAGCAGCTAGAGAAAGTCTTGTGAGTGTAATACAGATAAACAAGCAGGAGTCACAGGCAGTGTTTTTACACGGCCTAGCACAAAGGAAGTGATCTCTGTGGTTTTCTCAGATAAGCCCGTCGCAGGATTCCCATCCTTTTTCTCTGGACAGATCACAAACTTTCTACACTGGCTGAATTGAGGTTTTCCCTTAGCCATACATCACACCACGTGACTGGCCTCAGCGTTGCCTTTCTTGTCAGGGCAACAGCCACATATGTCGCACTGCCTCCATCACTCACGCATTTCCAGTTACTTCCTCTAGGGTGTCTGAAAAGCTCTCGTCCTGATAGTGAAAAATCTTATGTGTTCCATTCACATGACTTTCTCTACATCTTAGCAACAAATTGTTAAAAAACTTATGCTTCTATTTACTTCATTCTAATCGGGAAACAATTAGCAGAAATAGTCTTATTACTACATTCCTTGTAAGTATAAGCGAAATATGGGAGTACTATAGGTTAAAGTGATAGTCAAAATCTGGTTGCTGTGTAAATGAAGTTCCTTTGTTTGCGAGGCCAGGTGTTGAAAATTTCCTGTAAAAGAAAAAATCCTGAAACCAATAATAAGGAATGTCTCAAAAACGATCAACTCCATGAAAAAATATATGACATTATTTGAGTGTTTTAAACATCTCTACATTTTTGTGTATTAAATTTCTTTCTTTCACCGTATACTAGATAAGTAAAGTTCAGTAAAAATCATCCAGAAAAAAGAGTCCTTTAGAGGATATTCCCAGAAAATTCAAGATATAAGTTTTATTTGATATATAAAAGTCTTAAATATAACAGATTTTAATCAAAATCGTAATAAACATTTTTGAAAAAATCAAAATTTTCGATTTTTTTTCAATGTAAAGCTTAGTTTAGGGTGGGGAGATGTTCTTGAAAACCTTCGTGTCGCATCCTTTGAAAGTAGCAAGCTTAAATACCAACTTTAGTATTAACGGTCTTTTCGTTTTTGAGCTATGCTGTCCATAGACACAGACACCCACACACCACAACATATGTTTTGGTGAAATCTCGTATCAAATTTGGGCTGCATTACAATACCTTCTCTATACACTATGTACATAGTACGTGTAGAGAAAGTAAAAATATAGGTATCGTTAAAACACAATTTATGTCATCCCTGATCAAACGTTTTTGAGATATTCCTTGTTATTAATTTCAATTTTAAACTTTGTTAACTCTTCTCAAACAGGTAACCTTCTTTCGTTTTGTCTCTCTGAATTTATTGCTAGCCATGCAAAGTGAACTGAACATCAATATTTCACATAGCAACCAGGTTTTAAAAGCTTTAATTATCGTATGAGATTACTTTAGTACCTATTTTCCATTGGTACAGCTAAAAATAGGGCGGCACTATGGTTGAGTGGTTAGACCACTCGCCTCTCATCTAGGCGTCCCAGGTTCGATACCAAGCGCCCACATGTGTGATTCGTGATGGACAAAGTGGCGTCTAGGTGCGTTTTCTGCGGATCCTCCGGTTTTTCCCGCCACTCATATCACCATTTGCTCCATGATCACGTTTACAATAATTAATTTTGGTGATATTTCATATCCACTTCCTCATGTTCATGCCTGGCTACGGACTGACCCCTCGTAGCAGATTCTCCATTTTGTGGTTTCGTGTCGTAGGCTCCCCGAGAGGCTTCTGACCCCTAGGCATGGGCTTGCAAGTCCTAGGTGGGTGTAAGTCCTACTATTGCGTGGAGGGTAAGCAGATTACGAAACGAAACGAAAAAAACAGAGAAAGCTATATGAATGGAACACATCACATTTTTACTTTCTCTACGCGTACTACGTATATATTGTATAAAAACGGTATTGTACTACAACCAAAAATTCGATACCGAGATTTCACCGGTAATAAAAAAAAAACATTTTCAGAAAAAGGTTCCTGTGTGCTTGTGTCTGTGAACACGATAACTCAAAAACGAAAAGTCGGTAAAATACCAAAATTGGTATTTAAGTTTAGTATCTTCCAGGGATGTTACACGAAGATTTTGAGAAAAATCCCTACACTAAACTACTCTTTACATGGAACTATTTTTCGAAAATGTTTATTTTCTCAAAATGGCTTAAACAATTTTGATTAAAATATCGCATATTAAAGACAAAAAAAGTGTATATTTTGAATTTTCTGTGAGTAGCATCTGAAGACTGCTTTATTCTTGATGAATTTTACGGAATTTTCCATAACTTCTACACCGTAAGAGATGGACAAACATTTATAATAACTCCATGGCACGACAGCTAACGGGGAACCTTGGCCTACCGCCCGGCCGCTGCATCCCCCATCTCGGTCCACTACAGACGTCATGGATGGGGTGCCGTATTGGAGGGTGAGACGTGGTCAGTGCCTCGAGCCCCCCCCCCCGCCCGGCCGATTAATGCAAGGTCTCCCAGCGGGGGAAATATCCCCACCCCGGTACTGGGGATCGAACCCATGTCTCCCGCTTGGTAAGCAGCTGCGCTACCACCGCGCGGTCAAGCATTCACCACACAAAAATGTAGAGCACGTTAAAACACACATTTTATGTATTATCCTTTTTTTAGTAGTGTTGATCGTTTTTACTTTCTCTATACTCAGTATATACATAGTGAATAGAGAATGTATTGCACTCCACCAAAAAAATCGATACCGAGATTTTACCGGAAATATATGTTTTAGGGTCCCCTGTATCCCAAAAAAAGGTCCGTGTGTGTGTGTGTCCGTGTGCCCGTGTATCCGTGTGTCCGTGTGTCCGTGTGTCTGTGAACACGATAACTCAAAAACGAAAAGTCGGTGAAATACCAAACTTGGTATTTAAGTTTAGTATCTTCCAGGGATGCGACACGAAGATTTTGAGAAAAACTCCCCCACCCCAAACTACCCATTACATAGAACTTTTTTAGAAATTTTTGATTTTCTAAAAAATGGCTCTAACGATTTTGATTAAAATATCGTGTACTAAAGTTATTTACGTGATAATTAAAATGTATCTTTTGAATTTTCTGGGAATAGCCTCTGAAGATTACTTTATTCTGGATGAATTTTTCATAACTACTAAACCGTAAGAGATAGACAAAAACATAACCCACAAAAAATGTAGAGCACGTTAAAACACACAATTTATGTTATATACATTTTTTTCGTGGAGTTGATCGTTTTTGAGATATTCCTTTTTCTTGGTTTCAGCTTTGAAAAACTTATACTTTTCTCATACAGGAATTTGTCAACTTCTGTCCAAATAAACAAAGGAACATCAGCCACCAAGCAACCAGCTTTTGGCTTTCACTTTAACTTATGGTACTCCCTTATTTCGCTTCTACTTACAATAAAGCAAGAAATAAGACTATTCCTGCTAATTTTTCTCGGTTAGCATGAGGTAAATAGAAGCATAAGCTTTTTAATAGTAACTTGTTGCAGAGATGTAGAGCAAGTCAAGTAAATGAAACAGATTAAATTTTCAAAGTCACAGTCTGTAATAGCTTCATAGTCAAATGTGTCGTTGAAGTTTTCCTATAGTGGATATTCATTTTAACGAAAAATATCTTACATCACAAAGTGGAGTAAACTCCGAAAATGCGTATGATTACACTATGTGTTATTTTGGTGTATTACTTTCTCTATAAGTACTATGTACATAGTGTATAGAGAATGTATTACACCCCACCAAAAAATTCGATACCGAGATTTCACCGGAAATATATGTTTTATTTCCCCTTTATCTAAAAAAAACATTTTCGGAAAAAGGTCCGTGTGTCCGTGTGTCTGTGAACACGACAACTCAAAAACGAAAAGTCGGTAAAATACCAAACTTGGTATTTAAGTTTAATACTTCCATGGATGCGACACGAAGATTTTGAGAAAAATCCACCGACCCCCAATTACCCTTTACATGGAACTTTTTTCTAAAATTTTGATTTTCTCAAAAATGGCTCTAACGATTTTGGTTAAAATTTCGTATATTAAAGATATTTACCTGACAAATAAAATGTATATCTTGAATTTTCTGGGAATAGCCTCTGAAAAGTAATATATTCTGGATGAATTTTAGTAAATTTTGAATAACTGCTAAACCGTAAGAGATGGACAAAAACCTACTTAACAACAAATGTTTAGCACGTTAAAACACACAATTTATGTTATATCTATTTTTTTCGTGGAGTTCGTCGTTTTTGTGACATTCCTTATTTTTGGTTTCTGCTTTGAAAAACTTATACATTTCTCATACAGGAATTTGTTAACTGCTGTCCATACAAACAAAGGAATTTCAATGACATAATAACCAGCTTTTGATTAACACTTTAACCTATGATACTCACTTACTTCACCTCTACTTACAAGGAAGCAAGTAATATGGCTGTTTTTGCTAATGTTTTACTGATTAGCAGGAAGCTAATAGAAATATAAGCTTTTTAAGAATAATTTATTGTTGGGATATAGAGAAAGTCATGTGAATGGAACACATCAGATTTTTTTAGGTTTAGCATGTATTAAAGTCTTCCATAGTGAAGAGATCTTGTGGGGCTATTCTCATTAAGTTAAAGATAAACATTCTATTTTGAATATACGTATTTTCAAATCATAATTGTTAACCTTTTTACTTTCTCTACTTGTACTATGTACATAGTGTATAGAGAATGTATTGTATTGCACCCAAAAATACAATACCGAGATTTCACCGGAAATATATATTTTGGGACCCTCTGGATCCAAAAAAAGCATTTTTAGAAACATGTCCGTATGTGTGTGAGTCTGTGGTCAGCATAGATTACAAAGGAAAATGCCCTTAAAAGCTAAACTTGGTATTTAAGTTTGATATCTTCCAAGGATGCGTCACGAAGATTTTCAAGAAAACCTCCACCCCCAGCTACCCTATTGCATGGAAAAAAAAATCGAAATTTTGCTTTTCCTGAAAGTGACTATAACGATTTTGATTAGAATCCCTTAAATTTAAAATACGAGGGACGTCCAGAAAGTAAGTTCCGTTTCAATTTATCTCCGCTGCAGCGCTGCGATCGCAGTTCCGCACATGCGTGGTAGACGCTCTGTATCAAGGAGAAGAATTGTGCGCCATTTTGAGATCGCTGTCAGCCACATACGCTTTGTTGTGGTTGTTTACAATGTCGGTGTTGATTGAAAATCCCGCCGCTTGTGAAACCAGATCTGTGATTGGTTTTCTGAATGCTAGGAAAGTGAAACCAATTGAAATTTATCGGCAAATTTGCGAAGTTTACGGACAAAGTGCGCTGAGGAGAAGATGGGTCCGACACTTCAATGAAGGACGTGTGAAGTGCATGATGAAGAACGAAGTGGGCGTCATCTTTGGTTACAGAAGAACTGGTTCACGCGATTGATGACAAGATCCAGGAAAATCGCAAGTTTACAATTAGTGCTCTCGCTATGGAATTTCCCCAAAGCTCACGATCACTAATTCATGAAATTGTTACCGAAAAACTGAAATTTCGTAAACTTTGCTCACGTTGGGTACCAAAGGCACAGGTGGCAAACTTCTATGAAGAAGGTATACAAATACTTGTGCCACGCTATGACCAATGTTTGCAAAATTTCGGCAGTTATGTGGAAAAGTAGTTTGAGAATTGTAGAATTTTGTGCAATAAATAATTATTCTGTTTCTGTACACAATTTAATTTTATTACCAAACGGAACTTACTTTGTGGACGTATCTCGTATTTACTTGCCAAATAAAATGTATATCTTGAATTTTCTGGGAATAGCCTCTGAAGATCTCTTTATTCTGGATGAATGTTATTGAATTTTGTATAATTGGTGAACCGTAAGAAATAGACCAAAACTCACTACACTAAAATGTAGGTCAGGATTATCGATGAGCTGCCGAAACCGGACGTGCGTAAAAGCTACCGTCGAGATTTGCTAACATAGTACAAGTGATTCTTTATCTCTGTGTGGGAAGAGCTAGAAACCCGCGCCGCTGACTGAACTTCCTGGGTCTAAAGACGACTCCAACGCATCCCGCCGCCATCCCGCTCTTCAATTTCAGAGTGAATTCACCACCACGGAAGAGCGACACCACTACTATCCTCGCCAACACTTATAACCCAGAAAGAGGCCGGTTGGTTGAAATGAAGATATGGGAAGTTCGGAAGAATGAAGAAATCATCGCAAGTTCAGTTCCACCCTGTAAAATCCTAACTAACCGTATGTGAGTTAAAGGGAAAGGACAATTTCCGGATGATTCGGATCTAAAAGTTCACGCCTATCAGTTCAAGAATGTGCCAGGACAATGTTAGAGGGAAAAAAAGCAGAGGAGTCTACATACGTCACAGCCCACTGCAATTTATCTTCTTGTCCTGCGGATTAGTGAACACAAGACGCCATTTGTGACCCGCCGTTCAAACCATGTGGATATTCCCTGCCAGTGCAAGAACAGGCTTACTCCGACTGCTCACTTGAGAAGTTTCAGGTATTCATATAAAGTAGTAGCATTAATTCTTTGGTTAAACTAACTTTCAGATTACAATATTGGAGTACCAGAAGGATCGGTTCTCGCAACGCTACTGTTTAATATACAGGGTTACCACAAAAGAAACAGACAACTTCAACTGCCTGTAAAACAAAAACTATTAGAGATAGCAACGTAATTATTTTGGAGGTATGTTGAGAAACTCCCAAAGTTTAGTTTGTTTTTATTGGTAACGCTGTAGTGTTTTGTTTGTTGTTGCAGAAGCTGAAATGGCGGAAAATCCTGTGGAAAAGGCATATTGCGTGTTGGAATTTGCTAGAATGCAATCAGCGACTGTTGTCCAACGACATTTTAGAACACGTTACCACAAAACGCCACCGACTAGACAGCCAATCTACGCCTGGTATAGAAAATTCGAGACAACGGGATGTTTGTGCAAAGGGAAAAGCTCGGGAAGACCAAGAGTTTCGGAAGAAAATAACCGAGAATAATGCTCTTGCGTTTTGGCCACCAAGGAGCCCTGATCTCACACCATGTGACTTTTTTCTATGGGGATTCGTGAAAGACCGTGTTTTTGTCCCTCCACTTCCTCTTAATTTAGACGACTTGAAACAACGTATCAGACAAGCCATGGCAAGTTTTGATGCAGATATGTTACAAAAGGTTTGGGATGAACTTGATTATCGCATGGATGTGTGTCGTGTGGCTGGAGGAGCCCATATTGAACATTTGTGAGTTCACAATGTAAACTTCAAAGTCTCCTCTACAAACCAGTGAAAACGGCGTCAAATTACCGTAAACAGTTTTTGTTTTACAGGCAGTTGAAATTGTCTATTTCTTTTGTAATAACTCTGTATTTACTCATGATATACTTCATTTTCAACCAGCTTCCATCGCCATGTACCAGACGACACTGTTGTTTTATTTTCTCTACACGTACTATGTACATAGTGTATAGAGAAGGTATTGCATTTCATCCAAAAATTCAATACCGAGATTTCAGCGAAAATATATATACTTTAGGGTCTCCTTTTCGCAAAAAGTTCCGTGTATGTGTGTGTGAACACGATTATTCAAAAACGAAAAGTCGGAAAAATACCAAACTTGGTGTTTTAAGTTTAGTGTCTTCCAGGGATGCGACACAAAGTTTTTAGAGGAAAATCCCCCCACCGCACACTACCCTTTACATGGAATTTTTTTTCGAAAATTTTGATTTTCTCAATAATGCCTATAAATATTTCGACTGAAATAACGTATATTAAAGAAATTTACCTGACAAATAAAATGTATATCTTGAATTTTCTGGGAATAGCCTCTGAAGGCTACTTTATTCTGGATGAATTTTACGGAATTTTGCATAACTGCTAAATCGTAACAGATGGACAAAAACTTACCACACAAAAAAAGTTGAGCACGTTAAAAGACACAATTAGTTATATGCATTTTTTTCGTGAAGTTGATCGTCTTTTTTGGTATTACTTGTGTTTGGTTTCAGCTTTAAAAAAATGCTTTTCTCATATCGCAATTGTTCAATTCCTGGCCTTACAAACAAAGGAACATCAGTCACATAGCAACCAGCTTTTGGCTTTCACTTTAACCTATGGTACTCCCTTATTTCGCTTCTACTTACAATAAAGCAAGAAATAAGACCATTTGTGCTAATTTTTTTTTGAATCATAAGCTTTTTAATAATAATTTGTTGTAGATATGTAGAGAAAGTCATGGGAATGGAGTACATAAGATTTTTATTAAAATATTTTATATTATACATTCCTACTGAGAAATAAAATGTATATCTTGAATTTTCTGGGAACGGCCTCTGATATCCCCTTTATCATTGATGAGTTTGGCAGTATTTTGCATAAGGGTTAAGCCATAAGAGATAGACAGAATCGTAACACACAATAAATGCAGACATCGTTAAAACACGCAATTTATGACATACATGTTTTTCTTGTATAGTTGTCCGATTATGAAATATTCATTGTTATTGGTTTCAGTTTTAAGCTATCTAATTTTCTCAAAGATTACCATGCAAAGCCTATATCCAAAAAAAGCATTTTCAGAAAAATGTGTGTGTGTGGTTTTTGTAGTGGTTAACGCCCGCTTTAACTACTTATGGCACCGCAGGCGGTGACACTGATGATACATGAATGATGATGGAGCACCGGTGGAATGCGATGGCGGGGGAAACTGGAGAACCCGGAAAAAACCAGCCCCAGCGCCGCTTTGTCCACCACAAATCTCACATGTGGTTGCTCGGGACCGAATCCGGGCCGTCTAGGTGAAAGGCGAGTGGTCTAACCTCTGTGGCCTCTGTCTCTGTGTGTGTGTTTGTGTGTGTGTGTGTGAACACGATAAATAAAAAAGGAAAGCTCGTTAAAATGCAAAACTTTATATATATATATATATATATATATATATATATATATATAAGTTTATTATCTTCCAGGGATGCGACAAGAAGTTTTTGAGAGAAATCCCCCCATTCCAAACAACCCCTTACACGGAACTTTTTCGAAAATTTTAATATTCTCAAAAATGGCTATAACGATTTTGATTAAAATATTATATATTAAGGATATTTACCTAACAATTAAAACGTATATATTGAATTTCCTGAGAATAGTCTCTGAAGACTATTTTATATTGGGTACATTTTGCGGAATTTTGCATAACTGCAAAATCATAAAGCATGGACAAAAACTTAGTACACAGAAATATAGAGCACGTTAAAACACTCAATTGATATCATATACATTTTTTTTTCGTTGAGTTAATTGTTTTTGAGATATTCCTTATTATTGTTTCATCTTCGAAAAACAAACTTTTCTCATACAGGAGTTTGTCAATTCCTGTCAATACAAACAAAGGAACATCATTCACATAGCAACCATTTTTTTGCTTTCACTTTAACCTATGGTACTCCCAAGGAAGCAAGTAATAAGACTATTTCTGCTAATTGTTTCTCGATTAGAATGAAGTAAATTGAATTCTCTTTTGTGAATTCCTAACAAGCATAGAGGACCGAATTTTAAACGATTCACATAGCAACCAGCCTTTAAATGATTTGACTATCACTTTAGCTTAGTGAATTCCCTTATTTCCCTTCTGCTTATAAAGAAGCAAATAGAGGCTTATTCTGGTAATGTTTGTCTTGATTAGCATGATGTAGATAAAAAAATAAACTTTTTAAGGTGGAACAGCTAGAGAATATAGCACATCAGAGTTTTCTACTTTGAGATGGATAGGAAAATATCTGGGCTAGAAAAAAAAAACAATATCCCAAATCGGGAATCGAACCTGGGACCCCTTCAGCAGCAGGTAGGTTCTCTACAGACTGCGCTAGGGGTTGTATTTCAAAAACAAACATTAACCCAACATTTCATGTAAACAAATATAATCTGAAAGCAAAGCAAGGTAATTAAAGCATGTTCTACAGGATTAATAAATGACACCGGTCCAAAGGTTTTTCAGATTTTTGCAGCCGTCTATGTCAGATAACACCGCAGGTACAGATATCCGCACTCCGGGGCGTGCCTCTTCACAGATATTAGCCCTGACACGATGCTATACGCTCGGGAAAGGACCGTGGTAAAAAGGATTAATTAATGACTCGACATGCCGTTGGATCACACAGGCACGGGTACAGCCCTACCACAAAAATCTCCTGTGTTACACTCACATCACTTTCTCTACATCGCTGCAACAAATTATTGTTAAAAAGCTTATTCGGCAATAGTCTTATTACTTGCTTACTTGTAAGTAGATGTGAAATAAGGGAGTACCATAGGTTAAAGTGACAGTCAAAAGCTGGTTGCTATGTGACTGAAGTTCCTTTGTTTGTATGGACACGAGTTGACAAATTCCCGTATGAGAAAAGTATAAAATCTCATGTGTACCATTCACATGACTTTCTCCATATGCCTGCAACAAAGAATTCTTAAAAAACTTATACTTCTATTTACTTTATGCCAATCAGAAAAAAATAGCAGAAATAGCCTAATTACTAGCTTCCTTGTAAGTAGAAGCGAAATAAGGGACAACCGTAGGTTAAAGTGATAGTCAAAAGCTGGTTGCTATGTCAATGAAGCTCCTTTGTTTATATGGATAGGAGTTGACAAGTTCCTGTATGAGAAAAGTATACGTTTTTCATAGCAGAAACCAAAAATAAGGAATGTCACAAAAACGATGAACTCCACGAAAAAAATGTATTTAACATAAATTGTGTGTTTTAATGTGCTTTATATTTTTTGTGTAGTAAGTTTTTGTCCATCTCTTACGGTTTAGCAGTTATTCAAAATTTAGTAAAATTCATCCAGAATAAACTACTCTTCAGAGGCTATTCCCAGAAAATTCAAGATATATATTTTATTTGTCAGGTAAATATGTTTAATATCCGAAATTTTAATCAAAACCGTTAGAGCCATTTTTGAGAAAATTAAAATTTTCGAAAAACGTTCCATGTAAAGGGTAGTTGGGGGTGGGGGGAGTTTTCTCAAAATCTTCGTGTCGCATCCCTGGAAGATACTAAACCTAAATACCAAGTTTGGTATTTTACCGACTTTTCGTTTTTGAGTTATCGTGTTCACCGACACACACACACACGCGCGCGCGGACCTTTTTGTGAAAATGCTTTTTCTGGATATTGGGGACCCTAAAACATATATTTCCGGTGAAATTTCGGTATCGAATTTTTGGTGGAGTGCAATACTTTCTCTATACACTATGTACATAATGCGTATGGAGAAAGTAAAAATAGAAACAATAAATAAGGAATATCGCAACAGCGATTAACTCAATGAAAAGATATATTACAGGTCGTTTCAAAACGACACCAAACAAAGACCGCAAGAGATTAGCTTACACTTTGACTTGTCCGAAGGTTAATGTCTCAACTTTGAAACTCTTCTATTTAAAGTTTTATGTGTGTTTAACAACCGCACACATTTGGGATTAGGCAGGAACAACGTTGTCATACGCCGCGTAAACAACCTCAGAACGTCTTATACAAAACACATAAGAAAACCCACATGCTACGTTTTCTGCTACTAAGGTGACCTGCGCTGCGCCGGCGTGTCTATAAAACCACCCCTACACCACGGGCCTGGGATTTCGCTACCAACCGACATCTCTCTTGGAGTGGGCTAGGCTAGTGCCATTTAGATATGTATGACTGCCTAATCCATGGTGATTTTATGTGCCGAGTTTAGAGCTGAAAATTATATTCACGTATCAGGTACGATGTGACCAACAAGGTCCACATTTTCGTTTGCTTTCATTTTGTAACACCTGTATAATATTATTGTGGGTTTTAGCAATCTCTACATACTCTATTAAGTACATTTTTGCGCTTCTCTTACGGTTTAGCAGTTAAGCAAAAATCATCCAGAATAAAGAGGTCCTCAGTGGCTATTCTTAGAAACCTCAAGATATACATTATATTTGGGATGTAAATATCTTTAATACACGAAATTTTAATCAGAATCGAGAAAATAAACATTTTCGAAAATGTAGTTGGGACTACAGGGATTTTCTTCAAAATCTTCGTGTCGCATCCTTGAAAGATACCGAACCTAAATATCAAGTTTCGTATTTAACGGTCTTTTCGTTTTTGAGCTATGCTGTCCACAGACACATACCGCGTGAATCCCAAAAAAAACCGAGGCCATCACCTTGTCAGCAAATTGCACCACCTTTGCCTTCTTCGGTGGGGGTTCACCTTTAAAACCCACAATCATTCTGAATTACTTGTTCATAATTACTAAACCGTAAGAGATACAAAAAAAAAAATCTGATGTGTACCATTCACATGACTTTCTCTGTATCCCTGCAATAATTATTCTTAAAAACCTTATATTTCTATTAACTTTATGCAAATCAGTAAAACATTAGCAGAAATAGCCATATTACTTGCTTCCTTGTAAGCAGAGGTGAAATAAGGGATAACCATAGGTTAAAGTGATAATCAGAAGCTTGTTGCTATGTCACTGAAGTTCCTTTGTATGTAGGGACAGCAGTTGACAAATTCCTGCATGAGAAATGTATAAGTTTTTCATAGCAGAAACCAAAAATAAGGAATGTCACAAAAACGACGAACTCCACGAAAAAATGTATAAAACATAAATTGTGTGTTTTAACGTGCTCTACATTTTTTCTGCAGTAAGTTTTTGTCCATCTGTTACGGTTTAGCAGTTATTCAAAATTTAGTAAAATTCATCCAGAATAAACTACCCTTCAGAGCCTATTCCCAGCAAATTCAGGATAAACATTTTATTTGGGAGGTAAATATCTTAAATATACGAAATTTTAATCAAAATCGTTAGAGCCATTTTTGAGAAAATCAAAATTTTCGAAAAAAGTTCCATGTAAAGGGTAGTTGGGGTGTGGTTTTTTTCTCAAAACCTTCGTGTCACATCCCTGGAAGATACTAAACTTAAATACCTAGTTTGGTATTTTACCTACTTTTCGTTTTTGAGTTATCGTGTTCACAGACACACGGACACACACACACACACACACACACACACACACACACACAGGGACCTTTTTCCGATAGTGTTTTTTTTTAGATAAAGGGGACCCTAAAACATATATTTCCAGTGAAATCTAGGTATCGAATGTTTTGGTGGAGTGCAATACATTATCTATACACTATGCACATAGTGCCTATAGAGGAAGTAAAAATTAATACAAAATATAGATCTCGTATAAAAAAATTTTGTGTAATATATGCTTGTTTGTAGAGCTCACCATTTCAGAGATATTCCTTATCATAAGTTTAAGTTTAAAAATAATTAAGATTTTGCTCCTCCCTTTCATATCAGTTTTGTTTTACGCCTGACCAAGAGAAAAGAACCGAATTTCAATGGCAATCGATAGTAAGAATGTTTAAATTGTAAAAAGATTTGACCCTCGCTTTAGACTTACAGGATAAGAACATTTCTGCCAAGTTTAACCTCGATTATAGTGATGTACTTAATAGTGAGAATAGTTTCTTTTTGCAACACATAGAGTAAGTCCTGTGAATGGAACACGTTACTTTTTATATACGTAATATGTGCATACTGTATAGAGAAGGTATTGCATTTCTCCTAAAAATTCGATACCGAGATTTAACCGGAAATACACGCTTTAGGGTCCCCAATATCCAAAAAGAGGCATTTTCAGAAAAAGGTCCGTGTGTGTGTTCGTGAACACGATAACTCGAGAACGAAAAGTCGATTCAGCACAAAATTTGGTATTTAAGTTAGGTATCTACCACGGATGCGACACGAAGATTTTAAGAAAAATTCCCCCTCTCTAAGCTACCCTTTACATGGGAAATTTCGGATAATTTTCTCAAAAATGGCTCTAAAGAATTTGATTTAAATACCGTGTATTAAATGTTTATATAGCAAATAAAAAAGTATATCTTCAATTTTCTCGGAATATCCTCTAAATACCTCTTTACTTCGAAGAACTTTGCTGAGTTTTGCTTATCTAGTAAGCCGTTAGAAATAGACAAAAAGTTACTACACAAAAACGTATGTCACGTTAAGACACGCAATTTATGCCACATATGTTTTTTGTTTTTCAAAGAATTGGTAATTTCTGAGATATTAATTAGTATTTGTTTCAGTTTTAAAATACTTAAACTCTCACACGGAAAGTTGTAAACTCCTGGGCTTGCATAGAAACGGATTTCAACCACTAAAGTTTTGACCACCGTTTTAGACTAGTGTATTGTATCCCTTATTTCGCTTATACTTACAAGGAAGCAGGTAAATAAGAGAATCTCTTCCAATGTTTGTCTCGATTATATAAAGAAGATAGAAGCATATACTTTTTAACAATAATTTGGTACAGCGATATAGAGAAAGTCGTGTGAATACAAAACATGGGATATTTTAATTCGATCGTTCAAAGAAAGTCACTATTTTCTATGTTTTACACCATTTGCATAATAGAAATATAGAGTTATAGAGAGAGGGGGAATGGGAGAGAGTGAATGAAAGACAGAGAGCCGGAAATGCAGGAAAAGTTTCATGTAATATGATATATTGATATTAATGTACGAACAAGGAATTTCAAATTTGGTTCCAGTAAAATGGAACCCTTCCTGCCGCTACATCTCTGACTGGGTGTTAATCGATATGCATTCATATTTCATCTAGCGTTGAAACGATACCTCATTTCTCGATAGTCGATACTCGGTCGATACAGATTTTGTAAGCACCAATTCTTGATAACAAAACTTATGTTCCATACATGTGAATCTAGACGTATTATGTACATAGTGTATAGAGAAGGTATTACATTCCACCCAAAATTCGATACCGAGATTTCACAGAAAGTACACGTTTTAGGGTCCATTGTATCCAAAAAAGCATTTTTAGAAAAATAACCGTGTGTGTGTCCGGTAAAATAGTGAACTTGGTATTCAGTTCAGTATCTTGCAAGAATACGACACGAAGATTTTGAGGAAAATCCCTCCACCCCAAATTATCATTTACATAGAAAAAAATTCGAAAATAATAATTTTCTCAAAAATGACTAACGATTTAGATTAAAATACAATATATATAAGATATTTACATGACAAATAAAATATATATCTTGAATTTTCAGGAAATAGTCTTTGAAGACAGGATGGTTTATGTGGAATTTTGCATATTTGATAAAGTGCAAGAGAAAGACAAAAACTTACTATACAAAAAACGTAGATCTCGCCAAAACACACGATATACGTAATATAAAAATTTGTTGAGGAGGTAATCTTTTCCGAGGTATTCCTTGTTATGGGTTTCAAATGTAAAGTACTACACACTTTTCTGAGACTGAAAGTGTCTGTTTTGCATTTGTTTTACCCTTGGCAGAGGAAAGAGGCAAATAGCAATGACAATCGCATAGCGACAGCTTTTAAAACATTTGACTATCACTTTAACCTAGTGCACTCCTTTAGTTACCTTCTACTAGAAACTAAGAAATAAGAACATTCTGCTAGTGTTCATCTCGATTACCATTGTGTAGAAAGTAGATTAAAAACTTTAATATCAAGTTTATAGAACTGGAGAAAGTCATATGAGTGTAGACTTTTGGTAGAGCTAACCGTTTTCGAGATATTGCGAGCTATTGTCAGTTTTTAGTTACCTAACCTTTTTTCAAATTGTAAATGATTTCTTTTTTGTCTCTCTTTTGTTTCAAACAAGCAAAGAGAACCGTATATCAATTGTTTCACATAGCGACCGGCTCGGAAAATATTTGAATATTGTATTAGCCTGTGTATTCACTTACTCCCTTTCTAATTACAAAGAAACAAGGAATAAGCCCAGTTCTGGCCCACCTGGGTAGTATGCTGGCAGCGTGCATGATTCATGAGGTCACTAGTTCGAATCTCACTTTGGGTAAGGATTTTCTTTTATCAGAGTTTTCCCTTATCATGAGAATAACTTTATGCTCCATGGAACCCGAGATCATTTGAGCATAAAAGCAGCGATTTCATTCATCGTTGGATATGACTAACCAGGTTAAAGGACGTTAAGCTAACACAACAACAAACAAAAATATATATGTATATAATGTGTTCCATTCACATGACTTTCTCTACTTCTCTGCAATACTTTATTCTTAAAAATCGTATTCTTCTATTTACTTAATTCTAATCAGGAAAAAAATAGCAAAAGGAGTTCTATTGCTTCCTTGTAAGTAGAAGGGAAATAATGGAGTATCATAGGTAAAAGCAATAGGCAAATCCTTTAAAATATAGTTTCTATGTGAATGAAATACCTTTGTTTGTATGGGCAGGAGTTGACAAATTCCTGTATGAGAAAAATATTTTAATGCTAAAACCAATAACAGGGAATATCACAAAAACTTCATGAAAAAAATGTATATAACATAAATTGTGTGTTTTAAGAGATCTACACGTTTTATGAAGTAAGTTTTTGTTTATCTCTTACGGTTTAGCAGGTATGTGAATATTCATGCAGAATAGGCATGCCTTCAGAGGATATGCCCAGAAAATTGAAGATATACATGCTATTTGGCATATTAACATTTTTAATATACAATATTTTAATAAAATCGTTAGCCATTTTTGAGAAAATAAACATTTTCGAAAATTTTTCCATGTAAAGAGTAGTTGGGGGTGGTGGGAATTTCTTGAAAACCTTCGTGTCGCATCATTGAAGATACTCAATTTAAATACCAAATTTGGTATTTAACGGACTTTTTGTTTTGAGCTATGCTTCCCTCAGGCACACATACACAAACAGATCGCATACACGGACCTTTTTCTAATAATACTTCTATTGAGTTCAGGGAATCCTAAAACATGTATTTCTGGTGAAATATCGGTATCGAAATTTTGGGTGCATTACAATACCTTCTATATACACTATGTACATAGTACGTGTAGAGAAAGTATAAAAGTATATAAAAGAATACTTGTTTATGAGAAAAGTTTGTTCGCGAACCTGCCAGAGAAAGTCATGTGGCTGTAACTTTTTTTTTTTGAAAAATTATTTTATTTTACGTCGCTTTAACAACTCGGTATTGCTCGATAAGGTTCCTCGTTTACGGTATATGGTGGACAGTAGCTTTTTAAGGTCTCATTAGAGTTCCATATGATCTTCACTTAGCACCAAGCTAGAGGTCACTACCACTGTTATCAGACAGCTAGTTTTGTAAGAATTCTTACGAATTAACCTTGCAACAGATAGATGGTGTTAGGAGTTCTGTGAAGTTTACTGGTTTTTCTTCTTGCCGACAGATGGCAGCACAATTATATTTACAATCTTATATTAATGATTGCTCTTGTTTTAGAGTGACGTTCCGGTATTTAAATCGGTGACTGAGGTAAAACAGGAAGAAACCTGAGGCAGTTTGGCAGGTTCACGGCGTTTGAACACAGGTCCTCTCAAATGCAGACCTTAGACATTACTGTCTGATTCCTCCCACTAGTTATTGTTTCTGTTTTATTTATATATCCCCGTTTAACAACTGACTGTAAATTTAAGCCTTAATGTTCTGATAACTCCGTAATGAACTTTGCTTAAATACTCTTTAATCCAGTCGTGTATCCAAGCTCTACGAGAACAAGAAACATTTTTACTTGCTCTATACCGAGTATATACATAGTGTATGCAGAAGCTATTGCATTCTACCAGAAACTTTGATACCGAGATATCACCGGAAATGTCTTTTAAGGTCCCCTGAATCCAAAAAAAGTATTTTCAGATAAGGTCCGTGTGTCTGTTAACACGATAATTCAAAAACGAAAAATCGGTAAAATACCAAAGTAGGTATTTAAGTTTGGTATCTTCCAGAGATGAGACACGAAGATTTTGAGAAAAATACCCCCACCCCAAACTACTCTTTACATGGAACTTTTTTCGAAAATTGTGATTTTCTCAAATAAGGCTCTAACGATTTTGATTAAAATTTCGTATCTTAAAGCTATTTACACGACAAATAAAATGTATACCTTGAATTTTATGGGAATAACCTCTGAAGACCACTTTATTCTGGATGAATTTTACGGAATTTTGCATAACTGCTAAACCGTAAGAGATGGACAAAAACTTACAGCACAAAAAATGTAGTTCACCTTAAAACGCACAATTTATCTACGAGTTGATCTTTTTGAGATATATTTTGTTTTTTGGTTTCAGCTTTAAAAAATATGATGTGTACAATTCACATGACTTTCTCTATATCCCTGCAACAAATTATTCTTAAAAAGCTTATACTTCTATTTACTTTATGCTAATCAGAAATAGTCTTATTACTTGCTTCCTTGTAAGTAGAAGCGAAATAAGCGACTAACATGCGTTAAAATGGTAGTCAAAAGCTGGTTTTTATGTCAATGAAGTTCCTTTGTTTATATGGATAGGAGTTGACAAGTTCCTGTATGAGAAAAGTATAAGTTTTTCATAGCAGAATCCAAAAATAAGGAATGTCGCAAAAACGACGAACTCCACGAAAAAAATGTATATAACATAAATGGTGTGTTTTAACGTGATCTACATTTTTTCTACAGTAAGTTTTTGTCAATCTCTTACGGTTTAGGAGTTATTCAAAATTTAGTAAAATTCATGCAGAATAAACTACCCTTCAGAGGCTATTCCCAGAAAACTCAAGATATACATTTTATTTGTCAGGTAAATATCTTTAATATACGCAATTTTAATCAAAATCGTTCTAGGCATTTTTGAGAAAATCAAAATTTTCGAAAAAAGTTCCATGTTAAGGGTAGTTCGGGTGGGTTTTTTTCTCAAAACCTTCGTGTCGCATCCGTGGAAGATACTAAACTTAAATACCTAGTTTGGTATTTTACCTACTTTTCGTTTTTGAGTTATCGTGTTCACAGACACACGGACACACGGACACACACACACGGACCTTTTTCCGATAATGGTTTTTTTTAGATAAAGGGGACCCTAAAACATATATTTCCAGTGAAATCTAGGTATCGAATTTTTTGGTGGAGTGCAATACATTATCTATACACTATGTACATAGTGCCTATAGAGGAAGTAAAAATTAACACAAAAATGTGGATCTCGTATAAAAAAAAAAAAAATTGTGTATCATATACTTGTTTGTAGAGCTCACAATTTCAGAGATATTCCTTATCATAAGTTTAATTTTAAAGATAATTAAGATTTTCCTGCTCCCTTTCATATCAGTTTTGTTTTACGCTTGACCAAGAGAAAATAACCGAATTTCAATGGCAATCGATAGTAAGAATGTTTAAGTTGTAAAAAGATTTGACCCTCGCTTTAGACTTACAGGATAAGAACATTTCTGCCAAGTTTAACCTCGATTATAGTGATGTACTTAATAGTGAGAATAGTTTCTTTTAACAACACATAGAGTAAGTCCTGTGAATGGAACACGTTACTTTTTATATACGTAATATGTGCATACTGTATAGAGAAGGTATTGCATTTCACCTAAAAATTCGATACCGAGATTTAACCGGAAATACACGCTTTAGGGTCCCCAATATCCAAAAAGAGGCATTTTCAGAAAAAGGTCCGTGTGTGTGTTCGTGAACACGATATCTCGAGAACGAAAAGTCGATAAAGCACAAAATTTGGTATTTAAGTTAGGTATCTACCACGGATGCGACACGAAGATTTTGAGAAAAATTCCCCCTCTATAAGCTATACTTTACATGGGAAATTTCGGATAATTTTCTCAAAAATGGCTCTAACGAATTTGATTTAAATACCGTGTATTAAATATTTCTGTAGCAAATAAAAAAGTATATCTTCAATTTTCTCGGAATATCCTCTAAATACCTCTTTACTTTGAAGAACTTTGCTGAGTTTTGCGTATCTAGTAAGCCGTTAGAAATAGACAAACATTTACTACACAAAAACGTATGTCACGTTAAGACACGCAATTTATGCCACATATGTTTTTTGTTTTTCACGGAATTGGTAATTTCTGAGATATTAATTACTATTTGTTTCAGTTTAAAAATACTTAAACTCTCACACGGAAAGTTGTAAACTCCTGGGCTTGCATAGAAACGGATTTCAACCACTAAGGTTTTGACCACCGTTTTAGACTAGTATATTCCCTTATTTCGCTTATACTTACAGGGAAGCAGGTAAATAAGAGAATTTCTTCGAATGTTTGTCTCGATTATATAAAGAAGATAGGAGAATATACTTTTTAACAATAATTTGGTACAGCGCTATAGAGAAAGTCGTGTGAATACAACACATGGGATATTTTAATTCGATCGTTCAAAGAAAGTAACTATTTTCTATGTTTTACACCATTTGCAAAATAGATATATAGAGTTATAGAGAGAGGGGGAAGGGGAGAGAGAGAATGAAAGACAGAGAGCCGGAAATGCAGGAAACGTTGGTGCAAGTACCGTATGAAGAAAGTTAAGTTTAGCCCGTAACGTTATAGAAATATTTCATGCAATATGATATATTGATTTTAATGTACGAACAAGGAATTTCAAATTTGGTTCCAGTAAAATGGAGCCCTTCCTGCCGCTACATCTCTGACTGGGTGTCAATCGATATGCATTCATATTTCATCTAGCGTTGAAACGATACCTCATTTCTCGATAGTCGATACTCGGTCGATACAGATTTTGGAAGCACCAATTCTTGATAACAAAACTTATGTTCCATAATGTGAATCTAGACGTATTATGTACATAGTGTATAGAGAAGGTATTACATTCCACCCAAAATTCGATACCGAGATTTCACAGAAAGTACACGTTTTAGGGTCCATTGTATCCAAAAAAGCATTTTTAGAAAAATAACCGTGTGTGTGTCCGGTAAAATAGTGAACACGGTATTCAGTTCAGTATCTTGCAAGAATACGACACGAAGATTTTGAGGAAAATACCTCCACCCCAAATTACCATTTACATAGAAAGAAATTCCAAAATAATACTTTTCTCAAAAATGATTAACGATTTAGATTAAAATACAATATATGTAAGATATTTACATGACATATAAAATGTATATCTTGAATTTTCAGGAAATAGTCTTTGAAGACAGGATGGTTTATGCGGAATTTTGCATATTTGATAAAGTGCAAGAGAAAGACAAAAACTTACTATACAAATAACTTAGATCTCGCCAAAATACACAATTTACGTAATATAAAAATTTGTTGAGGAGGTAATCTTTTCCGAGGTATTCCTAGTTATGGGTTTCAAATGTAAAGTACTACACACTTTTCTGAGACTGAAAGTGTCTATTTTGCATTTGTTCTACCCTTGTCCGAAGAAAGAGGCGAATAGCAATGACAACCGCATAGCGACAGCTTTTAAAACATTTTACTATCACTTAACCTAGTGCACTCCTTTAGTTACCTTCTACTAGAAACTAAGAAATAAGAACATTCTGCTGGTGTTTATATCAAATACCATTGTGTAGAAAGTACATTAAAAACTTTAATATCAAGTTTATAGAACTGGAGAAAGTCATATTGGTGTAGACTTTTGGTAGAGCTAACCGTTTTCTAGATATTCCGAGCTATTGTCAGTTTTAAGTTACCTAACCTTTTTTCAAATTGTAAATGATTTCTTTTTTGTCTCTCTTTTGTTTCAAACAAGCAAAGAGAACCGTATTTCAATTGTTTCACATACCGACCGGCTCGGAAAATATTTGAATATTGTATTAGCCTGTGTATTCACTTACTCCCTTTCTAATTACAAAGAAACAAGGAATAAGCTCAGTTCTGGCCCACCTGGGTAGTATGCTGGCAGCGTGCATGATTCATGAGGTCACTAGTTCGAATCTCACTTTGGGTGAGATACTCGGATAAGGATTTTCTTTTATCAGAGTTTTCCCTTATCCTGAGAATAACTTTATGCTCCATGGAACCCGAGATCATTTGAGCACAAAAGCAGCGATTTCATTCATCGTTGGATATGACTAAACAGGTTAAAGGACGTTAAACTACAACAACAAAACAAAAAATATATATGTGTATAATGTGTTCCATTCACATGACTTTCTCTACTTCTCTGCAATACTTTATTCTTAAAAACCTTATTCTTCTATTTACTTAATTCTAATCAGGAAAAGAATAGCAAAAGGAGTTCTATTGCTTCCTTGTAAGTAGAAGGGAAATAAGGGAGTATCATAAGCAAAAGCAATAGGCAAATCCTTTAAAATATAGTTTCTATGTGAATGAAATACCTTTGCTTGTATGGGCAGGAGTTGACAAATTCCTGTATGAGAAAAATATTTTAATGCTAAAACCAATAACAGGGAATATCACAAAAACTTCATGAAAAAAATGTATACAACATAAATTGTGTGTTTTAAGAGATCTACACTTTTTATGAAATCAGTTTTTGTTTATCTCTTACGGTTTAGCAGATATGTGAATATTCATCCAGAATAGGCATGTCTTCAGAGGATATGCCCAGAAAATTGAAGATATAAATGCTATTTGTCATATTTACATTTTTAATATACAATATTTTAATAAAAGCGTTAGCCATTTTTGAGAAAATAAACATTTTCGAAAATTTTTCCATGTAAAGGGTAGTTGGGGGTGGTGGGAATTTCTTGAAAACCTTCGTGTCGCATCCTTGAAGATACTCAATTTAAATACCAAGTTTGGTATTTAACGGAATTTTTGTTTTGAGCTATGCTTCCCTCAGGCACACATACACAAACAGACCGCATACACGGACCTTTTTCTAATAATACTTCTATTCAGTTCAGGGAATCCTAAAACATGTATTTCTGGTGAAATATCGGTATCGAATTTTTGGGTGCATTACAATACCTTCTCTATACACTATGTACATAGTACGTGTAGAGAAAGTATAAAAGTATATAAAAGAATACTTGTTTATGAGAAAAGTTTGTTCGCGAACCTGCTAGAGAAAGTTATGTGGCTGTAACTTTTTTTTTTTGAAAACTTATTTTATTTTACGTCGCTTTAACAGCTCGGTATTGCTCGATAAGGTTCCTCGTTTACGGTATATGGTGGACAGTAGCTTTTTAAGGTCTCATTAGAGTTCCATATGATCTTCACTTAGCACCAAGCTAGAGGTCACTTACCACTGTTATCAGACAGCTAGTTTTGTAAGAATTCTTACGAATTAACCTTGCAACAGATAGATGGGGTTAGGAGTTCCGTGAAGTTTACTGGTTTTTCTTCTTGCGGATAGATGGCAGCACAGTTATAATTACAATCTGATGTTAAGGATTGCTCTTGTTTTAGAGTGACGTTCCGGTATTTAAATCGGTGACTGAGGTAAAACAGGAAGAATCCTGAGGCAGTTTGGCAGGTTCACGGCGTTTGAACACAGGTCCTCTCAGATGCAGACCTTAGACTCTATTGTCTGATTCCTTCCACTAGTTATTGTTTCTGTTTTATTTATATATGCCCGTTTAACAACTGACTGTAAATTTAATCCATAATGTCCTAAAAACATGGTAATAAACTTTGCTTATATACTCTTTAATCCAGTCGTGTATCCAAGCTCTACGAAAACAAGAAACAATTTTACTTGCTCTATACCGAGTATATACATAGTGTATGGAGAAGCTATTACATTCTACCAAAAACTTTGATACCGAGATATCACCGGAAATGTGTGTTAAGGTCCCCTGAATCCAAAAAAAGTATTTTCAGATAAGGTCCGTGTGTCTGTGAACACGATAACCCAAAACCGAAAAATCGGTAAAATACCAAAGTAGGTATTTAAGTTTGGTATCTTCCAGAGATGAGACACGAAGATTTTGAGAAAAATCCCCCCACCCCAAACTACCCTTTACATGGAACTTTTCTCGAAAGTTGTTCTAACGATTTTGATTAAAATTTCGTATGTTAAACGACAAATAAAATTTATATTGTTGAATTTTCTGGAAATAGCCTCTGAAGACTGCTTTATTCTGGATGAATTTTACGGAATTTTCCAAAACTGCTAAACCGTAAGAAATGGACAAAAGCTTAAAGCACAAATCAATTTTGAGATACTTCTTGTTTTTTGGTTTCAGCTTTAAAAAACATACTTTTCTCATACAAGAATTGTTAAACAAAGGAACCAGTCACATAGAAACCATCTTTTGCCTATCACTTTAACCAATAGTACTCCCTTATTTCGGTGTTACTTACATGGAAGCAAGTAATAGGACCATTTCTGCTAGAAGCTCAAGCTTTTTAACAATAATTTGCTGCATAGAGAAAGTCATGTGAATGGAACATCAGATTTTGTCTCTTAAGATCTTATCGTCAGATATCTCTCTGCCCATAGAAATCCAATATTTATTCAACTAAATAGAGTTAGATCTAGCGATTCATTTTAGTAATCGATTCATACCATTCATTCATGAAATATGAATTGGTTTATACGATTCGTTCACGATTCAAAAATCATCGCGATGCCTTCTCTGTGTTTGACTTATACACGAGGATGATAATCATATGGTAGCACCTTTAGCAAACCAACAGTAATTTCCAGAAAAAGTCCAACTCTTTTACATCTAATGCAAACATATTTGGGAAAATTTCCTCCATTATTGGAAAAAAGAACACAAAAGTTGTTATAGCTTAACGTGCTTTAACCTGGTTGGTCATATCGGACGATGAATGAAATTGGTGAAATGATACTCAAATGATCTTGAGGTCCATTGGACTTTAAGTTACTCGGCATACGTCTTCCCAGGATAGGCGAAAACCCCGAGAAAAACCTATTCGAGCAACTAACCCTAAGAGAGATTTGAACTGACGACCTGTTGAATGTGAAGCAGACACGCTACCAACACACCACCCAGGCGGGCTCATAAATAGTTTGTTTAAGTCTGAAATTGACTCCAAAACGTCAAACAGTAATTTTCATAAAAAAGAAAAAACATTTGGTAAAATTTCCTCCATCATTCGAAAGAAAAGAGCATAAAAGGTTTGTAGTCCAAAATTCACACCTAAACTTGGAATGGATGGCAGTATTTAATACGCAGAGTAACTATTATTCATCACTGTTGCGCTTGCGCGCCGCTAAGTCATGTAATTTTTATAAATACGTCATTACAAGGCAACGCTAGTACCCAGAATATATTCAGGAATATTTTAATGTATTAGAATAGTATGTTTCTATATCTATTATGTTCGAGGATAATTGCTTTATTTGACGTAAAATTTATTTCTAAAGTTACTAATCTTGCTGCAATAGTGACGATTTGGCTGTGCATATATTATATTTAAGAATTTGAAATAAATAAACAAATATATAAAATAGTTGTAAATTCTGGCGCTTGACTTGTGTACAATAAACTCACCCCTAAACCATATAAAGACGCTGATGGTAGCTTCGGTAATGATCGTCGGTGTTCGTTTTCTTATGTATACTGTATATAATTTATATTATATAAAATATATACATATAATTTAAACACTTTATAATGCACAGGCCGCACCGTGGCCTAGTGGTTAGACCACTCGACTCTCACCTAGACGGTCGGGGTTCAATCCCATGCGACCGCATGTGAGATTTGTGGTGGACAAAGCGACGCTGGGACTGTTTTCTCCGGGTACTCCGGTTTCCCACGCCATCTTATTCCACCGGTTCTCCATCATCATTCAGGTATCATCAGTGTCACCGCCTGCTTTGCCATTAGTAGTTAAAGCGGGCGTTAAACGCTACCAAAAAATTATAATACACACATATAATGTATATATTTCACTTTTTTTATGTTTTTTTTATATTTAGTCCCATGGCCTCAGCACTATTTATTTTCTCATAATAAAATAAATGGTTATAAATTCCGGGACACATCATCACGCGCACTCGGCAGTTTTCGTTGAAGCTCGACTTGGTACTTCGAGAGGTGGAAGCAAAGGAAAAACAAACCTGATCACGAATCTTGAAATCTGCATTTCTTTTTGAACGACATTACCTGCTATGGTCGACATGATTCAAGCTATTTCTTTCGATTCATACGATTTCTTTTGACTCATGCGATTATTTTTACTTTTTCTATACGTACTATGTACGTACTCCACTAAAAACTCGATACCGAGATTTCACCGGAAATATATGTTTTAGGGTCCCCTGTGTCCAAAAAAAGAATTTTCAGATTTTGTGTGTGCGTGTGTGTCTGTCCGTGTGTCCGAGTGCCTGTGAACACGTTAGCTTAAAAACGAAAGGTCGGTAAAATACCAAACTTGGTATTTAATTTTAGTATCTTCCGGGGATGCGACACGAAGATTTTGAGAAAAATACCCTCACCCCAAACTACTCTTTACATGGAACTCTTTTCGAATATTTTGATTTTCTCAAAAATGGCTCTAACGATTTTGATTCAAATTTCGTATCTTAAAGCTATTTACACGACAAATAAAATGTATACCTTGAATTTTATGGGAATAACCTCTGAAGACCACTTTATTCTGGATGAATTTTACGGAATTTTGCATAACTACTAAACCGTAAGAGATGGACAAAAACTTACAGCACAAAAAATGTAGTTCACCTTAAAATGCACAATTTATCTACGAGTTGATCTTTTTGAGATACATTTTGTTTTTTGGTTTCAGCTTTAAAAAATCTGATGTGTACCATTCACATGACTTTCTCTATATCCCTGCAACAAATTATTCTTAAAAAGCTTATACTTCTATTTACTCTATGCTAATCATAAATAGTCTTATTACTTGCTTCCGTGTAAGTAGAACCGAAATAAGGGACTAACATACGTTAAAATGGTAGTCAAAAGCTGGTTGCTAAGTCAATGAAGCTCCTTTGTTTATATGGATAGGAGTTGACAAGTTCCTGTATGAGAAATGTATAAGTTTTTCATAGCAGAAAGCAAAAATAAGGAATGTCACAAAAACGACGAACTCCACGAAAAAATGTATATAACATAAATGGTGTGTTTTAACGTGCTCTACATTTTTTCTTCAGTAAGTTTTTGTCTATCTCTTACGGTTTAGCAGTTATTCAAAATTTAGTAAAATTTATCCAGAATAAACTACCCTTCAGAGCCTATTCCCAGCAAATTCAAGATATACATTTTATTTGTCAGGTAAATATCTTAAATATACGAAATTTTAATCAAAATCGTTAGAGCCATTTTTGAGAAAATCAAAATTTTCGAAAAAAGTTCCATGTAAAGGGTAGTTGGGGTGTGGATTTTTTCTCAAAACCTTCGTGTCACATCCCTGGAAGATACTAAACTTAAATACCTAGTTTGGTATTTTACCTACTTTTCGTTTTTGAGTTATTGTGTTCACAGACACACGAACACACACACACACACGGACCTTTTTCCGATAGTGTTTTTTTTTAGATAAAGGGGACCCTAAAACATATATTTCCAGTGAAATCTAGGTATCGAATTTTTTGGTGGAGTGCAATACATTATCTATACACTATGCACATAGTGCCTATAGAGGAAGTAAAAATTAACACAAAAATGTGGATCTCGTATAAAAAAAAAAAATTGTGTATCATATACTTGTTTGTAGAGCTCACAATTTCAGAGATATTCCTTATCATAAGTTTAATTTTAAAAATAATTAAGATTTTCCTGCTCCCTTTCATATCAGTTTTGTTTTACGCCTGACCAAGAGAAAAGAACCGAATTTCAATGGCAATCGATAGTAAGAATGTTTAAGTTAAGCCAAGTCTTTACCTGGCTAGAAGCCCGAGAAAATTTTGAATTAACACGTCGCCAGGAAAGCTTTAGTTCCTATTTTATGTTTAAGTTGTAAAAAGATTTGACCCTCGCTTTAGACTTACAGGATAAGAAAATTTCTGACAAGTTTAACCTCGATTATAGCGATGTACTTGATAGTTTCTTTTTGCAACACATAGAGTAAGTCCTGTGAATGGAACACGTTACTTTTTATATACGTAATATGTATATACTGTATAGAGAAGGTATTGCATTTCTCCTAAAAATTCGATACCAAGATTTAATACACGCTTTAGGGTCCCCAATATCCAAAAAGAGGCATTTTCAGAAAAAGGTCCGTGTGTGTGTTCCTGAACACAATAACTCAAGGACGAAAAGTCGATAAAGCACAAAATTTGGTATTTAAGTTAGGTATCTACCACGGATGCGACACGAAGATTTTAAGAAAAGTTCCCCCTCTCTAAGCTACCCTTTACATGGGAAATTTCGGATAATTTTCTCAAAAATGGCTCTAACGAATTTGATTTAAATACCGTGTATTAAATATCTATATAGCAAATAAAAAAGTATATCTTCAATTTTCTCGGAATATCCTCTAAATACCTCTTTACTTTGAAGAACTTTGCTGAGTTTTGCGTATCTAGTAAGCCGTTAGAAATAGACAAAAATTTACTACACAAAAACGTATGTCACGTTAAGACACGCAATTTATGCCACATATGTTTTTTGTTTTTCACGGAATTGGTAATTTCTGAGATATTAATTACTATTTGTTTCAGTTTTAAAATACTTAAACTCTCACAAGGAAAGTTGTAAACTCCTGGGCTTGCATAGAAACGGATTTCAACCACTAAGGTTTTGACCACCGTTTTAGACTAGTGTATTCCCTTATTTCGCTTATACTTACAGGGAAGCAGGTAAATAAGAGAATTTCTTCGAATGTTTGTCACGATTATATAAAGAAGATAGATAGATAGAAGATTTTAACAATAATTTGGTACAGCGATATAGAGAAAGTCGTGTGAATACAACACGTGGGATTTTTAATTCGATCGTTCAAAGAAAGTCACTATTTTCTATGTTTTACACCATTTGCATAATAGAAATATTGAGTTATAGAGAGAGTGGGAAGGGGAGAGGGAGAATGAAAGACGGAGAGCCGGAAATGCAGGAAAAGTTTCATGCAATATGATATATTGATATTAATGTACGAACAAGGAATTTCAAATTTGGTTCCAGTAAAATGGAACCCTTCCTGCCGCTACATCTCTGACTGGGTGTCAATCGATATGCATTCATATTTCACCTAGCGTTGAAACGACACCTTATTTCTCGATAGTCGATACAGATTTTGGAAGCACAATTTCTTGATAACAAAACTTATGTTCCATACATGTGAATCCTGACGTATTATGTACATAGTGTATAGAGAAGGTATTACATTCCACCGAGATTTCACAGAAAGTACACGTTTTAGGGTCCATTGTATCAAAAAAGCATTTTTAGAAAAATAACCGTGTGTGTGTCCGGTAAAATAGTGAAATTGATATTCAGTTCAGTATCTTGCAAGAATACGACATGAAGATTTTGAGGTAAATCCCTCCACCCCAAATTACCATTTACATAGAAAAAATTCGAAAATAATAATGTTCTCAAAAATGACTAACGATTTGGATTAAAATACAATATATATATAAGATATTTACATGGCAAATAAAATATATATCTTGAATTTTCAGAAAATAGTCTTTGAAGACAGGATGGTTTATGCGGAATTTTGCATATTTGATAAAGTGCAAGAGAAAGACAAAAACGCACTATACAAAAAACGTAGATCTCGCCAAAACACACAATTTACGTAATATAAAAATTTGTTGAAGAGGTAATCTTTTCCGAGGTATTCCTTGTTATGGGTTTCAAATGTAAAGTACTACACACTTTTCTGAGATTGAAAGTGTCTATTTTGCATTTGTTTTACCCTTGGCCGAGGAAAGAGGCGAACAGCAATGACAATCGCATAGCGACAGCTTTTAAAACATTTGACTATCACTTTAACCTAGTGCACTCCTTTAGTTACCTTCTACTAGAAACTAAGAAATAAGAACATTCTGCTAGGGTTTATCTCGATTACCATTGTGTAGAAAGTAAATTATAAACTTTAATATCAAGTTTATAGAACTGGAGAAAGTCATATAAGTGTAGATTTTTGGTAGAGCTAACCGTTTTCGAGATATTCCGAGCTATTGTCAGTTTTAAGTTACCTAACCTTTTTTCAAATTGTAAATGATTTCTTTTTTGGCTCTCTTTTGTTTCAAACAAGCAAAGAGAACCGTATTTCAATTGTTTCACTAAGCGACCGGCTCGGAAAATATTTGAATATCGTATTAGCCTGTGTATTCACTTACTCCCTTTCTAATTACAAAGAAACAAGGAATAAGCCCAGTTCTGGCCCACCTGGGTAGTATTCTGGCAGCGTGCATGATTCATGAGGTCACTAGTTCGAATCTCACTTTGGGTGAGATACTCGGATAAGGATTTTCTTTTATCAGAGTTTTCCCTTATCCTGAGAATAACTTTATGCTCCATGGAACCCCAGATCATTTGAGCATAAAAGCAGCGATTTCATTCATCGTTGGATATGACTAACCTGGTTAAAGGACGTTAAGCTACAATAATAACAAATATATATGTATATAATGTGTTCCATTCACATGATTTTCTCTACTTCTCTGCAATACTTTATTCTTAAAAATCTTATTCTTCTATTTACTTAATTCTAATCAGGAAAAAAATAGCAAAAGGTGTTCTATTGCTTCCTTGTAAGTAGAAGGGAAATAATGGAGTATCATAGCCAAAAGCAATAGGCAAATCCTTTAAAATATAGTTTCTATGTGAATGCAATACCTTTGTTTGTATGGGCAGGAGTTGACAAATACCTGTATGAGAAACATATTTTAATGCTAAAACCAATAACAGGAAATATCACAAAAACTTCATGAAAAAAATGTATATAACATAAATTGTGTGTTTTAAGAGATCTACACTTTTTATGAAGTAAGTTTTTGTTTATGTCTTACGGTTTAGCAGGTATGTGAATATTCATCCAGAATAGGCATGCCTTCAGAGGATATGCCCAGAAAATTGAAGATATACATGCTATTTGTCATTTTAACATTTTTAATATACGATATTTTAATAAAATCGTTAGCCATTTTTGAGAAAATAAACATTTTCGAAAATTTTTCCATGTAAAGGGTAGTTGGGGATGGTGGGAATTTCTTGAAACCTTCGTATCGCATCCTTGAAGATACTCAATTGAAATACCAAGTTTGGTATTTAACGGACTTTTTGTTTTGAGCTATGCTTCCCACAGGCATACCCGCACCTTTTTCTAATAATACTTCTTTTGTGTTCAGGGAATCCTAAAACATGTATTTCTGGTGAAATATCGGTATCGAATTTTTGGGTGCATTACAATACCTTCTCTATACACTATGTACATAGTACGTGTAGAGAAAGTATAAAAGTATATAAAAGAATACTTGTTTATAAGAAAAGTTTGTTCGCGAACCTCCTAGAGAAAGTCATGTGGCTGTAACTTTTTTTTTTGAAAAAGTATTTTATTTTACGTCGCTTTAACAGCTCGGTATTGCTCGGTAAGGTTCCTCGTTTACGGTATATGGTGGACAGTAGCTTTTTAAGGTCTCATTAGAGTTCCATATGATCTTCACTTAGCACCAAGCTAGAGCTGTTATCAGACAGCTAGTTTTGTAAGAATTCTTACGAATTAAACTTGCAACAGATAGATGGGGTTAGGAGTTCCGTGAAGTTTACTGGTTTTCCTTCTTGCGGATAGATGGCAGCACAGTTATAATTACAATCTGATGTTAAGGATTGCTCTTGTTTTAGAGTGACGTTCCGGTATTTAAATCGGTGACTGAGGTAAAACAGGAAGAAACCTGAGGCAGTTTGGCAGGTTCACGGCGTTTGAACACAGGTCCTCTCAAATGCAGACCTTAGACATTACTGTCTGATTCCTCCCACTAGTTAATATTTCTGTTTTATTTATATATCCCCGTTTAACAACTGACAGTTAATTTAATCCTTAATGTTCTGATAACTCCGTATTGAACTTTGATTAAATACTCTTTAATCCAGTCGTGTATCCAAGCTCTACGAGGACAAGAAACATTTTTACTTTCTCTATACCGAGTATATACATAGTGTATGGAGAAGCTATGGCATTCTACCAGACACTTTGATACCGAGATATCACCGGAAATGTGTTTCAAGGTCCCCTGTATCGGAAAAGAGTATTTTCAGATAAGTTCCGTGTGTCTGTGAACACGATAACTCAAAAACGAAAAATCGGTAGAATTACCAAAGTAGGTATTTAAGTTTGGTATCTTCCAGAGATGAGACACGAAGATTTTGAGAAAAATCCCCCCACCCCAAACTACCCTTTACATGGAACTTTTCTCGAAAATTGCTCTAACGATTTTGATTAAAATTTCGTATGTTAAACGACAAATAAAATGTATATTGTTGAATTTTCTGGAAATAGCCTCAGAAGACTGCTTTATTCTGGATGAATTTTACGGAATTTTGCAAAACTGCTAAACCGTAAGAAATGGACAAAAGCTTTAAGCACAAATCAATTTTGAGATACTTCTTGTTTTTTGGTTTAAGCTTTAAAAAACATACTTTTCTCATACAGGAATTGTTAAACAAAGCAACCAGTCACAGAGAAACCAACTTTTGCCTATCACTTTAACCAATAGTACTCCCTTATTTCGCTGCTACTTACATGGAAGCAAGTAATAGGACCATTTCTGCTGGTTTGTTTTTTCGATTAGTGTGAAGTAAATAGAAGCACAAGCCTTTTAACAATAATTTGCTGCATAGAGAAAGTCTTGTGAATGGAACATCATATTTTGTCTCTTAAGATCTTATCGTCAGATATCTCTCTGCCCATAGAAATCCAATATTTATTCAGCTAAATAGAGTTAGATCTAGCGATTCATTTTAGTAATGGATTCATCCCATTCATTCATGAAATATGAATTGGTTTATACGATTCGTTCACGATTCAAAAATCATCGCGATGCCTTCTCTGTGTTTGACTTATACACGAGGATGATAATCATATGGTAGCACCTTTAGCAAACCAACAGTAATTTCCATAAGAAGTCCAACTCTTCTCCATCTAATGCAAACATATTTGGGAAAATTTCCTCCATTATTGGAAAAAAGAACACAAAAGCTGTTATAGCTAAACGTCCTTTAACCTGGTTGGTCATATCGGACGATGAATGAAATTGGTGAAATGATACTCAAATGATCTTGAGGTCCTTAAGTTACTCGGCATACGTCTTCCCAGGATAGGGGAAAACCCCGAAAAAAACCTATTCGAGCAACTAACCCTAAGAGAGATTTGAAGCAGACACGCTACCAACACACCACTCAGGCGGGCTCATAAATAGTTTGTTTAAGTCTAAAATTGACTCCTAAACGTCAAACAGTAATTTTCACAAATAAGAAAAAAACATTTGGTAAAATTTCCTCCATCATTCGAAAGAAAAGAGCATAAAAGGTTTGAGGTCCAAAATTCACACCTAAACTTGGAATGGATGGCAGTATTTAATACGCAGAGTAACTATTATTCATCAGTGTCGCGCTTGCGCGCTCTTAAGTCATGTCATTTATATAAATACGTCATTACAAGGCAACGCTAGTACCCAGAATAAATTCAGCAATATTTTAGTGGATTAGAATAGTATGTTTCTATATCTATTATGTTCGAGGATAATTGTTTTATTTGACGTAAAATTTATTTCTAAAGTTACTAATCTTGCTGCACTAGTGACGATTTCGCTGTGCATATATTATATTTAAGAATTTGGAATAAATAAATAAATAAATATATAAAATAGTTGTAAATTCTGGCGCTTGACTTGTGTACAATAAACTCACCCCTAAACCATATAAAGACGCTGATGGTAGCTTCGGCAATGATCGTCGGTGTTCGTTTTCTTATGTATATTGTATATAATTTATATTATATAAAATATATACATATAATTTAAACACTTTATAATACACAGGCCGAACCCTGGCCTAGTGGTTAGACCACTCGACTCTCACCTAGACGGTCGGGGTTCAATCCCAAGCGACCGCGTGTGAGATTTGTGGTGGACAAAGCGGCGCTGTGCCTGTTTTCTCCGGGTACTCCGGTTTCCCCCGCCATCTCATTCCACCGGTTCTGTATCATCAGTGTCACCACCTGCGGTGCCATTAGTAGTTAAAGCGGGCGTTAAACGCTACCAAAAAAAATTATAATACACAAATATAATGTATATATTTCACTTTTTTTATGTTTTTTTATATTTAGTCTCATGGCCTCAGCACTATTTATTTTCTCATAATAAAATAAATGGTTATAAATTCCGGGACACATCATCGTGCGCACTCGGCAGTTTCCGTTGAACTTCGGCTTGGTACTTCGAGAGGTGGAAGCAAAGGAAAAACAAACCTGATCACCAATCTTGAAATCTGCATTTCTTTTTGAACGACATTACCTGCTATGGTCGACATGATTCACGCTATTCCTTTCGATTCATACGATTTCTTTTGTATCATGCGATTATTTTTACTTTTTCTATACGTACTATGTACGTACTCCACTAAAAACTCGATACCGAGATTTCACCGGAAATATATGTTTTAGGGTCCCCTGTGTCCAAAAAAGGGATTTTCAGATTTTGTGTGTGCGTGTGTGTCTGTCCGTGAGTCCGTGTGCCTGTGAACACGTTAGCTCAAAAACGAAAAGTCGGTAAAATACCAAACTTGGTATTTAATTTTAGTATCTTCCGGGGATGCGACACGAAGATTTTGAGAAAAATACCCCCACCCCAAACTACTCTTTACATGGAACTCTTTTCGAATATTTTGATTTCCTCAAAAATGGTTCTAACGATTTTGATTAAAATTTCGTATCTTAAAGCTATTTACACGACAAATAAAATGTATACCTTGAATTTTATGAGAATAACCTCTGAAGACCACTTTATTCTGGATGAATTTTGCATAACTGCTAAACCGTAAGAGATGCACAAAAACTTACAGCACAAAAAATGTAGTTCACCTTAAAACGCACAATTTATCTACGAGTTGATATTTTTGGGATACATTTTGTTTTTTGGTTTCAGCTTTATTAAAATCTGATGTGTACCATTCACATGACTTTCTCTATATCCCTGCAACAAATTACTCTTAAAAAGCTTATACTTCTATTTACTTTATGCTAATCAGAAATAGTCTTATTACTTGCTTCCTTGTAAGTAGAAGCGAAATAAGGGACTAACATACGTTAAAATGGTAGTCAAAAGCTGGTTGCTATGTCAATGAAGTGCCTTTGTTTATATGGATAGGAGTTGACAAATTCCTATATGAGAAAAGTATAAGTTTTTCATAGCAGAAACCAAAAATAAGGAATGTCTAAAAAACAACGAACGCACGAAAATATGTATATATATATATATATATATATATATATATATATATATATATATATAAGATAATTTGTGTGTTTTAACGTGCTCTGCATTTTTTGTGTAGTAAGTTTTTGTCCATCTCTTACGGTTTAGCAGTTATTCAATATTCAGTAAAATTCATCCAGAATAAACTACTCTTCAGAGGCTATTCCCAGAAAATTCCAGATATATATTTTATTTGTCAGGTAAATATCTTTAATATACGAAATTTTAATCAAAATCGTTCTAGGCATTTTTGAGAAAATCAAAATTTTCGAAAAAAGTTCCATGTAAAGGGTAGTTTGGGGTAGGGGGATTTTTATTGAAATCTTCGTGTCGCATCCGTGAATATACTAAACTTAAACAGCAAGTTTGGTACTTTACCGACTTTTCGTTTTTAAGTTATCGTCTTCACACACACACGGACCATTTTGTGAAAATCTTTTTTTTGGATATTGGGGACCCTAAGACATATATTTCCGGTGAAATCTCCGTATCGAATTTTTGGGTGGAGTGCAATACCTCCTCTATACACTATGTACATAGTGGTTATAGAGAAAGTAAAAGCATAATTTTGTCATACAGGAATTTAGCAATTCCAGTCCATACAAGCAAAGGAATTTTAGACACATAGCAACCAACTTCTGACTATCACTTTAACCTATAAAACTCCCTTATTTTAATTCTACTTACAAGGAAGCAAGTAATAGGACTATTTCTGCTGATTTTTTCTCCATTAGTGTGAAGTAGAAGGTTAAGCTTTTAACAATAATTTGTTGCAGAGATATAGAGAAAGTCATGTGAATGGAACACATCAGATTTTTGAACAACGATTCATGTTGAGACTAGCACGATTCTCGCGATTCTTCTTGAACGACTATTCATGCCAAGATTGTCACATTGATACGATTCTTTCCTTGTAGTCGTTCATATGAACGATTCGTTCATGAATCGCCCTATGTCTAATCGGTTGTATAGCGTTGAACGCAGAGACATATTTCCAGACTCGGTGAGAAACGGAATAATTCTGGTTAAAGAAAAATTCTCAAACTGATGGCAACATTTGTCACACTGTCATCACTCTGCGCCACATACTCTCAAAGAGTCTTCGGTGTTAACAGCAGCGAACAGATGTCCAAGAAGCTCTCAAAAATTCATCACACAGCAAAATAGAGTTGGGTCGAGCGATTCAGCAGTCGATTCATACGATTCGCTTATGATTCATTAACCGTCGCCTTTCCTTATGCGTGTTTGATTTAAGCTGCCTCGTTTTTTCATGGGATTGCTGGTCATATGACAGCTTCTTTATCAAAAAAAGTTATTAGCCCGCCTGGATAGTGTTGTGGTAGCGTGTCTGCCTCACATTCAACAGGTCGCGAGTTCGAATCTCGCTTAGGGTGAGTCACTCGGGTAAGGTTTCTTTTTTCGGGGGTTTCCCTTATCCTGAGAAGACGAATGTCGAGTAACTTTATGCTCCATGGACCCCGAGACCATTTGAGTATCATTTTACCAATTTCATTCATCGTCCGATATGACCAAGCAGGTTAAAGCACATTAAGCTTAAAAATAAAATTTATAATTGTTGCTTTGTGTTCAGAAAGACCTTTGCCTCCTACTCCCAGGTTTTTATAGCTTTGGTTATTTGATTTTATACCATTAAACACACACTTCCGGACTCCATGAGATATAGAGAATTATTTTGGTTAAAGAAAAATTCCCCTTCACCAGATAAGAACCAAATCTGGGACCTCTGGACGAGAAGTAGTGTTGCCAAGTTGTGGGATTTCTCCCTTGGCGTAGGGGTTTTTCAATTCGAAAGGGATCGAGTGACTTTTTTGACTGAATGTGGCAAATTTTAGGGATTTTTACACTTTTAAAATTACTAATTTCTCTATATGTACTATATACCGTTAAATATCAAGCATTTTATTTTAAGTTTCGCAACTTCCAAGTATGCGACACGAATATTTTGAAACAAAATCCCCCCCCCAACTATCCTTATATGGAAAAATATTCCGAAATAGCAATTTTTTCACAAATGGCCCTAAAAATTGGGATTAAAATCTCAGATATATAAGATATTTACATAAAAAATAGAATGTATATCTTGAATTTTCTGGGGATAGGCTCAGAAGTCTACTTTATTCTGGGTGACTTTTGTATAACTGGCAAACCTAAGATATAGACAAAATCTTACTATATCTGATGTGTTCTATAAACATAACTTTCTCTACATCTCCACAGTAAAATATAGTTAAAAATCTGATGCGTTACACTCACAATACTTTCTCTAGATGCTCAACATACAATTTTCTTAAACATATTATTATTCTTTCTACACAATGCTAATCGAGTTAAACATTAGCAGAATGTTGTCATTACTTAGCTCCTTATAAGTAGAAAGGAACTAAGGGGATGCAAAAAGCTAAAGCTTTGTGATAGTCAAATGTTTTAAAAGCTGTCGTTATGCGATTGTCATTGCAAATCGCCTCTTTGCTTGGCCAGGAGTAGAACAAAAGAAAAACGGACACTTCCTGTTTGAAAAACGTATTAGTAATTCATAATTAAAACCAACAACAAGAAATACCTCGGAAACGGTTAGCTCCACAACAAAAACATGAAGGACATATATTGTTTTTTTCACGAGATCTTACGGTTTAGCAGTTAAGCAAAATTCGGCAAAATTCGTTTAGAATAAAGAGGTCTTCAGAGGATATTTCCAGAAAGTTCTAGATATACGCTATATTTAGGATGTAAATATCTTTAATATACATTACCTTATTCAAGATAGATACTACCACATTTAAGAAAATCAAAATTTTCGAAAATGTTTCCATATATGGGATAGTTTGTGGAGGGGGATTTTCTTGAAAATCTTCGTGTCGCATCCTTGGAAGATATTAAACCTAAATATCAAGTTTGGTATTTAACGGTAATTTAGTTTCAGAGTTTTTTTTAAAAAATTCTATTTACAGACTCAGGGGGCCCCAAATATATATTTCCGGAGAATCATCGACATCGAATTTTCAGGTGGAATACAATACCTTCTATATCCACTATGTACATTTTACATGCGAGCTACAGAAAGTACAAAAGTTATTCTTCTATTTACTTAATGCTATTCAAGAAAAGAAAAAGCCTGATGGGTTACACTCACATGACTTTCTCTAGGTACTCTACACATAAACTTCTTACAAAAGATAACTCTTCTTTCAACACCATGCTAATCGAGATAAACATTAGCAGAATCTTATTACTTAGTTCTTTATAAGTAGAAGGGAACTAAGGGAATGCACTAGGGTAAAGTGATGTTTTAAAAACTGTCGTTATGCGATTGTCATTGTAAATTGCTTCTTTGCTTGGCCAGGAGTAGAACAAAATAAAAACGGACACTTCCGTCTGAGAAAAGTTCAAGTACTTTACAATTGAAGCTAATAACAAGGAATACATCGAAAACGGTAAGATCCACGAAAAAAACGTTTATGACAACCTGTGTATATTTATAAGATCTACGTTTTTTATATAATAAGTTTTAATCTATCTCTTACGGTTTACTAGTTATACCAAATTAAGAAAAATTCATCTAGAATAAACGGGTCTTTAGAAGCTATTCTCAGAAAATTGAAGATATGCATTTCATTTGTGATAGAAATGGCTTTAATATAAGGTATTTTAATCAAAAGCATTAGAACCGTTTTTAAGTAAAACACAATTTTTGGAAACAAATTTTATCTAAAGGGTAGCTAGGGGTGGGAGGGATTTTTTTGAAAATCTTCGTGTCGCATCTAGTGAGGCATCCTTCGAATATACCAAGTTTGTTACTTCCCGGTATTATCGTTTTTGAGCTATGCTGTCCAGAGACGCACATACTCACACACACACACACACACACACACACACACACACACACACGGACATTTTCCTAAAAGTGCTTTTTTCGGACTTGGGGTCCTCAAGACATATATTTCCGGTAAAACTTTGACATCATATTCTTGGGTGAACGCAATATCTTCTCTAACTTCATGGCACAAAAGTCCGCAAGGGACCAAGGCCTAACACCCGGCCACTGCATGCCCCATTTCGGCTTGAAGGCGTCATGGATGAGGTGCAGTGCTGTTGGGTGAGACGTGATCAGCGCCTCGAGTCCCTCCCGGCCGGTTAATACTCCTTAATTGGTCACCCCAGGGACCTCACGAGGCTGAGTGCACCCCGGATCAGGTCACCCAGCGGAGGAAAATTCCCTCACGGCGGTACCGGGATTCTGACACAGTTCTCCGTCTTAGCAAGCAGTCGCGCTAAAGATTCGAGCAAATAATGTTAGAAAAAATAAAGATAATTTCAAAAATCTGATGTGTGCCATTCACATGACTTTCTCTATATCCCTGCAACAAATTATTCTTAAAAACTTAACTTCTATTTACTTTATGCTAATCAGAAAAAAAATAGCAGAAATAGTCTTATCACTTGCTTCCATGTAAGTAGGAGCGAAATAAGGGACTACCATAGGTTAAAGTGATAGTCAAAAGCTGGTTGCTATGTCAATGAAGTTCCTTTGTTTATATGGATCGGAGTTGACAAATTCCTGTATGAAAAACACATAGCAGAAACCAAAAATAAGGAATGTCCCAAAAGCGACGAAGTCCACGATAAAAACTTATATAACATAAATTGTGTGCTTTAACGTGCTCTATATGTTTTGTTGAGTAAGTTTTTGTCCATCTCTTACGGTTTAGCAGTTATTCAAAATTCCGTAAAATTCATCCAGAATAAATTACTCTTCAGAAGCTATTCCTAGAAAATTCAAGATATACATTTTATTTGTCAGGTAAATATCTTTAATATACGAAATTTTAATCAAAATCGTTAGAGCCATTTTTGAGAAAATCAAAATTTTCGAAAAAAGTTTCATGTAAAGGGTAGTTGTAGGTAGGGGGATTTTTCTCAAAATCTTCGTGTCGCATCCCTGGAAGATACTAAACTTAAATACCAAATTTGGTATTTTACCGACTTTTCGTTTTTAAGTTATCGTGTTCACAGACACACGGACACACACACACACACGAACCTTTTTGTGAAAATGCTTTTTTTTGAATATTGGGGACACTAAAACATATATTTCCGGTGAAATCTCGGTATCGAATTTTTGGGTGGGGTGCAATACCTTCTCTATACACTATGTACATAGTGCGTATAGAGAAGGTAAAAATTAGTCAACGTTTTGGAAAACCTATTTCAGCTATTTTAACGATATTAAACTCATAAGCTTAAAATCTTTCGCCTTTATTAGTTGTATAGTACATAAGACACATTTTAACATTGTCAAGATAAGGCTTTCTGTCCCCCATAAAAAGGGTATTCCTTGAGCTCTAGGTAAATCACTTGGCAAGCAACATTTGTTCTACTCGTGTCCTCTAGGTATCTGCCTTGTAAGATGTGTCGCTAGGGCGTGGTATCAAGAACGACTACCTCTGCCACCAAACGTTAAGTTTACTGCACACGTGGATTTATTGGGGAGCTTTCTGTAAGAGGCAGATCTAACGACTATATAACCTATGTCAGCGAGTCACGGAGAGAAAGAAAGACTTTAGTGATGCTCTTAGTTCGCCTTAGGCACACCTTCGTACCTCACAATTAGATCAATGATTCCTGAAGGCAAATACTAGGTAGTGGCCATGCTGCGCCGTGTTTTGCTGTTGCAGATATCCCTTCATGCGTTAAAAGTGTTGCATAACTCAATGGGGTAATTTGAAATAAACACAGTCTATGAACTGGAGTAATAGCTTGAGCAAACCTTCCCTTATCCCTCTTACTTAAAATTCACTTTACATTACGCGAGCAATTTTCTTCTTCTTCATTTACAATACAGATACCCGTCATTTCTCCGCGCGCACTTTAGCCTGAGGCTTATTTCGCTATCTGTAACGTTTAGACCCAACCCTTTACACCTGTATCTCTTAAAAATCTGATGTGTTCCATTCACAGGACTTTCTATACCTCTAAAAATAACTCTTAAAAAGCCAATCGAGAAAAAAATACCAGAAAGGATCTTATTACTTGCTTCCTTGTAAGTAGAAGGGAAATAAGGGAGTACCATAGGTTAAAGTGATCGTCAAAAGCTGGTTGCTATGTGACTAAAGTTCCTTTGTTTGTATGGACAGGAATTGACAAATTCCCGTATGAGAAACGTTTAAATATTTTTAAAGCTGAAACCAATAACAAAGAGTGTCTCAAAAATGGTCAGCCTCACGAAAAAAATATATATAACATATATTGTGTGCTCTAACGAGCTTTTTTCTATATATTATGGTTTAACAATTATGCTAATTTCCGCAAAATGCCTTCAGAATTAACAAGTCTTCAGAGAATATTCCCAGAGAACAGAAGATATACATTTTATTGGTTACATAAATACCTTAAATATAAGATATATTAATCAAAATAGTTAGAGCAATTTTTGAGAATATCAAACATTTCAAAAAAATGTTCCATGCAATGGTAGTTGGAGGAGTGGAGATTTTCTTGAAAGTCGTGTCGCATCCTTGGAAGATGTCAAACTTAAATACCAAGTTTCGTATCTAACGGTCTTTTCATTTTTGAGATATTCTGTCCAAAGACACACACACACACACAAGCGCGGGCGTACCTTTTTCTAGGCTTACTTTTTTTGATATATTTCTGTTGAAATCTCGGTATTGAATTTTTGGGTGCATTATAATACCTTCTCTATACACTATGTACAAAGTACGCGTCCCAAAAGATTTATATCTAATATGCTGGGCTGTTTCAGTCTAATTCCTGCAAAATCTGCAATCCAAGTTGCTTTGAAGCACTCTAATTGTGTTGAGATGCTTTTTCACAGGAGAATGCACTGCAATTGTTCTCAGCTGAAATCTGCTACATTTTAGCAGGCTGTCAGCTATTTGCTTACATGAGCCTTTGATAAATGGTTTTCTAGTATATCTGTTTCCTGGGGTTTTACCACAGGTCTAATGATGATCTCTTTTGGACCAGTTATTGATATGTTTTCTAATTAAACACCGAAATGAGCCGGCTCTGGTCCAATAAATTGTGAAGCTGCTCATTGTGTTGCAAGTTCGTCAGCTTTCTCAATGCCCTCGATAGCTATATGGCCCGGGATCCAGATTAGCTGAATGTTTTTTTTTACTTTCTCTAGCCCCATATGATCAATGTACATAGGGATAGAGAAGAATTGTATTCCATCCAAAAATTGGATCCCGATTTCACCGGACTCCCTGAATTCAAAAAAGGTATTTTCAGAAACAGGTCCGTGTGTGTGCGCGCGCGTGTGTGTGTGTGTGTGACGGTTAAATACCAAACTGGGTATTTAAGTTTGGTGTCTTCCAAGGATTCGACAAGAAGATTTTCAAGAATATCTCCCGCCCTAACTACCCTTTACATGGAAAATATTTCGAAAATTTTGTTTTTGTTAAAATGCCTCTAACGATTTTCATCAAAATACCGAATATTAAACCCATTTCTATCACAAATAAAATGTATATGTTAAATTTTTTGGGAATAGCTTCTAAAGACCTGTTTATTCAGGATGAATTTTGCTTAATTTGGCATTACTAGTAAACCGTAAGAGATAGACAAAAACTTACTCTACAAAACATGTGGATCTTGTTAAAATACACAAGTTATGTCATATACATTATTTTGGTGGAACTTACCGTTTTCGAGATATTCCTTGTTATTAGTTTCAGTTGTGAAGTATTTTTACTTTTCTCAGACGAAGAACTGGCCAAGCAAAGAAGCGATTTGCTATGACAATTGCTTAACGACAGCTTTTAAAACATTTGACTATCATTTTAGCCTAGTGTATTCCCCCAGTTTCCATCTACTTATAAAAGCTAAGTAATAAGAACATTCTTCTAATGTTTATCTCGATTAGAATGGTGTTGAAAGAAAAATTATCCTCTCTAAGAAGTTTCTTTTTGTAGAGTAGGTAGAGAAAGTAATTTGAGAATAACACATCAAACTTTTTGTTACATATGGTGCTTTTCCTTAAATTTGCAAACGGGATTTTATATCCCTTTCACCGACACCACAACTGAAGCGACTTGAATAGTTGAGTTTATTAGTGCAATATGAAGTGGACTGGTCATCAAAGCCGAAAGTCGCTAGCTCGACTCCCAGCAACTGTAGTCAAGTGTGCCTGTGGTAAACGATGGTAAGGGCCCAAGTAAAATAGCCGGTGTCATATCTCGCTTGGATGCTGACGGGGTTCCAGTTGCATGAATTTTGTACTTTATTATTAAAAAAAGATCTGATGTGTTTACATTCACATGACTTTCTCTACACCTCTGTAACAGATTATTGTTAAAAAGCTTATGCTTCTATTTACTTCATGATAATCGAGAAAAAAAATAGCACAAATACTCTGTAATTACTTGCTTGTAAGTAGAAGAGAAATAAGGGAGTACCATAGGCTAAAGTGACAGTCAAAAGCTGCTTGCTATGTGACTGATGTTCCTTTGTTTATATGGACAGGAGTTGACAAATTCCTGTGTGAGAAAAGTATACGTTTTTTAAAGCTAAAACCCAAAACAGGGAATATCTCAAAAACGATCAACTCCACGAAAAATTTGAATATGTCATAAATTGTATGTCATAATTGTATCGTGATCTACATTTTTTGTGTAATAACATTTTGTGTATATATTACGGTTTACTAGTTATAAAAAATCAATAAAATCATTCAGAATTAAGAGGTCTTTAGTGAAATGAAATGCCGTTTTATCTATTGACGCTCTTTAACTACTGTGGTTCTCAGGATCCCATTCCATACTGGGCATGAAAGACTGCTTAATTTTGCTCAGAGGCCTTTTTATCAGACTTGAGGTTCTTTTACTTGCCGTAAATTTACTACCGAAGGAAGCCAAGCTAAGAAATCCAGCTTCCCCCGCCGGGTTTCAACCCACGACCTTGAGTATATGAAGTTAGCAGTAGGGCAGTGTAGTTTAGCGGAGGAAATTCCGCACCTTAGCCGGTAAACATGCCTTTTACTTTCTCTACACGTGCTGTGTACTGTATAGAGAAGATATTGCATATCACCCAAAAATTGCATACCAAGATTTCACCGGAAAATCATGTTTTGGGTCCCCTTGAATACAAAAAAAAATTGGTAAAAGGTCGGTGTGTCTGTGTGTGTGTCAAAAGACCGTTAAATATCAAACTTGGTATTTAAGTTTGGCATCTTCCAAGGATGAAACACAAAAATTTTCATAAAATCCCCCCACCCAAACTACCCTTTATATGCAAACAATTTCGAAAATTTTGATTTTCTCAAAAATGACTCTAACGATTTTGATCCAAATCTCTTATATTTAAGATATTTATGGGATAAATAAAATGTTTTTCTACAATTCTCTGGGAATAGCCTCTGAAGACTTCTTTATTCTAGATGATTTCAATTGAATTTTGTATAACTGGTAAACCGTAAGAGATGGACAAAAACTTACTACACAAAAAAAATCTGATGTGTACCATTCACATGACTTTCTCCATATCCCTGCAACAAATAATTCTTAAAAAGCCTATACTATTATTTACTTTATGCTAATCAGAAAAAAAAATAGCAGAAATAGTCTTATTACTCGCTTCCTTGTAAGTAGAAGTGTAATAAGGGACAACCGTAGGTTAAAGTAATAGTCAAAAGCTGGTTGCTATGTCAATGAAGTTCCTTTGTTTATATGTATAGGGGTTGACAAGTTCCTGTATGAGAAAAGTATACGTTTTTCATAGCAGAAACCAAAAATAAGGAATGTCACAAAAACGACGAACTCCACGACAAAAACCTATATAACATAAATTATGTGTTTTAAAGTGCTCTACATTTTTTGTGCAGTAAGATTTTGTCCATCTCTTACGGTTTAGCAGTCATTCAAAATTTAGTAAAATTCATCCAGAATAAACTACTCTTCAGAGGCTATTCCCAGAAAATTTAAGATATACATTTCATTTGTCAAGTAAATATGTTTAATATCCAAAATTTTAATCAAAATCGTTAGAGCCATTTTTGAGAAAATCAAAATTTTCGAAAAAAGTTCCATGTAAAGGGTAGTTGGGGGTGGGGAGATTTTTCTCAAAATCTTGGTGTCGCATCCCTGGAAGATACTAAACTTAAATACCAAGTTTGGTATTTTACCGACTTTTCGTTTTTGAGTTATCGTGTTCACAGACACACGGACACACGGACACACACACGGACACACACACACACACACACACACACACACACACAAACGGACCTTTTTGTGAAAAGGTTTTTTTTTGGATATTGGGGACCCTAAAACATATATTTCCGGTGAAATCTCGGTATCGAATTTTTGGTGCGTATGGAGAAAGTAAAAATATATTGCACTTAAACCACAAATCATGTTATACATTTTTTGTAGATTTAACGGTTTTCGAGATATTCGAATTATTGGTTTCAATTTTAGCCACTTTAACTTTCATACGGGAAGACATCATTCTACTCGTTACTCGTTTGTGTACTGCTGGCAAGCAAAGGTGTTGGATAGTGTCCAGCTTTTAAAGGACAAGAATATCGCTTTAGCCTGTGCACTTTCTTATTTGCTACTTAAAGGGAGCTAGTAATAAGACTAATTCTGCTAACGTTGATCTTGGTTAGCATGATGCAAGCTTTTTAACAATAATTTTTACAGAGATGTAGAGAAAGTCATGTGAATGTAACACAAGAGATTTTTTGCAACCGTTTTTCCAATATTTTGCGCCTAAAATTCCTAGCCCTGTTGATGATATTCGTTTCGTGTTGTTTCGAAATAACTTGTATGGTGACTCGGAGAAATGCATGTTGTAAAGTACAAGGCGAGCAGGATACAATTAGTGTAGTTTATAGTTACACCCTTTTCCAGGAAGAGCGCGCCACTTGCAGCAGCTACAAAATGTTAACTCACATAAACAAGCAGTAAACATTACATAGAGCGCGCAGGATGTTGTTAAAATTGTTAATAACGCGTCTAAACACATGTTGTACACTCATATAACAGTTTATTGTGTTACACGGCCACTAGAAATTCTTCCTGAAATATTACTTTACAGCCAGACACATTGTGTTCGTTTTTCTGCTATTTTTACTTTCTCTACACGTACTATGTACATAGTGTATAGAGAAAATAGATATTGGATTCCATCCAAAAATTTGATTCCGAGATTTCACTGGAAATACATGTTTTAGGTTCCCCTGAATCCAAATAAAGCATTTTTGCAAAAAGGTACATGTGTATGTGTCTCTGGACAGCATAACTAATAAAGACTGTTAAATACCAAACTTGGTATTTAAGTTTAGTATCTTTTATGGATGCGGCACGAAGATTTTCAAGAAAATCCCTTTACCACCAAACTACCCTTTACTTGGAACATTTTTCGAATATTTTGATTTGCTCAAAAATGGCTCAAATGAATTTGATTAAAGTCTCTTAAATTTAAGATATTTACATGCCAAATGAAGTATATATCTTGGCTTTTCTAGGAATATCCTCTAAAGACCTCTTTGTTTTGGATGAATTTTACCGAATTTTGCTTAAATGCTAAACCGTAAGAGATAGACAAAAACTTACGGAATAGAAAATATAGAGCTCGTTAAAACACACAATTTACGTAATGAACGTTTTTCTTTTTTCGTGGAGTTTACAGTTTTAGAGATACTCGTTTTTATTGGTTTCAATTGTAAATTACTTAACTTTTCTCAAACAAGAAGTGTACGCTTTTTTAATTTTTTTTTCTATTCTTGTCTAAGCAAGGAAGCGATTTGAATGACAATCGAAAAACGACAACTTTTAAAACATTTACTATCTGTTTAGTATAGCGCATTCCTATAGTTCCCCTCTACTTATAAGTAACTAAGTAATATGAACATTCTGCTAATGTTTATCTCGATTAGCATTGTGTAGAAAGAAGATTTAACCTTTTGTAAAACATTTGTAGAGCAGCTAGAGAAAATCATGTGAATGTAACACATCAGGGTTTTTTTACCAATATTTTACACATAAAATATTTTACTTCTGTTTCGAAATAACTTGATGGTGACACGGAGAAATGCATGTTGTGAAGTACAAGGATAGCAGGATAGAATTAGTGTAGTTTATAGTTACACCCTTTTGCAAGAAGAGCGCGCCACTTGCCGCAGCTACAAAACGTTAACTCACATAAACAGGCAGTAAACTTTACATAGAGCGCGCAGGATGTTGTTAAAATTGTTAATAACGTGTCTAAACACATGTTGCGCTCTCATATAACAGTTTATTGTGTTACACGGTCACTAGAAATTCTTCTTGAAATATTACTTTACGGCCAGACAGAATGTGTTCATTTTTCTGCTATGTGTTGAATTTTCTACCACGTGAGGTAATACAATCTCTGGTGTAGAAAGGGGCTGCGGGCTTGGAGCGGAAAAACGCTTGCAATTCGAGGCCTGTGCCGGTGGGATTATCCTTTTGGGAATATCAACGATCCAGCATGCACAATCCTTCCTTTGTACTACATGGTTACATATGCCCAGGGCGTAAAACTAGATATTTTCACTTTCCTGCATCATTTAGAACAGTATTACATTGTTTTAAATATTTTAGTAAGAACTAGTGTGTTTTCGAAGGTGTAAAGTGTCAAAATTATCCAGATTATTTCCTAAAAAATATCTGAAGTATTTCATTCACATGACTTTTTCTACATCTCCGGAACAAATTAATATTAAAATAGCAATAGTTTTATTACGTTTCCTTGTAAATAGAAGGTAAATAAGAGAGTACCAGCAGGTTGCTATGTCACTGAAGTTCATTTGTTTGTATGGACACGAGTTGTCAAATTCCCGTATGAGATGATTTTAAAAGCTGAAACCAATAACAAGGAATATATCAGAAACGATCAACTCTATAAAAAAATATATATATAAAAATCTGATGTGTTCCATTCACATGACTTTCTCTATATCTCTGTAAATTATTATTGTTAATAAGCATTTCCTTTATTTATTTCATGCTAATCGAGAAAAAGTAGCAGAAATAGGTTTTATTTCTTGCTTTATTGTAAGTAAAAGCGAAATAAGGGAGTACCATAGGTTAAAATGAAAGCCAAAAGCTGGTTCCCATGTGGCTGACGTTCCTTTGTTTGTATGGACAGGAGCTGACAAATTCTTGTATGAGCAAAGCATAAGTTTTTCAAAGCTGAAACCAAGAAAAAGGAATATCTCAAAAACGATCAACTCCGCGAAAAAAATGTATACAACATAAATTGTGTGTTTTAACGTGCTCTACATTTTTGTGCATTAAGCTTTGTGTCCATCTCTTACGGTTTAGTAGTTATGAAACATTAATCCAGAATAAAGTAGTCTTCAGAGGCTATTCTCAGAAAATTCAAGATATAAATTTTATTTGTCAGGTAAATGTCTTTAATATACAGATTTTAATAAAAATCGTTACAGACATTTTTGAGAAAATCAAAATTTTCGAAAAAAGTTCCATGTAAAGGTTAGTTTGGGGTGGGGGGATTTTTCTCAAAACCTTCGTGTCGCATCTCTGGAAGAAGCTAAACTTAAATACCAATATTGGTATTTTACCTACTTTTCGTTTTTGAGTTATCGTGTTCACAGACACACGGACACACCGACACACGGACCTTTTTCCGAAAATGCTTATGGGGGACCCTAAAACATATATTTCCGGTGAAATCTCGTTATCGAATTTTTTGATGGAGTGCAATACATTCTCTATACATTATGTACATAGTGCCTATAGAGAAAGTAAAAATGTGTATTTTAATGAGCTCTACATTTTCTGCTAAGTAAGTTTTTATCTATATCTTACGTTTTATGCAAAATTAAATAAGTCATCCAGAATAAAGAGGTCTTCAGAGGCTATTTCCAGAATAATCCCATAATATTCATTTGTCAGGTAAATATATCTAATATACGATATTTTAATCAAAATGGTTAGAGCCATTTTTCAGAAAATCCAAATTTTCGAAAAAAGTTCCATGTAAAGGGTAGTTTGGGGTAAGGGGATTTTTCTCAAAATCTTCGTGTTGCATCCCTGGAATATACTAAACTAAAATACCAAGTCTGGTATTTACCGACTTTTCGTTTTTCATTTATCGTGCTTACAAATACACGGACCTTTTTCTGAAAATTATTTTTTTTTGGATACAGGAGACCCTAAAATATATATTTCCAGTGAAATTGGGGTATCCAATTTGTGGGTGGCGTGCAATACCTTCTCTATACACTATATTTATAGTACGCGTAGAGCAAGTAAAAAAACAACTGACATTAATATGACATACCTTGCCTCTCTGTAACAAATTTTTCAAGCTCATTCTTCTATCTACTTCATTATAATCAAAATAAACATCAGTGGAAATGGTTGCATTGCTTCCTTTTTACTTTCTCTACACGTTCTATGTACATAGTGTATAGAGAAATTATTGTATTGCACCCAAAAATTTGATACTGAGATTTCACCGGAAGTATATATTTTGGGTCCCCCATGCGTCCAAAAACGTTTTTGGAAATGGGTCCATGTGTGTGTCTGTGGACAGCATAGCTCAAAAACGAAAAGTCAGTTAAATACTAAACTTGGTATTTAAGTTTGATATCTTCCAAGGATGCTACACGAAGATTTTTAAGAAAAATTCCCCGACCCCCAACTACCCCATTTTTTAAAATTTTGATTTTCTCAAAAATGGCTGCATAAATTTTGATTCAAATATCGTATATTAAAGATATTTGCCTAACAAATAAACTTATATTTTGAATTTTCTGGGAACGGCTTCAGAAGACTACTTTACTCTGGATGAATTTTACGGAATGTATCATAATTTCTAAAGCTTAAGAGCAGGACAAAGACTTACCACACAAAAATGTGAAGCACGTTAAAACACTTAATTTATGTTAGTGGATTTGATCGTTTTTGAGATATTTCTTGTTTTTCGTTTCATCTTTTAAAAGCTTATAGTTTTCTCATACAGGAATTTGTCTACTCCTGTCCATACAAACAAAGGAACATCAGTCACGTAGCAACCAGCTTTTGGCTTTCACTTTAACCTATGGTACTCCCTTATTTAGCTTCTACTCATAAGGAAGGAAGTAATAAGGCTATTTCTGCTAATTTTTTCTTGATTAATATGAAGTAATTAGAAGCATAAGCTTTTTAACAATAATTTGTTACAGAGATGTAGTGAAAGTCATGTGAATGGAACACATAACGTTTTTTATTTTTTCATAACTAGTAAATGATAATATATGGTCAAAACTTACTGCATAAATAAATGCACGTTAAAACGCACGGTTTATGTTATATACATTTTTTTTCGTGGAGTTTACTGATTTTGAGATGTTTTTTGTTATTGGTTTCAGTTATAAAACATTTAAACTTTTGTCACACTCCTGACCACATTTTAATGTCATAGCAACCACATTTTAAAACATTTGACTGTCAGTTTAATCGAGTGCATTCTCTTATTTCCTTGTGCTTATGAGGAACTAAGTAATGCGACCGTTTCTGCTAGAGTTTAGTATTTATCTTGGATAGAAGAATATGATTTTAATACTAATTTATTACAGAGATGTAGAGAAAGATACGTGAATATAACAAATCAGATTTTTACTTTCTCTACACGTACTATGTACATAGTGTATAGAGAAAAAATTCGATACCGTGATTTCACCGGAAATATAAGTTTTAGGGTCCCCTGTATCAAAAAAAGTATTTTCGGAGAAAGGTCTGTGTGTTAGAGTGTCCGAGTGTCTGTGAACATAATAACTCAAAAACGAAAAGTCGGTAAAATACCAAACTTGGTATTTAAGTTTAGTATTTTCCAGGGATGCAACACGAAGATTTTGAGTAAAATTGCCCCACCCTGAACTACCCTTTACATGGAACTTTTTCGAAAATTTTGATTTTCTAAACAATAGCTCTAGTGATTTTGATTAGAATATCGTATATTAAAGATATTTACCCGACAAATAAAACGCATGTTTTGAATTTTCTGGGAATAGCCTCTGAAGACTACTTTATTCTGGATGAATTTCACGGAACTTTGCATAACTGCTAAACCTTAAGAGATGGACAAAAGCTTACCACAGAAAAAAATGTGGAATAAGTTTAAACACACTATTTATGTATTATACAGTTTTTCGTGGATTTGATCGTTTTTGAGATATTTCTTGTTTTTGGTTTCAGCTATGAAAAGCTTATAGTTTTCTCATACAGGAATTTGTCAACACCTGTCCATACAAATAAAGGAAATTCAGTCACATAGCAACCAGCTTTTGACTATCACTTTAACCTATGGCACTCCCTTATTTCGCTTCTACTTACAAGGAAGCAAGTAATACGATCGTTTCTGCTAATGTTTAAATGGATTAGCATGAAGTGGATAGAAGAATAAGATTTTTTATAATAATTTATTACAGATGTTTAGAGAAAGTTACGCGAATAAAACCAATCAGATCTTTTTGCGGTTTTACAGAAGTACTGTATCATATGAAAATATAATATTTTTATATATCAGAAATAATTATGTGGATGCTATAACTTAGATCCATTTAAACTATTATTAGGTTGATAGGAAGAGGTTTGAAGGTGCACTCTTGGGCCCGTGTGATTTCTCCTTATGACGGTATATATCAAAGGAAATTCCCGTGACAAACTTACCAGCTGACTTACATTATGTATGGATGGATGATCTCTATAGTTGGCCACAGAACCGTAAAATCTCCTTGACATCTAAGGAGGTTGTAACTCCTACCACAAAAGTGTCTGTAGACCAGAAATAGGGTTGGGGGGGGCGCTTTAGTTTCTACTGGACAATTCACCGCTTTCTCTCCCCAACATAAAACGTCAAAACCATTCGCCCAGTATTTTCTCTTAGAAAGATAAACTACAATTCCTCTGTTTTTTCCAGGCAAACGGAATAAATGCATTTCAAAAACTTTTAAGAGAAACGTTTCTGTACCCTTTAAATAGAAATTAATTTGACATTTTTGAAATAATAAGAATGGTTTTAATAATTAAGATTCAAATACTGCTTTTTTCTTTCTCTAGCTTGCATGTATAACGTAGATAGTGGATTCAGATATTAAATTAAATCGGAGAACTAGTTTAAAATGTTTTATTATATGCAGAGGACGTGGTTTTAGTTCAAGAAACTGAGGATGAATTACAATATGCATCACACTGCTTAAATGAGTTATGTCAACAATATGACCTTAAAATTTCAACTGAGAAATCCAAAATTATGGCCTTTTGGGGAAAAGAACACATAAGATCAAAAATCATTTTAGATAATAAACCGTTGGAACAAGTGAAGGAGTTTAACTACCTAGGTGATAACTTTAATTATTGGAAAAGAACTGAAAGAGATATGAATAAAAAGATTTCAAGATTCCAAATGATATGTGCAACTATACATAGAACAATGAGAAAGGAAACTAGGTTAAAGTTTTACAAAACTATGACCGTTCCTACACTATTATATAGACGTGGGTCACCACAAAGAAAATGGAAAGCTATTTACAAAGTGCAGAAATGAACTTTTTAAGGCAAACAAAAGGATGTATAAAATTAGATCAAGTCCGGAATGAAGATATAAGAGCAGAACTTAATATAGAATCAATAAATTCCAAAATTGAAAAATATCAGAACCAGTGAATGCAACATGGTCAGAGAATGACAGATTCAAGACTGCCTAGGTTAGCATTTGAATATGAACCAAAAGGCAGGAGAGATGTTGGTAGACCCAGATAAAGGTGGACGGAACAACTGAGACGGAACGGGCAATCTACCCATACCGTGGAGTGAAGAAGAAGAAGTGGATTCAGAAGGTATTGTATTCCACAAAAAATTCGATGTCGAGATTTCACCGAAAATAATTTTTCTGGTCCTCTGAGCACGAAAACAGCATTTTTAGAAAAAAGTCCGTGTGTGGACAGTACAGCTGGTATCTTCCAAGGATACGATGTGGAGAGTTTCAAGAAAATCCCTCCACCAAAAACCACCTCTTTCTTGAAAAATTTTAAAAAATGTTGATTTTCTCAAAAGTGGCTCTTATGATTTTGATTAAAATCGTGTATGTTAAAGATATTTACAACCCAAATAAAATGTATATCTTGAATTTTCTGCGAATAGCCTCTGAAGGCTACTTTATGCTGGATGAATTTTGCCGAATTTTGCTTAAGTGCTAAACCATAAGAGATAGACGAAAACTTAACAGAAAAAGCTCATTAAATAACACAATTTATGTTACGCTCACGAACGGATCTTTTCCTAAAAATGTGTTGTTTTATTTTGGTTTTGGGGGGACCCAAAAAATGTATTTCCAGTGAAATCTCGGTATCGAAGTTTTGGGTGCAATACAATACCTTCTCTATACACTGCATCTATATAGGACGTGTAGAGAAAGTAGAAAGTCATTAATATCCCCACTTTCTTTGTGCAAACCAGAAAGTGCATTGGATATGCGCCGCGGATTTAAATTACTTGAACATTTTTAGAGAAGAGTTTTAGACAGTTAATTTATATAATTGGTAGCAGAAATATTTCGCTGCAGCTGTTAGAGATAGACAAAAGGTTACTACTCAAAGGATCGGATTTCCATTCACATGACCTTCTCTAGCTGTTACACAAACAATTTTCCTTAAAAAAGATTATTCTTTCATCTAGGACATGCTTATCAAGGTAAACGTTAGCAGAAATTGCCTTATTACTTGCTTCCTTGTAAGTAGATGGGAAGTAACGAAATAGGCCAAATCGATAATCACATCTTTCAAAAGCTGGATTTATGTGAAACAAATAAAGTGGTGTTGATCGTTTTTGAGATATTCCTTGTTATTGGTTTACCACTTTAAAAAACATATACTTTTCTCATACAGGAACTTGTCAACTCCTGTCCATACAAACAAAGGAACTTCAGTCACACAGCAACCAGCTTTTGACTAATACTTTAACCTACGGTACTCCCTTATTTCGCTTGCTCTATGCGCACTATGTACATAGTGTATAGAGAAGGTATTGCACTCCACCCAAAAATTCGATACCGAGATTTCACCGGAAATATGTTTTAGGGTCCCCTTTATCTAAAAAATGCATTTTCGGAAAAAGGTGTCTGTGTGTGTGTGTGCCCGTGTGCCTGTGAACACGAAAACTCAAAAACGAAAAGTCAGTAAAATACCAAACTTGGTATTTAAGTTTTAGCATCTTCCAGAGATGCGACACGAAGATTTTGAGAAAAATCCCCCCACCCCCAACTACCCTTTACATGGAACTTTTTTCGAAAAGTTTGATTTTCTCAAAAATACATCTAACGACTTTGATTAAAATTTCGTATCTCAAAGATATTTACCTGAGAAATAAAATGTATATCTTGAATTTTCTGGAAATAGCCTCTGAAGAGTACTTTATTCTGGATGAATTTTGCTGAATTTTGAATAGCTGCTAAACCGTAAGAGATGGACAAAAACGTATCGCACAAAAAATGTTGTGCACGTTAAGATATACAATTTATGTTATATACATTTTTCTCAAGGAGTTAATCGTTATTGAGTTATTCCTGGTTTTTAATTTGACCATTAAAAACATACTTTTCTCATACAGAAATTTGTCAACTCGTGTCCACACAAACAAAGGAGCTTCAGTCAAATAGAAACCAGATATTGACTTTCACTTTAGCCTATGGTACTCCCTTATTTAACTTCTACTTATAAGGAAGCAAGCAATAAGAATATTTCTGCTAATATTAACTCGATTAGCATGAAGTAAATAGAAGCATAAGCTTTTTAATAATATTTTCTTGCAGAGATGTAGAGAAAGCCATATGAATGGAATACATCAGACATTTTTATTACAGTTTATTTCAATTAAAATCATTAGAGTCATTTTTAAAAATAACATTTTTTGAAAACTCTACTTGTAAAGTGTAGTTTTTTGTGGGGGGAGTTTCTCAAAAATCCTTGGAAGATACTCAACGTACATATCAAGTATGGTATTTTAGGGACTTTTATTTTTTTGAATTTTGTCCACACACACATACACACGCGGGCCACGCCGTGGCAGATGGGCTAGACCACTCGCCTCTAAGTCCCAAACGATCGCATGTGCGATTTGGTGTGAACAAAGCGACGGAATCTGCGGTTTCCACCGCAATCGCATTTCACCGGCACTCCATTTTCGTTACATCAATAATTAGTGTCACGGCCTGCGGTGCCGTAGTAGTAAAAGCGGGCGTTAAACACTACCAAAACGCACACGCGCAATCGCGTTTTTATATAACTTCTTATTTTGGATTCAGGGTTCTCAAAACATGAGGTGAAGATCTAGTATCGAATCCTTTGGGTGGAATGCTTTCTCTTCGTACTATATAGTGCTTGATAGCGAAAATGAAAAGTGAACCCAGTCACCTTCTCTAGCCCCGTATGTACAATGTACATAGGGATAGAGAAAGTATTGTAATGCACCCAAAAATTCGATACTGAGAATTCACCGGAAATACATGTTTTGTAGTCCTTGAGTCCCAAAAAAGCATTTTTAATAAAAGTTCCGTGTGTGTCTCTGTGGACAGCATAGTCCCAAAACGAAAATACCGTTAAATACCAAACTTTGTATTTAGGTTTACTATCTTCCAAGGATGCGACACGAAGATTTTCAACAAAAAAATCCCCCCACCACAAACTAACATTTACATAGAAACATTTAGAAAATGTTGATTTTCTTAAAAATAACTAACGATTTTGATTAAAATCCCGTATATTAAAGCTATTTACGTCCAAAATAAAATGTATATCTCGAACTTATTGGGAATAGCCTCTTTTTTTTCTTTTGGCACCGCAGGCGACGACACTGGTGATACATGGAATGAAGATGGAGCACCGGTGGAATGCAACGGCGGGGGATACAGCAGAACCCGGAGAAAACCCGCCACTGCGCCACAAATCTCACATGCGTTCGCTTGGGATCGAACCCGGGCCGTCTCGGTGAGAGGCGAGTAAGGAATAGCATCTGAAGACCTCTTTATTCTGGATGAATTTTGCTGATTTTTGCTTAACTGCTAAACCGTAAGAGATAGAAAAAACTCACTACAACAAAAAATGTACATCATGACAAAACACACAATTTATGTCCTTCACGTTTTTGTTGTGGAGGTAACGGTTTCCGAGATATTCCTTGTTATTGGTTTCAATTGTGAAGTACTTAAACTTTTCTCACACAGGAAGTGTCGTGTTTCTTTTGTTTTACTCCTGGCCAAGAAAAGAAGTGATTTGAAATGACAATCGCATAACGATAGCTATTAAAACATTTGACAATCACTTTAGCATAGCACATTCCCTTCTTAGGAACTAAGTAATAAGAACTTTCTGCTAATATCAGTTACGTCCAGAAGGTAAGTTCCGTTTCAAATTATCTCCGCTGCAGCGCTGCGATCGCAGTTCCGCACATGCGCGGTAGACGCTCTGTATCAAGGAGAAGAAACGTGCGCCATTTTGAGATCGCTGTCAGCCACTTACGCTTTGTTGTGCTTGTTTACAATGTCGGTGTTGATTGAAAATCCCGCTGCTTGTGAAATCAGATCTGTGATTCGTTTTCTGAATGCTAGGAAAGTGAAACCAATTGAAATTTATCGGCAAATTTGGCAAGTTTACCGACAAAATGCGATGAGTAATTCAATGGTGAAAAGATGGGTCCGACAGTTCAATGAAGGACGTAGTGAAGCGAACGATGAAGAACGAAGTGGGCGTCCATCTTTGGTTACAGAAAAACTGGTTCACGCGATTGATGACAGATCCAGGAAAACCGCAAGTTTACAGTTTGTGCTCTCGCTATTGAATTTCCCCAAAGTTCACGATCACTAATTCATGAAATTGTTTCCGAAAAACTGAAATTTCGTAAACTTTGCTCACGTTGGGTACCAAAGTTTCTTACTGAGCAACACAAAACAAAGCGGATGGGTAGTGCACTTTTAGTTTTTAACCCTTTATGATGAAGACGGCGAAGAATTTCTGACACAGATAGTCACAGGAGATGAGACTTGGGTTTCTTACGACTCCCCTGAAAGTAAGCGGCAATCAATGGAATGAAGGCACACTTCATCCCCAGCATAGGTTAAGCCGAAACAAATCTTGACACCTCGAAAAATGATGTGCACAGTGTTCTGGGACTGGAAAGGCATCTTACTCATTGATTTCTTACCGCGTGGTCAAACAATCAAAGCAGATGTTTATTGCAAGACACTTAGGAAATTGCGCCGCGCAATACAGAATAAGCGCCGAGGGTTGCTGTCAAAAGGTGTTGTTTTTCTTCACGACAACGCACGACCACACACTGCAAATGTGACGAAAAGTCTCCTACAGTGATTTGGCTGGGACGTGTTTGACCATCCTCCGTACAGCCCTGACCTCGCTCCTAGCGACTTTCATCTGTTCTTACATCTCAAGTCTTTCCTTGGCGGTCAACACTTCAACAATGACGAAGAGCTGAAAGAAAATGTTTCCAACTTTTTGAAGACACGGGCGGCAAACTTCTATAAAGAAGGTATACAAAAACTAGTGACACGCTATGACAAATTCCTGCAAAATTTCGGCAGTTAAGTGGAAAAGTAGTTTAAGAGTTGTAGAATTTTGTGTAATAAACAATTATTCTGTATCTGTACACAATACAATTTTATTACCAAACGGAACTTACTTTCTGGACGTACCTCGTATTTATCTCGATTAGCATTGTGTATAAAGAAGAAGAATCTTTTGTAGGAGGTTTGTAGAGCAGCTAGAGAAAGTCATGTGAGTGTAACACATCAGATTTTTTTTTAAATGCTGTGTTTCAGTACATGAATAATTTTAGTACGCTATTTGTATGCAGCAGATAATTTCAGATATAATTTCACAGAAACCATCCATTGGAACACTATTCCTCTTCGCACGTTATTCCGATCGTAATTTCAGAGTAATTACTGTTTCCTGAAACATAATTTATCTGCGAGTAAACGAACACTCAGGTAAGAGTGGGTATATTCATTAATTTAATGAAGTTGGTTCTCGCATTAGTGCTAACAAACACTTCCCCAGAGGGCGCGGGAAATTTGTTATCCTAGATGGCGTTGAATCTGAACCACTGCAGTTAATCACCGTTACAAAATGTATTGCTTTTCTCAAATCTCTTACCGATTCGTCAATAAATTACGTTACCGAACGTGAGCAGTTCAGCAGCGTCTATAAAATATACGAGGGTCTACTGAAATTCGTGAGCAACACATTGTTAAAATCCAAATTCTAACAATGTAACAAAAAGGACCACATGTTTCCTTATTGTGACGTCTTTAGCTTCTATGTGATCAGAGGACGAGATTGCAAATTCTAGTGCAATTTTAGGCTTAGTCTTTCCTATTGGTTACGAAAACAATATGGCTACGAGATAGACGTATCACAGTTTGTGAGATTTCGTCCAGGTTAGGTTAAGTTAGGTTATGTCTGTGTAAACGAACTGAATCAAAATAAGGGGTAAAATGTATTACACTCACAGGACTGTCTCTAGCTGCTCTACAAACCTCCTACAAAAGATTCTTCTTTATAAATATTAGCAGAGCGTTGTTATTACTTAGTTCCTAATAAGCAGAGGAGAATAAGGGAACGCGCTATGCTAAAGTGATTGTCAAATGTTTTAAAAGCTATCGCTATGCGATTGTCATTGCAAATCACTTCTTTGCTTGGCCAGGAGTAAAACAAAAAAAAAAAAAAACGGATACTTCCTGTTTGAGAAAATTTTGTACTTCACAATTGAAACCAATAACAAGGAATATCTCGGGAACGGTTACCTCCACAACAAAAACGTAAAGGATATAAATTGTGTGTTTTATCATGATGTACATTTCTAGTGTAATGAGTTTTTTTCTATCTCTTACGGTTTAGCAGTTAAGCAAAATTTGGCAAAATGCATCCAGAATAAAAGAGGTCTTCAGAGGCTATTCCCAAAATATTCGAGATATACATTTTCTTTCGAACATAAATAGCTTTAATATACGAGATTTTAATCAAAATCGTTAGAACCATTTTTAAGAAAATGACAATTTTCGAAATTTTTTCCATGTAAAGGATAGTTTGTGGTAAGATTATTATTTTGAAAATCTTCCTGTCGGATCTTTGCAAGATACTAAACCTAAATTCCAAGTTTGGTATTTAACGGCCGTTTCGTTTTGGGGTTAAGCTGTCCACAGACACACACACACGGACCTTTTTTTAAAACTGTTTTTTTCGGACTCAGGGGACCCCAAAACATATATTTCCGGTAATATCTCGTTATCGAATTTTTGGGTGCATTACAATACCTTCTCTATCCCTATGTACATTGCACATATGGGGCTAGAGAAAGTAAAAATGAAAATCGGCTCTTCTTTCCAATGCGTTCTGTCTCCTTGCACATGCGCAGCCATGTTGGTCAATCGACCAATGACAGAGTTCCAATATAAAACTGAACTAGAATCTTCAATGTCACAACCAAAGGCAGTACTTCCAAAATGGCGAATATCGATGTTTCTGACATTGAATTCGTTGTTAAAGAGGTAAAAAGCTGTTGCTGAAATTCACCAGAGACTTCAGCGTGCCTATGGATATCTGTGGATGAGCGCTATCAGTATTAGGAGATGGGTGAGGCATTTCAGAGATTGGAAAACGAGTATTCAAGATGAGCCTGGAAGCAGTCACTCGCAAGGAACGCAACAAGTGAAGAGTTGATTAGACCATTGGAGCAGATAGACGTAACATTGTGGATGAAATCGCTACACAACTTGCAGTACAGTGCTTTCCAAAACCTGGTGACCCTCCGCCAAAAGCGACGTGATTTTAAAATTTGGGTTTGGGGGATTTGCGGCTGGAAACCACTCCGCGCAGTTGCCAAGCTTTTCACTCACTGGTACTTTAACAGAGTCATGAATATTGACTTGCAAGCAGTGTCTTCGAGTCTCCAGGCACCAGAGATTTTACTACGTTACCTCTGGGTCCTAGTATAGGATTATCTTGTTTGCTAACGGTTATTGTCCAGTAGCAGGTGGGAGCGGTCCCATTTGTAGGCCATCATGTTTTGGAGAAAACCATAGGACATAATGCAGTGCATGAAATGATACAAATCTTAGGTTATCGTGAAGTTTGTGCCCGTTGGATGCCACATTTATTGACCGAAGACCACAATCATCAAAGAAGAACCATCAGCCCAAACCTCTTCAGAGATTTCAAAATGTAGATGATCATTTAATGACAATTGGGACGGGCATGAAAGTCGAGTCAAAGTATTCAGTGGCACCATTTGGATTTTCCATCGAAGAGAAAGCGAAGACAGTGCTACCTGCTAGTGAGATTATGGGTATCATCTTCAGGGAGAGTTGATGACATCATTCAAGCAGACAGGCTATCACTATGCATATAATCGCTGCACAACTTGCATCAGGATATAGTGCAGTGCAAGAAATGATAGAAAGCTTAGGCTATCGAAAAGTTTGTGCCCATTGGGGCCCACGTTTTTGACCGGAGACCACAATCTTCAGAAAAGAACCATCAACCCAAAACTGCTTCAGAAATTTCAAACTGAATCTTTTGATGAAAATTGTGACGGGTGATGCAAGCTAGTTTCATCATCATGGAGCCCGAAACAAAACCGAAAGTGTTGAGTGGCACTATTTACATTCGCCATCGAAGAAGAAAGCGAATGCTAGGCTACCTGTTGGAGATACGAGAGCAATCCAGAAAGTATCAGACCATATGGCATAACATAGGATATTAACACAAAATTTGTAAACAAATTTGCAGTATCTTCTCCTATTTCTCAAGCTCGGCACTGCCATTAAGCTATTTATTTTCACGTGTTGCCAGTTTTTCAATACAGATGTTATATTCTTCCACCGCCAAAGATCTGAACTAAGATGTCACTGTCACTTTGAGATCATCGGTTGGGAAACCTTTTCTATCCAAAAAGTCATGTACATGTCCAAAGTGAAACCTGGTTTTTTTGAATTCTTTTATCAACACTTCCTTTCAATTCCTTCATAAAGATTGATGAACTTCCACTCTGGTCTTTTTCGAACACACTAGATCTTCCTTGATTACTCGTAAATTTTCGCCACTTCCTCACTGTAGGTCTGTTCAGTGCCTTATCATCATACAAATGCATATTCCGGATACAGAAGAAAGCTGTACGAACATCTGTAGTGCTTATAGCAGACAGTCATGCAAAGAATTATTTAAAAATCTGATGTGTACCATTCACATGACTGTCTCTATATCCCTGCATCAAATTATTCTTAAAAAGCTTATTCTTCTATTTACTTTATGCTAATCAGAAAAAAAATTAGTAGAAATGGTCTTAATACTTACTTCCTTGTAAGTAGAAGCGAAATAAGGGACTACCATAGGTTAAAGTGATAGTCAAAAGCTGGTTGCTATGTCAATGAAGTTCCTTTGTCTATATGCATAGGAGTTGACAAGTTCCTGTATGAGAAAAGTATAAGTTTTTCATAGCAGAAACCAAAAATAAGGAATTTCTCAAAAACGACGAACTCACGAAAACAATGTATATAACATCAATTGTATGTTTTAACGTGCTCTATATTTTTTGTGCAGTAAGTTTTTGCCCATCTCTTACGGTTTAGCAGCTATTCAAAATTCAGTAAAATTCATCCAGAATAAACTACTCTTCAGAGGTTATTCCCAGAAAATTCAAAATATACATTTTATTTGACAGACAAATATCTTTAATATACGGAATTTTAATCAATCGTTAGAGCCATTTTTGAGAAAATCAAAATTTTCGAAAAAAGTTCCATCTAAAGTGTAGTTTGGGGTGGGGGGATTTTTCTCAAAATCTTCGTGTCGCATCCCTGGAAGATACTAAACCTAAATACCAAGCTTGGTATTTTACCGACTTTTCATTTTTGAGTTATCGCGTTCACAGACACACGGACACATGGACACACACACATACACACACACACGAACCTTTTTGTGAAAAAGATTTTTTTGGTTCTTGGGGACCCTAAAACATATATTTCCGGTGAAATCTCGGTATCGAATTTTTGGGTGGAGTGCAATACCTTCTCTATACACTATGTACATAGTGCTTATAGAGAAAGTAAAAATTGGGCATACTCACCTTACCTTATGTTTATATACTATCCATTTTAAAAGTCTATGCAGTTAATCGACTTAGTTTTATAACAAACATGGAAATTCATAACATTAATACTAGACAAAAGGGATATATTCATCGTCCCAATGCCAATCTTTGTTCTTTCAGATAGGTGTATATTATGAAACAGTCAAGATATTTAATGCTCTCCCCAGTAATCTCAAAGAAAATATTGGGAATTTCAGGGCTTTTAAGGCATCTCTTAAGGACTACCTTTGCAATAAATCATTTTACTCTGCAGATAAATATTTAAGTCTGTCTGGCAATACTGTAAACAATCATTATATTTATAAGTGTTACAATGTATTGCATTTTGTGTATACTAGTGTGTGTGTGTGTGTTTTATATTCAAATCAAACTGATGTATACTTTGACTTGCACGAATGTGTCAAATGAATTTTTTGTATTTAGCAATGACACAAGGTCTGTAAAGCCTGATGTTTTGATATTTTACACTCTAGTACATAATTGTAAATCTTTGCATTCGAAATTCTATAACATATTTGTAAATATATATTATAATTTGTTGACATTTATGAAGAGTACATAATACGAGGTACATCCAGAAAGTACGTTCTGTTTGGTAATAAAATTAAATTGTGTATAAATACAGAATAATTATTTATTGCACAAAATTCTGCAACTCTTAAACTAATTTTCCACATAACTGTCGAAATTTTGCAGGCATTTGTCATAGCGTGGCACAAGTTTTTGTATACCTTCTTCGTAGAAGTTGGCCGCCTGTGTCTTCAAAAAGTTGGAAACATTTTCTTTCAGCTCTTCGTCATTGTTGAAGTGTTGGCCACCAAGGAAAGGCTTGAGATGTAAGAACAGATGAAAGTCGCTAGGAGCGAGGTCAGGGCTGTACGGAGGATGGTCAAACACGTCCCAGCCAAATCACTGTAGGAGGCTTTTCGTCACATTTGCAGTGTGTGGTCGTGCGTTGTCGTGAAGAAAAACAACACCTTTTGACAGCAATCCTCGGCGCTTATTCTGTATTGCGCGGCGCAATTTCCTAAGTGTCTCGCAATAAACATCTGCTTTGATTGTTTGACCACGCGGTAAGAAATCAATGAGTAAGATGCCTTTCCAGTCCCAGAACACTGTGCACATCATTTTTCGAGGTGTCAAGATTTGTTTCGGCTTAATCTTTGCTGAGGATGAAGTGTGCCTCCATTCCATTGATTGCCGCTTACTTTCAGGGGTGTAGTAAGAAACCCAAGTCTCATCTTCAGTGACTATCTGTGTCAGAAATTCTTCGCCGTCTTCATCATAACGGGTTAAAAACTGAAGTGTACTACCCATCCGTTTTGTTTTGTGTTGCTGAGTAAGAATCTTTGGGACCCAACGTGAGCAAAGTTTACGAAATTTCAGTTTTTCGGTAACAATTTCATGAATTAGTGATCGTGAGCTTTGGGGAAATTCCATAGCAAGAGCACTAATTGTAAAATTGTGGTTTTCCTGGATCTGTCATCAATCGCGTGAACCAGTTTTTCTGTAACCAAAGATGGACGCCCACTTCGTTCTTCATCGTGCAATCCACTACGTCCTTCATTGAACTGTCGGACCCATCTTCTCACCATTGAATCACCCATCGCATTTTGTCGGTAAACTTGGCAAATTTGCCGATAAATTTCAATTGGTTTCACTTTCCTAGCATTCAGAAAACGAATCACAGATCTGATTTCACAAGCGGCGGGATTTTCAATCAACACCGACATTGTAAACAAGCACAACAAAGCGTAAGTGGCTGACAGCGATCTCAAAATGGCGCACGTTTCTTCTCCTTGATACAGAGCGTCCCGCGCATGTGCGGAACTGCGATCGCAGCGTTGCAGCGGAGATAAATTGAAACGGAACTTACTTTCTGGACGCATCATATTTTAGTTTTATATAATTACTAGTATAACTATTTTGCCGATAATTAGAAAACTATCATCCTACATTACATCATGTTACATACAATGAAATTATAATGTATACATATGACAAGTTCTATGTTCAGTGGCTTCCTGACTTAAACGAACCAACAGAATGTTTTCTAATCTAATTTAATCTCAAATGCGCCAATGAGCTATAACATTCGATTCGCCGAATATTTTGTGTATTCAAAAAACGAATAAGTCCTTTGGGTGTAGAAAAGTATAAAAACTGGTACTACGTGACAATAAATATCTTGACAGAATGGAGATTACGTTGAGAAATACAGCAAGGTACTGCAACTTTGTAAAAACGTTTTGTGTTGATACTTTCGTTATCATTTAGTTATGCCAAATGGTTCGATACCTTCTAGCATTCATATTATGTGTAATGTCTTCAGGGATGTATTTTAGTTGATTTTCTTGAATCTGGATAAACTATAAATATTGCCCGCTATATCCAGTCTCATTGGAAAGTCCTGGAAATACATTTTGTAACAGGATAGTGCAAATAGGTAAGAAAACAAAATTTGTTAATGTTTATCTTATGACATAGATAAAACAATATTTTGTAAGCAAAGTTAGTTTATTGAACAGCTTAAGGTCATATGAGTGAAAAAACTAAGATTTTTCACATAAATATTTTAATTCGTTGCATTTGCATCTACACATGTGCACACATACTCCTAAAACACCCTATATAAAATAGCTACATTCGGTTTTACCTTTAATATGATATACCGTTTCATCATTTTATTAATTTGAATGGAGTGAAGAATAAATGGGCGCGTAATGGATGTTTTCGTGCAGTCTGCATTACGTATTCTGTGTGTATGGTAATGATACGATTTGATTTTGATACTGTTACACGTATAATCGAGCATTACGTTTATTTCAAATAGCAGGAACAGCATGTGCAGCTGTTTCGAAACGAAACAAACGAATAAAGATTACGAATAACGAATATGCAAGCTACACCATAGTTTACTCTTGTAGCATTGAAATTCTTTTACGTGTTTTTACTTTCTCTACACATACTTTCTACACAGAGTATAAAGAAGGTGCTGTATCCCATCCAAATAATTAGATGCCCAGATTTTACCCGAAATATATGCCTCGATGTCCCCTGAATCCAAAAAGAGCAATTTTATAAAAAGCTACGCGCATGCGGTGTGTGTGTGATGTGTATGTGTGTGCCTTTAGACAGCATAGCTCCAAAACGACAAGGCCGTTAAAAAACAAATTTAGTATTTATGTTATCCCTTTCAGGCCCGGTGACCATTGGAATGGATATGCCTTTCTACAGACTATGTAATAAATTTAAAAGCTGTAATTACTATTTAGATCACTTGGGGGTGTAAACTGTTATGTTTTTTTCAAGTTTTACAGTTTTGTGCTGCTATGTGTGGCCAAGTTTAGAACTACTTTGGAGATTTTGTTACAAGATGGACAAAAAGGTTTATAGATAATTTTTTCAACGATGCATAAAAAGTCAGTCTGAAAGTGTTAACTATCTTCCGAAAAAGTGACACCAAGATTTTCAACAAAATCCTTCCTCTCCAAACTACACTTTACGTGAAAACATTTTTGAAAATTAGATTTTTCTCAAACATGACTCATAATTTTGATTAGGGTATCGTATATTATATTAACTGGGTAAATAAAATATATATCTTGAATTTTCTGATATTAGCCTCTATTCTGGATCAGTTTTGCATAAATAGTAAATTGCAAAACATAGATAAAAAGTTACTACACAAGAAATGTAGATACATGTAAAAATAGAACAATAAATTTCTCGTATGTATGTCTTTCTTTGTAGAATTAACCGTTTCCGGGATATGCGTAGTTATTGGTTTCAATTTTCAGTTACCTAAACCTTTCTTAAACAGGAGGTCATATTTTGTTTTACTTCTGCCGTGCAAAGCGGAAATGGAATTTCAATTGTTTCATACAGACTTTTTAAAACTTCTGACGATAGCTTTAGTCTAGTGTACAGTCTTATTTCCCATCCCATCCATCCGACGTTCTTTTCTTTCTCTACACGTAGTATGTACATAGTGTATAGAGAAGGTATTGTAATGCAACCAAAAATTAGATACCGATATTTCACCGGAAATACAAAAAAAGCATTTTTGAAAAAATTTCCGTGTGTGTGCGTGTGTCTGTGGACAGCATAGCTGTAAAACGAAAATACCGTTAAATACCAAACTTGGTATCTTCCAAGGATTTGACATGAATATTTTCTCCCCACCCCACTACCCTTTACATGGAACTTTTTTCGAAAATTTTGATTTTCTCCAAGATGGCTCTAACTATTTTGGCTCAAATTTAGTATATTAAAGACCTGACAAATTGTATATCTTGAATTTTCTGGGAATAGCCTCTGAAGACTTTATTCTGGATGAATTTTACGGAATTTTGAATAACTACTAAACCGTAAGAGATGGACAAAAACTTACAACACAAAAAATGTAGAGCACCTTAAAACACACAATTTATCTTATACACATTTTTTTCGTGGAGCTGATCGTTTTTGAGCTACTTCTTGTTTTTGGTTTCAGCTTTAAAAAACATAATTTTCTCATACAGGAATGTAACAATTCCTGTCCTGTCCATGCAAACAAAGGAACTTCACATAGGAATCAGCTTTTGACTATCACTTTAATCTATGGTACTCTCTTATTTCGTTTCTGCTTACACGGAAGCAAGTAACAAGACCATTTCTGCTATTTTTTCCCCGATTAGAATGAAGTAAATAGAAGCATAAGCTTTTTAGCAATAATTTGTATCAGTGATGTAGAGAAAGTCATGTGAAGGGAAGCTATATTTGTATATTACACTGAATCTGTTAACAATGTCCATATCTTTGTTAAGTGTTCTTTTTGAATACCCTGTACGATGTATCCAACTTTATATTAGGATCGATAGAATTAAAAGTAGATTAAAACCCAAGCTATTTAACGCTGGTTCCCTAAGATATTAAAACTTAATGGAAAATACCTTTGCACTGAGATTACATTTCCCGACTAGCACAGTTTGGTATGCTAACTGCTTTCCCGGGATGCGAGTTCTCTGAAGCAATCATTTCTAATGAAACCCACTCACATGGTTGTCGTCTTATAGCATGCTATTTACCTGCTCCACAAATATGTTAATAACACGTGCTTTGAAGCGTAATGGAGAAACCACATGGTTGTGTTACATTAAGAAGCTGCTTAACAATTTCCCCAAAGCTTCCGTCAGGTGGAAAAGGGAAATAGTATGAGCACAGTGTTTCTAATAAAGGAGAACCGAAAAATACAATGTGATCCATATAAACCTAAATCATTTTAATAGGCCATAATTACTCTCTGAAAGCTGGTAGAAATGTGAAATTTGTTTTAATGACCTCAGTGGCTCAGGGAGAATCGACAACAATAGATCAATGACATCTGTTGCCTATATTGACACTTCCTATGAGAAAAATCTGATGTGTTCCATTCACATGACTTTCTCTATATCTCTGTAAGAAATCATTGTTAATAAGCTTATTTTTTATTTATTTCATGCTAATCGAGAAAAATTAACAGAAATAGTCTTATTTCTTGCTTCCTTGTAAGTAGAAGCGAAATAAGGGAATACCATAGGTTAAAGTGAAAGCCAAAAGCTGGTTGCTATGTGACTGATGTTCATTTGTTTGTATTAAAAGGAGTTGACAAATTCCTGTATGAGAAAAGTATGTTTTTCAAATATGAAACCAAGAAAAAGGAATATCTCAAAAACGATCAACTCCACGAAAAAATGTATGTGATATAAAGTGTGTGTTTTAACGTGCTCTACATTTTTTGTGCAGTAAGTTTTTGTCCATCTCTTACGGTTTAGTAGTTATGAAAAATTCATCCAGAATAAAGTAGTCTTTAGAGGCTCTTCCCAGAAAATTCAAAATATACATTTTATTTGTCAGGTAAATATCTTTAATATATGATATTTTAATCAATATCGTTAGAGCCATTTTTTAGAAAATCAAAATTTTTGAAAAAATGTTTCATGTAAAGGGTAGTTTGGGGTGGGGGGATTTTGCTCAAAATATTCTTGTCGCATGCCTGGAAGACACTAAACTTAAATACCAGGTTTGGTATTTTACCGACTTTTCGTTTTTGAGTTATCGTGTTCACAGACACACGGACACACGGATCTTTTTCTGAAAAGACTTTTTTTTTTATACAGGGGACCCTAAAACATATATTTCCGGTGAAATTTCGGTATCGAATTTTTTGGTGGAGTGCAATACCTTCTCTATACACTATGTACATAGTACGTATAGAGAAAGTAAAATATAACTACTTCACAATTAAAACCAATAAGAAGTAATAATTCGGAATTGATTAACTCCACGAAAAAAAAATAACATAAATTGTAAGTTTTGAAGAGGTCTACTTTTTAGTGTAGTTAATTTTTCTGTATCACTTACGGTTCAGCACTTAAGCAAAATTCGGATAAACAGGTCTACAGAAGCTATTCCTAAAAATTCAAGATATATATCTTATTTGTGATGTAAATAGGTTTAGTATATGGGATTTTAATAAAAATCGTTAAAGCTATGGCATTATAGAGCGGTTTATTACTTAGTTCCTTATAGGCACAGTGAACCATTTTAATAGGTCCTACTTTCTCTCTGAAAGCTTGTAGAAATGTGAAATTTGTTTTAATGATTTCAGTGGCTCAGAGAGAGTCGACAACAATCATGGCAACAATAGATCAACTTATTCTGTTGACTATATTGACACTTCCTATTTGAGAAAAGTATAACTACACAACTAAAACCAATAACAAGTAATACCTCGGAAACGGTTAACACCTCGAAAAAAATGTTTGACATAATTTGTGTTTTGACGACATCTACTTTTACTTTCTCTACACGTACTATGTACATAGTGTATAAAGAAGGTATTGCACTCCATTCAAAAATTTGATACCGAGATATCACCGGAAATATATGTTTTAGGGTCCCCTGTAACCAAAACAGGCATTTTCAGAAATAGGTCCGTGGGGACCCGTGTGCCTGTGAAAGCGTAAAGTCGCTAAAACACCAAACATGGTATTTAAGTTTAGTATCTTCCAGGGATGCGACACGAAGATTTTTATAAAAATCCCCCTACCCCAAACTACCTTTTACATGGAGCTTTTTTCGAAACTTTTGATTTTCTTAAAAATGGCTCTAACGGTTTTGATTAAAATATCGTACATTAAAGATATTTACCTGACAAATAAATGGTATATTTTGAATTTTCTGGGAATAGCCCCTGAAAATTACTTTATTCAAGATGAATTTTACGAAATTTTGCATAACCGTAAGGGTTTGACAAAAACTTACTACGCAAAAAATGTAGAGCACGTTAAAACGCACAATTTATATGAAGGGTGCTCGGGATGAAAGGGGAATGTCGAAATTGAGATTATTGTACCATCTATTGGTCATGTTGATAAGTTTACAGGCAATGAAGGCGCATAGTTCCAAGAAAATCACATTCAAAGTTTTACCATACTGGCTATGAAGGGGGAATGTCAATCAACAAAGGGAGTTTGCTATGGTAGCCCCTGGTATATTGTCGCGCAACACAATCAGCAATGCGCAGTATCCAGTTCTTGCACTAATTTTGTGTACTATTTAAGTGGTGTTAGATATTTTAATTACATTCTAAGTAGAAAAATCTGATGTGTTCCATTCACATGCCCTTCTCTAGCTGTTCTACAAACTTCATACATAAGATTCTTCTTCTTTCTGCACCTTACTAATGTGGTACTCATTGGCACAATGTTCTTATTATTTAGTTCCGTATAAGTAGGAAGAAAATAAGGGAATACACTAGGCTAAACCAATAGTCAAATGTTTTAAAAGCTGTCGTTATGCGATTGTCATTACAAATCACTTCTTTTCTTGGCCAGGAGTAGAACAAAAGAAAAACGGACACTCCCGTCTGAAAAAAGTATAAGTACCTGACAACTGAAGCTAATAACAGGGAATACCTCGAAAAGGGTAAGGTCCACGGAAAAAATGTAATTTGCATAACTTGTGTATTTTAACAAGACCTACATTTTTTGTGCAGCAAGTTTTTGTCTATTTCTTACGGTTTACTAGTTATGCCATATTAAGCAAAATTCATCCAGAATAAACAGGTCTTCAGAAGCTATTCCCAGAAAATTCAAGATATACATTTTATTTGTTAGGTAAATATCTTTAATATACGATATTTTAATAAAATCGTTAGAGCCAATTTTAAGAAATCGAAATTTTCGAAAACGGATCCATGTAAAGGGTAGTTTGGGGTGGGGGGATTTTTCTCAAAATCTTCGTGTCGCATCCCTGGAAGATACTGAACTTAAATACCAAGTTTGGTATTTTAGCTACTTTTCGTTTTTAGTTATCGTGTTCACAGACACACGGTCACACGGACACACACACACGGACTTTTTTCTGGAAATGCTCTTTTTGGATACAGGGGGTCCTAAAACATGTATTTCCGGTGAAATCTCGACATCGAATTTTTGGGGGGAATACAATACTTCTCTATCCTTATGTACATTGTACATACGAGGCTAGAGAAGTCAAAAAGTAATATCAAAAAAAAAATAAATTATTTTAGACAGTAAAAAGGTAACCATTAAAGTTGTTTTCTTTCATTTCTAAATTTTCTTCCAGTATGAAAGGAAAAGTATGTTGATATGAATCACTTGAAGCAATTTTGTGGTAAAGAGACCCAACTATATTTTCCGTCTCTACCCCACAAGGAAAATGTAAATGGCGTGCTATTTATGGACGCTCTTGAACTACTGTGGCTCTCAGCGTCCCATTCTATACTGGACGCGAAAGACCGCTTAGAGGCCTCTCTATCAGGCTTGAGGTTCTTTCTAAATCTACGACACGGGACCAACGGCTTTACTTCCCTTCCGAAGGAAGCCATGCTAAGGATTTTTACACCCGGAAAAATCCATCGTCCTCCGCCGGTTTTTAACTCGCAACCTTGGGTATATGAAGTTAGCATGGTAACCATTACACCACGGAGGGTGACACCCCACAAGGAGCAAACATAGATATGTTAATTTCACATTCTTAATTTGTATGAAGGTTAATAACAACATCTTACGGAGAAAAAGTACATAATTTGCACAACATCCAAATAATAATAATAATAATAATAACAACCTAACAAAACTATTTCTTTCCTATCTACACCCTGCTGTTGTTTCAAAGGAAAAACATATTGCAGTAAATCATTTGAAGACGAATTTTGTGGCAAAAAGGCAGAATTTTACATGTGTCATAGTGAGTGAAGTTATAGACGCCACTTCCCACATTTTTAAAACTGTTTGAATAAGTGCTTGTTAATTAATGCTAGAATTACATTATAAAAAGGTCGACATTCCCCCTTCTTGCTCAAAATACTTGAACAATATTTTTAACTTCACTTTTAAACTATATCTCTGTGTTCAGTATTTACTGTCACATGTTCTATTTCTTAGAAAACATAATGATTTATTATTATATGTAATAATATGTTCATATAATTGCAATACACCAACGTTTGGAGTATTTGAACATTGAAAATCGTGTCCTGTAAAATTTACTTTTTCTGATATTCCCCTTTCATTCCCTTCACATTACACACTTTTTTCGTGGAGTTAATCAGTTTTTTTTTCTCATACAGGAATTTGTCAACTCCTGTCCATACAAAAAAAAGGAACATCAGTCACATAGCAACCAGCTTTTGGCTTTCACTTTAACGTATGGTACTCCCTTATTTCATTTCTACTTATAAGGAAGCAAGCAGTAAGCCTATTTCTGCTAATTTTTTCTCGATTAGCATGAAGTAAATAGAAATATAAACTTTTTAACAATAATTCCTTACAGAAATGTAGAGAAAGTCATGTGAATGGAACACATTAGATTATTTAGTGCAGTATATGTTTGTCTATCCCTTACTGTTCAGCACTTAAGCAAAATTCTTCCAGAATAAAGAAGTCTTCAGAGGCTATTCCCAGAAAATTAAAGACACATATCTTATTTGGGATGTAAATAGCTTTGGTATAGGGATTTTAATGAAAATCGTTAGAGCCATGACGTTGTAGAGTATCTTATTACTTACTTCCTTATAAGTACGATCTTTATAAACCTGAACCATTTTAATAGCTCACAATTTCTCGCTTATAGCTCGTAGAAATGTTAAATTGGTTCTAATGATCTCAGTGGCTCAGGGAAAATCGCCAACAATCATGGCAACAATCATCAATGCATCTGTTGACTATATTGATGATTTCGAGTGTAATTACAAACATTTTCATTGCATTGTAGAGCTCCTATTGCTTAGTTCCTTATAAGTGCTGAACCATTTTTATACACCATAATTACTCTCTGAATGCTCGTGGAAATGTGAAATTTGTTTTAATGATCTCTGTGGCTCATGGGGAATCGACAACAATTATGGCAACAATTGATTATCGGCATCTGTTAACTATATTGATAATTTCAGTGGTAACTACTACATTTTCATGGCATACCAGCAAATGCAGTACTCATTTCGAGAGTACTTTTATTGTGAAAACTTTTTGGAAGACAAATTCCTTATTAACAACTCAACGGGTATTTTGAAGAGAATTTAATGAATGGGATGCTCCGACAAAGTCGACAATTTAATCGCTAGCAAGAAAGCTGGAGACACTCGTTAGTGAGAGTGGAAAACATAGACCACCATTAAGTGCAGAAACTGAAGAAGGCCAGTGAACTCCCCAAACAAATCGTTGCGTCGATTGAGTCAGGAATTAGACTATTCATATGGCACATGTCAAAGAGCTGCAACTGTCTACAATATCATGAAAATGCTCGTAATTTCCATCGAAATCATCAATATAGTCAACAGATGGCATTGATCGATTGTTGCCGTGGTTGTTGTCGATTCTCCCTGAGCCTCCGAAATCATTAAAATAAATGTTACATTTCTACGAGATTTCAGAGGAATCATGGCCTATTAGAATGGTTCACTTTATATGGATCCCACTGTACAACATGAAACAGTTATGATGTTAATTGAAAATTATGAAAGTGTGGTATAGTTTAGTGTAGCGATCAGAACTAAAACACCTGCTAATTATTGTTAAATATAGCATACTTTTCATGAATATCGAACACTAGTTGTTAAGGATGTGACAGTTATTTTCGGGTAATGGTTATTAGTTGTACTTCCAGTTTCCTAGCTGTTTCGCATAAGGGTTACAATGACGGTTAAATTATTTGCTATCATTGTTAACACAAGCGCTGGGAAGTTGAAATAAATCTTTTGTTTCCTTATTGCCTGAAGACGAAACCCAACATAAATGTTCATTATGGGCCACAATAAACGGAAAACTTCTGATTTAATTTTCAATTTTTATTTTTCTGCTTTCTCTAGCAGGTATATACAATGTACACTGTAGGTAGAGAATGTATTTCACTCCACTCAAAATTAGATGTCGAGATGGATATCTAATTCTTGTTTTTATGTTTGTCTTTATGTAGTGTTTCATTTGTTTCTTGACTTGCTAAAACAAGTGCATGAATAAGGATCCCTTGTATAAAAAAATCTGAGGTGTTCCATTCACATGGCTTTCTCTACATCTCTGCAACAATTTATTGTTAAAGTTCTTATGCTTTTATTTACTTCATACTAATCGAGAAAAAATAAGCAGAAATAGTCCTATTACTTGCTTCCTTATAAGTTGAGGCGAAATAAGGGAGTATTATTGGTTAAAGTGATACTCAAAAGTTGGTTGCTATGTGATTGAACTACCTTTGTTTGTATGAACTGGAATTGTTAAATTCCTGCACGAGAAAAGTATGTTTTTTAAAGCTGAAATAAAAAACAAAGAGCATCTCAAAAACAATCAACTCCACGAAAAAAATGAATATAAGATAAATTGTGCGTTTTAAGGTGCTCTACATTTTTTGTGCTGTAAGTTTTTCTCCATTTCTTACGGCTTATCAGCTATGCAACATTCCGTAAAATTCATCCAGAATAAAGTAGTCTTTAGAAGCTATCCCAAGAAAATTCAAGATATACATTTTATTTGTCAGGTAAATATCTTTAATATACGAAATTTTAATCAAAATCGTTAAAGATATTTTTGAGAAAATCAACATTTTTGAAAAAAAGTTCCATGTAAAGGGTAGCTAGGGATGGGGAAATTTCCTTGAAAATCTTCGTGCCGCATGCATAGAAGATATCGAACTTAAATACCAAATTTGGTCGGTGTTTTCCTTTTTGAGCTGTGCTGCCTACACATATACACACATACACACAGATAGACACGCACTTGGACAGTTTTCTAAAAATGCTTTTTTTTGGATTAAGGGGGACCCAAAACATGTATTTCCGGTGAAATAATGATAATGGAATTTTTGGTAGCATTACAATACCATCTCTATACACTATGTACATAATGCGTATGGAGAAAGTAAAAATCTGATGTGTTCCATTCACATGACTTTCTCTACATCTCCATAACTAATTACTGTTAAAACTTCTATCTACTTTATGATGATGCAGATAATAGCGGAAACAGACTTACGAGAATTAATTTTTTGTAAGTATAAGGTAAGTAAGGGAATACACTAGGATAAATTGATAGTCAGATCTTTTAAAAGCTGGTTGCCATGTGGTAGAAATATGCTTCTCTGCAGGGTCAGGAGTTTTCAACTTCTAATCTGAAACAAATAACAAAGAATATCTCAGATATAAACTTATATGACTAAATTGTGTGTTTTAACGTGATCTACATTTTTTTTGCATAGTAAGTTTTTTTGAGTCTCGTGCGGTTTACCAGTTATGACAAATTCAACAAAATGCATTCAGAATAAAGAGACCTTTAGCATCTATTCCCAGATAATTCAAGATATACATTTTATTTGCAATATTGTTTGTATACGGCATTTTAATCTAAACCGTTAAAGCCATTTTTTAGAAAATCAAAACTTTCGAAATATTTTCCATGTAAAGAATAGTTTGGTGTAGGAGGATTTTTCTCAAAATGTTCGTGTCACATCCCTGGAAGATATAAAATTTAAATACCAAGCTTGGTATTTTACAGACTTTTCATTTTTCAGTTATCGTGTTCAGAGAAACACTCTCGGATCTTTTTCTAAAAATGCTTGTTTTATAGGGGATCTTAAGCGTGTATTTTCGGTGACATGTTTAGGTGCAATACTATACCTTCTCTAAACTCTATTAATATATATATATATATAGTACAGAGTGTATATAAATGAATATTGGGGTTTTAATTCTTTATAATGTTTATTACATTCAACTTACAGTTATGAATGATATGTCAAATGAAAAAGCAACTCAAACAGTTTTACCAAGAAGCTTATAAATGTTCAATGTGACTACCCTTTGTCACACGGCACACATCAAGTCTATAGCCGAGTTCTTCCCAAACGTTGATAAGTGTGTATTCAGTAATTGTAGCAACAGCTGCTTCAATCCGGTTTCTTAATTCAGGGAGGTCAGCTGGTAGCGGAGGCACGTACACACGATCCTTGATGAAGCCCCAAAGGTAAAAATCGCATGGCGTTAAGTCAGGAGAACGTGGAGGCCATGCATAGCAAGCCCTGTCATTGGGGCCCTTGCGGCCTATCCAGCGCTCGGGTACAGTGACGTTCAACCAATCGCGTACTTCGTTATGCCAGTGATGTGGCGCACCATCCTGCTGGAAAATGAAGTTCTCTGGCTCATTTTCTTCCAACTGAGGGAAGAGCCATTGCTCTAGTGTATCAAGGTAAGAAGTGCCAGTTACAGTAGGTTCACCAAAAACGAAAGGCCCATAAACTTTTCGCCGAGATACGGCACAAAAAAAAATTACTTTAGGGGAATCTCGTTGCACTTGTACCATTTCGTGAGGATTTTCTGAGCCCCAGATGCGCACATTATGAGTGTTAACATGCCCAATAAGGTGAAAGACAATTAATCACTGAAGACAACACGATCCACAAAATCGTCATGAAACAACATGTCGTTTGCGAATTTGGCACGTAATCCGTGGTCTGTCGGTTTTTAGAGCCTGTAATAACTGTAAACGGTAAGGACGTAGCTGTAAGCGTTTTCTTACAACTTTCCAAACAGTCGACACAGGAACTTGTACTTCACGGCTAGCCTTCCGGACTGATTTCTTTGGGCTACGAGTGAACGACTCTCTCACTCGCTCAACAGTCTCTTCACTTACTCCTGGTCGTCCCGTGCTCTTCCCTTTACAAAGGCAGCCGGTATCTTCAAACTGATTATACCATCTACGAATGTTTTTATTACTAGGAGGATCACAACCGAACTTACTACGGAACGCACGTTGCACAGTAACTACAGATTCGGTCTTTGCAAACTGCAAAACACAAAACGCTTTCTGTTTACTAGACGCCATGTTTGCTACTACCGCTGTCTAGCGGATTGCGGCAGAAACATTGCACGCACATGCGCACTTGTGTCAGCAAACAAAACTGTTTGAGTTGCTTTTTCATTTGACATATCATCTATAACTGTAAGTTGAATGTAATAAATATTATAAAGAGTTATAACCCCTGTACTTGTATAGAAAACAAAAAGGAAAACTTCTTACAGATAAAATGCGTCAGTGAAGAGAGAGAGAGAGAGAGAGAGAGAGAGAGAGACAGAGAAAGAGACTACGGATAGAAGAAAACGTAAAATACCTTACAATTACAGAAGCTGCTTTAATGTCTACAGAGTGGGAGAAAAACTTGTAAGTGTGTGAGTGTGAATGTGTGGTGGCTCAAAAGAAGTAAAAGGAAATTCTTTTCAGTAACTGAAATGGCATTAAGGTCTTTGGGAAGGAGGGAGGGGGAGAGAGGGAGGGAGGGAGGAAGAGAGAGGGGGAGAGTGAGTGTGTGTTGTGTCCTGCATTATGTTTACTCAAGACGTCCCATTTCGAGAGCATTGTTGTGGAACATTCTCTGTTGTGGCTTCTCATTAAGAGTTTATATTCACGGCCAGACTCTTTCTTGTGTACCCTCATTAACAAAGGTCATCTTTGGGCTGTTTCACCTTCTACTAGAAAAACCGTGGGTGTATCGATGTTCTAAGTCGAATAAGGGAAAAGAAATTCTCTCATAGAGCAGCAAAGTAGTAGCAATGGTCCGATTGGAACATGCAAGATGATTCTTTTTGTTTGTTTCTTTTTATGATCTTTTACTTTCTCTACCCCATTTTTGCAACGTGTATAAAAATAGAGAAGGTTATTGCACCCAAAAATTGAATCTCAAGATGTCACTGGAAAAAATAATTTTTAGAAAAAGGTCCGTGTGCGTGTGTGTTTGGACAGTATAGCTCAAAAACGAAAAGACCGTTAAAAATCAAACTTGGTATTTAAGTTAGGTATCTTCCAAGGATACAAAAGATTTTGAAAAAAATTCCACCACGCCAAACTACCGTTTACATATAGTTTTTTTTTCCAAAATTTTGATTTCCTCAAAAATGGCTGTAACGATTTTGATTAAGATATTATATATTAAAGATATTTACATGATAAATAAAATGTATGTGTTGAATTTTCTAGGAATAGTCTGTGAAGACTACTTTATTGTGGACAAGTTTTATGGAATTGTACATAACTGCTAAACAGTAACATGGCAAAAAAACCTTAGTGCACATAAAATGTAGACCACTTTAAAACATACAATTTATGTTATATACATTTTTTTCATGGAGTTGATTGTTTTTGAGATATTCCTTATTTTTGGTTTCAGCTTTAAAAACGTATACTTTTCTCACACAGGACTTCGTCAACTCCTGTCCATACAAATAAAGGAACTTCAGTCACATGGCAACCAGCTTTGAATATCACTTTAACCTAGGGTACTCCCTTACTTTGCTTCTACTTACAAGAAAGCAAGTAATAAGGCTATTTCTGCTATTTTTCGATTAGCATAAAGTAAGTAGAAGAATAAGCTTTTTAACAATAATTTGTTACAGAGATGTAGAGGAAGTTATGTGAATGGAAAACATCAGATTTTTTACTTTATTTTGTCCGTACGTAAAATGTACATAGTGGATAGAGGCTATGTATCACACTCAAAAATTGGATATCAATATTTCACCTGATATATTCAGGGTGTTTCAAAACGACACCAAACGAAGATGTGGACCTTGTTGGTCATACCGTATGTGATAAGTGAATATCATTTTCAGCTATAAACTCGGTACATATAAGAACTTCCATAAAATCACCATGAATTAGGCAGTCGTACATAACCAAATGGCACGTGCCAGTCCCACTCCAAGAGAGATGCCGGTTGGTAGCGAAAGTCCCAGTCGCGTGGTGTAGGCGTGGTTTGATAGACACGCCAGTGCGGCACAGGTCACCTTAGTAATGGAAAACCTACATGTGGGTTTTGTTATGTTTCGTATAATACATTCTGAGGCTGTTTACGTAGCGTATGACAACCGTTGTTCCTTCGCTGCCTAATCCCAAATGTGTGCGATTTTTAAACACACATAAAACTTTAAATAGAAGAGTTTGAAAGTTGAGACAGTAACTTTTGGACAAGTCAAAGAGTAACCTAATCGACTGCAGTCTTCGTTTGGTGTCGTTTTGAAACGGCCTGTATATTGAGATCTGCTGAGTCAAAAAACAGCTAGAAAAAGCTCCAGGGGTGTGTAAATTGGGGTGTGTGTGTCTTTGGAAGGCATAAACGTGGGGACCGTAAAAAAAACTGGACAATTAGGTTTAGTATCTTCCAAGAATGCCACACGAAGATTTTAAAGAAAATTCTCCCACTCCAATCTACCCTTTATAGGGAGAAATTTTCGAAAATTTTGATTTTCTCAGAAATAGCTCTAACGATTTTAATTAACATATTATATATTAAAGATATTTACATCCTAAATAAACTGAATACTTTGAATTTTCTGGGAATAACATCTGCGGTCTATTTATTCTGGATGAATTTTGTTAAATTTTGTATTCTTCAGAGTCTATTCCCATAAAATTCATGATATACATTTTATTTCTATGTAAATATCTCCAAGATACAACATTTTAATCAAAATCTTAGTGGCATTTTCGAGACAGTCAAAATTTTCGAAAATTTTTCCACGTAAAGGGTAGTTGGAAATGGATAATTTTATCGAAAATCTTCGTGTCCCTTTCTTGAGAAATCCCAAACTTAAATACCAAGTTTGGCATTTAACGGACTTTTCATTTTTGAGCTCCCAAAACTTGATTTACGCTGAAATTTCGCTATCGAATTTCTAACTGCAATAAAATATATTCTCTGAAAAGTGTGTATAGAGAAAATAAAAATTAGAAAAACGTCCGTGTGTATCTGTCTGTGTCCTTCCGTCCACTAACATACTAGGTCAAAAATTGAAATTTTGATTAAATACAAAACAATATATTTAAGCTTAACATCTTCAAAGGATGCGACGCGAAGATTTTCAGGAAAATTCCAACATTAGCTTCCCTTACATGGAACAAATTTCGAAAACTTTGACATTCTGAAAAATGTCTTAACGATTTTGACTAAAATAATGTATATCGAAGATATTTACATGAGGAGTAGATCGTAAATCTTCAGTTTTCTGGAAGTAATCACTGAAGACCTTTTAATTGCTCAATGACTTTTGTATAACTGGTAAACTATAGGAGACAAACAAAATTACTATACAAAAATGTAGATCTGGTCAACGTTACAATTTATCTCGTATACCTTATTTGTGGACGTAATAAATTCTGAGATGTTCTTTATTAATGTTTTCAATTTAAAAATACTTATACTTTTCTCAAATAGTCTGTCATTATTCCCTTTTGGTGCTGGTCCAGCAAAGAAGATCAGAAAAGAGAATCGCTGCGGGCGAAACCAAGGATTTACGATTAAAGAAAAAGTATATCTCTGTTTCCTTAATTAAACTTATGAATTTTCTGGCAACTATAACATCTCCCGGAGAAAATATTTAGCTCTTTTCCACAAACAAATATAAACTAAACTATTGGGAGCTTCAAAATAAAGCCCTACCAGAATCTGTTAATCCTGAACAGTTATTGTTTTAACCCTTTGTTGCCTGTTGTTACCTAAAACTTCCGCTTGTTTTAAGGGTAAACTATACATATAGGTTTGTACTCTAGGATTAATTTCATGTTATACTAACCTTCAACCATAAACGACAAGCAATGAAGACTGTTTTGTATTGTAAAAATGTATATAAGTTTTGTCCTAAAATGTCAGTGATTTTTTTAATTAAATAAAAGAATAAAACCCACATAACTACAGTCAAATGCAACCCCATTCCAAGCATTACACCGATTATTTTACTTGGGCTCTCACCGTTCTTTACCACAGTCACTTGGAGTTGAACTTGCAGCATTTGGCTTTGAATGGTTAGCCAGTCCATTACCTATCACCAAACACTCATGGCCATATGAACCACTTTTTGGCAGTGGCTTTGGCCAGATTATGAAAACTGGTTTAGAAAAATTTAAACTTTTATTTTGGAAGAAATATATTAATAAAAGATGTAAATTTATTTTCATTTATATTTTCTCTATTATTTTATATAATAATATTATAGGTTTATTCCCATATATTTTATTAGAAGTCCAATTTTAAAGTTGAATTAAAGGAGAAGCGCCATATGTAGTGTTCTAATGTAGGCAACTAAGGGTTAAGTCCGTTTTATATACTCGTATGTGTTCCTTTAACCCTTTCAGACCTGAGTGTTTATACATCATTGAAAAAATTATCTGTGAAACTCCTTGTCCATCTTTTAACAAAAGCTCCAAAATAGTTCTAAACTTGACCATACATGACAGCACAAAACTGGAAAACTTTAACAACATAACAGTTTACACCCCCAAGTGATCTAAATAGTAATTACATCTTTTAAATTTATTACATAGTCTGTAGAAAGTCATGTCCATTCCAATGGTCACCGGGACTGAAAGCGCTAATTTCCCTTGGATATGATTATTTCATTGGCAGTTTGCGTGGATAAATTTCACATTTGCACACAAATAGGGTGAACGTTCTCTATCAGATTCTCTTTTCTGTTTTCCGACCGAATGCGGTACTCTAATGCTGTGTCATAAGTTCGTTTATTTTTCTTTATATTTCAAACACTATGAACGCCTGGGAACACTCCTCACCCGCAGCACAGATACGACAGAGTAGTTGCCGAACTTGTTTACAAACTTTAAGGATAAGTATGACTGAAATTTCATGAACAATTAGCAACATCGACTTTTTTATTTAATTGCATAAATAATTTAAGCATTCCTGATTACAAAAAGTGTATAATTGGCTACCAGGCGCCATATTTGAATACCTTAAGTCACTGGAGCTACAGCAAAGCATTTACAAGAAAAACTTCAGTTTGACGAGATCTCATGCAAAGTAAACAACTAAAAGCACAAGTCAAGAAGAAAAGGAAGAAAAGGCATCAGCAGAGGAAAGGAAAAGGAAAGCTGAGGTTCCAATCTAATAATCTGCTGGATTTTAATGTGAGCCATGCATTCAAATGTTTCTTTGTTTTCTCGCTATTGATATTTTCACCATCTTTCTTCCTGTAAAATGTTCCTTGCGCAACACGTTTTTCTGTTACACAAATAAAATTTGCGGTGCATGTTCACAGAAATACACTAAATAAAGATAACCCTAAGTTTTACTGTCAGATGTATTTAAGCATATGTTTTCAGCTTTCAAACATAAAAATTCTATTTTAACAATAAAAAGTATATTCACAATTTTAAACATTTTTGGACCTAAACAAAAGGAGACCAGAGAAATATAAAGAAATTTCAGAAATTAGTTCATTTTTAACTTTATTTCACAAAGGACTTTTTTACTCACGTAAAAAAAGCATAAACAAGTTGTTCATACTTTCCAAACCCTTGAAGCAAAATTGATGAAATTTGCATTATATTTAATCTTTGATATAAATTTAAAAAACCTAGTATTATTAGTTTGGGATTTCAAGTTTTCAGTTATACATGTCTTTAAACTCAGGTGTTTGAAAATATAAATAGTTTAGTTTTGTAAATAAGCTTTATTTTCTCCAATATTATCGTTATATTCGACAATTTTTCTGGAAACTTATAAATACCATTTTTCCAAAATGTGGGGTTTATGTGGTTGATAAGCTCTTTGAGGTTTAGTTAGCAATATTCCAAGAAAGTGAGGTGTTTCTCATTTAACGAATTCTGTAAGGAACGGAACAGATGAAAGTCGCGTAGGAGGACAATGTCGGTAGAATAGGGCGGTTGGGATAACATAGTCCACTCAAAATATATATATGTTTTCCCCAGCGATGTTCAATAGTTTCGATACCTTGTTTATAGTGAGTGCAAAATAGCCATAAACTTCAGACTCCACCGATTCATTGTTGGCAAATCTTCTACCACCAGGCTATTCAAGTTTGGAAAAAGAAAATAATAAGAGGGGGTTAAATCTGGCGAATAGGGTTCATGAGGAAGCAATTCAAATTTTAACTCATTGATTTTGGCCATGGCGATAATGGGCCTATGAACTGGTGCATTATCTTGAGGAAAAGAAATAAACTTTCTTTTTCGCTAAATGCTGCCGGTTTTTCTCGATTTCATCATTCAAACACTGTAAAAATGTCGCATAATATTCTCTCTCTCCTGATTGCTTCTTCTTTTACGAGATAATCAATGAAAATTATCTCGCGTGCGTCCCAGAAAACTGACGTCAAGAACTTGCCTGTCTGGCTACGCCTTCTTTGGAGCCTATTCTCCCCTTCCAATCCACTGTTTTGGTTGTTCCTTCATGTCAGGTATGAAATGATAGACCCAAGTTTCATTCATTGTTATGAATCGACGCAAAGACAGCTTTATTGCATCGAAACACTCGACAGAAACATTTTCACGACGCTCTTTTTGTTATATTGTGAGCATCCTGCACAAGACTTTCTCATATCCAAATTTTCAATCAGTATGCGATGTATATAACGTATCCTATCTCGAGCACATTCAGTTAACGGTCATCCAATAACATTTTGTAGATTTTCTTTAAAATTTCTGGACTGGAAACCTCATTTGATCGACCACTGAGATGTTCGTCTTGGCAGCTCGTACGGCCGCACTTAAACTCTGCCACCCAATATTTCACTATTGTCAACGAAGGAGCACACTTCCTCAAAGTAGAATCCAGCTCTGCTTTAATATTAGTTGGACTAAGACCTTTCAAATGAAAGAATTGCATCACATAACGATGACCAATTTTATTCGTGTTTACAATTTCGGTGAGAAAATTCACTAATGATGATTGCCAAACAATGCTTAACAATGTAAAATCGTCAAAGCTCAAAATTAAGTTTTTATAAGGATAGAACCTTTTGTCATTGTTGTTTGAAACAACAATCGCTATCTATACGTCAGGAGGGTACTTCTGGGACAGCAACTGTATGTGCTCTGGCGTTGTTGTGGTGACAGACGACATCGTTCCCTATACTGGCCCTTTCTCTTCAATGGCCGCTTTGGAACAATCTAACTGATAATAGTACTACTCGGAATTGATATTCAGAGTATTCGGCAGAAGTCGGTATTACAGGATTCCTGTGCAATCCCGCCAAATACACAGCATAGCCTTTCTTGGATGCAACCCTGGTTTGGGGACCAATAGTGGTGGCTGCCATTTCTCCCGCCATGATTTACTTTTTGGGCGTTGGTATACACAATTCAATTCTCATCTCCAGTTACCAGGCGCTCAAGAAAAGGATCATTCTGATTGGTTCTCAACAAGCAGTCTCAGATGGAAACGCGCAAGGAACCCATACATTCGGGAATATTTACGTTACTCAGTTTTTTTCAAGTACCTAGTTGGAGTAGCGGGAGCTAAATAAATTGCGCTCCAATGCCAACAACCGGGTTTTGATTTGTGGATTATTCACTGTCATTTCATTAATTCTTTCCAAATTCGTAACCATTGTCTTTTAGGCAGGAATTTCCATATCGAAACCGACTAGTAATATTATTTTATTAATCGGGTGACCGCACATGCTGTCGAAAAATAGTTGCGTTTAAAATATTACCTGAAAACCTATTTTATATATCTTTACAACATTAGAAATACACCTCAGAGACACAAGAACACATACACACATACGCAAGCTACAACAGAACCGCAGAACAATAAAAGAAAGAACACTCTGATCTCTCTCTCTCTCTCTCTCTCTCTCTCTCTCACACACACACACACACACATGCACTCATAACTAAACCACGCATTCTCACATATAGATTACTCAAACACCAAATAAGTCTATGCAATATTTACATAAATATTTTATCTCTTAGTGCGCGTACTTCCGTTAAATATGTGCCCAGGCTTGACCAGTTTTGAACTGTTTAGAATTAAATCCCAGAATGCTGTTCTTCGTCTGTTTGAAGATAAAATACTTTCGGCAATAATTTTTTCCTAACATACTTCATCTGCACACAATCTGCCAAAATCAATTCTTCCTGATACCCGCATAATGGGTAAATCCGCCTACCATCTTACGGGTTTTCCACCCTTCCAACCTGAGCCACCTATTCTCGATTTATGTTTCATACCCAATTTTAAAATACATATTTCTTCATTTCAGCCAATTTTTATTTCGTTTTGTAACTGCAATGACGATTTTTTTTTCTACATTGAGGTTCTATTTCCTGTCTGTTTATATCGCATAGTCGTATTTTTACTTTATTCACAACGTTATATCTATTTTCGCTGCCCCTTTCCCAAATATCGTTTAAGCCAGTTTTTGATAATCCCCGTTGTAGCCCCACCATTTTGGATGCTCTATGTTATTCATCTGATACCGATAACACTAAGAGTAGTTTCATCACCTTTAATTATTCTCAGCCAGTATCTAGCTACTCTTAATTTAGCATATACAGCATCTTCCCAGCATCCTACCTCACGAAGAACACCGTAATTAGAGGTACCCCTCCCCAATCCCAGAATACGTTTCCAGAAACGAAATTGTATCCCATCCCCACACCTCACTTCCATATAGTAATGAAAACCTAACCATTGCCTCACACATGGTTAGTAACCACATTTGACATGCTCGATTCATTATTATAGCTTCTCCGTAAACAGCGTACATTTTTTCGTTGTATCGTGAGGCAGTTTTACCTTTACGATAGTAAAACAGCATAAGAAAATGTTCTTTTTTCCTTTCCATAGTTTTTAAAACACAAATTCACGCTGTTCCATCAAACGTAGGTCACAAACACATACTGACTTATCCAATAGCAAGGTTGTTGTTGTCCTACAGAGTGTTAATGAACTGTACCGAAACATTTTCTCGGAATATGTATATTGCTTAAATAAGTAATTTGAAATAGGAGACTTAGAGCTTGTTTATTGAAACTACGAAGTAACGGGTATAAGTTTCTGAAGTGCCAGTACGCCACGTATCAGGGTACTTCGTCTGGAATGAAAAAATAATAAGAAAAAAAAATTACTCATGACCTTAGGGACAGCAGCATCCCCCGTTACGCATTAAGCCACCAGAGCAGTTGAAAAAACGCCTCCAGAGTGGGCTACATAACTCAAGAATTTAGTTAACGAATTCTCAGTATCGCTCTGATAAGTGATTAGTTCGAGATTTTACAGATTTTTGCGATATTAAATCTTGAGAACGCTAGTAACTCGGGCAGCAGTTTTAAAGACATTCTAAGCCATGTTTTCAACCTTCTTTGCTTTAACACCGACTTATCAGCACCTGATACCCACACGTTTAACGCTATGTAGCTGTGTTATGTTTATCCGGGGACCACGCATCGCCGATCTCAAATTACTTATATCAGTCACGTGTTCAATCTCGTAAATTATTTCGGTATAGTTTATTAACACCCTGTATAGGTCGTAGGGTGGATAGGCAAAAATGATAACTTGAGTGTATAGTGTAATCAGGGTTTTCAGGCACTGTATATAGAACATGCAAGCAAAACGAACAACATTATTACAAAACCGTATATTATACATGCCGCTATACACAGGGTGATTAAAAATACTTTTACAGAGTTTGGGGACAGATTTCTAACATTAAAACAAAGTAGTCTGATGTGTTCAATTCACATGACTTGTTGTACATCTCTGTAACGAATTATTGTTAAAACATTATGCTTCTATTTCGTTCATGCTAATCGAGAAACCATTAGCAGAAATAGTCTTATTACTTGCTTCTTTGTAAGTAGAAGCAAAATAAGGGAGTACCATAGGTTAAAGTCATAGTCAAAAGCTGGTTGCTATGTGACTGAAGTTCCTTTGTTTGTATGGACAGGAGTGGACAACTTTCTGTATGAGAAAAGTATGTTTTTCAAAACTGAAACCAAAAACAATGAATATCAAAAAAAAAAAAAAAAAAACGATCAACTCCACGTAAAAAATGTGTATTACATTATTTGTGTGTTTTTAAACGTGCTCTAAATTTTTTGACTGGTAAGTTTTTGTCCAGCTCTTACATTTTAGCAGTTTTGCAAAATTCCATACAATTTATCCGCTATAAAGTAGTCTTCAGAGGCTATTGCTATAAAATTCAAGATATACATTTTTTCAGGTAAATATCTTTAAAAATACAATATTTTAAAATAAGAACTGAAGCTTTCCTGGCGACGTGTGACTTTACCAACACCAAGATAGTGGCAAAATGTTCGAACTACTGGGAAAGGAGAGTAAAAGAAGCTTTAGCTATCTTATCTGAAACAAATAATCTAAATCGCGATTCTGGCCTACAATTAAGTTCAGCATGGACACCGATGTTAAAGAGCCTTAATACCTAATCCTCTACCTGCAGTCTTCCAAGACTTATTTTCTAGCAGGTGCGTGCTCAAACACAAAACATTAGCCGAATAATGGCCAAGAAGAGACTGCGCAGACACGCCGCTGCTAAGGCAGCACCCGTCGCCTCTTCCTCGGCAGCCGCCGAGGAGGCAGCTTCTCCGTTGCTACCGGTCCCGGCAAGCCCTGCTTCGCCGCCGGCCGCCACCACACCCTCGCCGCAACTGCTGCTGCAGTTGCCGCCATCACCACCACCGCCGCCGCCCAGCTCCACGCCGCCGCCGCCCCGGTTCAGTGCCGTGGTACGGGGGGTCCCTAGGGACCTTTCCACCCGGCACCTCCTCGCCGCAGCGAAATCTAAGTGGCCTTCTTGTTTGAGGGCCACAAGGATAATCTGCAACCGGGGACCTACACCACTTGTGAGGCTGGAAATTCAGGATCGTTCGGACCTCGACGCTGCCTTGGCGACAGGGCTGCCCTTGTTAGGGCAACTCCTGGTCGTCGAGGCCAGCAAGATGGAACGTTACCGGCCCTGCCGTCGCTGTTGTGCCTTCGGGCATACAGCCGACTCCTGCTCCTCGACGCCGCGGTGCCACTACTGTGGCTCCGCCAACACCACCGCTGAGTGCACTGAGCACAATCTTCGCCGTCGCCGCCGGTTCTGTGCCACCTGCCGTGGCACAGGACACTTTACTGGCCAGGCCCAGTGTCCCCTTTACCCGAGGGACGGGCGCACCACTCCGCAGCCAGTACAATCACCGCAGACCCAACACACAGACGCCACACCACCTCCAGCTTCTATTGACACAGCGACGCGGGATGCCATTCAGGACCTTCATGCGGAGATCCTGAATATCGGCGCTCGCTTAGCTGCGTTAGAAGAGGCCTTCACCAGCGTCATCTCCAGGAAGCTACTAGACCTGCAAGCTGCCACCACCGCCGCCATCTCCACTCTGCAGTCCTCCACCGCTGAGCTGTCCAACCGGATAGCCAGGGTCCAAGTGCAGCTACAGCAGGACCACCCAAATCAGCAACACCATTCCGCCGACCAGTTTCCATACAACAACCCGCTATACAAAACTCCAATATCAGCAAGCGGTTTATACAGGTCCCAGCAAGCACGACAACTCCGAATACACCAGCAGATCCACTCAGAACACTGAGTAAACTCACCGTAAATCACCATTCATCTTCACCAACCACTTCTCCAGAGGGGCACTCAGGGCGCAAGTCATGTGTGTCCACTGGCTAAATTCACTATCACTCGCTGTTACTGCCACTGGCAGGCAGCAATCACAATCACCAGAAATGCGCAGGTGCTTAATGCGGTACTGCACCAGAGAGGCATGGGCCTCCTACTTCCGGTGGGGGTTTTTTTGTGAGTAGTGCCACCCTGGTTCGAGTCCAGGGTGGGGAGTCTCACACTCCCAGGCTTGCCTGGGGTTAGGGCGTTAGCTGCCTTTTCCCCCATCATCAATAAAAAAAAAAAAAAAAAATGCTTCTTCGTCTCTTAAGGATGGCTAAGAAGAGACAACGCAGACTCGCCGCTGCTAAGGCAGCACCCGACGCCTCTTCCCCGGCAACTCCGAAGCCACCGGTCCCGGCAAGCCCTGCTTCGCCGGCCGCCACCGCAGTCTCGCCGCAACTGCAGCCGCAGTTGCCGCCAACACCGCCGCCACCGACGCCTCCACCCAGCTCTACGACGCCGCCCCGGTTCAGTGCCGTGGTACGGGGGGTCCCTAGGGATCTTACCACCCGGCATCTGCTCACCGCCGTGCAGTCGTGGTGGCCTTCATGCTTGAGGGCCACCCGCATTTACTGCGACCGGGGGCCAACGCCGCTCGTCCGTTTGGAGATACAGGACCAGGCTGACCTGGAAGCTGCCTTGGCGTCAGCATTGCCCTTATTAGGGCGACTTCTGGTCGTCGAGGCTAGCCGACAGGAACGCCATCGGCCCTGCCGACGCTGCTGTGCCTACGGCCACACAGCTGAAGTCTGCTCTTCGACACCGAGGTGCCACTACTGCGGTACCAACTCCACCACCACCGAGTGCACTGGGCATGATCTCCGCCGTCGCCGCCGGTTCTGTGCCACCTGCCGTGGCACAGGACATTTCACAGGGCAAGCGCAGTGCCCTCTCTACCCAAGGAGCAGCACTTCATCACCACCTCCTGCGCGCCGCACCACTCCACCGCAGACATCAACCACTGAGGCCTCACCACCTACACTCTCAACAGACGCAGCGACGCGAGAAGCCATTCAGGACCTCCACGCGGAGATCCTGAACGTCGGCGCTCGACTAGCTGCTCTGGAAGAGACATGCAGCCTCCTCACACAGAAGCTGCAGGAACTGCAAGCTTCTAACGCCGCAGCAGCCACCAGCCAGCAGACTACAGCCGCCGACCTGTCCACCAGGATCGACGCCCTCATGCAGCCTCTGAGGCAGGTTCTCCTGCAGCAAGCTGCATACTCTGCTGAGCTGTTTCAATCAAAACGTCAGCAACCCAACACTGCTCCTCCTCCTGTAAAGGCTGAGGGGCACACACGGCTCGGGGATACTCGACCACCAACACAGTGGAAGACTACTGGGAACTTCGTGGAGCAATTCCGAAGCAGGTATAATCCGTAATGTCTACGTCCTATTCTCTCCTCAATTTCCAAACTTTATTTCCTTTCCAACATCACCTCTACTCCCTAGGCTGCAGTCAGGTTCCATGGCTGCTAGCCTAGAAACAACCTTTTACCCGCTCCCGCACAACGTGCGGCAGCTTCCTATCTTTCGCTGACTAACGCGGGTGCATCAGCGGGACCGCGCAAAGCCACGAGATTCTCAACAAACTACTGTTATAACGTGGAGGGTTTTTTTAGTGGGTATGCCGCATGAGGAAGCGGAGAGTCCCACATATCCTCCCAGCCATTGCACTTCGGCTGGGGGTTGAATGCGTAATGCATTTTTCCCCTCCACGGTAAAAAAAAAAAAAAAAAGCCATAATATCAAGCGAACCAATCAGATGTTAGCTTCATCCCAGCTCTTATAAATACCAGTCTCCGCAACCTCAAACCATCAGTTCACCCTGAAGACGAGGAAGATGCACTTCTTCGAAACGTTGGTGTCAAACCAAGTTTTTACCTGGCTAGAAGCCCGAGAAGATTTTGAATTACAATATTTTAATCAAAATCATTAGAGCTATTTTTAAGAAAATCAAAATTATCGAAAAAAGTTCCATGTAAAGGGTAGCTGGGGGTGGGGTTTTTCTTGAAAATCTTCGTGTCGCATCCTTGGAAGATACCAAACTTAAATACTAAGTTTGGTATTCAACGGTATTTTCTTTTTTACTTTCTCTATAGGCACTATGTATATAGTGTATAGAGAATGTATTGCACTCCACCAAAAAAGTCGATACCTAGATTTCACCGGAAATATATGTTTCAGGGTCCCCTTTATCCAAAAAAAGCATTTTCGGAAAAAGGTCCGTGTGTGTGTGTGTCCGTGTGTCCGTGTGTCCGTTTGCCTGTGAACACGATAACTCAAAAACGAAAAGTAGGTAAAATACCAAACTTAGTATTTAAGTTTAGTATCTTCCAGGGATGCGACATGAAGATTTTGAGAAACATCGTCACTCCCAACTACCCTTTACATGGAACTTTTTTCGAAAATTTTGATTTTCTCAAAAATGGCTCTAACGATTTTGATTAAAAGTTCGTATACTAAAGATATTTACCTGACAAATAAAATGTATATCTTGAACTTTCCGGGAATAGCCTCTGAAGAGTAGTTTATTCTGGATGAATTTTACTACATTTTGAATAACTGCTAAACCGTAAGAGATGGACAAAACCTTACAACACAAAAATGTAGAGCACGTTAAAACACACAATTTATGTTATATGCATTTTTTTCGTGGAGTTCGTCGTTTTTGTGACATTCCATATTTTTGGTTTCTGCTATAAACACTTATGCCTTTCTCATACAGGAATTTGTCAACTGCTGTCCATACAAACAAAAGAACTTCAGTGACATAGCAACCAGCTTTTGATTATAACTTTAACCTATGGTACTTCCTTATATCACCTCTACTTACAAGGAAGCAAGTAATATGACTATTTCTGCTAATTTTTTACTGATTAGCATAAAGTAAAAAGAAGTACTAACTTTTAAAGAATAATTTGTTGCAGGGATATAGAGAAAGTCATGTAAATGGTACACATCAGATTTTCTTAGCTATGTTGGATACAGACAAATAGACACGTACATACATTTGTAACTTTTTCTGAAATGTATTATTTTTTGCGTTCAGAGAGACCCAAAACATGTATTTCCAGTGAAATCTCGGTATCGAATGGGTGGAATGCAAGATCTCTTCTATACACTTTGTATATATTACGTGTAGAGAAAGTAAAAACATGTTCATATAAGCACATGTCCCAAAACCCTTTGTTCTCGATTTATTGTAGTTCAAAATGCTGTGAATAAAACATTTTAAAGTAGAACTTTATCCAATTTTTGACGTTTTCAGCTTGTTATGAGATGTTTCACACAAACACCACTTTTGAAAAATGACCAAATTGTCCTCTTGCGTTTAAGCATTGGTCGAAGCATGGGATGCCAAATACTCCGAGTCGGAGTAACATGATTTCGCAGGCTTACATGTCATGTAGAGTAAGAGTTTTTTCATTCGGGACATCTGCTACACAAAGCAATCCAAAGGATTGAGGTTGAGGGAATGTGTAGGCCATGGAACTGGCTCCCCTCTACCTATCCATTTGTCATGCTAGATACCAACCAGTGCATCTCCAACAGACTAAAATGTGTTAGAGATTCATGTATAAACCACATCTTTCTCCTTATTTGCAGAGGCACATTTTCTAATAAGTCTGGGAGAGTGTTCTGAATGAAATCCCTGTAGACAGCACGAAATGATGGCGAGCGGGTTGCTCTCCAAGAGGTGCATTTCAACGGGACACGTGTAGAAGCTCAACAGCCTAGAATTCAATCCGCCTAGCCCTTCCGCAGACGTTTACGACGAAAATGTCGGAGAAGTTGCCTATGCAGCACGGCGTTATGCCGGATTGTAAGTCAATGTTAACATTTTCATCGAAGATAGTTAATCTTAAACAGGGGGAAAATGAATCTATGTGACACTGGATTAAAAGCTGTCCTTCCACCTCTCCAAAAGTCTCCTCATCCGTGCTTATTCAGTGGCGGATAGTGTTTCTCTTTTCGTTTTTGATCTATCGATTTCACAAAATTAATCGCGTATCCTTTTTCTAAAAGTCTGATGTGTTCCATTCACATGACTTTCTCTACATCTGTGCAGCAAATTATTATTAAAAAGCTTATTTTTCTATTTACTTAATACTAATCCAGGAAAAATAGCAGGAATAATCTTATTACTTGCTTCCATGTAAGTAGAAGCAAAATAAGTGAGTACCATTGATTAAAGTGATAGTCAAAAGCTGGTTACTATGTGACTAAAATTCCTTTGTTTGTATGTACAGAAGTTGCCAGTTTCTTTATGAGAAAAGTATGTTTTTCCAAGTGGAAACCAAAAATAAGGAATATCTCAAAAACGATGAACTACACGAAAATAAATGTATATAATATTAATTTTGGGTTTTAACGTGCTCTACATTTCTTTTGTAGTAAGCTTTTGAGCTTCTCTTACGGTTTAGAAGTTATGCAAAATTGTATAAAATTCAACCAAAGTAAAGTAGCCTTCTGAGGCTATTCCCAAAAAATTCAAGACATACATTTTATTTGACAGGTAAGTATCTTTAATATATAATATTTTACTCAAAATCGATAGAGGCATTTTTGAGAAAATCAAAATGTTCGAAAAATATTCCATGTAAAGGATAGTTTGAGGTGGATAAATTTTTTTCAAAATCTTCATGTCACATCCCTGGAAGATACTTAATTTAAATAACAAATTTGGTATTTTAGCGACTTTTCGCTTTTGAGTTATCGTTTTCATAGACACACGGACACACACACACAGACCATTTACTGAAAATGCTTTTTTTTATTACAGGGGACACTAAGACATATTTTCGGTGAAATCTCGGTTTCGAATTTTTGGGAAGTGTGCAGTAACCTCTCTTTACACTTTGTACATAACACGTGTAGAGAAATTAAAAATGTTTCTTTAGAATACACGGATTCTAAAACGTGTATTTCCGATGAAAGGTAAATATAAACTTATTTGGTGGAATGCAATGCCTTCTCTACTTACGATATACATTGTATAGAAGTGCTACAGGAAATATTGCAAATCTTAAAATTTAATGGTTTCGAAAAGGTAACATATTTAAATCCAAATAAAGATAGATATGAAACTGTGGGTGGCACCATAGATTTCTGAACATTGCCACTAAAATACTCCAGGACGATAAAATTGAAAGGTGTATCGAAAAGGTATCAAGAATTCATTTGGAACATGGCATATGACGATACCACCAAATATCGAGAGTATCCAAGTACCAACGCGTTTAGGTCCATCCATAGTTGTAAACATTTTCAAAATTTTTGTCTTAATTTCACCTGTGTACCACATGAATTTTCAGTAAACATAAATGCTAGGAATGGAGTTGGGAATTCTGAGGTTAACCTCTGAAATGTACAATGCACTGTCTCGGAATAGCTTCATTAGCGAAATACCACAAAACTGCGCATGCGTTTGTTGCCCTCACGTAAAAATATGTCAATAACCCCTCGCGCTACGGATCTCTGGTAGCTGTTTTAATGTTCCTATTGAAACTAGACTTCTGGTAATGCGAATCCCGATGTATGGCTTCATCATATGATATAGAAGCGAATTCTTAAGCTCCGTTTTCTGGTATTAAAATGCCTTTGACGTTCTCTTGCAGAGCTTCAGAGTGGGATAGAGTGGTTTTGTAATTTCTCTTCACATACCACATCTATTCGGGTCGATTCCGTTGACCTCTCAGTCTCTGGCATATACGACAAAATACTCCACTTTCATTTCCATTAAGCTCTAACATAGTCCACACGATACCGAAGTAATAAAGGTATTTTTAATTTCTCTACAAAGTGTATAGAAGAAGTATTGTATTCCAACAAAAAATTCGATACCGAGATTTCACCGGAAATATCTGTTTTAGGGCCCCCTTTATCCAAAAAAGGAATTTTCAGAAAAATACCAAATTTGATATTTAAGATTAATATCTTCCAGAAATGCGACACAAAATTTTGAGAAAAATCCCCCCGCTCAAAACTACGTTTTACATGGTAATTTTTTCGCAAACTTTGATATTCTCAAAAATGGCTCTAAGGATTTTGCTTAAAATATCGTATATTAAACATATTTACCTGATAAATAATATGTCTATCCTGAATTTTCCGGGAATAGCTTCTAAAGACCTGTTTATTCTTGATGAATTTTGCATAATTTGCCATAACTAATAAACCTTAAGAGATAGACAAAAACTTACTATACAAAAAATGTAGGCCTAGTTAAAATACACAATCTACGCCATATACATTTTTATTCGTGGAGCTTACCGTTTTCAAGATATTCAGTGTTATTAGTTCCACTTGTGAAGTATTTATACTTTTCTCAAACGGGAGCGTCCGTTTTTCTTTTGTTCTATTCCTGGCCAAGAAAAGAAGCGATTTTTAATGACAATCGCATAACGACAGTTTTTAAAACATTTGACTATCGATTTAGCCTAGTGTATTCCCTTATTTTCTTCCTACTTATAAGTAATTAAGTAATAAGAACATTGTGCTGCACACCTCGATTAACAAGGTGCAAAAAGAAGAATAATCTTATGTAAGAAGTTTGCAGAACGGCTAGAGAAAGTCATGTGAGTGTAATACATAAAGTTTTTCTACAAGTATTATATGCATAGTGTATAGAGCAATTATTATATTTCACCCGAAAATTAGTTACCGGTATTTCACAGGAAGTACATGCTTTAAGGTCCAATGTATCCAAAAAAGGTATTTTCAGAAAAAAGGTGCACGTGTGTGTCTCTGGACAGCATAGCTCAAAAACGAAAAGACCGTTGAATACCAAATTTTATATTTAAGTTTAATATCTTCCTGAGATGCCATACAAAGATTTTGAGAAAAATATCCCCACTCCAAACTACCTTTAAATGGAATATTTTTCGAAAACTTTGATATTCTCAAAAATGGCTCTAAATATTGTAATTAAAATATGGTATATTAAACATATTTACCTGACAAATAATATGTATATCTTAAAGTTCCTGGGAAGAGCCTCTGAGCATTACTTTATTCTGGATGAATTTTGCATAACTGCTAAAGCGTAAGAGATGGAAAAAGACTTCACTCACAAAAAATGTAGAGCACATCAAAACCTACATTTTATGTTATAATCATTTTTTTCGTGCAGTTGACGTATTTGACATATTCCTTGCTTTTTGTTTCAGCTTTGAAAACTTCTACCTTTCTCATGCAGGAATTTGTCACCTCCTGTCCATACAAACAAAATAACATCAGTCACATAGCAACCAGCTTTTGACTATCACTTTAATCTATGGTACTCCCTTATTTCGCTTCTACTTACAAGAAAGCAAGTAATAAGACTATTTCTGCTAAATTTTTCTCGATTAGCATAAATTAAATCCAAGCGTAAGCTTTTTAACAAAAATTCATTGTAGAGATGTAGAGAAAGTCATGTGAATGGACCACATCAGATTTTTTAAATTAAACTATCAGTACACACACCACCGCACCGTGGTCTAATGGTTACACCACTGGAATATCACCTAGATAGCCTGAGTTTTCTCTCAAGTGAACGCATGTGGGATTTGTGATGGTTTTCTCTGGGTTCTCCAGTTTGCCCCGCCACCTTATACTACCGGTGCAACTTGTTCGTTCTATGCATCATCAGTCATCCTCTGCGATAGTAAAAGCAGCGATAAACAATATAAGTAACGCACACATGCAGTCCTTTTTATAAAAATCTGATGTGTTCCATTCACATGACTTTCTCTACATCTCTGCAACAAATTATTGTTAAAAAGCTTATGCTTCCATTTACTTCATTTCTATGGAGAAAAAATAGAAATTATGTTATTACTTTCCTGTTTGTAGGTAGAAAGGAAATAAGGGAGTACTAAATGCTAAACTGATAATCAAAAGCTGGTTGTTATGTGACTGAAGTTCCTTTGTTAGTATGGACAGGGGCTGACGAATTCCTGTGTGAGAAAAGCATGTTCTCCAAAGCTGAAACCAAAAACAAGGAATATCTGAAAAACAACAAAAACAAAACAACAAAACCACGAAAAAATGTATATAACATAAATTGTGTTTTAATGTCCTCTACATTTTCTGTATTTTAAGTTTTTGGCCATCACTTACGGTTTAGCAGTTATGCAAAATTCCGTAAAATTCATCCGGGAAAAAGTAGTCTTCAGAGACTATTCCCAGAAAATTCAAGATACAAATTTTATTTGTGAGGTAAATATATTTAATATTTGACATTTTAATCAAAATCGTTAGAGCCATTTTCGATAAAATAAAAATTTTCGAAAAAAGTTCCAGTAAAGGATAGTGGGGGTGGCGGGATTTTCTTGAAAATCTTCGTGTCGCATCCTTGGAAGATACCAAACTTAAATTTAAAGTTTGGTATTTAACGGTCTTTTCGCCTTTGAGCTATGCTGTCCACAGACACACACACACGGACCTTTTTGTAAAAATACTTTTTTTGGATTCAGGGGTTCCCAAAATATGAATTTCCGGAGAAATCTTAGTATCGAATTTTTGGGTGCAATACAATACCTGCTCTATACACTATGTACATAGTTCGTGTAGAGAAAGTAAAAATGCTGTATTTTGGAATCAGGAGACCTAAAACCTATATTTTTGTTAAAAATTCGAAACTGAAGTTTTGATTGAAATACAATGTCTTCTGTACCTATTACGTGTGTGTAGAAGAAGTGAAAATAACTGCCGAACTATGGACATATTAGTTTTTACTTTCTCTACACGTACTAAGTACATATTGTATAGAGAAGATATTGCCTTCCGCCCAAAACTTCTAAACCGAGACTTTATCGAAAGTACACGTTTTATGGTCCCATTTATAAAATAAATTAGAAAAACCTGTGTCTGGAACACGATAACTCAGAAACCAAAAGTCGGTAAAATACTAAATTTGATATTTAAGTTAAGTGACTTCCAGGGATGCAAAACGAAGATTTTGCGAAACCCTCCCCCCCAAAGTACCCTTTGCATGGAAAAAGTTTAGAAAATGATGCTTTTCTTAAAAATGGCTCTAACGATGTAGATTTTTGATTACCATATACTAAAGATACTTATATTGCAAATATAACTTTTCTGGGAACAACTTCTAAGGACCTTTTATCCTGAATGAATTTTGCTGAATTTTTCGTAAATGGGTAAAGCGTAAGACATAGACAAAATTTTACTACAATAAAGATGTATATCTCGTTAAAAAAACACAGCTTACGTCACATGTGTATTTTTCGTGGAATTGACTACTTCTGAGATATTCCTTGTTATTTGTTTCAGATTTAAAATACTTAAGCTTTTCTCACAAGGAAGCTGTAAACTCCACTGCATAGAAATAGATTTCATTCACATGATAACCAGAGTTTTAAATGTTGAATATCACTTTAATATTATTCCATATTTCCTTCTACTTACAAGGAAGCAAATAATTAAGACAATTTTTGTTAATGTTTATTCCGATTATCATAAAGTAGATCGAAGAATATTCTTTTTAAAAATAAATTGTTACAGCGGTGTAGAGAATGCCATTGAATGGAACTTTTCAGATTTTTGGAATACTTCTCTTAAACTAAAGTTAACATAAATGTTTTCTTCATAATGAAAGGGTCTAAAACTTTATGAAGACAGTCTTTTGTTTCTTAAAGAGCAAGATATCGTCCTCATACATTAAACACAAAACTGCTGAGTCACACGTTACGTCAGGTGGCTGTTTCATGAATAATTCATGTAATTAGGGATAGGTGAAAAAGGTGCACCATTGAAGCGAGTTAGTCGTGCAAGAAAATAACAAGGGCAACTCTTATAGCCAAGAAAACACACAAGGACTTGCACATTTTGTGGCAAATGAAACAGTTTAACTGCAAATATACCCAGACACCAAGCATTTGGAAGATTTCCTTTTTACTTCCTCTATACGTACTAAAATAATATAATATAAAATAAAATCTGTAATACAACATCCTGGCATCTTGTTCTTTATACCAGGACGAATATTGCAAACTTTATAATTTATTTCCCACTTTTAAATTATTGTTATACATCATTATTTTACATATATACTAATAACTCAAAATTTAATTTAAAACAAAACAAATTAATATAAACTGAAATAAAATAAATTCCAACCATAAAACAACTTTCACTAACACTAAACCATCTATTATTAATTACTGGAATCCAGTAACACAAATAACTCATAACCAGCTATTTACCCATAAAACTATGCTCTAGATTATTAAGATAAATGAAAATCTACTCCTATACTACTGGTATCCAGCAGAATATGCACCGGTAACCAGTGCAACTAAATAATTATATTATACAATAATTTCTTTACATTGTAGTAAACTGTAGTAAATTGTCTTTTACTTCCCTTGGCTAGTATCTGTTACTAATTATACCTAACCTTTTACATCATCATTACACTAAACTCACTGTATTTAACTTTTTAACACTATTTAGCACTTCACTAACACTTCCACCTCAACGTCATTTCCCCTTGCCTCGTACTGTCCACCTTCTCTATACATACTATGTACATAGTGTATAGTGAAGGTTTTGCACTCCACTCAAAAATTCGATAAGGAGATTTCACCGAAAATATATATTTTAGGGTCCCTTGTATAAAAAAAATATTTTTTCAAAAAAATGTCCGCGTGTGTGTGTCCGTTTGTCTGTGAACACGATAAATCAAAAACGAAAGGTACGTAAAATACTAAACTTGGTAATTAAGTTTAATATCTTCCAGGGATGTGACTCGAAGATTTTGACAAAAATTCCCCCAACCCAAACTACCCTTTATATGGAACATTTTTCGAAAATGTTGATATTCACCTGGCAAATAAAATTTATATCTTGAATTTTCTAGGAATAGCCTCTGAAGACTACTTTATTCAAATGAATTTTACTGAACTTTGCATAACTGCTAAACCGTAAGAGATGGACGAAAACTTACGATGCAAAAAAGGTAGAGCACCTTAAAGCACACAATTTATCTTTTATAGATCTTTTCCGTAAGTTGATAATTGTTTAGATACTCCTTGTTTTTGGTTTCACCTTTAAAAAACATGCTTTAATCATAGAAGAATTTAACAATTTCTGTCCATGCAAACCAAGGAACTCCAGTCACGAAGCAACCAACTTTTGACTATCACTTTAATCAATAGTACGCCCTTATTGTGCTTCTACTTACAAGGAAGCAAGTAATAGGACTATTTCTTTAGTATGAAGTAAATAGAAGCAAAAGGTTTTTACAATAATTCGTTGCAGAGATATAGAGAAAGTACTTTGAGTGTAACACATGAGATTTTTAGAAAAATGTCCGTGTGTGTGTCTGTGGACATCATAGCTCAAAAGCGAAAAGACTTAAAAAACTAAACATCGAACTTAAGTTTGTTATCTTACAACGATGCGACGAAGATTTTTTGTTTTTTTGTTTTTGCATTCCACCAAAAAATCAAAACCAAGATTTCACCGGAAATTCACCTTTTAGGATACCCTTTATAAATAAAAGCCTTTTAGAAAAAGGTGCCTGTGTGTGTCTGTGCCGCGATAACTCGAAAACGAAAAGTCGGTAAAACACCAAATTTGATATTTAAGATTAGTATCCCAAATATTTTGAAAGAAAAAATTCTCCTCATTCCAAACTAACCTTTACGTGTGAACATTTACTTAAAAATCTGATGTGTACTATTCACATGACCTTCTCTATATCCCTGCAACAAATTATTCTTAAAAAGCTTATACTTCTAGTTACTTTATACTAATCAGAAAAAATAGCAGAAATAGTCTTATTACTTGCTCCCTTGTAAGTAGAAGCAAAATAAGGGAGTACCATAGGTTAAAGTGATAGTCAAAAGCTGGTTGCTATGTGACTGATGTTCCTTTGTTTGTATGGACAGGAGTTGACAAGTTCCTATATGAGAAAAGAATAAGTTTTTCATAGCAGAAACCAAAAATAAGGAATGTCTCAAAAACGATGAACTCCACGAAAAAAATGTATATAACATAAATTGTGTGTTATAAAGTACTCTACATGTTTTGTGGAGTAAGTTTTTGTCCCTCTCTTATGGTTTAACTGTTATTCAAAATTCAGTAATATTCATCCAGAATAAACCACTCTTCAGAGGCTATTCCCAGAAAATTCAAGATATACATTTTATTTGTATGGAACATATATTTAATATACGAAATTTTAATCAAAATCGTTAGAGCCATTTTTGAGAGAATCAACATTTTCGAAAAAAGTTCCATGTAAAAGGTAGTAGGGGGTGGGTGAATTTTTCTCAAGATCTTCGTGTCTCTTCCCCGGAAGATATTAAACTTAAATACCAGGTTTGGTATTTTACTGGCTTTTCGTTTTTGAGTTATCGTGTTCACAGACAGACGGACCATTTTGTAAAAAATACTTTTTTTTTGGATATTGGGGACCCTAAAACATATATTTTCGGTGAAATCTCGGTATTGAAGTTTTGGGTCGAGTGCAATACCTTCTCTATACACTATGTACATAGTGTGTATAGAGAAAGTAAAAAGTTGATTTTCTCAAAGATGGCTCTAACGATTTTGATTAAAATGACGTAGATATGTTAAAGACAATTACGTGATACAGAAACTGTGTATCTGGGAAAAGACTCTAAAACCTTTTTCTTCTGGATGAATTTTGATAAATATTGCGTAACTGGTGAACCTTAAGCTGATCGACTTCCTTCCGTGGATTTGACCATTTTGAGATATTCCTAGTTACTTTCTTTGGGATCTAAAATTCTTTAAATTTTCGTAAACAGAAATTTTAAACTCCTGACCATGCTTAGAGATGGATATTAATTACATAGAAGCCAGCTTTTAAAAGATTTGACAATCACTTTAGCCTTGTATACTCCCATATTTGCTTTCTACTTACATGGAAGCCAGTAATTCAGACAATTTCTGCTAATTTTTATCTTGATTATCATGAATTAGATACAGGAATAACCCTATTGACAATGATTTGTTACACAAATGTGGATACAGCATTAGGTTTTTGCTTTCTCTATGTACATAGTGTATAGAGAAGGTATTAATTATAATGCACCCAAAAATTCGATATCGAGATTTACCGGAAATACAATTTTTGGGTCTCCCTGAATCCTAATAATGCATTTCTACAAAAAGATCCGTGTGTGTGTGTCTGTGGACAGCATAGCTCCAAAACGAAAAGATCGTTAAATACCAAACTCCGTATTCAATTTCTGTATCTTCCAAGGATGTGACACGAAGATTTTTAAGAAAATCCCCTCACCCCCAGGTACCCATTACATGTATTTTCCTCTGAAAATTTTGATTTTATTAATGATTTTGATTAAAATGTCAAATATTAAAGATATTTACCTGACAAATAAAATGTATATCTCCACATTTCTGGGAATAGCCTCTGAAGACTACTTTATTGTGGATGGATTTAAGGAATTTTGTATAACTGCTAAACCGTAAGAGATGGACAAAAACTTAACACACAAAAAATATAGAGCACATTAACACACACAATTTATATCAGGTATATTTTTTTCGTGTAGTTTGTCGTTTTTGACTTATTCCTTGTTTTTGGTTTCAGCTTTGAAAAAATGATACTTTTCTCATACAAATTCCTGTCCATAAAAACAAAGGAACTTCCGTCACATAGCAACCAGCTTATGGTTATCAGTTTAGCCTATAGTGCTCTCTTATTTCCGTTGTACTTACAAGGAAGCAAGTAATAAGACTATTTCTGCTATTTTGCTCGATTAAAATTAAGTAAATAGAAGCATAAGCTTTTTAACAATAATTTTTGCAGAGATGTAGAGAAAGTCATGGCTCAAGGACCTAAATTTTATAATGAAATTCCAACATTGATGTTTTGAGTGAAATACAATATCTACACTGTCTACTATCTATTTATTAAGTACGTGTAAAAGAAGTGAAAAGAGTTGCCGAACTATGTAAATATTAGTCTTTTGAATATTTCTCTTAAACTTAAACTAGCTTTAACGTTTTCTTCATAATGAAGGTGGCTAAAACTTTATGAAGATGTCCTTTTGTTTCTTGAAGATATAGTTCTCATACATTAAACACAAAACTGCTGAGTTACACGTTAGGTCAGTTGACATTTTCATGAATAATTCATTTAATTAGGGATAGGTGAAAAAGGAGCACCATTGAAGCAAGTTAGTCGTGCAAGAAAATAACAAGGGCATCGCTTATAGCCAAGAAAACATCCAAGAAGCTGTAAATGCTGTGGAAAATGTGACAGTTCAGCTGCAAATACGCCCAAATACTAAACATTTGGAATATTTTATTTTCTTTGGGACGTTATCTATCTTTTTACTTCCTATATATGTGCTATGTACATAGTGAATAGAGAAGGTATTGTAATGTACCCAAAATTCGATACCGAGATTTCACCGGAAATATATGTTTTAAGACCTTCAAAATCCAAAACAAGCATTTTTAGAAAATTGTCCGTGTGTATGTGTGTCTGTCTGTCTTTTGTCTGTGTGTGTCTGTGTGTATGACAGTGGGCAGCATAGCTCAAAAACGAAAAGTCCGTTAAAAACCAAACTTAGTATTTAGGTTTGATAACTTCCAAGGATGCGACACGAAGGTTTTCAAGAAAATCCCCCCACTCGCAACTACCCTTTACATGGAACTTTTTTAGATAACTTTTGATTTTCTAAAAAAATGGATCTAACAATTTTGATTAAAATATCGTATATTAAAGATATTTACCTGAAAAATAAAATGTATATCTTGAATTTTCTGGGAATAGCCTCTGAAGATTACGTTATTCTGGATGAATTTTACATACGTACTAAACCGTAAGAGACGGACAAAAACTTAACACACACAAAAGTAGGGCACGTTAAAACACACAATTTATGATACATACATTTTTTTCGTGGAGTTGATCGTTTTTGAGATATTCCTTGTTTTTGGTTTCAACTTTGAAAAACATACTTTTCTCATACAGGAATTTGCGAACTCGTGTCTTTGCAAACAAGCGAACTTCAGTCAAATAGCATCCAGCTTTTGGCTTTCACTTTAATCTATGGTACTCCCTTATTTCGTTTTTACTTACAATAAAGCAAGAAATAGGACTATTTCTGCTAATTTTTCTCAATCAACGTGAAATAAATAAAAGAATAAGCTTATCAACAATAATTTGTTACAGAGATATAGAGAAAGTCATGCGAATAGATAACATCACATTTTTTGTTTGTTTATCTTATCAATACAAAACAGCGCAATGATTAAAACCCTTTACCTCAGGGCCTTATAGTCATTTCAGTCTTAATATCTCGCACATATAAGAACGTATTGCATTCCATTCAAAACTGAAACCAAGATTTTGCTGGAAATACTGTTTTGGTTACTTCATGTTAATCGAGAAAAAGTTAGCAGAAATAGTCCTATTACCTGCTTCCTTGTAAGTAGAAGTAAATAGAGGGAGTACCATAGGTTAAATAGATAGTCAAAAGCAGGTGGCTATGTGACTGATGTTCCTTCGTTAGTATGAATACGAGTTGACAAATTCCCGTATGAGAATTTAAAGTTTTTTGAAAGCTGAAACCAATAAAAAGGGATAACTAAAATAACGATAGACTCCACGAAAACATGTATATTGCATAATTGTGTGTTTTAACATGCTCTACATTTTTGTGTGGTAAGTTTTTGTCTTTCTCTTACGGTTTAGCAGTTATGCAAAGTTCCATAAAATTCATCCAGAATAAAGTGTCTTCAGAGGATATTCCCAGAAAATTCAAGATATAAATTTTATTTGTCAGGTAAATATTTTTAATATACTATATGTTAATCAAAATCGTTAGAGACTTTTTGAGAGAGTCAAAATTTTAGAAAAAAGTTCAATTTAGAAGGTAGTTGGAGGTGGGGAGATTTTCTTGAAAATCTTTGTGTCGCATCCTTGGAAAATACCAAACTTAAATACTAAGTTTGGTTTTTAATGGACTTTTCGTTTTTGAGCTATGCTGCCCACAGGCACACACACACACCAAACACACATACACACAGACAGAAAGACAGGCAGTTAGGCAGACAGACAAAAACATGGACATTTTTCTAAAAATGCTTTTTTTTGGATTCAGGTTACATCGCTGAGATTTCGGTTTGGAATTTTTGGGTGCATTAAAATACCTTCTCACTACACTATGTATATCAACGGTTCCCAACCGGTGTTCCCCGGCACCCTAGGGTGCCGTGTGATTGACTAAGGGGTGCCGCCAGATATTGAGATAAACAAAAAAAAAAATATCTTCTACTGAAGCCTTAAGTCTTGTAAGGTCTTGAAATAAAATAAGTCAAATCAATTACTCTCATGCACGGCAGATGGTGATAGTGGTCGATTCATTTCAATAATTCAGTTATACTAGTATCCCACAGATGGCATTACAGCTATAACCTGCCGAACATTCCCGAGACTACTCGCTTCCTCACGAACATTCCCGAGACTTCGACAGATGAATATATAAAAGTGAATGCCGCTTGGCGCTTTCAGTTGTCTTCCTCGCGTTGATTCACAGTGTTTAGCTATGGATAAGTTCATTGTTAAACGTAAACGCCAGGACAGTGAAAGTGAACAGTCGGCTCCTACTGCTTGCTTTAAGAAGCCAAATCTTACAGTTTTTCCCGGACCGTCGAATTCACCACATAAAGAAGACAAACGAAAGAAAAGAACATACCAGGACAGTTACTTAGCGTGTGGATTTAAGTGGAATAACAACGAGGAAAACCCTATCCCTGTGTGCTTAGTTTGTGGCGAAACACTTAGCAACGAGGCCATGGTACCTAGCAAACTGAAGCGGCATCTTACAACAAAGCATCCTAGTGTGTCACAGAAAAGTGTAATGTATTTTTCACATATATTAGAAGGGGAGAAGAAAACAGCTGTGCGAATGGTAAAGAGAATGACCATAGGTGATACTGCTCTTGAAGCCTCATTTAAAGTAGTAGAACTGATAGCTAAAAAAAAAAAAGAAACCTCATACTCTTGGAGAGGAAATCATTGGCCCTGCATGTCAAGTTATAGTTTCAACAATACTTGGCGAAGGAGCAGCTAATCAAATTTCTAAAGTTCCTCTGTCCAACAACACAATCAGCCGCAGGATATCTGAAATGTCATGCAATATCAACGATTAAGTCACCGAGAAAATAAAAACTTATAGAACATTTGCTTTGCAAGTAGATGAGAGTCTCGATATTGGTGACAAAACGCAACTCCTTGGTTTTATCAGATATTTTGATGAAAAATATATTAGTGAACAGTTTCTGTTCTGTAGACCGCTGGAGACTACAACCACAGGCCAGGATATTTTCGTTTCTATTAATTCCTATCTCAATGGCCATGATCTTTCATGGAAAGACTGTTGTGGTATATGTACAGATGGTGCACCATCTATGTCTGGGAAAATTAAAGGTTTTACTGCCAGAGCTCCCAATGAAAATCCATCCATTATTATAACTCACTGTTTTCTGCATAGAGAGGCATTGGTCGTGAAAGCGTGTAATGAAGATTTTGCTGAAGCGTTTAACCAAGTTGTGAAAATGGTGAACTATATGAAGTCTCGACCTTTAAAGTGCAGAATTTTTTAACAGTTATGGCGCGCAACGGATGCAGCTCAAACTTCTTTGTTACTTCACACAGAAGTAAGGTGGTTGTTGTGGGGTCGTGTATTGAACCGGTTTCTCGAACTTAAAGGACAGCTAAAAACTTTTTTTAAGGATGAAAATCAAGACACATTTCATGAGTTCTTACTAAGTGATTCTTGGTGTTTTGAACTGTCGTATCTGGCAGATATTTTTCATAAGCTGAATGAACTGAATGTTTCGATGCAACAATAATCTCCTCAACCAATAAAATGAAAGGTTTTAAAAGAAAACTTAGTTCTTGGAAGTCTGCAGTTCAAAAAGGAGATTTGTCGAACTTTCCATCTCTTCTTAATGTGGCAGGAGATAAAGATCTGGGTAAACTGAAAGACCGAACTTTCCATTTCTTCTTGATGTGGCAGGAGATAAAGATCTGGGTAAACTGAAAGACCGCATTTGTGATCACTTATCAAGATTGCAAGATGCAATAGATGCGTACTTTCCAACTATTTCCACTACGAATCTCGACTGGGTTGTCTCACAATTTGATTTCGTAGATAGTGCAGAGGAAATAGATTTCACTGCTTGCGAACGAGATGAATTTATTGATCTTTGCGCTCATTCCACACTCAAAGGTAAGTTCACCAAGAGTGAGGCGTCGGTGGCTAGTTTTTGGCTTCAACGGAGAGAGGAGTACCCTAACCTAATGGAGAAAGCAATTAACGCATTTTTGCCCTTTTCAACATCCTATCTATGCGAGCAAGCCTTCTCTGCTATGGTGACAATAAAATGCAAAGCAAGAAATAGACTGAATAACCTTGAGGATGATTTGCGAGTTTCACTGTCAACTGTAAGACCCGACATCACATATCTGTGCTCTAAGCATCAATCACAAGTTTCACATTAATCATTAATCGAACAAAATTTATTGATGTATTTTTACTCATTAATTGTAGTAAAATTTACTGTATTATGTCATGGTGTACGTTATTATTATATAATATTTCAATAAATTAACATATTAAGCTTAATTTTCTTTTAATTCAAGGAAGGGTGCCCCTAGTGTTTAATGTTATTCCCAAGGGTGCCGTGAACTTCAAAAGGTTGGGAAACACTGATGTATATAGTACGTTTAGAGAAAGTAAACATTTGTTTGTGGAACAGCTTGAGCAATTTATGTGAATAGAACACAGAATTTTACTTCCTCTAACCCGCAGTTACAATGTACATACTTGATAGAGAATGTATTATATTCCAGCCAAAAATGTATACTTTGAGGTCCTTTGAGTCCAAAGAAAGCATTTTTAGAAATTGGCCAAAGCGTATGTGTGTCTGTGGGCAGCATAGCTTATAAACGTAAAGACCGTTAAATACCAAACTTTGTATTTAGATTTAGTATCTTCCCAGAATGCGACAGGAAGATGTTCAAGGATATAACCTCACCACAATCTACCTTTTACATGGAAAAAGTTCAATAATTTTGATTTTTTCAAAAATGGATGTAGGGATTTTGATTAAAATACCATAATTTAAAGATATTTACATCACAAATAAAGTGTATATATATAAATATATATTGAATTTTCTAAAAATAGTCCCTGAAGACCGGTTTATTCTAGATTAAAATTTTCCGAATTTTGTTTAACTGCTATACCGTAAGAGACAAAAACTTACTGCACAAAAAATGTAGATCTCATCAAGACACACAATTTAGGTCCTTTATGTTTTTATTCCGAGATATTCCTTGTTATTAGTTTCAATTGTAAAATACTTCTACTTTTGTCAGACAGGAAGTGTCCGTCTTTTACTTTCTCTATACGCACTATGTTCATAGTGTATAGAGAAGGTATTGCACTCCACCCAAAAATTAGATACCGAGATTTCACCGGAAATATATGTTTTTAGCGTCCCTTTTATCCAAAAAAAACATTTTCAGAGAAAGGTCCGTGTGTTCGTGTATAGTGTGTTCGGGTGCCTATGAACACGATTACTCACAAACGAAAGGTTGGTAAAATACCAAACTTGGTATTTAAGTTTAGTATCTTCCAGGGATACAACACGAAGATTTTGAGAAAAATTCCCACACCCCCAACTAATCTTTACATGGAACTTTTTTGAAAGTTTTGATTTTCTCAAAGATGGCTCTAACGATTTTAATTAAAATTTCGTATATTTAAAATATTTACATGAATAAAATACATATCTTGAAATTTCTGGGAATAGCCTCTGAAGAGTACTTTATTCTGGATGAATTTTACGGAATTTTGAATAACTGCTAAACCGTAAGAGATGGACAAAATCTTACTCCACGAAAAATGTAGAGCACGTTAAAACACACAATTTATGTTACATACATTTTTTCAAAGGGGTTGATCGCTTTTGAGACATTGCTTATTTTTGGTCTCTGCTTTGAAAAATTTATACTTTTCTCATACAGGAATTTGTCAACTGCTGTCCATACAAGCAAAGGAAGTTCAGTGGCATAGCAACCAGCTTTTGAGTAGCACTTTAACCTATGGTACTCTCTTATTTCGCTTCTAGTTACAAGGAAGCAAGTTACAAGACAATTTCTGCTAAGTTTTTCTGATTATCATGAAGTAAATAGAAGTATAAGCTTTTTAAGAGTAATTTGTTGCAGAGATGTAGAGAAAGTCATGTGAATGGTTACACATAATGTTTTATTTTGTTCTGCTCCTGACAATAAAGCATGCCATTTGCAGTGATAAGCGCATAAGGACAGCTTTTAAAACATTTGACTGTCGGTTTTGCATAATGGATTCCCTTAGTTCCCTTCTATTCATAGAGAAATAGGTAATAAGATCGTGCTTATGTTTATTTCGATTAGCATTGTGCATAAAGAAGAATAATCTTTTTTAAGAAGTTTGTTTCTAGAGCAGCTATAGAAAGTCATGTCGGTGTCATATATCAAGTATTTTTACTTTGTCTACACGTACTATGTACATAGTGTATAGAGAAAGTATTGCATTCCTCCAAAAATTTGATACCGAGATTTCACCGGAAATATATATTTTGGGGTCCCTTATATCCAAAAAAAGGTATTTTCAGAAAAAGGTCCGTGTGTCAGCGTGCCTGTGAACACGATAACTCAAAAACTAAACGTCGGTAAAATGCCAAACTTGGTATTTAAGTTTACTGTCTCCCAGGGATGCGACACAAAGATTTTGATAAAAATCCCCCCACTCCATACTACCTTTTACATGGAAGTTTTTTTCAAAACTTTTAATTTTCTAAAAAATGGCTGTAACAATTTTGACTAAAACATCGTATACTAAAGATATTAACCTGAAAAATAAAATGTATATTTTGAATTTTTTGGGCATAGCCTCTGAAGGCTACTTTATTCTGGGTCAATTTTACGGAATTTTGCGTAAATGCTAAACCGTAAGAGATGGACAAAACCTTACCATACAACAAATATAGAGCACTTAAAAACACACAATTTATGTTTTAAACTTTTTTTCTTGGAGTTGATTGTTTTTGAGATATTCCTTTCAGCTATAAAAACATATTTTTTTCTTACAGAATTTGTGAACTCGTGTCCATACAAACAAAGGAACTTCAGTGACATAGCAACCAGGTTTTGACCACCACTTTAGCCTATGGTACTCCCTTATTTCGCTTCTGCTTTCAAGGAAGCAAGTAATAAGACTATATCTGCTACTTTTTTCTCGATCAGTATGAATTAAATGGAAGCATAAGCTTCTTATAATATTTTTTTGCAGAGATGTAGAGAAATTCATGTGAATGGAACACATCAGATTTTTTTCTTCTCGTAAACCAAATTATTTGTTACATTGTTTATGTAGAATTTTCTCTTGTGTATTTTGCATCCTGTGTTGATTTAAAAGGCGCAACGATCATTCGCTTAAGCTTCAAAGCCGTTAATATTGCTGTTTTAACGTCAGAATGAACCCCTTGTGTTAGAAATCATAGATCTAGTACGGACATTGTTGCTTACGCCAGCATTTCCTGTTGGTAGCAGAATACGTACCAACCTTATTAAGCTGAGGTGTTCTAGTACTCTCTTGAGAATTTTTTTCCTCGTTCAGAATATATAGGATTCAGTAATGAGCGATGCTGCTCTTTTGGAATACGTTTTTGTTCTGGATTCTGAAAATCAAACATTAGGTGTATGCAATTCTAGCTTGGAATGAGCCCTGTGAAGCAAAGTATCTGTGAAATTTGGAAAATCCGCAGTATACTAGACATCTTACTGAAATTCTGTGTGTTGCGAACGGCTTTCAATAGGTCTTTAAAAAAAGTGAACACAAATTATTTTGGCAGACTTTTTTATTACTTTCTCTACACGTACTATGTACGTAGTGTATAGAGAAGGTATTGTAATGCACCCAAAAATTCGATACCAAAATTTCACCGCAAATACATGTTTTGGATCACCCTGAATACAAAAAAAAAAACATTTTTACAAAACGGTCCATGAGTGTGTGTCTGTGGACAGCATAGCTAAAAACGAAAATACCGTTAAATACCAAACTTGGTATCTTCCAAGGATACGACACGAAGATTTTTAAGAAAATCACCCACCGCCAACTACCCTTTACATGGAACTTCTTTTGAAATTTTTGATTTTCTGAAAAATGGCTCTAATGATTTTGATCAAAATATCGTATATTAAAGCTATTTACCAGGCAAATAATATGTATATCTTGAATTTTCTGGGAATAGCCTCTAAAGACTACTTTATTCTGGATGAATTTTACGGAATTTTGCATAACTGCTAAACCGTAAGAGATGGACAAAAACATAAACCACAAAAATGTAGAGCACATTAAAACACACAATTTATGTCATATACATTTTTTCGTGGAGTTGGTCATTTTGAGGTATTTCTTGTTTTTGGTATCACCTCTAAAAAACTTATTTTTCTCAATTTTTCAACTCCTGTCCATACAACAAAGGAATTTCAGTCACATAGCAACAAGCTTTTGACTATCACTTTAATCTATGGTACTCCCTTATTTCGTTTCTGCTTACAAGGAAGCAAGTAATAAAACTATTTCTGCTACTTTTTTCTAGATTAGCATTAAGTAAATAAAAGCACAATGTTTTTAACAATAGCTCCTTGTAGAGATGTTGAGAACGCCATGTGAATGGATCACATTAGATGTTTTTTGTTCCGCATTCCGAAAATAAAGTATTTGCTGTATCCAATTCTAGTTTGGTGAAATATTGGATTGAGCCCTGGATCTTAAGGTGAATTATCCGTGAAATTTGGAAAATGCGCAGTATGCAAGACATCTTACTGAAAGATATATGAGTTGGAAAGGGCGTTCAATAAGTTTTTTAAAAAAAATAAAGAAAAATTATTTTTGTTAGACTTTTTTTTATTTTTCAACACAATCTCCTTTTAGCTCGATACACTTTTCCAACGTTTCTCCAGCTGTTTTAAGCCTTCCGAAAAAAAGGACTGTCGAAGGTTCTCAAAATAGACATCTGTTTGTCAGATAACCTCTTCGTTAGACGTGAATCGTTTTCCGCGGAACCCCTTTTTCAAGTTTGGGAATAAGAAAAAGTCACTGAGGGACAAATCTAGTGACTATGGTTGGTGTTGTAATATTCCGAATTTCATTCTTCAAGTTCCGCTGTTGAAAATCCGAATCCTTACAACTTATTTAGCAGGTAAATATCTTAAATATAAAATCGTTAAAATAATTTTTGAGAAAATCAAAATTATTAATTTTTTTTCATGTAAAGGGTAGGTAAGAGTGGGGGATTTCTAAAAAAATCTGCGTGTCGCATCCCTTAGAGATTTTCGGTATTTAACGGTCTTTACACTTTTGAGCTATGCTGTCCATTCTTACACACACACACAGGGCATTTTTCCAAAATTACTTTTTTTTGGATTCAGAGGAACCCAAACCATGTATTTCAGGTGAAATCTCGGTACCGAAATTTTGGGTGAAATACCACACCTTCTCTATATTCTATATACATAATGCGTATAGGGAAGGTAAAAACTTTTTATTTAGTCACGGATATCAAAACTAGTATTTCCGGTGAAATCTTGGTATCGAATTTTTTTGTGGAAAAAAATACTTCACTATCTACTATGTACATTTAACATACGTGCTATAAATTAGAAGGTAAATAGTTTGCTTTGCATACGAAAAGCAACAGGGAATTGTGTGCTTATAAATAATTAATTAAAGTGGGGTGAATTAATTATTTATAGTTAAACAAAACTGCTATATCAACAACACGCCATCGAAATATGTTAATACTAATATATAAGTAATAAATATTTAAGTTCCAATTAAATCTTACCAATATTACTGGTAATGACAAATGAAAAAATTCGCTCGTGGTCACCAAATTATATTTACCTATTAAGAAAACGCACAGATAGAATATTTTTACTTTCTCTACTGTAATGCACTAAAAAATTCGATATCGAAGTTTTACCGGATATACATGTTTTAGATCCCCCTGAATCCAAAAAAGGAATTTTTGGGAAAAATATCCATGTGTGTGTGTGTGTGTGTGAATGTGTGCAGCATAGTTCAAAAACGAAAAGACCGTTAAATACCAAACTTGGCATTTAAGTTAGATATCTTTCAAGATTGCAACAAGAAGATATCCAGAAAAATACACCCACCCTAAACTACCCTTTACTTGAAACTTTTTTCGAAATGTTTGATTTTCTCAACAATAGCTCTAACAATTTTAATTAAAATATCGTATATTAAAGATATTTACTTTGCAAATAACATGTATATCCTGAATTTTCTGCGAATAACCTCTGAAGACAACTTTATTCTGGATAAGCTTTGCTCAGTTTTGTATAACTGCTTAACTCTAAGAGCTGGACAGCAACTTACCACATAGAAAATGTAGGGCACGTTAAAACACAGAATTTATGTTATATACAGTTTTTCGTGGTGTTGATTGTTTTTGAGATATTCCCTGTGTCTGGTTTCAGCTTTATAAACATACGTTTCTCATACAGGAATTTGATAACTTCTGTCCATACAAACAAAGGAACATCAGTCACATAGCAACCAGCTTTTGGCTTTCACTTTAACCTATGGTACTCCCTTATTTCGCTTCTAGTTACAAGGAAGCATATAATAAGACTATTTCTACTAAATTTTACTTTCTCTATACGTATTATGTACCTAGTGTATAGAGAATTATTGCACTCCACCAAAAAATTCGATAACAGATTTCACCAGAAGTATATATTTTACGGTCTCCTGTATCCAAAAAATGTATTTTCAGAAAAAAGTCCGTGTGTGTGTGTTTGTGTGTCCGTGTGTCCGTATATCCGTGTGACTGTGAACAGATAGCTCAAAAACGAAAAGTCGGTTACATACCAAACTTGGTATTTAAGTTTTGTATCTTCCGGTGATGCGACACGAAGATTTTGAGACAAATCCCCCACTCCAAACTAACCTTTACATGGAACTTTTTTAGAAAATTTTGATTTTCTTCACAATGGCTCTAACGATTTTGATTAAAATATCGTATATAAAAGATATTTACCTGGCAAATAAAATGTATATTTTGAATTTTCTGGGAATAACCTCTGAAGAGTACTTTATTTTGAGTGAATTTTACGGAATTTTGCTAAACCGTAAGAGAAAGACAAAAGCTTATCACAGAAAAAATGTACAGCACATTAAACACACAATTTATGTTATATACTTTTTTCGTGGAGTTGATTGTTTTTAGATGTTTCTTGTTTTTGGTTTTAGCTATAAAAACTTATATTTTTCTCATACAGGACTTTGTGAACTCTTTGTCCATACAAACAAAGGAACTTCAGTCACATAGCAACCAGCTTTTGACTATCACTTTAACCTATGGTACTCCCTTATTTCGCTTCTACTTACAAGGAAGCAAGAAATAAGAATTTTTCTGGTAATTTTTTTCGATTAGCAGGAAGTAAATAGAAGCATAAGCTTTTTAAAAATAATTTATTGCAGAGATATAGAGAAAGTCATGTGAATGGAGAACATCAATATATTTTGGGATTAAGAGGACCCCTAAAACGTGTATTTTCGGTGAAATCTCAGTATCGAATGTTTGGCTGGATTTGGACCTTAGTATCTGGGAGTAAGTAAAAATTGTTTTTATTCAAGGTGCCAATAATATTAATTTCCAGTGAAATCTGGATATGAAGTTTTCGGAACGGAATACTTCCCTACTTATCCTGAGTGTTAGAGAAAGTAAAAAGCTTGTTTTACGAGATTTCAGTGTACTGTATTAGAATTGCAACAGCTCGTGTTTCAGGGAGCTATCTAATCTCTCTCGGACTTGAAATGGAACAAAATTCCTCTTCGCTATATCAATATTCTACGTGTCTACTGCAAAGTAACATTAACATACTGAAACTGGGAGAACTTGACTGACCTACTTCCATATGCAAGTTCCCCATTGGCATTCCTTTAGGACTTCGTTTTTATTGAAGAGATTGGCAACTAAGCGTTCCTTTTAATGGACTTGCTCTGAATTTGTCGCTTATTTCCTCTTTAATATTCATGCCAAGTAGAGAAAATGACGCCTCCCTTTTGGGTCGATGCCATTCAGAAACAAGCTCAGCTTTCCAATTGCTTGTTTCTCGCTTACAGATTGAGAATGGCTTCTTCTCGAGAATGACTGTTTTCAGATCTAGATGTGCAACTATATAGTGTAAAACCAATTCTAGACTGCATGTATTTTCTATATTAAAGAGGAAGAGATATATACGTACAAATACAATATTTGATTTTTACTTTCTTCAGCACAAAAGTACATAATAACCAGAGAATCTATTTTATTCCACTCGAAAATTCTATTTCGAGATCTCACATATATATTTTGAGGTCACCTGAGTCCGAAAAAAAATTCTTTGAGATTGTTGATTATAAATTTTGTTATTTATGTTTAATATATTCCAACAATATAGGTACAAGAGTCTTAGAAAGCCTCCTCCACCCCAAAAAAACACCTTGCATGGAAAAAAATCGAAAATTTTTGTTTTCTCAAAAATATCTATAACGATTTTTGATTAGCATACCATACATTTACATCACAAATAAAATGTGTACTTTGACTTTTCATGGAATAGCCTCTGAAGACCTCTTTACTCTGAACCAGTAATGCTGATCTCGATTAACATGAAGCAAACACAGGAATAAACTTTTTAACAATAGCTCCTAGGATGGGAAACAAACATTTTCAAGAAAATCCAACCACCACAAACTGCCCATGGAAAAATGTTGAAAAATTTTGATTTTCTCAAAAATGGCTATAACGAATCTAATTAAAGTACCATATATTAAAGGTATTTACACCACAAATGAAATGTATACTTTGAATTTTCTGGGAATATCCTCTGAAGACCTCTTTTTTCTGGACGTATAATGTTTATCTCGATTTGCATTTGGTAAATACAAGAATACGCTTTTTAACAATAAAGTCACGTGAATGCAACACATCATTGTTTTAGTGAAACTTTGTATTTATGTTTAGTACCTTCCAAGGATGCCACACAAGGATTTTAAAAAATAAATTTCCCCGCCACAGACTAGTCTATACATGAAATATGTTTAAAAGATATTGTTTTTTTAAAGACTAGTTCTAACGATTTTTATTAAAATGCCATATAATAAAGATATTTACATCACAAATAAAATGTATACTTTGAATTTTCTGGGAATATCCTGTGAAGACATCTTTATTCTGAACCAGTAATGTTGATCCGGGTTAGCATATAGTAAAATCAAAAATACCTTTAATGAGATTTAGAGAAAATAATGGAACGCATCATTACTTTAGTAAAATGTTCGTGTCTGTATGTGTGTGCTTGTGTCTGTGGACAGCATAGCTCAAACTTGAAAAGACCGTTAGATACCAAGCTTGGTATCTTCCAAGGATGCGACAAGAAGACTTTCAAGAAAATCTTCCACCACGAACTACCTTTTATATGAACATTGTTATAACAATATTGTTTTTCTCAAAAAAGTCTATAAAGACTCATTAAAAAAAACAAATATTAAATATATTTACATTGCAAATAAAATGTATATTTTGAATTTTCCGGGAACATCTACTGAAAGCCTCTTTATTCTGGATAAGTTATGCAGATTGCATAACCGTAAAACCCTAAGAAATAGACAAACATTTGCCACACAAAAATGTAGATCTCGTTAAAACACACAATTTATATCATATACATTTTTTTCGTGGAGTTGACCATTTTTGAGATGTTCCCAGTTATTTGTTTCAGATTTAAAATATTTAAACTTTTCTCACTCGGAAGTTTGTAAACTCCTGGCCATGCAAAGAAACGGATTTCAGCCACATAACAAGCAGCTTTTAAAAGATTTAAGTATCGTTTTGGCCAAGTGTATTCCCTTATTTACCTTCTACTTACAAGGAAGCGAGTAATTGAGACAATTTCTGCTCATGTTTATCTGGATTATGATAGAAGAATAAGGTGTTTTACAATAATTTTTACAGCGATGTAGTGAACATAATATGAGTGGAACATATAAGATTTTTTGTTAAATTAGTCCCGCATATTTTATGTTACAGAAGAAGGTAAATATCTCTAGCAGGAATGCACATACAATGTACTAGAGAAGGTACTGCATTCCATCCAAAACTTCGATGTCAAGGTTTCACCGGAAACATATATTTTAGGGTCTCTGAGTCCAAAGAATAATTTTTAGAAAGAGAACCATGTGTGGGTAAAGCTTAACTCAAAGGCTAATATACCGTTAAATACCAAAATTGGCATTTTGTTTAATATCTTCCAAGAATACCACACCAACATATTGGGTAATATACCCCTACACCAACATACCTTTACATGAAAAATTTGTTGAAAATTTTGAATTTTTCAAAAATGGCTCAAACGATTTTGATTACAATACTATATATTAAAGATATTCACATAAAATAAAATGTATATTTTGAATTTTCTGGTGACATCCTCTGAAGATCTCTGTATTCTGGACGAGTGATACTTATCACGATTAGCATGAGGTTAATACAAGAATACGCCTTTTTATAACAATTTGTTACCCAGATTTAGACGAGGTCATGTGAATGGAACATAATGTTTTAGTAATAGTCCGTGTGTGTATCTGTGTGTGTCTGTGGACAGTATAGCTCAAACAATTATCAGTGAGAAACTACCTTGTGATTGACATTCTGCTGACACGTGGCCGCCTCGGTACGCTGTTGCCCTATTTACTCGCTGTCCGTCTTCAGCGATAAATGTTCCTCTGCTTCCTCTTAAATGCCTTCTTCTCTCCATACACACCTCTCGTATGCTGAACTGCTTTCCCATTTCTCACTAGTTACCTCATCTATTCCTTTAAACATTGGGTCCTGTATTTCACTAAACGTAAAAGCTAACATAACCTCAACTCATTTATCACGGCTGTAAGACATTTTCAAATGACAGTGTCACTCGTGATATTTCTAGAATGAGAACAAGAGCAATGTCCGCGATATATAAAAGATAGTAACGATTATAGATGTAAATCCTTACGATCACTATGTATGACATAACCGAACTTTTCACAGAATGCAATCAAACAATCAGATTGCAAACAATTGATCAGTGAAGCACGAGAACGCGCGCGTAAATTTCCATTGAACCACATAGGTGTTGCACCGCCGATGACGTCACGTCTTTGGCGTTTATATATTCTTACACTATGATTGGTCAGCAACCTGACGAGCCCTACCAGCAGACGACACACCCCACAAGTGTCAATTACAAGGACAGTTCTCACCGATAATGGTTAATTGATGTTGGCCATGGAGATTAATGGATCTGTGAACTGGAGCATTATCTTGATGAAACAAAACTTTATTTTTGCTCCATTTCATAACTCAAACGCTGTAACAGGTTCGCATAATATTCGCCATTGATTACTTTTCCTTTTTTGAGACATCAATAAAAATTATTCCGCGTGCGTTCCAGAAAATTAACGCCATGACCTTGCCTGCATATGGACTGTTTTCGCCTTCTTTGAAGCCGACTCTTCCCTTCCAATTGATTGTTGCCTCGTCTCAGCTGTAAAGTAATAGACCCAGGTTTCATCCATTTTTATGACTCGACGCAAAAACTCAGCTTTACTGCAGCGAAACATTTTCAAAACACTCGACTGAAACATCCTCACGACGCTGTTTTTGTTCTATTGTGAGCAAACGCGGCACCCACCTTGCACACAACTTTCTCATATCCAAATCTTCTGTCAGTATGCGATGTACAGAACTTTTTGAAATTCCTGCAGTGTCTTCTAACTCGCGCACTTTCAGTCGACGGTGATTCATTCCCATTTTGTAGATTTTCTTTACAATTTCTGAACTGGCAACCTCATTTGGTCGATCACTGCGAAGTTCGTCTTGGCAGCTCGTACGGTAGCGTTTAAACTATGCCATCCAATATTTTCCTGTTGTAACCGAAGGAGCAGACTCCCCCAAAGTAAAATCTAGCTCAGCTTTAATATTAGTTGCACTAAGACCTTTTAAATTGAAGTTTTCTATCACATAACCATGACTATTGTTGTCCATGTTTACAAATTCGCTGAGAGCATTCACTAATGATGGCTGCCAAACAAATGCTAAACAATGTATACTCGTCAAACTTCTAATTTCAACTTTAAGTTTGGTACTTTTTCAAATGCTATTATTTGAAATAACAACATCTGTACGTCAGTTCGGGTTCTCCTGGGACAAAAAAATGTAAATGGAGAGTTATTTATGGACGCTTTTTATCTCAGCGTCCCATTCTTAATTGGGTGTGAAAGACCGCTTAATGTTACTCAAGGCCTCTCTATCAGGCTTGAGGTTCCTTTACGTGCCGTAAATCTACGACACGGGACCAACGGCTTTACTTCCCTTCCGAAGGAAGCCATGCTAAGGATTTTTACACCCGAAAACATCCATCGTCCTCCGGCGACCTTGAGCATATGAACTCAGCATGGTAACTTTGACAAAATTCAACGAAGGGTTACCATTCCATCGGAGCGCCCTTGTTAGGTCTCTTGGGGATTATGATCCCACAAACCACCGCTTCAGAAGATACCGGCTTCCCCGCATGGCTTGCTGGCATAACCGGTAACGAAGGAACACCTCCAACAGCTGCTACGGCTATGCTCCTTACAATCCTTCAAGAGTTGCTTGGATATCAAAATTAAAAACCCAAAATAAACATTTTGAATAAACTTCACACCAGCGGTGCACAAGGGCCGTTGCACCATAATGGACAACCGTCGAGGAGCAATACTTGCCTCCTCCTGTCACTCCACAACCCCAAACCTCACCCGCCGTCCTGAAAACCTCACAATCCCGTCAGTACGTGGTTAAGTTCTCTCCGAGAACAGGGACACGTCTAACACACCTCGGGCTGCTCTCAGGCTGCCATCTGCTCTGGGTCTCGGTAACCATTACACCAAGAAGGGCGACCACTTCAGGGACGCCTTTGATCAAGGAAGCAAATAATAAGACAATTGCTGCTAAGGTTTGTCTCGATAGCATGAGGTAGAGAACAAAATGAACTTTTTAACAATAATTTGTTACAGAGTTGTACAGAAAGACCTGTGAATGAAACACAACAGAACTTTTATTATGTGTTTCGTTAAATTACTGCGACATATGTACTCTATATGGTCACAATCCCATCTGTTATATGGATAGTATATGTCCTGGCTTAATCAATGCAATAGTTTCTTTGGAGAGTTCATTAGTCGTTTGTTTCAGTATCAATTACAGATATATAGACACAGATTAGATCAGAAGTGTGCTATTGCTATGAATTGTTATTGTTGAAGCACGTTTTACCAGGCCGCCATATTTAGAGACTACACTTTTAAGATGAATACGCCTTGTGTGGGTTAAATGTGATCCCCAAAACAACATTTTGTGGCGTTTAATGATCAAATAATTAGTAAATTTGGACTAAGCTTTAAGTCAGTATAATGACCAATGCGTGCGTGGTGTTTAGTTGCAGTTACTCGAATAGAAGAAGCAAAACCAAGATGAGAGAAATGTATTTCAATACATAGGTTAGTGTACTTATTTAAGAGGTGTACTTAGTGAAATGTGTTATACATTATCAACGGAGCGATTCTGTATTGTTTGTTGGATTATAGATTTCCAACTTTGTTTCCTATTGTTGTTTCATTTAAATCTAAACTTATATTATGGGCTTTGCATTAGAAACAACTCGTTGTCTGTAGGTTCTTTACGTTAGGTTTACTTTTTTTTATTTTCCTCAAACACACACACACGTACACACATTCACTCCCACATTAATACTTTCAGTCGCTGTGGGGGATAGGGAATAATTCTGGCTAAAGAAAACTTCCTAACTTCAGCCAGGAAGCGAACCCGGGGCCTCCGGGAAAGAAGTCAGCTCTCTGGTCACTCGAACACGGAGACAGTCAAAACTCGGAAAGATCCTTTAGAAGCTTGGATAAAGGCAATTTGCAGATAAAATTGGCAACCTACTCCGGTGTATAAGAAAACCTCTTGCTAATTTAGCAGCTATAGCGAGAAATAATTACTATCAAATTATGTGCTTATGAAAACCAGAACCTGAGAATAGGAATTCCTCACGAAATTTTTGATTAATATCACAAATTCTACTAAAGCTTCAAACTAATGCTCTAATATATGCTACAGTCTAGTTTTAGAATGCAATAATACCAATTTATTAATAATAATAACTTCTGACAGACCAAAAGTGTGATTCCATAAAATATTCCTGCAACTAGAGATTCCTCCCCTTACATTGTTCTTTCTGGTTTACTTAAAAATCTTGGAAAAACAATTAATTTAACAGATGTTACGTTTGGTGTACCTGGTAGTGCCAAAAGATGGCGGCTGGGAACAAAACGTGCTTCACCAAAACAATTTCCGCCCTATAGTTTCAACAGATTTTTCACTCAATGAACATCTATGTTTTCCACACTCACTGAACAGTATACCACGATTTCCTGCTATTGATAAATCTGTCGCTTTGTTTGAACACCACGCAAAATGAATTCCCTTCGAAATTCCCGTTGTGTATCAGCAGACTTATCTTCCAATATGTTTCCACAATAAAACACGCTCACGAAGTGAATACTACATGCTTCTGTTACGCCTGCAACACTGTCAACACTGTAAACAACACTCGTAATTGCCAACGAAATCAATAAAATCTAAAAAAAAATCTGGTGTGTTCTATTCAAATGACTTTCTCCACATCTCGGTAACAAATTATTGCTAAAAAGCTTATGTTTCAGTTTACTTCATTTTAATCGAGAAAAGGCAGCAGAAATAGTCTTATTACTTGCTTCCTTGTAATAGAAGTGAAATAAGGGAGTACCATAGGTTAAAGTGATAGTCAAAACTGGTTGCTATGTGACTGAATTTCCTTTGTTGGTATTGGCAGGAGCTAACAAATTCCCGTATGAAAAAAGTATAAGTTTTTCAAAGCTGAAATCAAATACAAGGAATATCTCAAAAACGACAACTCCACGAAAAAAAATTATATTACATAAATTGTGTTTTATGGTGCTCTACATTTTTTGTGTGGTAAGCTTTTGACCATCTTTTACGGTTTAGCAGTTATGCAAAATTCCGTAATATTCATCCAGAATTAAGTAGACTTCAGAGCCTATTTCCAGAAAATTCAAGATATACATTTTATTTATTACGTAAATTTTTTTAATATATGACATTTTAATCAAAATTGTTAGAGCAATTTTTGAGAAAATCAAAATTTTCGAAAAAAATTCCATGTAAAGGGTAGTTGGACGTAGGGGAATTTTCTTGAAAATCTTCTTGTCACATCCTTGGAAGATACCAAACTTAAATGCCAAGTTTGGTATTTAACGGTCTTTTTGGTTTTGAGCTATGCAGTGCATAGACACACAGACACACATCTTTTTGTAAAAATGCTTTATTTGGATTCAGGGGGATCCAAAACTTGTATTTCTGGTGTATCGAATTTTTGGGTGGAATAAAATACCTTCTCTATATACTATGTACACAGTTCTACGTGTAGAGAAAGTACAAATCTAATGTGTTCCATTTACATGACTACCTCTGTACCAAAATATCCTTAAAAAGTTTATTCTTCTATCTACATCATGCTAATGGAGATAAACAGAAGTAGAATTGGTCTTCTTGTTTGGTTTCTTGTAACTAGAAGGGAAATAAGGCAGTACCATAGGTTAAAGTGAAGTCATAAGCTCGTTGCTATGTGACTGATGTTCCTTTGTTTGTATGGACTGGAAATGTTAAACTCCTGTATGAGAAAAGTATGTTTTTCAAAGCTGAAACCAAAAACAAGTAGTATCTCAAAAAGGATCAACTTCACGAAAAAAATGTTTAAAAGAAAAATTGTGTGTTTTAAGGTGCTCTATATTTTTGGTGTTGTAAGTTTTGTCCATCTCTTACGGTTTAGCAGTTATGCAAAATTCCATAAAATTCATCCAGAATAAAGTAGTCTTCAGAGGCTATTCCCATAAAATTCAAGATATACATTTCATTTGTTAGGTAAACATCTTTAATATACGAAATATAAATCAAAATCGTTAGAGCCATTTTTGAAAAAATCAAAACTTTCGAAAAAAGTTCCAAGTAAAGGGTAGTTTAGGGTGAGGGAATTTTTCTCAAAATCTTCGTGGTGCATCCCTAGAGGATACCAAACTTAAATACCAACTTTGGTATTTTACCGAATTTTTTCTGAAAATGCTTTTTTTTTTGGATACATGGGACCCTAAAACATATATTCCCGGTGAAATCTCGGTATGGAATTTTTGCGTGCAATACAATACCTTCTCTACACGCTATTGTACATTGTGACATAGCTCACAAGCAAATTTGGCCTACCGCCTGGCCGCTGCGTCTCCCATCTCGGTACATGACAGACGGCATTGCTGGGGTGCAGTATTGGAAGGTGAGACGTGGTCAGGGCCTAGAACCCCCCCAACCGGTTAATGCGGTCCTCATGATCTGGAGCTGCTACTTCACCAACAAGTAGCTCCTCAATTGGCCCCACCCCAGGGACCTCACGAGGCTGAGTGCACTTCGGTCCAGGTCTCCCAGCGGGGGGGAAATCCCCGCCGGTACCGGGAATCAAACCCAGGCCTTCCGCTTGGTATGTTGTACATAGTAAGTGTAGAAAAATGGAAATGACGTGTTGTTTATGGACACTCTTTAACTACTGTGGTTCTCAGCGTCCCATTCTATACTGGGCGTGAAAGACGGCTTAATTTTGCTCAGAGGCCTCTCTATCAGGCTTGAGGTTCTGTTACGTGTCGTAAATCTACGACACGGAACCCACGGCTTTACTTCCCTTCCGAAGGAAGCCATGCTCAGAATTTTTACACCCGAAATCCGCCGGGTTTGAACCCGCGACCTTGGGTATATGAAGTTAGCATGGTAACCATTACACCACGGAGGGCGACTAGTAAGGGTAGAGAAAGTAAAAATCTGATGTGTTTCATTTACATAAATCTGTCTACAGCTTATTGTTAAAAACTTTATACTTCTATCTACTTCGTGCTAATCAAGATAATCATTAGCAGAAATTGTCTTATAGCTTGCTTTCTTGTAAGTAGAACATAATAAGGGAATACACTAGGCTAAAGCATAGTCTAATATTTTCAAAACTGCTGCTATGTGACAAGGTATTGACAAGTTACCGTATGAGAAAAGTATAAGTACTTTAAAACCGAAATCAAAAACAAGAAATATATCGGAAATGGCAAACTCCTCGGAAAAATATAAATGACATGCACTGTGTATTTTAAAGAGATATACATCTCATCAGAGTCATTCAGAATTAAGAGGTCTTCAGGGCTGTACCGAGGATATTCAACATATACTTTTTACTTTCCCTACACGTACTATGTACATAGTGTACAGAGAAGGTATTGCATTCCACCCAAAATTCGATACCGAGATTTCACCGGAAATACAAGTTTTGGGTCGCCCTGAACCCAAAAAAAGAATTTTTACAAAAAGGTTCATGTGTGTGTGGCTGTGTGTCTGTGAACAGTATAGCTCAAAAACGAAAAGACCGTTCAATACCAAACTTGGTATTTAAGTTTGGTTTCTTCTTGCGACACGAAGATTTGCAAGAAGATCCCTCCAACTCCAACTACCCTTTACATGGAACTTTATTCACAAAAATTGATCTTCTCAAAAATGGCTCTAAGGATTTTGATTAACATATCATATATTACATTTATTTTCTTACCAAATAAAATGTATACCTTGAATTATCCGGGAATAGCCCCAAAATATCTTTTTATTCTAGGTGATTTTTATTAAATTTTGCATAACTAGTAACCCATAAGAGATAGAAAAAATATTACTACACAAAAATATAGATCATGATAAAACACACAGTTTATGTCCTATACATTTTTTTCGTGGAGCTGATCGGTTTTGAGATATTCCTTGTTACTGGTTTCAGCTTTAAAAACCGTATACTTTTCTCATACTGGAAGTTGTCAACTCCTGTCCATACAAACAAAGTAACTTCAGTCACATAGCAACCAGATTTTGACTATCAACTTAACCTATGATACTCCCTTATTTCACCTCTATTTACAAGGAAGCAAGAAATAAGACTATTTCTGCAAAATTTTTTTTAATTAGCATCAATTAAATGGAATAATAAACGTTTTAACAATAATTTGTTACAGAGATGTAGAGAAAGTCATATGAATGCAACACATCAGATTTTTTTAAGTAATTTTAACCATGTTGTAGCAAATAGACTTTTAAAACTGAACCATTATGTAATATTTTCGTTTTGATTTTCAATCATCAATTTGCTGAAAGGGTTAATAATGTAATCTCTATAAACAAGCACCTTATTTGGTTATGAAATTCCAAAATTACCGCGCAAAATCCCTGTTGAGTGGCCATATTTTTGGTTTGTTAGAGATTAGCTAGAGGAAAAGCCATTAGGGATCAAATCCGCCCGAAGCCGATTAGATCTTGTGTGCTCATCAATTAATGGGCAATATTTCGTGTTTAATTAATATTTTATCTACTCTTCCTGCCATTTTGAGGGAAAATTTATTACAAAATATAAAGCTTCTAATTCATGCAGGTGTATAAAATCTGAGTGTGTCCATATTAGCCCAAGTTTTAGTATTTTGTTTTCGTATTTAAATAATACTTTAGGATGCAAGATTTATAAATCCTATGTGTTCCATTCACATGCCTTTCTCCATAATTTCTGTAACAAACTATGCTTATAAAACTTATTACTTTCTCTACATTTACTATGTACATAGAGAGAATGTACCGTATTGTATCCAAAAATTCGTTTCTGATGTTCCACCGGAAATACATGTTTTGGTACCCCCTAAATAAAAAAAATTAAAAAAAATGTCCATGTGAGTGTCTATGAAGCATAGCTCAAAAACAAAAAGTCCATTAAATACAATACTTCATATTTAAGTTCAGTATCTTCAAAGGATATGACACAAAGATTTTCGAGAAATATCTCCTGAAGCATCTTGTATATCTTGAATTTTTTGGGAATAGCCTCTGAAGACGTCTTTAATAGGGATGAATTTTGCTGAATTTCCCTTAACTGCTAAACCGTAAGAGATAGAAAAAAACGTGCTGCACAAAAAGTGTACCTCATGACAAAACACACAGTTTTTGTCCTTTACGTTTTTGTTGTGGAGGTAACCGTTTTCGAGATATTCCTTTTTATTGGTTTCAATTGTAAAGTACTTAAACTTTTCTCACACAGGAAGTGTCTATTTTTCTTTTGTTCTACTCCTGGCTAAGCAAAGAAGTGATTTGCAATGACAATCGCATAACGATAGCTTTTAAAACATTTGACAATCGGTTTAGCATAGTGCATTTCCTTATTCTCTTCTACTTATAAGGAACTAAGTAATAACATTCCGCTAATATTTATCTTGATTAGCATTGTGTACAAAGAAGAATAATCTTTTGTAGGAATTTTGTAGAGCAGCTAGAGAAAGTCATGTGAGTGTAACACATCAGATTTTTTTGCTCGAAACTATATTGCTGAGCATTCCATGTTTATCCCGAAACACACCTCTTCGTAAATGGCTTTGGCAACACATTACATCACACTGCGACCTCACACTAAAATATATCCTCCGGAGGCGGGGGCAGGCATAATAGCACCAACATCCGGAATGCGTTACGTTCAGCCAGAGCGCTTTATGGAGGTCGCTTTTCCTTTTGTCGCTTCAAATTTGAAGGACTTCCCTGCTGCTATTCCAGTAATGGCTTGTGTCATCTTTTGTTTTATAGGCTTTGGAAGCTATTGACCCAACAACCATAAAGTGCATGTTATCGCCGCTATGCTATTCTGTAGCGCCACGGGATCTAGCCGTGTTAACGCGCTACCTATCAGTATCCAGACAAACGTTTTTGTGACCTTAGATTAGAGAACATGTTGGTGCCTGATTAATTCACTTCAGGGCAACTGGATTATATTGGAGTTCCTTTTACGTTATTTACTAAGCACATAACACATAGACAATTTGTTGTATTCCATCCAAAAATTCGATACCGAGAGTTCACTGGAAACATACATTTTAGGATCCATTCTATCCAAAAAGGATCTGATGTGTTCTTATTGTTAATAAGCTTATTCTTTTATTTATTTCATGCTAATTGAGAAAAATTAGCAGAAATAGTCTTATTCCTTGCTTTATTGTAAGTAGGAGAGAAATAAGGGAGTACCATAGGTTAAAGTTACAGCCAAAATCTGGTTGCTATGTGACTGAAGTTCGTTTGTTTGTATGGACACAAGTTGGCAAATTCCTGTATGAGAAAGGTATTAGTTTTTCAAAGCTGAAACCAAACTCAAGGGATATCTAATAAACGATCAACTCTACGAAAAAAATGTATATGATATAAATTGTGTTTTAACGTGCTCTACATTTTGTGTATATTATGTTTTTGTCCATCTATTACGGTTTGGTAGTTATGCAAAATTAATCCAGAATAAAGTAGTCTTCAGAGCCTATTCTCAGAAAATTCAAGATATACGTTTTATTTGTCAGGTAAATTTCTTTAATTTACGATATTTTGATCCAAATCGTTAGAGCCATTTTTTAGAAAATAAACATTTTCGTAAAACAGTTCCATGTAAAGGGAAGTTGGGAGTGGGGGGATTTTCTTGAAAATCTTTGTGTCGCATCCTTGGAAGATACCAAACCTAAATACCAAGTTTGGTTTTTAACGGACTTTTCGTTTTTGAGCTATGGTGCCCACAGTCACACACACACACAAACAGACAGACACACGGACATTTTTCTAAAAATGTTTTTTTTTTTTGGATTTAGGAGGTCTCAAAACATGTATTTCCAGTGAAATCTCGGTATCGAATTTTTGGGTACATTACAATACGTTCTCTATACACTATGTACATAGCACGTATAGAGGAAGTAAAAATTATTCCATGATTTTCTCTACATATCTACAACAAATTATTGTTAAAAAGCTTATGCTTCTATTTACTTCATGCTAATCGAGAAAAAAATAGTAGAAATAGTCTTATTACTTGCTTCCTTGTAAGTGTCCGTGTGTGTTTGTGTGTGTGTGTGTGTGTTTCTGTGTGTCTGTGGATAGCTTAGCTCAAAAACGAAGAAATCGTTAAATACCAAACTTGGTATTTAAGTTTGCTATTTTCCGAGGATGCGACACGAAGATTTTCAAGAAAATTCTTTCACCCCCAACTACCTTTTATATGGAGATTTTTTTCCAAAATTTTGATTTTCTCTAAAATGACTCTAACAATTTTGACTAAAATATCATATATCAAATATATTTACTTGACAAATAAAATGCATTTCTGGAATTTTTGTGAATAGCCTCTGAAGACCACTTTATTCTGAATGAATTTTACGAAATTTTGTGTTGCTGCTAAACCGTAAGAGATGGACAATTACTTAAAGGTCCAAAAATGTAGAACACTTTAAAGCAAACAATTTATGGAATATACATTTTTTTAGTGGGGTTGATCGTTTTTTAGATATTTTTATACTTTTCTCTTATGGGAAAATGTCAACTCCTGTCCATACAAACAAAGAAACTTCAGTTACATAGCAACAAACTTTTGACAGTCAGTTTAGTCTATAGTACTCCCCTAATTCACTTCTACTTACAAAGAAGCAAGCAATAAGACTATTTCTGCTATTTTTTTTTTCTCCATTAGAATGAAGTAAGTAGAAGCATAAGCTTATTAATAATTTGTTGCAGAAATGAAGAGCACTTCATGTGAATGTAACACATCAGATTTCTATATTATTAGTATATATTTGGAGTTTATTGTAAGTGAATCACGGAGAAGCCTATTGATAAATCACATTAACGGCGGAAAAAGCGATTAAGTGACTATCCCCAGTCGTATAACTGGCGCAACAGATCTGGAGATGCAAAAATCTTATTGAGAGTTGTACCTTTAGATAAACAGTTCACCAGTCGATTCATGCATGCTGGAAGAGTGCCTGTCTCAGTCAATGTCAAACATCTGTCACCTCTTATGCACATGCGCTAATAAACATATGTTTTCATATGTTCGAGGGCTGTAAAGAAAGTAGTGGCAACATTCATAGAACACAATATTTATTGAACTCACAAGTAAAATTGCATTACATTCCTTCAATGCAGTCACCTGCAAAGTCCCTGACCTTTTGCCAAATGTAGGGCAGCCGTTGGTGACCGTTGGCAAGGCGATCTCTGTTGACTGCGAAGGAGCGCCCTACTGCGCAGACTACAGATGTCACGTCAGGAAATCGACGGCCTCGGAGGGGTTCCTTCAGCTTCGGAAACACAGTGACTCATGTCTGGGGAGTACGGAGGATGTTCCAAAACCTCCCAATGCCACCGTTGCAATAAGAGCTGGACATTGTTTGCGACATGACAACGTGCGTTTTCATGCAACACTATAAGGTGATCGTCTGTGGACGTTTGCGCCGCATAGTCGGACGAAGATGTTGCTCCAGAAATCGGCAATAGTAGTCACTGTTGACGGTTTGTCCCTCAGGCACAGCATGCGTAAGAATAACCCCGCTCGTAGTCGATGCTACAATCAGCATCAGCTTCACCCGACTGGGTTCCTGTCGAACTTTCTGTGGACATGGTGAACCTGGGTGGCGCCATTCATTCGACTGACGCTTCAATACCGGCCCATAGGCCCGTGCCCACGTCTCATCAATGGTGACAATATGCTGCAGAAATGAGTCTCCTTCGTTGCGGTTTCTGTCCAGGTGGATACCAGCCAGTGCATACCGGGGCCATTTCTGTACCCCAGTGAGTCGATGTGGAACCCAAAGGGACGCATTTTCCTCAGGTGAAGACATTTCGTCAGGACATGCCACACAGTTTGATGATTGAGACCAACCTCTATGGATAGCTCCCGGACAGTCCAGCGATGGTCCATGGCAACGAGACCACTCACAATGTCAATCTGATCTTGCGGAATGGACCGCCGACCTGTCCGGTGCAAATCCGCAGTCTCAGTCCAACCTGCACGAAACGCCTTGACCCATCGTGCAACCGCCCTGTACGGCAATGTATTCCCGCCACAAGCTTCACGTAATCCTCGACAACATGCTGATGCATTTTTTGCACGGCGAACCTCGATTTTAATCCACGAACGCTGATCGCCTTTGGTAAACATGCTTTAGAGCGGTGCACTTGACACTGTTCACTTCAACACTACACAGCATCAACACACTCTCAACTGGCAGCCCGACCAATGCACACCACACATCGACACTAGTCACCTGATCGCTCCCATATCCTATTAGCTCATACCCGCTCTCCTGTGAATGTGGGGACCATGCTGCCACTACTTTCTTTACAGCCCTCGTATATTCATATCTACAAAATCTCTATACAAATGACCTACTATATAAACAATGTCAATCGTCTGCCTCCAATTCTTCCACATCTGACAGTCCTTCGTCTTTGCTCACGTCATTGTCATCATCAACTCTATCGCTACGTTCTGCACCATTATCCAGGATTAGTATTCTTTTTATTTGATTTTCTACAATTCTTTCTAATATTTTTCAATACTCTCTAACATGTCGACATACATTTTCCCATTCTGGGCTGCCAATTTCTGCAATGCGCTGGCGACACAACTGTTCCAGATCTTTTAATTTAAAAGTGATACATTAAGTTTTATTTGTCTTTCTTTATTATCTCTGAGAACTCTGGAAACGGAGCTCAGTGAAATATCGGTTGTCTTGGATACTCTTTCACTCACTTTCTACAGCCTTTTGAAGAACTCGGGGAACATACATTTTCTTCCTTCATCTCCGCCTCTTGTTTCATGAAGTCAAAGACATTTACAATTATTTCTCTGCTTTATGTAATACATTGCCTATTAACTTTCAAAACGTAGGAGGCATGGTTAAAAAATCTGATGTGTACCATTCACATGACTTTGCCTACATCTCTGCAACAAATTATTCTTCAAAGCTTATACTTCTATTTACTTCAGGCTAATCAGTAAAAGAATAGCAGGAATAGCCATATTACTTGCTTCCTTTTAAGTAGAAGCGAAATAGGGAAAACCATAGGTTAAAGTGATAATCAAAAGCTGGTTGCTATGTCACTGAAGTTCCTTTGTTTGTATGGACCGCAGTTGACAAATTCCTGTATGAGAAAAGTATAAGTTTTTCATAGCAGAAACGAAAAATAGGGAATGTCTCAAAAACGACGAACTCCACGAGAAAAATGTACATAAAATATATTGTGTGTTTTAACGTATTCTACATTTTAGTGTAGTAAGTTTTTGTCCATCTCTTACGGTTTAGCAGATATTCAAAATTCAGTAAAATTCATCCAGAATAAACTACTCTTCAGAGGCTATTCCCAGAAAATTCAAGATATACATTTTATTTGTCAAGTAAATATCTTTAAGATACGAAAATTTAATCGAAGTCGTAAGAGCCAGTTTTGAGAAAATTGAAATTTTCAAAAAATGTTCCATGTAAAGGGTATTTTGGGGTGTGGGGATATTTTTAAAAAACTTCGTGTCGCATCCCTGGAAGATACTAAACTTAAATACCAAGTTTGATATTTTACCGACTTTTCGTTTCTGAGTTATCCTGTTCACAGACACACGGACACACACACATGGACATTTTTGTAAAAATCTGATGTGTGCCATTCACATGACTTTCTCCATATCCCTGCAACAAATAATTCTTAAAAAGCTTATACTTCTGTTTACTTTATGCTAATCAGAAAAAATTAGCAGAAATAGTCTTATTACTCGCATCCTTGTAAGCAGAAGCGACATAAGGGACAACCGTAAGTTAAAGTGATAGTTAAAAGCTGGTTGCTATGTCAATGAAGGTCCTTTGTTTATATGGATAGGAGTTGACAAGTTCCAGTATGAGAAAAGTATAGGTTTTTCATAGCAGAAACCAAAAATAAGGAATGTCAAAAAAACGACGAACTCCACGAAAAAAATGTACAGAACATAAATTGTGTGTTTTAATGTGCTCTACATGTTTTGTGTAGTAAGTTTTGTCCATCTCTTACGGTTTAGCAGTTATTCAAAATTTAGTAAAATTCATCCAGAATAAACTACTCACCAGAGGCTATTTCCAGAAAATTCAAGATATACATTTCATTTGTCAGGTAAATATATTTAATATCCGAAATTTTAATCAAAATCGTTAGAGCCATTTTTGAGAAAATCAAAATTTTCGAAAAAAGCTCCATGTAAAGGGTAGTTGGGGTGGGGGGATTTTTCTCAAAATCTTCGTGTCGCATCCCTGGAAGATACTAAACTTAAATACCAAGTTTGGTATTTTACCGACCTTTCGTTTTTGAGTCAGCGTGTTCACAGACACACGCACACACACACACACACACTGACCTTTTTGTGAAAATGCTTTTTTTGGATATTGGGGACCCTAAAACACATATTTCCGGTGAAATCTCGGTATCGAATTTTTGGGTAGAGTGTAATACCTTCTCTATATACTGTGTACATAGTGCGTATAGAGAAAGTAAAGACTGAATAAATAAAATTAACACTATTTACTGCCCACTTTGAATGCGGAACACTTTCGATACAGACTGTACAAGGGTTGCTTGCTGTGACTTTAAGAAAGCACAGTATCATATGACAAACTCCGATAAGCTAGGCTTGGTAGCTGGGTTGGCGGTCAGGGTCACGATTCCAGAGTTCTGCGGCGGCAATAATCTGTAACAATATATTCATGCTACTAGAGACAATGTCATGTTTATGAACATTGAGGCTAAAGATCGGCGGTTTAAATATGTAAATGTGTATGTAACATTTGCTGAAAAACATTCCGCTTTAAAAGTAGGGCATCAGGAAGCTGACTGCAGAATTTAAAACCTTCCGGATGCAGCAGGATCTGTATTGCAAATCCGATGATTTATTAAAGCACAGGCCACCGAAATAACCACATTCTGGACATCCATTATTTACAGGACCCCTTCAAAACATAATATATCGATAATCGTTGTTTGGATGAGGTAATTCTCTTGTTCCTTTTTCTATGTACATAGTGTTTAGAGAAGGTATTGTATTGCACCCAAAAATTCGATACCAAAATTTCACCAGAAATATATTATACTTTGGGAGCCCCTGAAACAAAAAAAAAATAGAAAAAGGTAAGTGTGCGTGTCTGGCTGTGTGCCTGTGGACAGCATTGCCCTAAAACGAAAAAACCGTGAAATACCAAACTTGGTATTTAGGTTTAGTATCTTCCAAGAATGCGAATCAGAGATTTTTAAAAAAAAATCCCCATACCACAAATTACCCTTTACATGGAAAAATTTGCGAAAATTTTCATTTTCTTAAAAAGGAATAACAATTTTTATTACAATCCCGTATAATAATCCGAAATAAAATATATATATATCCCGAATTTTCTGGGAATAGCCTCTGAAGACCCTTTTATTCTGGATGAACTTTGCCGAATTTTGCTTAACTACTAAACCGTAAGAGATTAACAAAAACTCACTACACAAAAAATGTACATCACGTCAATAAACACAATTTATGTCCTTTACATTCTTGTTGTGTAACCGTTTCCGAGATATTCCTTGTTATTGGTTTCAATTGTGAAGTACTTAACCTTTTCTCAGACAGGCAGTGCCATTTTATTTTTGTTCTACTCCTGGCCAAGCAAAGGAGCGATTTGCAATGACTTTTAAAACATTTGACTATCACTTTAACCTAGTGCATTGCCTTGGAAGAAGAACTAAGTAATAAGAACATTCTGCTAGTGCATATTTCCATTAGTATTGTGTAGAAAGAAAAAATATTCTTTTGCAGGAAGTTTGAAGAGCAGCTAGAGAAAGCCATGTGGTGTAACAGATCAGATTTTTAGAAAAATACCTCTGTGTATCCGTGTGTCTGTGAACACGATTAACTCAAAAACGAAAAGTCGGGTAAGTACCAAACTTGGTATTTAAGTTCAGTATCTTCCAAGAGATTTTCAAGAAAATCCTCCCGTCCCAAATTACACTTTACATGGAAATGTTGGTGTTCTCAAAAATAGCTCTGAAAATTTTGATTGAAAACTCTTGTATTTAAGATATACAGTGTGTTTCAAAAATACGAGGCATAATTTCAGGTATGTATTTCCCACATGTAGACAATCAAATTAGTTCATTATAACATGTGTCCGGAAATGCTTCATTTCCGAGTTATGGCCTTCACAACATTGAAATTCACTGGCACGTTTTTCTTTCCGCAGGTTGTTGTCATTACAGAAGATGTTCAAAATGTCCACCTCCTGCTTGAATACAGACCTCACATCGATGTCTCATTGACCTGCGAACACGATCCCAAACTCCAAGAGTATTGCGTATGTCCTCACAACTTGCCACAATTCGATTCCGAAGGGATTCCAAATCCGGCACCGGAGACGAATAAACCAATGATTTTAAATGGCCCCACAAGTGGAAATCGAGAGGGTTCAGATCAGGTGAGCGTGGAGGCCAAGCAATTGGGCCACCTCTACCTATCCATCGATCAGGAAACCTTCGATCCAAGTAACGGCGAGCCGTAAGACTGAAGTGTGCAAGAGCGCCATCATGCAAGAAGCGAATGTGTTGATGATTGATCAGTGGAGTGTCTTCGAAAACGTCAGGTATGGTGTTTTCCAGGAAGTTTGTGTACGCCTGCCCCGTAAGTCTGTTACAAGTACATGGGGTCCAACTAATCGATCACCAATGATACCGGCCCACATGTTGAAGGAGAACCGCACCTGGTGATGAGATACAACAGTTGCACGTGGGTTTTCATGCGACCATACATGCTGATTGTGGAAATTTGTTATGCCATCTCTTGTGAACTGTGCCTCATCTGTAAATAATACGATGGCAGAAAAGTTCGGATTTACACCACACTGCTGCAAGAACCACTGACAGAACCTAACTCGTGCAGGGTAATCTGCTGGTGACAGGACCTGTACACGTTGCAAATGATAAGGATACAATTGATACTCGCTCAACAGTCTCCAGACAGTCGTATGAGGAACATTGACTTGCAACGCTAACCATCGTGTGCTGATAGAAGGAGTCCTGTCCACACCCTCCAGAATCTCCTCCTGCACTTCTGGAGTTGTAGATCTTGGTCGTCCCCTTCCCAAACCAGGAGAGGTGAATGTTCCATACTCGCACAGACGGGAATGGAGACGTACAAATGTCTTCCGATCTGGACATTGTCGCTGTGGGTACCTCTCCTGGTACAAACGACGAGCCAGCGCAGCATTGCCGTCCGCCTTACCGTACAGGAAGTGTATCTCTGCCAGCTCTTGATTTGAATACATGTCGCACAGTCTTAACGCCTAAAGAACACTGAATGTAACCTTCCTCAGAATGAACTATCAGAGCGCCCTCCTAATATCTCCTTTGACGGCAAAGACTTGCGGAAAGAAAAACGTTCCAGTGAATTCCAATGTTGTGAAGGCCATACCTCGGAAATGAAACATTTTCGGACATGAACTATTTTGATTGTCTACAGGTGGGACTTTCAATGTTGTAAAGGCTATAACTCGGAAATGAAGCATTTCCGGACACATGTTATAATGAACTATTTTGATTGTCTTCATGTGGGAAATACATACCTGAAATTATGCCTCGTATTTTTGAAACACTCTGTCCTGTATACACAACAAATAAAATGCGTATTTTGAATTTTCTGGGAATAGCCTCTGAAGACCTCTTTGTTCTAGTTGTATTTTTCTGGATTGATATATAAAAAATCTAATGTGTTCCATTTACATGACTTTCTCTACATCTCTGCAACAATTGTTGTTAAAAAGCTTATGCTTCTATTTGTTTCATGCTAATCGAGAAAAAATTAGCAGAAGCAGTCTTAGTACTTGCTTCCTATAAGTAGAGACGAAATCAGGGAGTACCATAGGTTAAAGTGATATTCAAAAGTCGGTTGCTAGGTGAGTGAAGTTCCTTTGTTTGTATGGATACTAGTTGACAAATTCCTGTATGAGAGAAGTACAAGTTTTTCAAAGTTGAAACCAAAAACAAGGAATATCTCAAATACGACGAACTCCACTAAAATAATTATATAACATAAATTGTGTGTTTTACTGTGCTCTACATTTTTTGTCTGATAGATTTTTGTCCATCTCTTACGGTTTAGCAGTCATACAAAATTTTGTAAAATTCATCCAGAATAAAGCACTCTTCAGAGGCTATTCTCAGAAAGTTCAAGATATACATATTATTTGTCAGGTAGATATATTTAATTTAGGATATTTTAATCAAAATCGTTAGAGCCATTTTTAAGAAAATCAAAATTTTCAGAAAAAAATCAATGTAAACGGTAGTTTGGAATGGGGGGATTCTCCTCAAAATTTTCGTGTCACATCCCTGGAACGTACTAAATTTAAATACCAATTTTGGTATTTTTCCGGCCTTTCGTTTTTGAGTTATCGTGTTCACAGACACACGGACATACGGTCACACGGACACACACACACACACACACACACACAAAGACCTTTTTCTGAAAATTATTTTTTTGCAAAAAGGTACCCTAAAACTTATATTTCCGGTGAAATCTCGGTATTGATTTTTTGGGTGTACTGCAATATCTTCTCTATACACTATGTACATAGTACGTGTAGAGAAAGTAAAAACGCAGATCTCGTTAAAACACACCTTTTTCTGAAAATGCTTAATTTTGGATCAGGGGATCCTAAAGCATATATTTTCGGTAACATATCGGTATCGAATTTTTGTGTGTATAGTACGTGTAGAGAAAGTAAATATCGATGTGTTCCATTCACATCAGTCTCTCTATATCTCTGCAACAAATTATTATTAATGAGTTTATTCTTTAATCTACTTCATGTCGATCGAGATAAACATTAGCAGAAACGATCTCATTACTTGGTTTTCTATGAGAAGAAGGAAAATAAGGGAATACTTTAGGTTAAACCGACAGTCAAATGTTTTAACATGTGGTTGCCATGGGATTAAAATCCGTTTCTTTGCATAGCCAGAAGCTGACAAGATCTCATATGAGAAAAGTTCAAGTATTTAAAAACTGAAATCAATAACAAGGAATATCTCGGAAAGGTCAACCCCACGAAAAAGAAGTATAAGACATAAATTGTGTGTTTTAACAATATCTGTATGTTTTTTTACTTTCTCTAGCCCCATATGTACAATGTACATAGAGACAGAGAAGTATTGTATTCCACCCAAAAATTCGATGTCGAGATTTCACCGGAAATACATGTTTTAGGACGCCCTGTATCCAAAAAAAGCATTTTCAGAAATGGGTCCGTGTGTGTGTCCGTGTGTCCGTATGACTGTGAACACGATAACTCAAAAACGAAAAGTAGTTAAAATACCAAACTTGGTATTTAGGTTTAGTATCTTCCAGGGATGCGACACGAAGATGTTGAGAAAAACCCCCCACTCCAAACTACCCTTTACATGGAACTTTTTTCGAAAATGTTGATTTTCTTAAAAATGGCTTTAGCGATTTTAATTAAAATATCATATATTAAAGGTATTTACCCAACAAATAAAATGTATATCTTGAATTTTCTGGGAATAGCTTCTGAAGACCTGTTTATTCTGGATGAATATTGCTTAATTTGGCAAAACCGTAAGAGATAGACAAAAACTTACTATACAAAAAAATTTAAGTCTTGTTAAAATACATAAGTTATGTCATATACATTTTTCTCGTGGAGCTTACCATTTTTGAGGTATTTCTTGTTATTAGTTTCAGTTGTGAAGTACTTACACTTTTCTCAGACGGGAGAGTCCGTTTTTCTTTTGTTCTACTCCTGGTCAAGCAAGTTGTGATAACAATCGCATAACGACAGTTTTTAAAACATTTGACTATTGGTTTAGCCTAGTGTATTCCCTTATTTTCTTCCTACTTTTACGGAACTAAATAATAAAAACATTGTGCTAATAAGTACCTCGATTAGCAAGGTGTAGAGTGAAGAAGAATCTTATTTATTAAGTTTGTAGAACAGCTAGAGAAAGTCATGTGAGTGTAACACATCACATTTTTTGTGTTTGAAGTTTTTGTCTATCTGTTATGGTTTACCAGTTAAGCAAAATTCAGCAAAAATCACCCGCAATAGAAGTCTTCAGAAGATATTCCCAGGAAATTCTAGATATACATTTTAATTTATCATGTAAATATTTAAATATGAGATAAAACAAAAATTTTCGAATTTTTTTCCATGAAAAGAATAGTTAGACGTGAGGGTATTTTCTCGAAAATCTTTGTGTCATATCCTTGGAAGATTGAGCTTAAATATGAAATATTGTATTTAATATACTTTTTGTTTTCCAGCTATGCTGCCCACCCACACAACAACAACAGCAAAACACACACATATGGGCATTTTTCTAGAAAAAAATGGATTTAAAGATGCCTGAACATGTACTTCCGGAAACCTTGGAAACGAATTTTTGGATGCAATACGGTATCTTCTCTCTATGTGCATAGTAAATGAAGAGAAGGTAATACGTTTTTATAAGCATAGTTTGTTACAGAATTTATGTAGAAAGTCATGTGAATGGAACACATAGGATTTATTAATATAGCATCCTAAAGTATTATTTAAATACGAAAATAAAGTACTAAAACTTGGGCTAATATGGACACACTCAGATTTGATATACCTGCATGAATTAGAAGCTTTATATTTTGTAATAAATTTTCCCTCAAAATGGCAGGAAAAGAAGATAAAATATTAATTAGACAGGAAACATTATCCATTAATTGATGAGCACACAAGATCTAATCGGCTTGGGGCGGATTTTATTCCTAATGGCTTTTCCTCTAGCTAATCTCTAACAAACCAAAAATATGGCCACTCAACAGGGATTTCAAGAGGTAATTTTGGAATTTCATAAAGAAACAAAGCGCTTGCTTATAAAGATTACATTATTAACCCTTTCAGCAAATTGATCAAAGAAATGCAAAACGAAAAAAAATCTAATGTGTTCCATTCACATGACTTTCTCTACATCTCTGCAACAAATTATTCTTAAAAAGCTTATACTTCTATTTACTTCATGCTAATCATAAAAAGAATCAGCAGAAATAGTCTTATTACTTGCTTCCTTTTAAGTAGAAGCGAAATAAGGGAGTACCATAGGTTAAAGTGATAGTCAAAAGCTGCTTGCTATGTGACTGAAGTTCCTTTGTTTGTACGGACAGGAGTTGATAAATTCCTGTGTGAGAAAATGTAAGTTTTTGAAAGGTGAAATCAAAAACAATGAATAATTCAAAAACGATCAACTCTACAAAAAATTATATAACATAACGTGTGTCTTTTAACGTGTTCTACATTTTCTATGCAGTAAGTTTTGCCTATCTTTTACCCTTTAGCAGCTAAGCAAAATTCGGAAAAATTCATCCAGAATAAAGAGGTCTTCAGAGGCCATTCCCAGAAAATTCAAGATATACATTTTATTTTGTATGTAAATATCTGTAATATACGAGATTTTAATCAAAATCGTTAAAGCCATTTTTTAGAAAATCAAAATTTTTGAGAACGGTTCAATGTACAGTGTAGTTTGGAGTGGAAGTATTTTCTTGTAAATGTTCGTGTCGCATTCTTGAAAGATACTAAACTTAAATACCAAGTTTGGTTTTTAACGGACGTTTCGTTTTTGTGCTATACTGCCTACAGACATACACACACAAATACACAGACAGACAGACAGACACACACTTGGACATGTTTCTGGAAATGCTTTTTTTGGATTCAGGGGGTCTCAAAACATATATTTCCGGTGAAATCCCGGTATAGAATTTTTGGTTGCATTACAATAACTTCTCTATACACTATGTGCATAGTACGTATAGAGAACGTAAAAAAAAGCTATTATTATTATTATTATTATTATTATTATTATAATTAGTTCGAAATTTCAAACTTTTAGTCATACATAACCTTAAACGCACGAAGGGTAATCTGCACACGTGAAATACGACGCAGTTGCGCCACCTGGTATGCAGCTCTAAAAGCCCAGGAGGCATTTCAAGAGAATTTCGAGTTTTTCCACGGCCTGTAGATAATGTTTATCACTGAAACCCGTTCTACTGCTATTTCGGACGGCCTTTGCAATCAGCCAGCTGTGACGGCGAATTCGTTTTACGGCTTCCAAGTGGAAATTTGGTGCTAACTTCCAGTTAAATGATCTGAGAAGGAAATCAGGATGGAGGCAGCAAAATAACACAAAAACACATTAAGAAAAGGTAATGAAATATACTGATTGCGGTGAACCCCCTTACTCACTTGCAATCTGGTAGGTTGCAATGAAACCGGAAGCAAAGGATAATAGCAATCCATAGCCTTAAAATTAATGTTCCTTCAAGTAAATGAAACACACACGTCCACACACATTTTCCTTTCTTTACACGCACTATATACATAGTGTATAGAGAACGTATTACACTCCACCCAACAATTGGATACCGAGATATGCATTTTCAGAAAAAGGTCCGGGTGTGTGTCCGTGCGTCTGTGAACGAAAAGTCGGTAAAATACCAAACTTGGTATTTTTGTTTAGTATCTTTCTGGGATGCCACACGAAGATTTTGAGAAAAATCCCTCCACCAAAACTACCCTTTACATGAAACACTTAGCAAACACTTTAATTTTCTCAAAATTGGCTAACGATTTTGATTAAAATATCGTATGCTAAAGACAAATAAAATGTATATCTTGAATTTTCTGAGAATAACTCTGAAGACTACTTCATTCTGGATGAATTTTACAGAATTTTGCATAATTGCTAAACCGTATGAGATACACAAAAACTTAACACACAAAAATGTAGAGCACGTTAAGTCACACAATTTATGTTACATACAATTTTTTCGTGGATTTGATGGTTTTTGAGATATTTCTTGTCTTTGGTTTCAGCTTTAAAAAACATATATTTCTCATACAGGAGTTAGTCAACTGCTGTCCATACAAACAAAGGAACTTCGGTCACATAGCAACCAGCTTTTGGCTATCACTTTAACCTATGGTACTCCTTTATTTACAAGGAAGCAAGTAATAGGACTATTTATGCTAATTCTTTCTCAGTTAGTATAGTATGAATTAAGCATAAGCTTTTTAACAATAATTTGTTACAGAGATGTAGAGAAAGTCATGTGAATGGAACAAATCAGATTTTTGTATTAGTTCGCGCTCACGTGCATAAGTGACAGACGACAGTGTCACATTTCCCCATTTGTTACGCCATTCTACATTCAAAACAATTTGTTTTGCTTCAATAAATAAGCATTTCCTATTAAATAATATTGAGAAATATATCAAGAATAATATCAGAGTAAATACTTTCAAACGTGGACGTGTTTATATATCACTTTTGTACTTAAATTAGTGAGATTCAGAACCGGCTTCGCTAGCAGGTAATCCTGCAACTCCCAAATCGGAACCTGAGGATCACTCTGAACTGTTATCACTTAAGTTTATCTCAAATTATCGAGGACAATATCAGCTAAACAGACAAATTGTCACATATTCTCTTCTTCCTTAAGTAACAAATCTGTCTGGCAATACTGTTAACAATCATTGTATTTATAAGTATTGTAATATATTGCTTTTTCCTTTCTCTATACGCACTATGTCTGTCCGTGAGTCAGTGAACACGATAACTCAAAAACGGAAATTTGGTAACATATCAAACTTGGTATTTAAGTTTAGTATCTTCCATGAATGCGACACGAAGATTTTGAGAAAAGTCCCTCCAACCCAAACTAACCTTTATATGGAACATTTTTCAAAAAAGTTTATTTTCTAAAAAATGGCACAAACGATTTTGATTAAAATATCGTATATTAAAGGTATCTATCTGACAAAATGTATATCTTGAATTTTCTCGGAATATCCTCTGAAGACTACTTTATTCTGGACGAATTTTACGGAATTTTGCATAACTGGTAAACCGTAAGAGATGGACAAAAGCTTATCACACAAAAAGGTAGAGCGCGTTAAAACACACAATTTATATTATATGCATGCTTTTCATAGAGTTGATCGTTTCTGAGATGTTCCTTGTTTTTGGTTTCAGCTATAAAAAATTATACTTTTCTCACACAGGAATTTGTCAACTGCCGTCCATACAAACACAGGAACTTCAGTCACATAGCAACCAGCTTTCGACTGTCACTTTAACGTAGGGTACTCCCTTATTTCGCTTCTACTTACAAGGAAGCAAGTAATAAGACTATTTCTGCTAGTTTTTACTTTCTCTATAGGCACTATGTACGTAGTGTATAGAGAATGTATTGCACTCCACCAAAAAACTCGATACCGAGATTTAACCGGAAATATATGTTTTAGGGTCCCCTGTATCCAAAAAAAGTATTTTCAGAAAAAGGTCCGTGTGTGTGTGTGTGTGTGTGTGTCCGTGTGTCCGTGGGTCCGTGTGTCCGTGTGTCTGTGAACGCGATAACTCAAAAACGAAAAGTCGGTAAAATATCAAACTTGGTATTTAAGTTTGGTATCTTCCAGGGATGCGACACGAAGATTTTGAGAAAAGTCCCTCCAACCCAAACTAACCTTTATATGGAACATTTTTCAAAAATTTTTATTTTCTAAAAAATGGCTCAAACGATTTTGATTAAAATATCGTATATTAAAGGTATCTATCTGACAAAATGTATATCTTGATTTTTCTCGGAATAGCCTCTGAAGACTACTTTATTCTGGACGAATTTTACGGAATTTTGCATAACTGGTAAACCGTAAGAGATGGACAAAAGCTTATCACACAAAAAATGTAGAGCACGTTAAAACACACAATTTATGTTATATGCATGTTTTTCATAGAGTTGATTGTTTCTGAGATGTTCCTTGTTTTTGGTTTCAGCTATAAAAAATTATACTTTTCTCACACAGGAATTTTTCAACTGCTGTCCATACAAACAAATGAACTTCAGTGACATAGCAACCAGCTTTTGATTATCACTTTAACCTATGGTACTCCCTATTTCGCTTCTACTTATAAGGAAGTAAGTAATATGGCCATTTCTGCTAATTTTATACTGATTAGCATGAAGTAAATAGAAGAATAAGTTTTTTAAGAATAATTTGTTGCTGAGGTATAAAGAAAGTTATGTGAATGGAACACATCAGATTTTTTCGATTAGCATTCAGTAAATATTACAATAAGCTTTTTAATAAGAGTTTGTTGCAGAGAAGTAGAGAAAGTCATGTGAATGGAACACATAAGATTTTTATGTATATTAGTGTGTGTGTTTTATAAAAAAATTAAACTGATGTATACTTTGACTTGCACGAATGTGTTAAATGCATTTTTTAGTATTTAGCCTGATGCGTTAATATTTTACACTCTAGTACATAATTGTAAATTTTGCATTGGAAATTCTATTACATATTTGTAAAAATCTATTGTAATTTGTTGACATTTATGAAGAGTACATAATACAATAATCATATTGTAGTTTTATACAATTACTAGTAGTAACTATTATGTCGGTAATTAGAAACCTATCATCTGACATTACATGAGTGTTACATATAATGAAATTATATTTATTTATACATTTTAACACTCATATTTGAGACTCTTTGTTTTTATGTGCATGCAAAAAATAAAATCTGATATGTTCCAATCACGTGCCTTTCTCTACATCTCTGCAACAAATTATTGTTAAAAAGCTTATGCTTCTATTTACTTTATGCTCATCAAATTTGTAGAAACAATCTTATTATTTGCTATCTTGTAAGTAGAAAAGAAATAAGGAAGTACCTAGGTTAAAGTTGGTTGCTACGTGACTGAAGTTCCTTTGTTTGTATGGATACGAATTGACAAATTCCTGTATGAGAAAAGTACAAGTTTTTCAAGGCTGAAACCAAAAACAAAGAATATCTAAAAAACGATCAACTCCACAAAAAAGACGTATACAACATAAATTGTGTGTTTTAATGTGCTCTACAATTTTTGTGTGATATGGTTTTGTCTATCTCTTACAATTTGCCAGTTATACCCAATTCCGTAAAATTCATCCAGAATAAAGTAGTCTTCAGAGGCTATTCCCAAAAAATTCAAGATATACATTTTATTTGTGAGGTAAATATATTTACTGTACGATATTTTAATCAAAATTGTTACAGCCATTTTTTAGAAAATCAAAATTTTCGAACATTTTTCCATGTGAGGAGTAGTTTGGGGTGGAGTATTTTCTTGAAATCCTTCGTGTCGCATCCTTGGAAGATACTGAACTTATACCAAGTTTGGTATTTAACGGTCTTTTCGTTTTTGAGCTATGTGGCCCACAGACACACACAAACACACGGACAGAAGACAGACACACCGACGGACATTTTTCTAAAAATGTTTTTTTTTATATTCAAGGTGTCTTAAAACATGTATTTCCGGTGAAATCTCGGTATCGAATTTTTGGGCGCAATACAATATCTTCTCTATACACTATGTACATAGTACGTATACAGAAAGTAAAAAGGAAGTATATGCTTTTATAGAGCACATTAAGTTCAAATTATGTGATTATATGGTTGTTCTGTTTTTTGTTTTTTGTTTAGCATTAGAGCTTTTTGCATTATTTTTCCATAGTATATAAACATATGTATGCATGCATATGCCCTGATATGTTCTATGCTCAGTGGCTTCCTGGTCTAAACGATCCTAGAAAATGCTGCGAATCTTGTCCTTGTTCACATGTGTTATATCAGCCTGCCTCATTTCCGCCGTCACCTGAGCCAATGCGTCGTCTAAAACATGGGTGTACAATGACAGCTGTGTCACAGAGAAGAATGACGTAGGGCAGTTTTAAAGATGTCGGCAGCTTGCTGGATTTGGTTGGTGCTTAATGGTTATTTAACCAAATGGTGCCAGAATGGCGCTTGGCATTTCATTTCCCTTCAACGCGCCGGTCCCCAGGGCCGCGCTCACCAAAGCGTCTCGCTTTGGTATTTCGCAGCGCAGGGGTTCGTGGGTTCGAGTCCCGCCTTGGGCATGGGTGTTATATGTTTGTGTATGTGTGTAAACAGTAAAAACAGAAATTCAGTAATAATATAGTAATCAAAGTAAACAAATTAGGTAAATAAAAAGTAAAAAAACAACAAAAAACAACGCAGTGTAATTTGGTTGGTAGCAGGAACACTCCATTGGATTTTGAAACAGAATGTCGACACTGTGGCAAAGAGGGAAGACTGGTTCGGCTTCCTGACACAAGAACTTGATGAAGTCCGGATTTATCGGCGATATGCAGCCATTTATCACCCGGTTTGAAGTTACCAACTAATATTGTTAGTCCCTCGGTGGACCATCACCTCCACACTAAGCAGCACTGACAATGGTGTTAGGTTCGGCTTCCCGCTTCTGTGAGGAGGGTGCGTTCCACAAAACACAATTCAATCGATTTATGGCTTAAACCTATTGTAATCAATCTGATGATGGAAAATAAATTACATTTATAATTAAAACAAAGTATTTGATGTGTTACACTCACATGCCTTTCTCTAGCTCTTCTACAAACTTCTTACATAAGATTATTCTTCTTTCTGCACCTTGCTAATCAAGGCACTCATTAGCACAATGTTCTTATTACTTTGTTCCTTATAAGTAGGAAGAAAATAAGGGAACACACCAGGCTAAACCAATAGTCAAATATTTTAAAAGCTGTCGTTAGGCGAATGTCGTTACAAATAGCTTATTTTCTTGGCCAGGAGTAGAACAAAGGAAAAACGGACACTCCCGTCTGAGAAAAGTATAAGTACTTCACAACTGAAACAAATAATAACGAGTACCTGGAAAACGGTAAGATCCACGAGGAAAATGTATATGACATAAGTTGTGTATTTTAAAAAAAACCTACATTCTTTGTGTAGTAGGTTTTTGTTTATCTCTTACGGCTTACTAGTTGTGCCAAATTAAGCAAAATTCATCCAGAATAAACAGGTCTTCAGAGGCTATTCCCGAAAAATTCAAGATATACATTTCATTTCTCAGGTAAATATCTTTAATATACGAATTTTAATTAAAATCGTTCGAGCCATTTTTAAGACAATCAAAATTTTCGAAAAAAGTTCCATGTAAAGGGTAGTTTGGGGTGGGGGGGATTTTTCTCAAAATTTTCGTGTTGCATCCCTGGAAGATACTAAACTTAAATACCAGGTTTGGTATTTTAGCTACTATTCGTTTTTGAGTTATGCTCACAGACACACGGACACACACACACACACACACATGGACCTTTTCCTGAAAATGCTTTTTATGGATACAGGGGGTCCTAAAATATGTATTTCCGGTGAAATCTCGACATAGAATTTTTGGGTGGAATGCAATACTTCTCTATCCCTATGTACATTGTACATACGGGGCTAGAGAAAGTAAAAAGAACTTGTCTGGTGGACTGTGTGTTGCTAACGCTCCCTGCTTACGTATCCTTCTATAATGAGGAATCTAAAAGTGACCATCAGGCAAATACCTTCAACGTTGCTTGGGAAAGCAATTACTTTTTCATAGCAGCTGGAACAAACTCTCAGTGCCTTATATGTCAGAAAATTTTGAAAGGTAGTAAAAAAGCATAATATAATGCGTCACTACGACAAAACACATAAAGACGTGTTTGACGGGATTTATATATTTCTTGAAATAAAAGAGAAACCCGCACAAGAACACAGTGATCTCACCTTGCATTTCTTGTGGATATTACTGGACACCTCAACAATTTAAATATTTCTCTTCAAGGAAAGAACCAGCTCGTTCTCCATATGATGAATGAATTACGGGCTTTTCGTTGCAAACATATACTTTTCATAAGTCATTTACAATGTGGCAACATAGCTCACTTTCCAACCTTACAAAGTGTTTGTGATGGAGCGGTGTTCAGTGATTACATAGAAGTATTAATTGAAATTCAAAATTAATTCGATTCTATATTTCGAAACCTTGATTCACTTGAGAAGAAATTTCAAATTTTCGCAATTCCTTTCTCAACATCAGCTGAAACGGTGTCTCTTGATTTGCAGCTTGAACTCATTGATCTTCAGTGTGACGTCAGAGCTAAAGATTGTTTTAACAGTCCCACTAACCTGAATGATTTTTACAACAGTGTACCTCAACAAAAATATCCACGACTACACAGGCTAGCTGCGAAAATGATCTCAATGTTTGGTTCGACAAACGCCTATGAACAACTGTTTTCTATCATGAACTTAAATAAAAACAGATATCGAACATCTATGACTGATGTCAGTATTTTTCTTTCAGCTGCCAGTCACATAAAAGCACGTCTTGGTGTATTGGTAAAGAGACATAACATACAGGATGTTAATGAACTATACCGAGATATTTTCACAGAATTTGTAGATTACTTAATTCAGCAATTTGAGATAGGACAGTTATGTCCTGTTTATTGAAGTTTCTGACGTTCCAGTACGCCACTGGTCAATTTATCTGCCATTCGAGAGCATAACACGAAAAAATCTGATGTCTTCCATTCACATGACCTTCTCTGCAGCTGCAATAAATGATTGTTAAAAACTGATGCTTCTATTTACTTCATGCTAATCTAGAAAAATTAGCAGAAATAGTCTTATTACTTGCTTCTTTGTAAGTAGAAGCGAACTAAAGGGGTACCTTAGGTTAAAGTGATAGTCAAAAGCTGGTTGCTCTGCGATTGAAATTCCTTTGTTTGTATAGACACGAGTTCACAAAGTCCTGTATGAGAAAAGTATAGCTGAAACCAAAAATAAGGAATATCTCATAAAACAATCAATTTCACCAAAAAAATGTATATAAGATAAATTGTGCGTTTTAAGGTGCTCTACATTTTTTATAGTGCAAGTTTTTCTCCATCTTTTACGGTTTAGTAGTTATGAAAAAATCCATAAAATTCATCCAGAATAAAGTAGTCTTCAGAGGCTGTTCCCAGAAAATTCAAAATATACATTTTATTTGTCATGTAAATATCTTTAATATGATATTTTAAACAAAATCGATGTGCCATTTTTTATAAAATCAAAATTTTCGAAAAAAGTTCCATGTAAAGGGTATTTTGGGGAGGGGGGTTTTTCTCAAAATCTTCGTGTCATATCCCTGGAAGATACTTAACTTAAATACCAAGTTCGGTATTTTACCGACTTTTCGTTTTTGAGTGATCATGATCACAGACACACACACACGGGCCTTTTTCTGAAAATACCTTTTTTTGGATACAGGGGACCCTAAAACGTATATTTCCGGTGAAATATCGGTATCGAATTTTGGGTGGAGTGCAATACCTTCTCTATACACTATGTACATAGTGCGTATAGAGAAAGTAAAAACACTTACGCTATGTCAGGAATGGAACTCATGACCTTTCCGCATTGTCGCACTGTCAAGTGATTATTTCGAGATTTTACAGATCTTTACGACATTAAATCTTGAGAACGTTAGTAACGAGCTGCTAAAAATCGATATTTCTATACTTGGGCAGCAGTTTTAAAGGCATTCTAAGCCTTTTTTTCAACCTGCTTTGCTTTAACACCAACTTATCAGCACCTGATACCCACACGTTTAACGCTATGTAGCGGCGTTATGTTTATCCGGGGACCATGCATCGCCGATATCAAATTACTTATTTCAGTCACGTGCACAATCTTGCAAATGATTTCGGTGTAGTTCATTAACACCCTGTATAACTAGTTAGAACGTGGATTTAATCTGCTATAAAAAGCAAATGATTTGTTTAAAATAAATATTTTTCCTAACCATAAATTAGTAAAATGATATTTTAAGAAATCATTTATGATTTCGTGTACGTACTGAGCGATACTTCTCCTCTCCGTCCACTCGTAAACAAGAGCGCTACCAGTACGTACTCCGCTCGCGAGCCGGCTTCGGGAGCGCAAACCCTGCGCAGGGCTGGTCTAAAAGCTGCCGCACTTCGTCAAACCAAGTGATCATATGCGGAATTTGTGGTGGACAAAGCGACACAGGGAAGGTTTTCTCCGGTTTCCTCCGCCATTGCATTCCACCCGTGCTCCATTTTCGTTCCATAATCATCAGTGACATGGCCTGCGGTGCCACTAGTAGTAAAAGTGGGCGTTATACTATAGAAAAAATCTGATGTGTTACACTCACATGACTTTCTCTAGTCGTTCTACAAACTTCTTACACAAGATTATTCTTCTTTTTTCACCTTGTTAATCGAGGTATTCAGCACAATTATAACTTTGTTCCTTATAAGTAGGAAGAAAATAAGGGAATACACCAGGCTAAATCGATAGTCAATTGTTTTAAAAGCTGTCGTTATGCGATTGTTATTATTAAACGCCTCTATTCCTGGCCAAGAGTAGAAGAAAAGGAAAACGGACACTCCCGTCTGGGAAAAGTATAAGTACTTCACAACTGAAACTAATAATAATGAATACCTTGAAAACGGTAAGCTCCACGAAAAAATGTATATGACGTAAATTGTGTATTTTAACAAGGCCTACATGGTTTGTCTAGTAAGTTTTTGTCTATCTCTTACGGTTTATTAGTTATGCCAAATTAAGCAAATTTCATCTAGAATAAACAAGTCTTTAGAAGCTATTCCCAGAAAATTCAAGATATACATTTTATTTGTCAGGTAAATATCTTTAAATTAGGATATTTTAATCAAAATCGTTAGAGCCATTTTTAAGAAAATCAAAATTTTCGAAAAAATTCCAAGTAAAGGGTAGTTTTGGCTGGGGGGATTTTTCTCAAAATCTTCATGTCACATCTCTGGAAGATGGTGAACTTAAATACCAAGTTTGGTATTTTAGCTATTTTTCGTTTTTGAGCTATCGTGTTTACAGACACATGGACACACGGACACACACACACACACACACACACACACACACACCGACCTTTTTCTGGAAATTTTTTTTTTGGATTCAGGGGGTCGTAAAACATGTATTTCCGGTGAAATCTCGACATCGAATTTTGGGTGGAATACAATACCTTCTCTATCCCTATGTACATTGTACATACGGGGCTAGGGAAAGTAAACATACCTGTTTTTCTTTGAAAGTTTTATTGTTCCCAAAGCACAATATAATACTTACAATTATTCTGACTTCGTTTCGTTTCACAAACGAAAATCCCATTTTTAAAATTAATTTTCGGGAGCTCGTACGTTTAAAATATAGCAAATCAAGGTCACCTTTAAAAGAAATTACCACTTTGTTTATTGTAGGTAGCTCATTGTAATAAAAAAAATCTGATGTGTTCCATTCACATGACTTGCTCTTTATCCTTGCAAAAAATATTATTAAAAACCGTATCCTTCTATTTACTTCATACTAATCGAGAAAATTAGCAATTGCTTGCTTCCTTGTAAGTACAAGCGAAATAAGGGAGTACCATAGGTTAAAGTGATAGTCAAAAGCTGGTTGCTATGTGACTAAAGTTCCTTTGTTGTATGAACAAAAGCTGACAAATTCCTGTATGAGAAAAGTGTAAGTTTTTTAAAGCTCAAATCAATAATAAGAAATATCTTAAAAACAATTTCATGAAAAAATGTATGTCATAAATTGTGTGTTTTATCCAGATCTACATTTTTTGTGTAGTAACTTTTTGTCTATCTCTTACGGTTTACCAGTTATGCAATAAAATCATCAAGAATAAAGAGGTCTTCAGTGGCTTTTCCAGAACATTCAAGAAGTACATTTTATTGTCATGTAAATATCTTAAATATAAGAGAATGTAATCGAAATCATTAGAGTCATTTTTGAGAAAATAAAAATTTTAGAAATTTTTTCCATATATAGGGTAGTAATTGTGGGGGGATTTTTTTAAGTCTTTGTTTTGCAGCTTTGGAAGATATCAAACTTAAATACCAAGTTATAACAGTGTTTTCGTTTTTGAGTTGTTCACATGGACCAAATGAGCTCAAGACATATATTTATGGTTAAATATCGACATTGAACTTCTGAGTAGAATACAATATCTCATGTGCATACATGTTAGAGAAAGTAAAAAATTTACGTATGCAAATGTTTATCTATATTAAAGTGCAAATGCAGAAAATTGAGCTCTTTCAGATTAGCCTACGTTAGGATTCACAGAGAAAGTGATGTAAAAGTAACATATAATTTTTGTTACTAAAGTAATGCATTTTATGTATCTACCTCCATAGCCGACTACATCTTCGCTTTTGCAATGTTAAGATTTCAACTCATGGCCTGGTTTTTCTGTTTCGAATACCAATATTTATTTTTGCACTGGATTCAGTTCATCATTTCTGCCACAGGCAAAACTAGAGATTATATCACGGTGGTTGAACTCGACAAACACTCGATTTGTCTGGTCCAGGATGCTGGAAAACAATGATGCGCCAAACCACGGAGTTTTGAAGGTACCAAGGTTTGCGTTCTCCAAGGAATTCCCTCTCTCTCCTTTCTCGTATTTCAGCGTATCTTTTAGTACGTACGGCTCCTAAGGGAGGCCGACATCTACAGGGATCCGTACGAAATGTTATCCCTTCCTACATCGACCGCAGCAAAACCGTATTTCAAAGTTACGAGGGTATGTAGCAAAACAAAGAAAGCGCCCCGATAACTAACCAGCAAATACGTATAAGAGATTTCACGCTCTCTTGTTTTCGATAGCGGAAAGGAAGGTCATGTTCACGTTTTATGAAGCTTAACAGATAAAAATCAGGAACAATGCTTGCCCAGCATGTATTTCATTGTTAACACAGAACATTGCATTCTGTGAGTAATATATGTATCTAGTTATTATTGTTGTGCAGTTCGCGGGTAAATTAAATAAATATACGTAAATAAAGGGAACATCAGCTACTAGCAGACTATGTTTAACTTCTCTAGCCCCGTATGTACAATGTACATAGGGATAGAGAAGCATTGCATTCAACCCAAAAATTCGGTGTCGAGATTTCACCGGAAATACATGTTTTAGGACCTCCTGAATCCAAAAAAAGCTTTCCAGAAAAAGGTCCGTGTGTCTGTGTGTCTGTGAACACGATAACTCAAAAAAGAAAAGTAGCTAAAATACCAAACTTGGTATTTAAGTCCAGTATCTTCCAGGGATGCGACAAGTAGATTTTGAGAAAAATCTCCCCACCCCAAACTATCCTTTACAAGGAAAATTTTTCGAAAATTTTGATTTTCTTAAAAATGGCACTAACGATTTTGATTAAAATATCGTATATTAAAGATATTTATCTGCCAAGTAAAATGTATACATTGAATTTTCTGGGAATAGCTTCTAAAGACCTGTTTATTCTGGATGAATTTTGCTTAATTTGGCATAACTAGTAAACCGTAACAGATAGACAAAAACTTACTATACAAAAAATGTAGGCCTTGTTAAAATACACAACTTACGTTATATACATTTTTTTCGTGGAGCTTACCGTTATCGAGGCATTCATTCTTATTAGTTTCAGTTGTGAAGAAGTTCTACTTTTCTCAGACGGCGGTGTCCGTTTTTCTTTTTTTCTACTCCTTGCCAAGAAAAGAAGCGATTTGTAATGACAATCGCATAACGACAGCGTTTAAAACATTTAACTATCGATTTAGCCTTGTGTATTCCCTTATTTTGTTCCTACTTATAAGGAACTAAGTAATAAGAACATTGTGCTGAATACCTCGATTAACAAGGTGAAAAAAGAAGAATAATCTTATGTAAGATGTTTGTAGAACAGCAAAAAAAGTCATGTGAGTGTAACACATCAGATTTTTTACTTTCTCTACACCTAATATGTACATAGTGTATAGAGAAGGTATATTATTGTGCCCAAAAATTCGATACCTACACTTTCCTTTTATTGCTGTAACAAATTATTGTTAAAAAGCATATTCTTCTATCTACTTTATATAATCGAGATAAACATTAACAGAAATTGTCTTAACCACTTGATTTTTTGTAACTAGAAGGATAGTCAAATAAGGAATCGAGAATAAAGAGGTCTACAGAGTCTATTCCCAAAAAATTCAGGATATATATTTTATTTCTCATGTAAATATATTTAATAAACGGTATTTTAATCAAAATCGTTACAGCCATTTTTGAGAAAATCAAAAATTTCTAAACCTTTTCCTTGTAAAAGATAGTTTGGTGTGCGCGGATTTTCCTCAAAAAATAGAAGATACTTAAGCTAAATACCAAGTTTGGCATTTTCCAGGCTCTTCGTTTATGAGTTATGTGTTCACGGACACACAAGGACAAGAACCTTTTTTAAAAAATCTGATGTGTTCTATTCACATGACTTTCTCTATATCACTGCAACAAATTATTATATTTACTTCATCTAATGGAGCAAAAATTAGCAGAAACAGTCTTATTACTTGCTTCCTTAGTAGAAGCGAAATAAGGGGGTACCATAGGTTAAAGTGAAAGCCAAAAGCTGGTTGCTCTGCGGTTGAAGTTCCTTTATTTGTATGGGCACGAGTTCACAAAGTCCTGTAAGAGAAAAGTACAAGTCTTTATAGCTGGAAAAAAACAAAGAATATCTCAAAAACAATCAACTCCACGAAAAAAATGTACATAACCCAAATTATGTGTTTTAAGGTGCTCTACATTTGTTGTAAGGTAAGTTTTTTTCCATCTCTTACGGTTTAGCAGTTATGCAAAATTCCTTAAAATTGACCGAGAATAAAGTAGTCTTGAGAGGGTATTCCCAGAAAATTCAAAACATGCATTTTATTTGTCACGTAAATATCTTTAATATACGATATTTTAATCAAAATCGTTAGAGCCATTTTTTAGAAAATCAAAATTTTCGACAAAAGTTCTACGTAAAGGGTAGTTTGAGGTGGGGGGATATTTCTCAAAATCTTCGTGTCGCATCCCTGGAAGATACTAAACTAAAATACCAAGTTTGGTTTTTTACCGACTTTTCGCTTTTGAGTTATCGTGTTCAAAGACACACGGACACACGGACACACGGACATACAGACTGACGGACCTTTTCCCGAAAATGCTTTTTTTAGATAAAGGGGACCCTAAAACATATATATCCGGTGAAATCTCGGTATCGAATTTTTGGGTGTAGTGCAATATCTTCTCTATACACTATGAACATAGTACGTATAGAGAAAATAAAAACATCGGAATGAGATTTTAGAGAATATATTATAGGCACAACTGTATCATACATTTGCTTAGGACGTGCCTCTCACCTGGGTGGTCCGGCTTAGATCCCAAGCGACCGTATGTGGGATTTATGGTGAAAAAAACGGCGCACGTGCGGGTTTTCTCCGGGTTCTCTGATTTCCCCCGCCATCACATTCCACCGGTGCTCTATCTTTATCTCAAGTATCACGAGTGTTAACGCCGGTAAGTAAGAAAAACACTCGTTAAACACTATCAAAAGAAAATTGGAGATTTTATTTTTCTTATATCTGAACGCGATATTATCTATTCAAAAGACCGAAACCAGCAGCCGCAAAGCATAATGCAATAGTGTCGATGAAATATGCTCAATTTGTCGAGTGTGGCCACTAACGAAGTTTGATTCTTAGAATGAGCCAAGCTAATTTTTTCGACCTTTCTCCCTGTTTTCTTTCTGTCTCTCTTTTTTATACGATGCTCTGTCCCAGTTACTAGTCCTTCCGAAAAATGAGTAACCAAACACACGGCGGTCTTGCATATTTTTGGTGCCTAGCACGCTGCAGCGTGTGTTGGCCTAAATTGTTGTTCCTATAAAGTAAAAATATCAATAAATATTTTTACTTTCTCTATACGTACTATCTACATAGTGTATAGAGGAGGTATTGTAATGCACCCAAAAATTCGATACCAAGATTTCACCGAAAATACATATTTTGGGTCCCCCTGAATCCAAAAGAAGCATTTTTGGAAAAAAGTACGTGTGTGCGTGTGTGTGTGTCTGTGGATAGCATGGATCAAAACCGAAAATATCGTTGAATACCAAACTTGGTATTTAAGTTTGGTATCTTTCAAGGATGCGACACGAGGATTTTCAAGAAAATCAGCATCCTTTCTTCTGCACTGCTAGTGTTTTGTTGATGTATTTTAGCTGACCACTCCCAAGGTTCGGAGGGGGGAAGTTAATTTAGCTTTTTGCTGTTAGCTGGATTGAAGCCGTTGTTACCGGGGCTGCCCGCAAGCCATGCAGGTAGCCTGGTACTGCCTGTATCTGCGTTTAGTTGGTAAGTAGGCCATCTGATAAGTGCGTTCTTATGCTGGCCCAATCTGGAGTTTAATTTTTAATTAGATCCTCTCTCTCTCTCTCTCTCTCTCTCTCTCTCTCTATATATATATATATATATATAGAGAGAGAGAGAGAGGATCTAATTAGGCGCCGGGCTCAAAAATTATATATATAGAGGATCTAATTAGGCGCCGGGCTCAAAAATTATATATATGAGAGGACCGAGGCTGGGGAACAAGCTGCTCTGGTAGCGTATTTATACCAGCAGGGGAAGGTCGAAGGACAGCCTGATGCACTGTCATTGGTCGGCGCTGGCAATATTAATAAAAACAAACACAAATGATTTTAATGAAGGTGAAGGTGAGCAAATAAGATAAATCTGGCTACGTATAACTGGTTGCCCCAACCTCCTTAAACCCCATTGGCCAGCGGCGACCAATAACAGTCGTGAGGCGGTCGTTCGGCTTTCCCCTGCAGGTATAAATACCAACGACAGGGAAGCGTGCCACTAATTTCCTTATAATGGTGACAGAGTGAGTCGTTGAAAGCCCGGAAATGAATCTAATACGTAGTTACCTGCCTGTCACCCCGAGAAGAAATGAATAATAAATAACCAGCGCCGAGAAAGTTCTTACGTGTCTTTAGGTATCCGAACTTCAACTTCATATCAGATTGGTATTCTTGGCGCAACGATATTTATTGATTCCAAAACGAGGTTCCTTAAGTGCTGTTAAGGGTATGTGTGACTGAAAATCATAAAAAATTGACTATATTTATTTTAACACCATAAAATAATTTAAACATTCCTGAATATATAAAAGATATAATTGGACACCAGACGCCATTTGTGAATGCCTTAAGTCAAAGCTATACTGTCCACTGGATTGGGCAAGAAACACACCAGTTCGATGAGATCTCATTCGCACCAGGCAAAATAAAGAATATTTTGCAGAAGAAAAGCAGCGGTGCAAGAAGAAAAGGACAGAAAAGACAGTAGTAGAGGAGAAGAAACGGAAAGCTGAGGGTCTAATCTACCAACCTGTTAGATTTTAATGTTAACCAATGCTTTCAAATCTTTCTTCTTTTCTCGCTATTGATATTTTCAGCATTTTCCTTCCTTTAAAATGTTCCTTGAGGAGCAGTTTTTCTATGACACAAATAAAAAGTGCTGTATAAGTTTACAGAAGGACAGAGAGTAAGAATTGTCTTTGTTTTACTGTCAAAAGTATTTAACCATGTGTTTTCAATTTTCAAACACAACAATTATATTATTTTTAAGATAAAAAAGCAGATTCATAACTTCAATTTTTTTTTTTTTTTTTTTTGGATTTAAACCAAAACAAGACGAAGAGAAACCTAGAATATTTTCAAAAAGTAGATATATTATGAATCTAGGGCTAAAATATTAGACCAAAATTTTAATTTATTTTTATTGTGGCGTGACAAAAACATAAATAATGTTTACTATAACTTGCAAACCATGGATTAAATTTGCACTGTGGCATAACTTTAAAAAAGCTAGCCTTCTTGGTTTGGAGTTTCAAACTTTCAGTTACACATGGTCTTAAATATTTCAGAAAATCAGAAGATATTCATATGTAGGGGCTGGAATATTCGAACTTGACACTGGAAACAAAGACGGACAACATGAGCCTTGCAGCATATGCAACCATTAAAACGGATTAGAGGAGCGTGTAACCTAGTATGCCGGAGTACGGTAAAACTCGTTCAAAGCATGTACAAAGCGATATTTGCTGTCTGGGATGATTGGCTTGCTTGAAGAGAGCTGAGTAAAATCTGGTTTACAAAATACAACAAAGGTCGGGATTTTTTTGTATAAAACGATAATGGATTGTATAAGCCTTCCTAAATCAACTGATTTTAATTAATGTATAATATTATGATAATAAGTAATTATATATGGGTAATACGTTCCCATATGTGGTTATCAGCTCTACTCTAGCTATTTCCATTTAGATATAAAACTGAGCAAACACAACTTTGTTATTATTAATTTTGAGATGTTCAACTTCATGTGCTGTAACGGCTTGATAATTTGCAACGCATTATTTCAGGGTTCATAACGTGGCTAAATTTCGTAAACAAAGTTTCATTGAACAATACGTAGGTTTATAAAAAATACATCCATGACATGGCTAGGAGTAAAATGCATATTTATTTTCGGACAAAAATCTAAAACTTTGATGTGTTCCATTGACATTACTTTCTCTGCATCTCTGCAACAAATTATTGTTAAAAAGCTTATACTTCTATGCTATCAATAGCACTGCCTCCTTAACACCAAACCTCAACCATCCACCATTCCTGTGGTTAAGTCCTTTCACAGCAACTTCAGCTAGACTCACCAGGAGTCTATTATATCTGGGACGGACTTTTCTCCTATTTCCTGATTATGGCGACAGAGTATATCGCTACCTCGGAAATTAATCTATCATTCACCTGGCTGACATCCCGAGACGAAATCATTAATTATTGCACCTTTGCCGCACGAGAAGGCGTTCGCAGGTGGAAGGGATGAGGTGAGAGGTTACACCGGGTGGCCGGGATCAGGAGCGATGGCACTGAAAATACAAGGTCCCTGCAGTTTCCAGATTGAAGCATTCCGACAATCCAACAGGCAGATCAGAGTCCCACCCCATAGGGTCCAATACCCACACCAGGAGTGGTTCCCAACCCGGAAACTCGGGGGACGGAGATAATCACTTTGAGCAAACTTTGCCCCTGCCACGCCGCACCAAACACCATCGCGGATACTTACAACCTAAGAAAAACCACCGGGATGAATGAAATGCCAACGAAAACGTCATAAAGGGACCGGAAATTTTGGGATTGAAAGAAAGTGGAAAGCGAACCTACAACCAAAACCGCCTGAGACATACCGCTTTATGCTTCATACATTTTTACTTTCTCTACACGTACTGTGCGCATAGTGTGTAAAGAAGATACTGTATAACAACCAAAAATTATATTCCGAGATTTCTCTAAAAATATATGTTTTGAGTTCACCGGGTTCCAAAAAAGGCATTTTTAGAAAAAGATCCGTGTGTGCCTTGGGCAGCATAGCCCAAAAAAGAAAAGTTGCTTAAATACCAAACTTGGCACTTGAGTTGAATATCATCCAAAGATGCGACACGAAGACTTTCAACAAAATCCCCCACCCCAAGTTCCCTTATATGGAAAACATTTCGCATATTTTTCTCTCAAAAATAATTAACGATTTTAATTTTGATTAAAATACCTTGAATTATCTAGTAATAGCCTTTGAAGACCTCTTCATTCTGGATGACTTTTGTATAACTGACAAACTGTAAGAAATATACAAAAAACTTACTACACAAAAATGTAGATCAGCTTAAAACACACGATTTATGGTAAACACTTTTTTCGTGGAGTTGATTGTTTTTGAGATATTCCTTGTTTTTGGTTTCAGCTATAAAAACTTATTTTTTCTCATACAGGACTTTGTGAACTCCTGTCCATGCAAACAAAGGAACATCAGTCACATAGCAACCAGCTTTTGGCTATCACTTTGACCTATGGTACTCCCTTAATTCGCTTCTACTAACAAGGAAACAGTGTAATAAGACTATTCATGCTCATTTTTGCTCCATTAGATGAAGTAAATAGAATAATTTGTTGCAGTGATATAGAAAAAGTCATGTGAATGGAACACATCATATTTTTATAATATGTATTCAATATGAGCACCATATGTTACACGGTATATGTCAAATTTTTTTCTTTTTTAACCCGCTCTGTTTTCACGAATGCTTTTATTCAGTCTGGTTAGAAATTGAGTGTAATATTCTCCAGTAATGCTTTTACCTTTTTCGAGATAGTCGAACAAAAAGATTCCTTTGGCAATCCAAAACACTGACGCCATGATCTTTCCCGCTCTTCTGTCCACTACCTCGACTGCTGCTTGGATTCGGGTGTGTAGTGGTGAATCTTAAGTTTCATCCATTGTGACGTATCGGCCCAAAAAGTCACTGCTGTTCTTCTGCAAATGCGCCAGGCGCTTTTCAGAAAGTGTCGTGCGAATGCGCTATCTACAGTGAGTATACGCGGCACTCATCATGCACAAATCTTTATCATGTTTAATTCTTGATGCAAGATGTGACCAATACGTTCCTTTGAAATTTCACGCAACTTTATACATCGATCTTCCAAAATCATGTCATGCATTTTTACAATGATATCCGGTGTTTTTACAATTTCTGGACGTCCTTCGCGTGCATCGCCACGTTTAAAATCGGTCGCCCATTTCTTCACAGTGGAAACTGAAGGCGAACAATCCCCATACACATTTAAAAACCGAAAATGAATTTCTGTAAGTGTTAAACCTTCTTTAACGAAGAATTTTATCACAGCACGATACTCGAATTTCTCCAGTTTCAAAGCAATGCGCACTTCCGCTGCTTCAAACAACTGCCTACAGTCAACTATTGCCTGGAATGTCTTGTAATTTTATATACAGTCTATTTACATGCGTACCAAAGTAAGAAAAAAAAAATCATGCAAGCAGTGCCGCGATCTCTGGGTAGGGCTGGGAACTTTTCAGACCACTCTTGTAAGCGTTAGGGGAATTATCTGGCCAACTTAATTTTATGTTCTCATTTGAAGGTGGATAATGACGCGTTGACAAAAATATTTTTACATTTAACATCCCTTTCTCTACCCACCATTGCATTCCACAAAAATATGAAGAGGGGATTTCATAGGAAATATTTTATGCTCTGTCCTGAATCCAAAAACATAATTTTTAGAAAAAATCCGTATGTCTGTATATGTGTATGAACAACATACCTAAAAATCTCATGTTCCATTCACATGACTTTCTCTACATCACTGTAAGAAAGTATTGCTAAAAAGCATATTATTCTGTCTAATTATGATAATCGGGGTAAACATTAGCAGAAATTGTCTCAATTACTTGCTTCCTTATGAGTAGAAGGAAAATAAGGGAGTACATTAGGCTAAACCGATAGTCAAATGTTTTAAGAGCTGATTGCCATGTGGTTGAAATCTGTTTCAAGGAATTTTACACGCTCCGCGTGAGAAAAGCTTAGACATTTTAAATCTGAACCAAATAACAAGGAATATCTCAGAAATGGCCATTTCCACGAAAAACAATATATTTGACATAAATTGTTTGTTTTGACGTGATCTGCATTCTTTTGTGTAGAAAGTTTTGTCTATCTTTTACGCTTAACCAGTTACGGAAAATTCAGCAAAATTCATTGAGAATAAACAGGTCTTTAGAGGCTATTTGATTTGCAATATAAGAGCCTTTAAGGTACGGTATTTTAGTTAAAATCGGTTAGTATTTTTCAGAAAATCGAAATTATCGAATTTTTTTTCCATGAAAAATATAGTTTGAGGTGGGAAGATTTTTCTAAAAGTCTTTGTGTCGCATCTCTGGAGAATATTAAGCCTAAATACCAAGTTTGGTATATTTTACAGACTTTTCGTTCTCGAGCTATCATGTTCATAGACACATGGGCATGGACCTTTTACTAAAAATGTGTTTTTTTTTTTATATACAGGTGACTCTAAAACGTCTCTTTCCGGTGAAATCTCAGTATTTCTAGGTGTATTACAATATCTACTCTATACCTATGTACCTGGTACGTGTAGAGAAAATACAAACGAAAAACCACTAAATGCCAAACTTAATTATGTTGGCATTTTCAAGGGATGCAACATAATGTTTTGCTGGAAAAAACTTGATTCCAAACTACCCTCTACATGCTAGTTTTCTCAAAAATGACTAGTAGTTTTGATTCAAATACTAAATGTTTAAGATATTTTCATGACAAATTATAATATCTTGAATATTCAAGAAATAGACTTTGAAGTCTTTATCTTATCGTGCGTGGAAGGTTTGTTTTATTTTAGTGGCATTTTTTGCCTACATAGAAATGATTATTATACCCAATTTGCCTATGTAGAAATAGCACGTCTAAGAAAATCTAATGTGTTACACTCACATGACTTTCTCTAGCTGCTCTACAAACCTCCTACAAAAGATTATTCTTCTTTGTACACAATGCTAATCGAGATAAATATTAGCAGAATGTTCTTATTACTTAATTCCTTATAAGTAGAAGACAATAAGGGATTGCGCTATGCTAAAGTGATTATCAAATGTTTTAAAAGCTATCGTTATGCGATTGTCATTGCAAATCACTTCTTTGCTTGGCCAGGAGTAGAACAAACGAAAAACGGACACTTCCTTTGTGAGAAAAGTTTAAGTACTTCATAATTGAAACCAATAACAAGGAATATCTCAGAAACGGTTACCATCACAACAAAAACGTAAACGACATAAATTGTGTGTTTTGTCGTGATGAACATTTTTTGTTTAGTGAGTTTTGTTCTATCTCTTATGGTTTAGCGGTTAAGTAAAATTCACCCAGAATAAAGAGGTTTTTAGAGGCTATTCCCAAAAAATTCTTGACAGACATTCTATTTCGGACATAAATAGCTTTAATATACGAGATTTTAATCAAAATCGTTAGAGCCATTTTTAAGAAAATCAAAATTTTCGAATATTTTTCCTATATAAAGGGTAGTTTGTGGTGGGGAGATTTCTTTGAAAATCTTCATGTCCCATCCTTGGAAGATACTAATCGTAAATACCAAGTTTGGTATTTAGCGGTCTTCTCCTTTTGGGGATATGCTGTCCACAGACACACATACAGACAGACAGACACACACAGACACACGGTCCTTTTTACTTTCTCTAAGGCACTATGTACACAGTGTATAGAGTATGTATTGCACTCCACCCAAAAATTCGATACCGAGATTTCACCGGTAATATATGTTTTAGGGTCCCCTTTATCTAAAAAAAGCATTTTCGGAATAAGGTCCGTGTGTCCGTCTGTCCGCGTGTCCGTGTGTCTGTGAACACGATAACTCAAAAACGAAAAGTAGGTAAAATACCAAACCTGGTATTTAAGTTTAGTATCTTCCAGGGATGCGACACGATGATTTTGAGAAGAATCCCCCACCCCCCACTACCCTTTACATTGAACTTTTTCTGAAAATTTTGATTTTCTCAAAAATGCTTCTAACGAATTTGATTAAAATTTCGTATATTAAAGATATTTGCCAGAAAAATAAAATGTATATCTTGAATTTTCTGGGAATAGCATCTGAAGAGTAGTTTATTCTGGATGAATTTTACTAAATTTTGAATAACTGCTAAACCGTAAGCGATGGACAAAAACTGACTACACAAAATGTAGAGCACATTAAAACACATAATTTATGTCATATACATTTTTTTTTCGTGGAGTTCGTCGTTTTTGTGACATTCCTTATTTTTGGTTTCTGGTATGAAAAACTTGTACATTTCTCATATAGGAATTTGTCAACTGCAGTGCATTCAAACAAAGAACTTCAGTGACATAGCAACCAGCTTTTGATTATCACTTGAACCTATGGTAGTCCCTTATTTCGTTTCTACTTACAAGGAGGCAAGTAATATGGCTATTTCTGCTAATGTTTTACTGATTAGCATGAAGTTAATTGAAGTATAAGCTTTTTAAGAATAATTTGTTGCAAGGATATAGAGAAAGTCAAGTGAATGGTACACATCAGAATTTTACTTTCTCCATGCGTATATTTACATAGTGTATAGAGAAAGTATTGCACTCCACCAAAAAATTCGATACCGAGATTTCACCGGAAATATATGTTTTAGGGTCCACAATATCCAAAAAAAACATTTTCACAAAAAGGTCCGTGTGTGTGCGTGTGTGTGTGTGTGTGTGTGTGTGTGTGTGTGTATGTCCGTGTGTCCGTGTGTCTGTGAACACGATAACTCCTAAACGAAAAGTCGGTAAAATACCAAACTTGGTATTTAAGTTTAGTATCTGCCGTGGATGCGACACGAAGATTTTGAGAAAAATACCCTCACCCCTAACTACCCTTTACATGGAACATTTTTCGACAATTTAGATTTTCTAAAAAATGGCTCTAACGATTTTGATTAAAATATCGTATATTAAAATTATTTACCTGATAAACAAAAAGTATATTTTGAATTTTCTGGGAATAGCCTCTGAAGACTACTTTATTCTGGGTGAATTTTAAGAAATTTTGCATCACTGCTAAACCGTAAGAAATGGAAAAACTTACCACACAAAACATGTAGAGCACATTAAAAAACACAATTTATGTTATGTAAACATTTTTAGACAATTTTTTTTCAGTCACCTAGTAACCAGCTTTTGACTTCACTTTAACCTATGATACTCCCATATCGCTTCTTCTTACAAGGAAGCAAGAAATGAGATATTTCTGCTAAGTTTTTTCTCGATTAGCTTGAAATATATAGAATAATAAGCTTATTAACAATAATTTGTTACACAGTAGAGAAAGTAATGTGAATGGAACGCATCATATTTTTTAAAAATGCTTTTTATTGGACTCAGGTGACCCCAAAACATATATTTTCGGTAAATCTCGGTATCAAATTGTTGAGTGCATTACAATATCTTTTCTATTCTATGTACAATGTACATATGGGGCTAGCGAAAGTAAAAATGCAGGAAAATATATCTATCAATATTAGCCGGAGACTTTGACCGAACTGTACTGGTGTATTTTCCTCTCCTGTAAACACATGAAAAACAAACGAGTCTATATATAGGCCGCGCCATGGCCGAGTGATTGGACCAATCGACTCTCACTTAGACGGCCCGGGTTCGATCCCAGGCACAGGAGTGAGTTTTCTCCGGATACTCCCCGCCATTACATTCCACCGGTGCTCCATCTTCATTCGGTGTCATTTCTGTGGTGCCACAAGTACTAAAAAGGGACGTTAAACACTAAAAAACAATTTAAAGTGCTCCATTCACATGACTTTCTCTACATCTCTGCAACTAATTATTGTTAAAAAGCTTATGCTTCTATTTACTTCAGGCTAATTGAGAAAAAAATAATAGCAGAAATAGTCTTATTACTTGCCTCCAAGTAAGTAGAAGCGAAATAAGGGCGTTGTTTGTATGCATGGGGGTTGACAAGTCTCTGTGTAAGTTTTTCATAGCTGAAACCGAAAACAAGGAATACTCAAAAACGATCAGCTCCACGAAAACAATGTATGTAACATAAAGTGTGTGTTTTAATGTGCTCTACTTTTTTTGTGTTGTAAGTTTTTGCCCACCTCTGACGGTTTAGCAGTTATGCAAAATTCCGTAAAATTCATCCAGAATAAAGTAGTCTTCAGAGGCAATTCCCAGAAAATTCAAGATTTACATTTTATTTGTCAGGTAAATATCTGTAATGTACGATATTTTAGAACCATTTTTGAGAAAATCGAAATTTTTGAAAAAAGTTCCATGGAAAGGGTAGTTGGGATAAGGGGATTTTCTTGAAAATCTTTGTGTCGCTTCCTTGAAAGATACCAAACTTAAGATAAAGTCCCCCCACCACCAATCACCCTTTACATGGAAAAATTTCGAATATTTTGATTTTCTCAAAAATGCCTCTGTCTATTTTGGTTAAAATTTCTTATATTTAAGATATATATATGCCAAATAAATAGTACATATTAAATTTTCTGGGAATATCCTCTAAAGGCCTCTTTATTCTGGATGATTTTTATTGAATTTTAAATAACTAGTAATCCCTAAGTGATAGACAAAAGCGTACAACACAAAAAGAATAGATCTCTCAAAACACACAGTTTATGTTCCTTAGGTTTTTGTTGTGGAGGTAACCGTTTCGGAGATATACCTCATTATTCGTTTCAGCTTTGAAATGCTTTTACTTTTCCAATACAGGAATTTGTCAACTCCTGTCCATACAAACAAAGGAACTTCAGTCACATAGCTACCAGCTTTTGACTATCACTTTAACCTATGGTACTCACTTATTTCCCTTCTACTCACAAGGTAGCAAGTAATAAGGCCCTTTCTGCTAATTTAACAATAACTTATTGTAGAGGTATACAGAAAGTCATATGAAAGGAATACTACAGATTTTTTTTTGGGATTCAGGGTGTTTTAAAGCGCACATACCTGCTGAATCTCAGTATCGAATTTTTGGGTTCAATGCAATTCCTTCTCTATACTCTATGTACATGAAACGTATAGAGAAAGTAATAAAAGTAGTAAATAATTGGATAGGTTAAGTCAGAGTGAAAAATTCAATGCCATAGCCGTGATTTGAACCACGGATCTCCCGATCTCTAGCCGGTTGCTATTTCACTGAGCTACCATGCCAACATGCCTTCACAGCATTGAATTTCTCAACTGACTCTCATGTTTCCCGGTAAACCACAAGGCGATCTCAAATTATTTTGAGGTGACAACCCCAATGTAAGAACTTTAAGTACAAGGATTCATAGTATAGCCAACTATTAGGGTCAATTGGTATTGGATTAGTTGTTTTTTCACACAAGCCGTGAGTAGGACAGCAGTTAGATTGGTAGAGTCAGACTGAAAAATTCAATGCCATAGCCGGGATTTGAACCACGGATGCCCCGATCTCTAGCCAACTGCTCTGCCACTGAGCTACCGTGGCAATACCAATTGACCACAATAATTGGCTATACTATGAATCCAGGGACTTAAAGTACTTACAACATTGTAAGTCGCCATAGGGGTTGTCATCTCAAAATGATTTGAGATCACCTTGTGGTTTAACGGGAAACATGCGAGTCAGTTGAGAAATTCAATGCTGTGCCGGCATGTTACCTTTATAGCTCAGTGGCAGAGCAACCGGCTAGAGATCGGGAGATCCGTGCTTCACATCCCGGCTATGGCATTGCATTTTTCAGCCTGACTCTACCTATCCAACTCCTGTCCTACACATGGCTTGTGTGAAAAAACAATTAATCCAATACTAGTAAATAATTATTAAGCTAAACAGTTCCTAGTGCTAATTGAAGGCAATTAAATTTACCAAATAGAAGGGGAGTTTTTCATACCGTGTTAAAGTACGGATAACATTTCATATCCGAAGAAGGCGAGGAATATATCCCGACATGTGAAAAGTGCTACTTGAGGAGAAGATATTCCCGACATAAGCCAAACTAGGAAGTCCCTGCTTCACACAGGGATATTCCTTTAGAGGCAATCCTCTTAGGACGTCTCTTGTGTTGTTGGAAACCCATTTCCTGGCGTCGATCGGAGAGCACGTAATCTGGTGACTGGCCTTAGAGTGGAGGAGGTCTGTTTGATCTTGTGTACAGCGCGGCTACTTTACTTCGCTGGCTTACGCTAATTATATTTTAAATCCCTTGGGTGCGTTCGCTGAAAGAAACTCTAAACTTCTACCTTTCTTTGTGGCATGCTACAGGTAACTTAGAAACGTTATCAAGTCTTAGTTGTGCATTAAAGGAAGAAACTGGTGTGGACCATTTACGACGGATGATCAGAAATTAAAGTCACAAAGCCTGCAGTGAAACGAGTTTACTAGCGAGGTACGTCCAGAAAGTAAGTTCTGTTTGGCAATAAAATAAAATTGTGTACAGATACAGAATAATTATTTATTGCACAAAATTCTACAACTCTTAAAATACTTTTCCACATAACTGTCGAAAGTTTGCAGGCATTTGTCATAGCGTGGCACAAGTTTTAGTATACCTTCTTCATAGAAGTGTCTTCAAAAAGTTGGAAACATTTTCTTTCAGCTTTTCGTCATTGTTAATTTCATGAATTAGTGATCGTGAGCTTTGGGGAAATTCCATAGCGAGAGCACTAATTGTAAACTTGCGGTTTTCCTGGATCTTGTCATCAATCGCGTGAACCAGTTCTTCTGTAACCAAAGATGGACGCCCACTTCGTTCTTCATCGTGTACTTCACTACGTCCTTCATTGAACTGTCGGACCCATCTTATCACCACTGAATCATCGCATTTTGTCCGTAAACTTCGCAAATTTGCCAATAAATTTCAATTGGTTTCACTTTCCTAGCATTCAGAAAACGAATCACAGATCTGATTTCACAAGCGGCGGGATTTTCAATCAACACCGACATTGTAAACAAGCACAACAAAGCGTGTGTGGCTGACAGCGATCTCAAAATGGCGCACGTTTCTTCTCCTTGATACAGAGCGTCTGCCGCGCATGTGCGGAACTGCGATCGCAGCGGAGATAAATTGAAACGGAACTTACTTTCTGGACGTACCTCGTATTTTGTTCAACCAGTACAGCCATCTGATAGAACATTAGGTTAATTTTGCACATTAGTCTCCTAACGGTTAAGGCACATGTCGCTTCCTGGGATGAGTTTGAACATTCCCTTCTGGTAAAAATCCTATCCTTAAGTGTTCAGTCACTTTGCTGAAGTGTTGCACCCATCTGAAGTAAATGATCGGCCTCCTAGGTTTTCCTTCAAATGAGGAAAAGGGTGAAAGTTGCTTGGCCCATCATCAGGGCTTTGGAGAGGGTGGTCAGTGATATCCCAGCGAAACAGCTTCAACAACCTGATGGTCTTTTGAGCTGTATGACGTGACAGGCGTGAAGAAAGATGACACCCTCTGCAATGATTCCTAGCCGTTTCCTCCAGATTGATTCTCGTAAACGTGTCATGCCCTCGCTAAGCGGTCACTATGTAGCCTCTTTCCAGAAACTCCGCAAGTACGACACCAGCGTCGCCCACCGTGGTGTAATGGTTACCATGCTGACGTCATATATCCAAGGTCGCGGGTTCAAACCCGGCGGAGGACGATGGATTTTCTCGGGTGTAAAAATCCTTAGCATGGCTTCCTTCGGAAGGGAAGTAAAGCCGTGGGTCCCGTGTCGTAGATTTGCGGCACGTAAAAGAACCTCAAGTCTGATAGAGAGGCCTCTGAGCAAAATTAAGCGATTTTCACGCCCAATTTAGAATGGGACGCTGAGAACCACAGCAGTTAAAGAGCGTCCATAAATAACACGCCATTTCTATTTACGACACCAGCACTGTCCAAAAACACTGTGATCATCACTCTCCTGGTACATTAGAGTTCTGTGTCTTTGGAGAAGAGGGGTGTTTCCACGACCGCTTACTCCTGGGGGTATAATGGTGGATCCATTTTTCGTCAGCCGTGTCAATGCGATGAAGCAAACTTCCCTTCCGTGGAGAACGCTTACGAAATTCGCAGACCTGTCCACATGCCTTTTTTGTTTTTTATTTAAAAAAAAACAGTTCTGGTGTCTTGTTGGGATTTTGGTGCTATATTCCCTTCTTTTTTCTTTAACCTACTATTTCCTCTTTACTTTCTCTACGCATACTATGTACTTAGTGTATAGAGAAGGTATTGTCTTGCAGCCAAAAATTCTATACCGAAATTTCACCGGAAAAATGTTTTGGGTTCCCGGGAAACCTAAAAAAGCACTTTTGAAAAAAAAGTCCGTATGTGTGTCAGTCTGTGCACAGCATAGCTCAGAAACGAAAAGAACCGTTGAATACCAAACCGGGTATTTAAGGATGATATCTTCCAAGGATGCGACACGAAGGTTTTCTAGTACCCTAACGACCCTTAAATGGAAACATTTTCGAAAATTGTGATTTTTTCAAAAAATTGATTGATTGGTTTGATTGATTAAATTAATATTGATATTGATTAAATTGATATTGATAATCTTGTTTGTCGGAAAGTACAATGAGGTTTTCATTTAAAAAGCTTCAGAGGTACATACAGCTGCAGATGAATATATGTTTTAGGGTCCCCTTTATCTAATAAAAGCATTTTCACAAAAAGGTTCGGGTGTGTGTCTGTCTGTGTGTCCGTGAGTCAGTGTATCCATGTGTCCGTGTGTCTATGAACACGATAACTCAAAAACGAAAAGTCGGTAAAATACTAAACTTGGTATTTAAGTTTAGTATCTTCCAGAGATGCGACACGGAGATGTTGAGAAAAATCCCCCCACCCCAAACTACCCTTTACATGGAACTTTTTTAGAAAATTTCGATTTTATCAAAAATGGCTCTAACGATTTTGATTAAAATTTCGTATATTAAAGATATTTACCTGACAAATAAAATGTATATCTTGAATTTTCTGGTAATAGCCTCTGAAGAGTAGTTTATTCAGGATGAATTTTACTGAATTTTGAATAACTGCTAAACCGTAAGAGATGGACAAAAACTTACTATACAAAAAATGTAGAGCACATTAAAACACACAATTTATGTTATATACATTTTGTTCGTGGAGTTCGTCGTTTTTGTGACGTTCCTTATTTTTGGTTTCTGCTGTGAAAAACGTATATTTTCTCATACTGGAACTTGTCAACTCCTATCCATATAAACAAAGGAACTTCATTGACATATCAACCAGCTTTTGACTATCACTTTAACCTACGGTTGTCCCTTATATCGCTTGAAATAAGACCTTTTCTGCTAATTTTTTTATCTGATTAGCATAAAGTAAATAGAATTATAAGTTTTTAAGAATTATTTGTTGCAGGGATATGGAGAAAGTCATGTAAATGGTACACATCAGATTTTATACTTTTTCTTGCCCCGTATGTACACTGTACATAGGGATAGAGAAGTATTGTATTCCACCCAAAACTTCAATGTCGAGATTTCAGCGGAAATACATGTTTTAGGACCCCCTGAATCCAAAAAAAGCATTTATGGAAAAAGGTCCGTGTGTCCGTGTGTCTGTGAACACGATATCCCAAAAACGAAAAGTCGGTAAAATACCAAACTTGGTACTTAAGTTTAGTATCTTCCAGGGATGCGTGACGAAGATTTTGAGAAAAATCCCCCCACCCCAAACTACTCTTTACGTGAAACATTTTTCGAAAACTTCGATTTTCTAAAAAATGGCTCTAACGATTTTGATTAAAATATCGTATACTAAACTTATTTATCTGACAAATAAAATGTATATTTTGAATTTCTGGGAATAGTCTCTGAAGACTACTTTATTCTGGCTGAATTTTTTGTAACTACTAAACCGTAAGAAATGGACAAAAACTTAACATACAAAAAATGTAGAACACGTTAAAACATACAAATCATGTAATATACATTTTTTTCGTGGAGTTGATCGTTTTTGAGATATTCCTTTTTCTTGGTTTCAGCTTTGAAAAACTTATATTTTTCTCATACAGGAATTTGTCAACCCCTGTCCATACAAACAAAGGAACTTCAGTCACATAGCAACCAGCTTTTGGCTTTCACTTTAACCTATGGCACTCCCTTATTTCGCGTCTACTTACAATAAAGCAAGAAATAAGAACATTTCTGCTAATTTTTGTCGATTAGCATGAAATAAATAAAACATATGCTTTTTAATAATAATAATTTACAGAGACTTAGAGAAAGGCGTGTGAATGGAACACATCAGAGTTTTTACTTTCTCTTGCCCCGTATGTACAATGTACATAGGGATAGAGAAGTATTGCATTCCACCCAAAAATTCGATGTGGAGATTTCACCGGAAATACATGTTTTAGGACCTCCTGAATCCAAAAAAAGCATTTATGGAAAGAGGTTCGTGTGTGTGTGTGTGTGTGTCCGTGAACACGATGACTCAAAAACGAAAAGTAGCTAAAATACCAAACTTGAGAAAAAGCCCTCCATCCCAAACTAACCTTTACCTGAAACTTTTTTCGAATATTTTGATTTTCTTAAAAATGGCTCTAACGATTTTCATTAAAATATCGCATATTAAAGATATTTACCTGACAAATAAAATGCATATCTTACATTTTCTGGGAATAGCTTCTAGTTTATTCTGGGTAAATTTTGCTTAGTTTGGCATATCTAATAAACCGTAAGAGATAGACAAAAACTTACTGTACAACAAATGTAGGCTTTGTTAAAATACACAATTTACGTCATATACATTTTTTTTTCGTGAAGCTTACCGTTTTCGAGGTATTCATTGTTATTGGTTTTAGTTGTGAAGTACTTATACTTTTCTCAGACGGGAGTGTCCGTTTTTCTTTTGTTCTACTCCTGGCCAAGAAAAGAAACGATTTGTTATGACAATTGAATAACGACAGCTTTTAAAACATTTGACTATCGATTTAGTCTAGTGTATTCCCTTATTTTCTTCCTACTTATAAGGAACTAAGTAATAAGAACATTGTGCTGAATACTTCGATTAACAAGGTGCAGAAAGAAGAATAAACTTATGTAAGAAGTTTGTAACACATCAGAATTTTTTCTCTAGAAAAAGTACTGTTTTCTTGACAACAGGTTTGTTTACCCCTCCACCCGTGCGTTTTTATTAACGACATTTTGATACGGCGAGACGGTCGTTCGCAACCTGTAGAAGACGAACGGTACGAACTGCCTAGCTTTGCTAATAATGCTCACTGTACGTGAACCAGAAAGGAATAAGTAACCTCTGTGACGGAAGTTGGAGCGAATAATAACTTTGATAACAGAGGAAGTGCAAGGTCTAAAGTAATACCGACAGAAGTTACCAAAAGGAAGTAAGATTAGTTTTCAACGCTTCTAAAACTCAGGAAAATGTAACTTCTGCTTTCCAGTACCCTTTCTTGAGATGAAGATCGTTCAAGCGATACCTTACTATTGTTTTAGGGCTGGCTAAACAAATGCCTGCCGCCAAGGTCGTCAAGGAGTTCCTTAAGTTTTAAATTGTTATTTCTCTTTCTGAAGCATTAACTCTGGGATTATTGAGAACCTTCGTTTAAGGTTTGATGTTAATGGCGGAGAAATGGAGGCAAAGCGCTGGCGGGTTCCTAATTTTCTTCATCGCTTCCCTCCTTTTATCTTTAGAACCTTAATTGTTTCTAGAATGAGCCAGCGTGTCTGGTGCTTCTATCAAACCTGATTTTTACTTTCTTTAGTCCCGTATGTACAATGTACATAGGGGTAGAGAATTATTGAATTTCACCGGAAATATGTTTTAGGGTCCTCAATATCCAAAAAAAAACCATTTTCACAATGTGTGTGTGTCCGTGTGTCCATGTGTCCGTGTGTCCGTGTGTCTGTGAACACGATAATTCAAAAACGAAAAGTCGGTAAAATACCAAACTTGGTATTTAAGCTTAGTATCTTCCAGGTATGCCACACGAAGATTTTGAGAAAAATCTGCCCACCCCCAACTACCCTTTATATGGAACATTTTTCGAAATTTTTGATTTTCTCAAAAAAGGCTCTAACGATTTTAATTAAAATTTCGTATATTAAAGATATTTGCCTGACAAATAAAAGGTATATCTTCAATTTTCTGGGAATAGCCTCTGAAGAATAGTTTATTCTGGATAAATTTTACTTAATTTTGAATTACTTCTAAACCGTAAGAAATGGACATAAAATTACTACACAAAAAATGTAGAGCACGTTAAAACGCACAATTTATGTTATATAAACTTTTATCGTGAGTTCGTCATTTTTGAGACATTCCTTATTTATGTTTCTGCTATGAAAAACTTACACTTTTCTCATACAGGAACTTGTCAACTCCTATCCATATAAACAAAGGTACTTCATTGACACAGCAACCAGCTTTTGACTATCACTTTAACCTATGGTAGTCACTTATTTCGCTTTTGCTTACAAGAAAGCATGTAATTTCTGTTAATTTTTTTCTGATTATCATAAAGTAAATAGAAGTATAAGCTTTTTAAGAATAATTTGTTGCAGGGATATAGAGAAAGTCATGTGAATGGTACACATTAGATTTTTTTTTACTTTCTTCATATCTTATTGCATTCTCTTTACTACTATGTAAAACATGTATAAAGAAGGTATTGTATTGCAACCAAAATTCGATACCAGGATTTCACCACAAATACATGTACTGAGGTTCCCTGAGTCACAAAAAATACATTTTTAGAAAAAGGTACGTATGTGTGCCTGTCTGTCAAAACACAACTCAAAAATGAAAAGTCCATTAAATACCAAACTTGGTATGTTGATTTAATATCCTCTAAGGCTGGGACACGAAGATTTTCGAAAATGCCCCCAACACAAACCACTTTTATAAAGAAGACTTTTTGAAAATATTGATTTTCCCCCAAAATAGCTCTAGCGATTTCGATTAAAATCCCGTTTATTAAAGATATTTACATCCCAAATAAAATGTATATCTATAATTTTCTGTGAATAGCCACTGAAAACTACCTTATTCTGGATGAATTCTACAGAATTTTACATAACTGCTAAACCGTAAAGGATAGAGAGAAACTTACCCTACAAAATATTTAGAGCACTTTAAAACAGACAATTTATGTTATTTGCATTTTTTTCGTGGAGTTGATCGTTTCTTAGATATTCCTTGTTTTTGGTTTCAGCTTTAAAAAAACTTAAAAATACTTTTCTCATACAGGAATTTTGACTATAACTTTAACCTATGGTACTCCCTTATTTCGCTTCTACGTATGGAAGCAAGCAATACGACTATTTTTGTTGTTTTTTCTCGATTAACAGAAGTAAATTAAAGTATAAGCTTTTTAACAATAATTTGTTAATGGAACACATCACATTTTTAATGATTAAGTGGAAAATTATTACCAATATAAAATTCACTTCAGTTGTATTTTAACTTCCAAAGCCGGAATTAGAACTCTAGAAAAAGTGGTTTTATTTCCGGAGCACCGCAATAAAGTATGTTACAGGAGGTCGGGTCAAACGTGACTTCATGACCCAGGATGCATTGCAACGTGTCAACACTATATCCTTAGTGGTCGGTCACTGGGGCTTTTATATAAGGTGGTCTCCAACGTGATGAGGTTATAAACAGAGAACACACAGATCAATGACCTTTATAAAAAAAAACAATTTTATATAGCGGTTTATTCAAGGTAATGGATTTATGGATGGATGGATGGATGGATGGATGGATGGATGGCCATCACAATTCAAGCCAATTCCAGCACAAATAAAATATATACCTTGAACAAATTCTGACGATCTGTTTGATAAATTTTGCCGCATTTTGCATAACTAGTAAACCGTTAGACATAGACAAAAACTTACTTCAATCTTTTAAATACAAATTTATATCATTTACTTTTTAGTGGAGGTAACCATTTCCGAGATATTCCTTGGTATTGAAAAAAAATGGACGCTCTTTAGCTACTGTGGTTCTCAGCGTAACGATTTAATTGGGCATGAAAGACCGCTTAATTTTGCTCAGAGGCCTCTCTATCAGGCTGAAGGTTCTTTTACGTGCCGTAAATCTACGACAAGGGACCCACGGCTTTACTTACCTTCCGAAGGAAGCCATGTTGAGGATTTTTAACCCCCAAAAAATTCATCGTCCTCCGGATGGTGTGAACCCGAGACCTTGGGTGCAAGAAGCTAGCATGCTAACCATTACACCACGGAGGGTGACCTCCTTGTTGTTGGTTTCGGTTGTGAATTATTTAAACTTTTCTCAGACAGGAAGTGTCCGTTTTTCTTTTGTTCTACTCCTGGCCAAGCAAAGAAGTGATTTGCAATGACAATCGCATAACGATAGCTTTTAAAACATTTGACAATCACTATAGCATAGCGCATTCCCTTATTCCCTTCTACTTATAAGGTAGGAACTAAGTAATAACATTTGGCTAATGTTTATCTCGGTTAGCATTGTGTACAAAGAAGAATAATCTTGTAGGAAGTTTGCTTGTAGAAAAGTTAGAGAAAGTCATGTGAGTGTAACTTATGAGATTTTTACTTTCTCTACACGTACTATGTACATAGTGTGTAGAGAAGGTATTGTAATGCACCCAAAATTGGATACCAAGATTTCATCTGAAATACATTTTTTTCAGATCCCCTGAATACAAAAAAGGTATTTTTAGAAAAATATCTGTGTGTGTGTGTTCTGTCTGTCTGTCTGTGTGTGTGTATGTGTGTGAGTGTTTTTGGGCAGCATAGCTCAAAAACAAAGAGTCCGTTAGTAACCAAGCTTGGTATTTAAGTTTGATATCTTCCAAGGGTGCGACAAGAAGGTTTTCAAGATAATCCCCCCACCCCTTAATACACTTTAATGGAACTTTGTTTGAAAATGTTGATTTTCTAAAAAATGCCTTTAACGATTTTAATTAAAATTCCGTATATTAAATATATTTACATCCCAAATAAAATGTATATCTTGAATTTTCTCGAAATAGCCTTTGAAGACGTCTTTATTCAGAATGAATTTTTCCGAATTTTGCTTTACTGATAAACCGTAAGAGATAGACTAAAAACTTAATGCAATAAAAATGTAGATCTCTTCAAAACACACAATTTATGTCCTTTGCTTTTTTCTGTGGAGGTAACCGTTTTCGAGATATTCCTTGTTATTAGATTCAGTTGTAGAGTACTTATATTCTTCTCAGACAGGATGTGTCCGTTTTTCTCTTATTCTAGTACTAGCCAAGCAAAGAAGCGATTTGCAATGACAGTCGCAGCTTTTAAAACATCTGACTATCACTTTAGCCTAGTGTACTCCCTTAGTTCCCTTAAACTTATAAGGAACTATGTAATAAGAACATTCTGCTGATGTTTATCTCGATTAGCATTGTGTACAAAGAAGAATAATCCTTTGTAAGAAGTTTGTTTGTAGGGCACCTAGAGAAAGACACGAGAGTGTAACGCATCAGATATTTTTAATCTCTCTATACGTACTAGTATGTACTTAGTGTATAGAGAAGGTATTGCACTCCATCCAAAAATTCGATACCGAGATTTCACCGGAAATATATGTTTTAGGGTCCCCTATATCCAAAAAAACAACATTTTCACTAAATAGTCCGTGTATGTGTGTGTCCGTGTGTCAGTCTGTCCGTGTGTCGGTGTGTCCGTGGGTCTAAATACGATAACTCAAAATCGAAAATTCGGTAAAATACCAAACTTGGTATTTAAGTTAAGTATCTTCCAGATATGCAACACGAACATTTTGAGAAAAATCCCATCACCCGAAACTACCTTTAATGTGGAACTTTTTCGAAAATTTTGAATTTCACAAAAACGGCTCTCACGATTTTGATTAAAACAGTATTTACCTGACAAATAAAATGTATATCTTGAATTTTCTGGGAATAGTCTATGAAGACTAATTTATTCTGGATGAATTTTACGAAAATTTGCATAACTGCTAAACCGTAAAACATGGAAAAGAAAACTTACCACACAAAAAATGTAGAGCACTTTAAAACACATCATTTATGTTCTATTCATTCTTTTATGGAGTTGGTCGTTTTTGAGACATTCCTTGTTTTTCATTTCAGCTTTAAAAACTATACCTTTTTCACACAGCACTTTGTTAGCTGCTGTCCATACAAACAAAGGAACTTCAGTCACATAGCAACCAGCATTTAACCTAACTTTAACTTATGATACTCCCTTAATTCGCTTCTACTTACAAAGAAGCAAGTAATAAGACTATCTCTGCTATTTTTACTTTCTCTAGCCCCATATGTACAATGTACATAGGGATAGAGAAGTATTGTATTCCACCCAAAAATTCGGTACCGAGATTTCACCGGAAATACATGTTTTAGGACCCCCTGTATCCAAAAAAAGGTCCGCGCGCGCGTGTGTGTGTGTCCGTGTGTCTGTGAGCACGATAACTCAAAAACGAAAAGTAGCTAAAATACCAAATTTAGTATTTAAGTTTAGTATCTTCCAGGGATGCGACACGAAGATTTTGAGAAAAATCACCGCACCCCAGACTACCCTTTACATGGAACTTTTTTCGAAAATTTTGATTTTCTCAAAAATGGCTCTAACGATTTTGATTAAAATTTCGTATATTAAACATATTTACCTGACAAATAAAATGTATGTCCTGAATTTTCTAGGAATAGGCTCTGAAGAGTAGTTTATTCTGGATGAATTTTACGGAATTTTAAATAACTGCTAAACCGTAAGAGATGGACAAAAACCTTAATCCTGCAAGTTTGGTGAAATGCGAAAAAGTTGAAAATAATAATCTTATTTCAATACCTAACACTTCCATTTATTATTTACCCTAGTGGATAGGAATTTTTCGCCTACCTGTACCTAATAATCAGAGCTAAGAGGTTCGTTTTTACCAATTCGCTTATGAAGAGTAACAGTGGCCAGGCTTGGCAATACCATGCGGCACTACTTGCGCGAGCAACGGTCAACGTAGAGTGCAACCCATTTGTGCAAAACAGCTATTACCGCATAACACAGAACCACGTCGATAGGAAGGAAGGAAGGCGTGCGAATAACACCTTTGTTCTGCTCAAATGTGAGCAAAATTATCAAGTTTTCTGGTAATGTGATTATTTAGAAGCCGATGACAGTTCTAGTAAACAAACTGTCAAACGTCTAGTAACAGAAATATATTACTGGATGTAAATGTATTCAGAAAGTTATCCACAACTATCACACTGTTACAGTCCAGAGGTATGGAGCTGAACTGAATCTGTGCGGCATGTAGAAGAACTGTCAAGACGGATCTACTAATCCACGAGCTACCTACCTTAAATAAAGATGAAAATGAAAAGTTTAATTAAAAAGAATGCAAAGTGATGTATGACTTACAAGCTGAACTTTTAGGTTCCAACAAATGCTGTTTGAGTGGTGATACTGAAATGGAAGTGATAAAGTTCATAGAAAACAATTATTTTATTACTACAAGTTTTGTACACTTATGTTTACTTTTCAACATAATCATCGTATCTGTGCACAAGCTTTGTAATACACGCTTCAAAAAATGTTGCCACCAATGATTTCAAATGAGCATTGACGTTGTTTTGAAGATCTTTGTACTTTACGACGTTTGTGGAGAGCCATTCAAAACAAACGAAGAGGAAAGCTGACTTCAGGAATTGTGTTGATCCATGACAACGCTCGTCCACACACTGGCACAACCCATCGGCTCTTTGAACAATTTCAATGCAACTTTTTCGATCATCCGCCGTACAGTCCTGACCTGGCACCCAGCGACTTTCACGTTTTCCCTAACTGAAGACTGGCTAGAAGGGCAGCACTTTCAAAGCAACGAAGATGTTCAAAACAACGCAGGCATTTGTCATAGCGTGGCACAAGTTTTTGTATACCTTTTTCATAGAAGTTTGCCACCTGTGTCTTCAAAAAGTTGGAAACATTTTCTTTCAGCTCTTCGTCATTGTTGAAGTGTTGACCGCCAAGGAAAGACTTGAGATGTAAGAAGAGATGTAAGAGCAGATATAAGTCTCTAGGAGCGAGGTCAGGGCTGTATGGAGGATGGTCAAACACGTCCCAGCCAAATTCCTGTAGGAGGTTTTTCGTCACATTTGCAGTGTGTGGCCGTGCGTTGTCGTGAAGAAAAACGACACCTTTTGACAGCAATCCTCGGCGCTTATTCTGTATGGACTTACTACACTGAAATTGTGGAGCACCTTAAAACACACAAGTTATGTTATATACATTTTTTTCGTGGAGTTCGTCGTTTTTTAGACATTTCTTGTTTTTGGTTTCTGCTATGAAAAACTTATATTTTTCTCATACAGGAGCTTGTCAACTCCAATCCATATAAACAAAGGAACTTCATTGACATAGCAACCAGCTTTTGACTATCACTTTAACCTATGGTAGTCCCTTACAAGGAAGCAAGTAATAAGACTATTTCTGCTAATTTTTGCTAATTAGCATAAAGTAAATAGAAGTATAAGCTTTTTAAGAATAATTTGTTGCAGGGATATAGAGAAGGTCATGTGAATGGTACACATCAGATTTTTACTTTCTCTAGTATTGTGTTCCACCCAAAATTCGATACCGAGATTTCACTGGAAATACATGTTTTAGGACCCCCTGTATCCAAAAAAAGCATTTCCAGAAAACGGTCCGTGTGTGTGTGTGTGTGTGTGTGTGTGTGTGTGTGTGTGTGTGTGTGTCCGTGTGTCAGTGTGTCCGTGGGTCTGTGAACACGATAACTCAAAAACGTACAACAGCTAAAATACAAAACTTGGCATTTAAGTTTAGTATCTTCCAGGGATGCGACAAGAAGATTTTGAGAAAAATCACTCCACCCCAAACTACCCTTTACATAGAACTTTTTCGAAAATTTTGTACTTCTTAAAAATGGCTGTAACGATTTTGATTAAAGTATCATATATTAAAGATATTTGCCTAAGAAATAAAATTTATATCTTGAATTTTCTGGGAATAGCTTGTGAAGACCTGTTTATTCTGAATGAATTTTGCTTAATTTGGCATAACTAGTAAACCGTAAGGGATAGACAAAAACTTACCATACAAGAAATTTAGGTGTTGTAAAAATACACAAGTTACGTCACATACATTTTTCTCGTGGAGCTTACCGTTTTCGAGGTATTCATTGTTATTTGTTTCAGTTGTGAAGTACTTATACTTTTCTCAGACGGGAGTGTCCGTTTTTCTTTTGTTCTACTCCTGGCCAAGAAAAGAAGCGATTTGTAGTGACAATCGCATAACGACAGCATTTAAAACATTTGACTATTAGTTTAGCCTAGTGCATTCCCTTATTTTCTTCCTACTTATACGGAACTAAGTAATAAGAACATTGAACTAATGAGTACCACATTTAGCAAGGTGCAGAGAGAAGAAGAATCTTATGTAAGAAGTTTGTAGAACAGCTAGAGATGAGTGTAACACAACAGATTTTTTTCGATTAGCATTAGTAAATAGAACATTAAGCTTGTTAACAATAATTTGTTACAGAGATGTAGAGTAAGCCATGTGAATGGAGCACATTCGATTTTTTTTCTCTTTTTTGGTATTATTTTATTTATATAGCCCCCTTTAACATCTAAGGTCATAATCGGTGGCTTTGCATTAGAAACCACTCGTTGTCTGTTGATTATTTACGTTAGGTTTAGATTGTTTTATTTTCCTCAAACACACACACACATCCGCCTGCGGTGCCTTGCGTAATTAAAGCGGGCATTAAACACAAGAAAAAAAACAAAAAAAAAAAAAAAACACACACACATATTCACTTCAGACTCTTAAGGGGTTAGGTAATAATTCCGGTTAAAGAAATCTGATGTGTTCCATTCACATGACTTTCTCTACATTTTTGCAACAAATTACTGTTAAAAAAGCTTAAGCTTCTATTTACTTCATGCTAATCGAGAAAAAATTAGCAGAAATAGTCTTATTACTGGCTTCTTTGTTAGTATAACCAAATAAGGGGATACCATAGGTTAAAGTGATAGTCAAAAGCTTGTTGCTAAGTCACTGAAGTTCCTTTGTTTGTATGGACAAGAGTTGACATATTCCTACATGAGAAAAGTATAAGTTTTTCAAAGCTGAAACCAAAAAAAAGGAATATCTCAAAAACAACCAACTCCACAAAAAAAAAAAAAAAATGCATATAACTTAAATTGCATGTTTTAACGTGCTGTGTGGTAAGTACACCTCTTACGGTTTAGCAGTTATTCAAAATTCCGTAATATTCATCCAGAATAAAGTAGTCTTCAGAGGTTATTCCCAGAACATTCAAGATATACATTTTATTTGTCAGGTAAATATCTTTAATATACGATATTTTTATCAAAATCTTTAGAGCCATTTTTAAGAAAATAAAATTTTCGAAAAATGATCCATGTAAAGGGGTAGTTTGGGGTGGGGGAATTTTTCTGAAAATCTTCGTGTTGTATCCCTGGAAGATACTACACCTAAATACCAAGTTTGGTATTTTTCTAAGTTTCGTTTTTGAGTTATCGTGTTCACAGACACACGGACACGCGGACACACTGACACATGGGCTCACATACTCACGGATATTTTTCTGAAAATGCTTTTTTTGATTACAGGGGACCCTAAAACACATATTTCCGGTGAAATCTTGGTATCGAATTTTTGGGTGGAGTGCAATACCTTCTCCATACATTTTGCACATAGTACGTGTAGAGAAAGTAAAAATGTTTCCGCTTCAGTCGGGAATTAAACCCGACTTCATTTTCTAAGAGTAAACCTTCTAGCTGAACAAAACCAAGAGCAGTAATATTTAATAAAGGAGTCTCTTATTACGCAGAGGCTCTAAACATGTTTACTCTATGGAAATATTACACAATTTCGTCCGTAGGCTAAAATGGCTCTAGAAATAAACAAGTATTCATTTGTTACTTATTAACTCGGGAGAATATTAAAATATAAATTTTATAATAGGTAATTCTGTTTTGTCAAATTCTTAGAATGAATTTATTTCCTATGTTTTTATGTTGTATCAAAGATTCACTTACTTTTAAAAATAATTGAACAAACAATGTATAAAAATACAAAAAAATGAAGCACAAGATATTAAGATATGAGCAAATATCCAAGCTGTGTATACAGTCTGTTTCGAAACGAGATGGAATGAATAAAACAGTCTGGTAATTTATGAAGTGTCTTTAGAAAGTATTTTCTAGCATTAAATTGCTATAAATATTATAATATTTGAAAATTTATTCAATTCACATGTCTTATATACATCTTTGTCACAAAGTATTGTTAAAAAGCTTATACTTCTATCTACCTCATGATAATTGAGATAAAAATTAGCAGAAAAGCTTTCTTGTAAGTAGAAGCGAAAAAACTAGTCAAATATAATTGTAAAATCTTCTAAAAGCTGATTGCTGTGTGATTGAAATCCGTTTGTTTGCATTGGCAGGAGTTGACAAATTCCCTGATGTGAAAATGTTTAAGTATTTTAAAACTTAAACCAGCAGCAAGGAATATCTCAAAAATCTTATGTACACCACTCAGATGACTTTCTCTACATCTCTGTAACAAATTAATCTTAAAAAGCTTATACTTCTATTTACTTCAGGCTAATCAGAAAATTTAGCAGAAATAGTCTTATTAATTTCTTCCTTGTAAGTAGAAGCAAAATAAGGGAGTTTCATAGGTAAAAGGGATAGTCAGTCATAAGCTACTTGCTATGTCACTGATGTTCCTTTGTTTGTATGGACAGCAGTTGACAAATTCCTGTATGAGAAAAGTATACGTTTTTCATAGCGGAATCCAAAAACAAGGAATGTCTCAAAAATGATGAACTCCACGGAAAAAAAATATATATCATAAATTGTGTGTCTTAACGTGCTCTACATTTTTGTGTAGTAAGTTTTAGTCTATCTCTTAAGGGTTTACAGTTATTCAAAATTCCGTAAATTCATCCAGAATAAACTACTCTTCAGACGCTATTACCAGAAAATTCAGGATATACATTTTATTTGTCAGGTAAATATCTTTAATATACGATATTTTAATCAAAATCGTTAGAGACATTTTTTATAAACTTTTTTATAAAATTTTCGAAACAAGTTCCATGTAAAGGGTAGTTTGAGTTGGGTTTTTTTCTCAAAATTTCTCAATTTTTCCCTAATTTGGTATTTTACCGACTTTTCGTTTTTGAGTTACCTTGTTCACAGACACACGGACACACGAACACACGAACACACACACACACACACACACGGACCTTTTTCTGGATGAATTTTACTGAATTTTAAATAACTGCTAAACCGTAAGAGATGCCCAAAAACCTACTCAACGAAAAATGTAGAGCACATTAAAGCACACAATTTATGTTATATACATTTTTTTGTGGAGTTGGTCGTTTTTGAGACATTCCTTATTTTTGGGTTCTGCTATGAAAAACTTACACTTTTCTCATACAGGAACTTGTCAACTCCTATCCATATAAACAAAGGAACTTCATTGACTCAGCAACCAGCTTTTGACTATCACTTTAACCTTGGTAGTCACTTATTTCGCTTCTACTTACTAGGAAACAAGTAATAAGATATTTCTGCTCATTTTTTTTGGTTAGCAATAAGTAAATAGAAGTATAAGCTTTTTAAGAATAATTTGTTGCAGTGCTATAGAGAAAATCACGTGAATGGTACACAAAAGATTTTTTCAAGCTACTTTGCTTTAACACCGACTTACCATCACCTGATACCCACAGGTTTAACGCTATGTAGTTGCGTTATGTTTATCCGGGGACCATGCATCGCCGATCTCAAATTATTTAATTCAGTCACGTGCACGATCTCGCAAATTATTTCGTTGTAGTACATTAACACCCTGTATATATTTCAGGCGAATTTTCGACCTCGAGTTTTTGGGTGGAATACAATACCTTCCCTATCCACTAAGTATATAGTACATACGGGGCTAGAGAAAGTAATAATATCAATCTATAATTCTATAATGTTACGTGCTACACAAACCATAGCATTTTATTACTGACTCGCCAGGCGGTGCAGTCTCTGACCCTCATGGACTAAATCTCCATGGGATTCATCAAATTAGTTCATTTGCTTCATTAAAAGTTTTTTTTTTCAGCAATGCAATTTCTATTTTTTGCATTCAAAGCAGGCTATTCATTTCATCCCTTACAGGAATCAGCGCTACTATTGTTGAACAAGCACCTGACAGTATTGTTGATTTCCAGAGGCAAGTGTGTAAAGTATCCTTTTGTTCCGATGCTAGTTTATAAAACACCTGCAAAGCAGTACTATTGTGAAATAAAAACGCATATAATCTTAAAGGGGCAATACATCTAGTGTTAATCTTTTTAATTTCTTTACTTCATTTTCGCTTAGTCCACCTATGTCTTCCACCTGTTTGCTATTCTCTTAAAAGAGTATTGGACAGGCAAAGTGATCGAAGGGGAGGAGATGGATATGAAACGAACTCCTGAACTCTTTTTCACGGCTGTAAATTTGCTGTTGGTGGGGTGTTGGGAGGCCCGCCGGGTCCTCTCTATCTCGTCTGTGGTTTAGGATGGGGAGGCCCAGGTTAAATAATCGGTGATACGGCATGTCTGGGTGATGACTGGGCAGGTAGAAGCGCCCGGTGTGAGACCTGTTTTGTAAATTTTGAAACATATTACTATACTAAATTTTTACTTTTCTTCTCCACTATGTACATAGTTTATAGAGAAGGTATTGCCATCCACCATAAAATTCGATACCGAGATTTTGCCGAAAATGTATGTTTTAGGTTCCCCTGTATTCAAAAAGGAATTTTCAGAAAAAGGTCCGTGTGTGTCCGTGAACACGATAACTCAAAATCAAAAAGTCGGTAAAGTACCAAACTTGGTATTTAAGTTTAGTATCTTCCAGGAATGCGACACGAAGATTTTGAGAAACATCCTCTCAGCACAAACTACCTTTTACATGGAACTTTTTTAGAAAAATTTGCTCTTCTTAAAAATGGCTCTAACGTTTTTGATTACAATATCGTATATTAAAAACATTTACCTGAAAAACAAAATGTATATCCTGAATTTTCTGGTAATAGTCTCTGAAGGTTACTTTATTATGGATGAATTTTACGGAACTTTGCACAATTGCTAAACCGTAACAGATGGACAGAAATTTACTACAGAAAAAATGTACAGCAAGTTAAAACACACAACTTAAGCTATATGCTTTTTTTTGTGGAGTTGATCGTTTTTGAGATATTCCGTGTTATTTGTTTCAGCTTTAAAAACACTTTTCTCATTCAGGAATTTGTCAACTTCTGTCCACACAAACAAAGGAACTTCAGTCACTTAGCAACCAGCTTTTGACTAGCACTTTAACCTATGGTACTCCCTTATTTCATTTCTACTTGCATGAAAGCAAGTAATAAGACTATTTCTGCTATTTTTTTCTCGAATAGCATGAAGTAAATAAATGCATACGCTTTTTAACAATAGTTTATTGCAGAGATGTAGAGAATGTCATGTGAATGGATTACATAACATTTTTTAGTTAGTATGCATATCATCGTATTTTCAAGTTGAAATAGACATATTTAAGGGCAAGTGTTATTAGTCAAAACCAAATTTCGGATTTTTACCAATTTTTCACCATAGTGAAAAGGTTAAATACCACACTCACAGTCATCCATTTAAATCGTCACGTGATACGGTTTAAAGCGCCGCATGTTAATAAAACAACAAACAATTGAACTACAAGCATTACATTATTTAATAACAATTTAATTTATTTAAGAATTTTTTGTACTTTTTGATAAATTTTCACAAATGGGAATCCTTAAAGGTGTATTGGGTAGGCCAAGTTATCGAAGGGCAGGAGATGGACATGAAACGAAGTTCTGAATTACAAACTTTTGATTCCTAATTTTCTGTTTGAAAAATAATGCACCTCTCACTCCAGTAATACAAAATTGGGTTACTCTTTACTCGGCGCAACATACTTAAGTTCTAATGCCAAAGTAATTCGCGCGCGTGGTGGACTAAATTAATGCAATGCTTATACAAACCAACATATACTGTGGGAGCGTCGAGCGGGGTTGAGGGACGAAGAGTTGGATTCGGTTTTTACATTTTGTTACTCACGTGGTATGCTGTGCACTCAAATAGGAGGGCCGTTTCTTTTTTCAACTTCCGATAGACTATAAATAAGAGACAATTTCATAGAAAACAATTATTTTATTAATAAAAGTTTTCAACACTCATAGTTACTTTTCAACATAATCACCGAAAAGATTGAGACATTTATCGTACCTGTACACAAACTTTACAATACCTGCTTCAGAAAATGTTGCCGCCAATGATTTCAAATGAGCATTGACGTTGTTTTGAAGATCTTCGTACTTTACGACGTTTGCGAAGAGCCATTCAAAACAAACGAAGAGGAATACTGACTTCAGGAATTGTGTTGATCCATGACAACGCTCGTCCACACACTGCTGGCACAACCCATCGGTTCCTTGAACAATTTCAATGGGACATTTTCGATCATCTGCCCTACAGTCCTGACCTGGCACCTTGCGACTTTCACGTTTTCCCTGAACTGAAGAGAACTAGGAGGGCAGCACTTTCAAACCAACTAAGATCTTCAAAACAACGTCAATACTCATTTGAAATCATTGGCGGCAACATTTTTTGTAGCGGGTATTGCAAAGCTTGTACACAGGTACGATAAATGTCTCAATCTTTTCGGTGATTATGTTGAAAGGTAACCATAAGTGTACAAAACTTTTAGTAATAAAATAATTGTTTTCTATAAACTTGTCTTTTATGTATAGCCTATCGGAGGTTGAAAACAACCCGCCCTCGTGCATTTAAAATACGCCTGGCGGTGTGAATCGTTAAATGGGAACGTTATAGAATAAACAACACCCATCAAATCCGCATACGTTACAAGAACTGAACATAACGCGAGAAATACAGATAAACAGTCAATTGAAGTTGGATAGGTAGAGTCAGATTGAAAAATTCAATGCCATCACCTGGGTTTGAACTACAGATCTCCCGGGCGCTAGCGGGTTGCTCTACCACTGAGCTAACATGGCAACATACCGGTATAGCATTGAATTTCTCAACTGACTCGCATGTTTCCCAGTAAACCACATGGTGACTCTAAATTATTTTGAGATGACAACCCCAAAGGCGACTTACAATGTTGTAAGTACTTTAAGTCCCAGGATTCATAGTATAGCCAACTATTATGGTTATTGGTATTAATTTAATTTACACAAGCCGTGTGTAAGTCTGGAGTTGGATAGGTAGAGTCAGACTGAAAAATTCAATGCCATAGCCGGGATTTAAAGCACGGATCTCCCGGTCTCTAGTCGGTTGCTCTACCACTGAGCTACCATGGCAATATGCCGGCATAGTATTAAATTTCTCATCTGTAAACTGCTTTTTTCACACGGATTGTGTGAAAAAAAAATTAAATTAATAGTCAATGTGAACATTTGTGAGTAAATCGAAATTAATTCAAAATCTTCTCGGGCTTCTAGCCAGGTAAAAACTTGGCTTGACACCAACGTTTCGAAGAAGTGCATCTTACTCGTCTTCAGGGTGAACTGATGGTTTGAGCTTGCGGAGACTGGTATTTATAAAAGCTGGTATGAAGCTAACATCTGAGTGGTTCACATGAATTTATGGCCTGGTATTTAAGATGACTGAGACATATACAAGGCCATAATATCACGCGAACCAATCAGATGTTAGCTTCATCCCAGCTCTTATAAATACCAGTCTCCGCAAGCTCAAACCATCAGTTCACCCTGAAGACGAGGAAGATGCACTTCTTCGAAACGTTGGTGTCAAGCCAAGTTTTTACCTGGCTAGAAGCCCGAGAAGATTTCGAATTAATACGTCGCCAGGAAAGCTTCAGTTCTTATTTTAAATCGAAATTGTATTTTGTATTTCATTTGAAGTGCACTGGGCACAATGAAGGTATTGTTTCGTAAATTGTGAACTGTGCTTACAGTTGTAGTGTGTATGTACATTACTAGTCAGTACGTAACGCACTCTATTTTAGAAACTCCTTCGAGACGTACCAAGAAGTGTATTTCTTAAGGTGTTTAATATAACTGTTATTCAAACATTTTCCGCTCACCTAGGTGCAGATGATCTGGCCACTGGTCTCTCTCACGATAGCCAAGACGTTATTTCTGTTAAAAGTCACAATTTATCCTGTAATCTGCAGAAGTGGTGTAGTGCCAATAAACTTTCTATTAATCATAATAGAAGTATAGACGCGATTATCTCTAAAAATTCTTCCTCCCTGTTATCAGTTACGTTTCTGGGCATCCTTATCGAACCTGACTTGGGCTGGCAGACTCATATTAACTACATATCAAGTAAAATAAATAAAATCTTATTCTTATTAAGGTCACTTAGACTTAGTGTTTCCCGTTCTACTCTTGTGTCAGTTATTATGCCCATGTTCATAGTTATCTAAGTTATGGTACTCCATTGAGGGGCAATCACACCTCTGCCAGTCAGTTATTTATTCTTCAGAAGAAATCTGTACGTATCATATTTGGAGCTTCATCAAGAACTCACTGTAAACCTCTGTTTATGCAAGTTAGTGTACTGACATTGCCTTCAATGTTTGTTCTAGATTCCCTTCTAAATGTTAAAAAAATATCAACCTTTTCTCAATATGTTCTTCTGTCCATAATTATCCCATTCGAAAATGCTCTGATATTTATATTAACAAATGTAAATATAGTAAAACCCTTAACAGTTTCTCATGTATATATGTTAAAATTGTCAACACCTTACCTCAGAACATCAAGACTCTTCCACTGTTAAACTTTAAGAGGAGGATCAAAAGAATCTTGAAGGCAAATCCTCTTTATAGCATTTCAGAAATTTATGGCCTGAAATGGGATTAATCTTATCCATGTTTAAATGTATTGTTGTAACATTATTGTAAGTAGAATTTTTCATTAATTTTATTCTCATGACGCAACCTATGTATGTCTCATACTTAATGACAAAAACTAAACGATCTATCTATCTAATCGCACATTTATTTTGTTTTTCAGTGCGAATAAATAATTTTAGGTAACGCAGCAAAACATGAACTGCTCACTGTGAAATTTAAAGATAGGAGACAGCATAAACAATGTTATTTGCTCCATTCACATAGCTTTCTCTACATCTCTGCAACAAAATATTATTAAAAACTTCAAGCTAATTGAGAAAATATAGCAGAAATAGTCTTATTACTTGCCTCCTTGTAAGTAGAAGCGAAATAAGGGAGTATCATAGGTTAAAGTGATAGTCAAAAGCTGGTTGCTATGTGACTGAAGTTCCTTTGTTTGTATGGACAGGAGTTGACAAATTCCTGTATGAGAAAAGTAAGTTTTTCAAAGCGGAAACTAATAAATAGGAACATATTAAAAATGATAAACTCCACGAAAAAAATGTATATATCATAACTTGTGTGTTTTAATGTGCTCTACATTTTCTGTGTGGTAAGTTTTTGTCCATCTCTTACGGTATAGCAGTTATGCAAAATTCATTCAGAATAAAGCTGTCTTTAGATGCCAGTCTCAAAACTTCAAGATATACATTTTATTTCCCATATAAATTTCTTTAATACACACCATTTTAATCAAAATCTTTAGCCCTTTTTTGATGAAATCAAAATGTTTAAACTTTTTTCCATGTAAAGGGTAGTTTCGGGTGGGGGGGGATTTTTCTCAAAATCTTCGTGTCACGCCGCTGGTAGAATCTAAACTTAAATACCAAGTTTGGTATTTTAAGGACTTTTCGTTATTGAGTTATCGTCATCACAGACAAACGGACAGATACACACACACAAACCTTTTTCTGAAAATACTTTTTACTCTCTCTATAGGTTATATGTACAGTGCACAGAGAATTTATTGCATTCCACCCAAAAATTCGATGTAGAGATTTCACCGGAAATATATATTTTAGCACCCCCTGAATAAAAAAAAACAAAACATTTTTAGAAAAAGTTCCGTGTATCTGTGAAGAAAATACCCGCACCCAATCTACCCTTTACATGGAAAATTTTTCGAATATTTTAATTTTTTTCAAAAAAGGCTCTAAAGATTCGGTTAAAATACCTTACGTATAAGATATTTTCATTCTGGGTGATTTTTGTATAAATTTTGTATAACTGGTAAACCGCAAGAGATAGAAAAAGTTACTACACAAATATGTATATCTCATCAAAAAATACAATTTATATACTTATTTATGTTTTGTACAGTTTACCGTATTCGAATTATCCAAGATATTGGTTTTAATTTGAAGTACTAACTTTTGTTAAACAGGAAGATATCTATCTTTGGTTTACTGCTGGAAAACAGGGAACCGAATTTGCATATAGCGACCGGCTTTTAAAAGATATCACTTTAGCCTGTGCATTCTCTTATTTGCAAAGAGACAAGTTATAACAACAATTCTGGTGATTTTTATCTTGATGTATAGAAATGAAGAATCTTTTGAAAAACAAAAATTGTTTGTAGAGAAGACAGAGAAAGCCATGTGAATGCAACTCATCACATTTTTACTTTCTCTATAGGTATGTACTATGTACATGGTATATAGAGGAAGTATTGTAATCCACCCAAAAGTTGGATACCGATATTTTACTGGCAATACATGTTTTAGTACCCCCTGAATAAAAAAAAGGTATTTTCAGAAACAGCTCCATGTGTGTGTGTCTTAATGTGTGCCTGTCTGTGGACAGCATAGCTCATAAAACGAAAAGACCTTTAAATACACAAATTTCTATTAAAGTTTGGTATCTTCCAAGAATGCGACCTGAAGATTTTCAAGAAAATACCCCCACTCTTCACTACCCCTTTTATGGAAAATTTTTCCAAAGTTTTGATTTTCTTAGAAATGACTGCAACGATTTTGATTAAAATGGCACATATTAAAGCCATTTCTTACACAAATAAAATGTATATTTTGAATTCTCTGGTAATAATTCTAAAGATCGGTTTATACTGGATATATTTTGCTTAATTTGACATAACTAGTAAACCGTAAGAGATAAACAAAACTTACTATACAAAAAATGTAGATCTTGTTAAAATACACAGGTTATGTCATATACATTATTTTCGTAGCGCTTGCCGTTTTCGAGTTATTCGTTGTTATTTATTTCAGTTGTGAAGTATATATTTCTGAGACTGTAAGTGTCCGTTTTTCTTTTGTTATATTCCTGGCCAAACGATATGCAATGACAATTGTATAACGCCAACATTTAAAAAACATATGACTGTCAGTTTAGTCAAGTGTATTCTCTTATTTCCTACTTATAAGGAACTAAGTAATAAGAACACGAGGTAAATGAAAGCATAAACTTTCTAACAATAATTTGTTGCAGAAGTGTAGAGAACGTCATGTGAATGGAACACATTAGATTTTTCTAGAAGCTAAGAAAAGCAAATACTTCAATTCTGATACTGGTTACTACTTGTTTTTTTTTTTTTTGTTTTTCTCTTTTTCCTCAACAGCACTTCAATTAACGTCTCGGTATTCTCTCTCGCTTGTAACCTGTTGAACTCCGGACTTCCCTCACGTACACTGGTCAATGAGATATATCTTCAGCACAGAGTTAAAATTCCGAAAACAGTAGTTATTCGGTTTACGATTCAACTTCCTTCATTAGTTCGAAAATCTGATGTATTTCATTCAAATGAGTTTCTCTGCATCTCTGCAACAAATGATTCTTAAAAAGCATTTATTTACTTAATGCTAATCAAGAAAAACATTAGCAGAAATAGTCTTAACATAGGTTAAAGTGATAGACAAAAACTGGTTTCTATGTGACAGGAGTTGACAAATTCCTGTATGAGAAAGGTATAAGTTTTTCAAAGCAGAAACACAAAACATGGAATATCACAAAAACGATGAACTCCACGAAAAAAATGTATGTAACATAAATTGTGTTTCTTAATGTGCTCTTCATTTTTCGTGTAGTAAGTTCTTGTTCATCTCTTACGGTTTAGCAGTTATTCAAAATTCCGTAAAATTCATCCAGAATAAAGTAGCCTTCAGAGGCTATTCCCAAAAAATTCAAGATATACATTTTATTGTCCAGGTAAATATCCTTAATATACGAAATTTTAATCAATATCGTTACGCCCATTTTTGAGAAAATCAAAATTTTCGAAAAAAGTTCCATGTAAAGGGTAGTTTGGAGTTAAGAGATTATTCTCAAAATCTTCGTGTCGCATCCCTGGTAAATACTAAACTTAAATACCAAGTTTAGTATTTTACCGACTTTTCGTTTTTGAGTTATCGTATTCACGGAATTACGGACACACACACACGGACCTTTTGCTGAAAATACTATTTTTGGATACAGGGGACCCTAAAACATATATTTCCGGTGAAATCTCCGTATCGATTTTTTTGGTGGAGTGCAATACCTTCTCTATACACTATGTACATAGTACGTATAGAGAAAGTAATAAAAATTGGGTGGGGCAAAGAAACATATACAGGTGTTAATGAGGTACACCGAAAATGTTTTCACTGAATATGTAGATTACATAAATAAGTAATTTAAGATAGGAGACTTATGGTCTGTTTATTGAAATTTCAAAGTAACGGCTATAAGTTTCTGAAATGAAATGGCCTGTTATTTATGGACGCTCTTTAACTGCTTTGGTTCTCAGCGTCCCATTGTATACTGGGCGTGAAAGATCGCTTAATTTTGCTCAGAGGCCTCTCTATCAGGCTTGAGGTTCTTTTACGTGCCGTAAATCAACGACACGGGACCAACGGCTTTAATTCCCTTCCGAAGGAAGCCATGCTAAGGATTTTTACGTCCGAAAAAATCCATCGTCCTCCGCCGGGTTTGAACCCGCGATCTTGGGTATATGAAATTAGCATGGTAACCATTACACCACGGAGGGCGCCACTATAAGTTTCTGAAGTGCCAGCACACCACGTATCACGGCACTTCGTCTGGAATGAAAAAAATAATAATAAATTACACATACTCTATGACAGAAATGGAACTCATGACCTTAGGGACAGCAGCTTCCTGCGTCGCGCATTAAGCCACCACAGCAATTGAAAAAAACGCCTCCAGAGTCGCACTGTCAAGTGATTAGCTCGAGATTTTACATGTTTTTGCGACATTAAATCTTGAGAACGCGAGTAACGAGCTGCTAAACATCGATATTTCTATAATCGGGCAGCAGTTTTAAAGACATTCTAAGCCATTTTTTCAACCTGCTTTGCTTTAACACCGACTTATCAGCACCTGATACCCACACATTTAACGCTATGTAGTTGCGTTATGTTTATCCCGGGATCGTGCATCGCCGATCTCAAATTACTTATATCAGTCACGTGCACAATCTCGCAAATTATTTCGGTGTAGTTCATTATAACCCTGTATTATAAAATTGGCTATGAAACAAAGATCGGGAATAGCGTGGTTCAGGTTGGGAGGGTGGAAAGCTCGTAAGGTAGTTGATGAAGCTGGTAGGAGGATTTGCCCATTACTAGGAAGACTGGACGCATATTTTGGCAGATTGCGTGCAGATTGAGGATGTTAGGAAAACATTATTGCCGGAAGTATTTTTAGCTTCAAACAGATGAAGGACAGCATGGTGGGACTCGATTCTAAAGATCCAAAACTGGCCAAGCCTGGGCACGTACTTAATGGAACTTCGTGCACTAAGAGATAACATATATGTGTGAATACGTGGTGCAGTTCTGAGTGCATGTTTGTGTGTGATATCAGAGTATTCTTTCTTTTATATCGTATATTGTGAACCAAATAATAATCACCACCACCACCACCCTACATAAAATGTATAGCTCGCTAAAAGCACGTTTTATGCCATATACATGTTTACTTTCTCTACACGTACTATGTACATAGTGTATGGAGAAGGTATTGTAATGCACCCAAAAATTCGATTCCGAAATTTCACCAAAATATACTATATGTTTTTAGATCCCCTGAATCCAAAAAAAAAAAAAAAAAAAAAAAAAACATTCTTAGAAAAATGTCCGCGCTTGTGTCTGTCTGTGTGTGTATGTGTGCTGGGGACAGCATAGCTCAGAAACGAAAAGACCGTTACAAAAAAAACTGGGTACTTAAGTTTCGTATCTTCCAAGTATGCGACACGAAGATTTTCAAAAAAAATCCTCCCACCCCCTACTACCCTTTACATGAAAAAATTTCCAAAAATTAAAGTCCAGTAAACTTAAGATATTTACTTGCCAAATAAAATGCATATCTTGAATTTTGTGGGAACGCCTCTAAATACTTCTTTATTCTGGATGATTTTTATTGAATTTCGTGTAATTGGTAAAACGTAACAGACGGACAAAGACTCACTACACAAAAAATGTAGATTAGGATAAGACACAAAATTTATGTAATTTACATTTTTTTCGTGGAGCAGATCGTTTTTGAGATATTCCTGGTCTTTGGTCTCAACTTTGAAAAGCTTCTTTTCTTATACAGGAATTTGTCAACTCGTATCCAGTCACATAGCAACCAGCTTTTGACTTCAGTTTAACCTATGCTACTCCCTTATTTCGCTTCTACTTACAAGGAAGCTAGTAATAAGACTATTTCTGCTAATTATTATTATTCGATTAGCATTAAGTAAATTAAAGTATTAGCTTTTTAGCAATAATTAGTTTTAGAGATGTAGAGAAAGTCATGTGAATGGAACATATCAGATTTTTTTAGACGAGTGCTTGAAAGTCAACCCTTACTATTGGCTTCGATTTTGAACAGATTTTGCGTTTCTAAAAGGGGAGCTTGTCCTTCGTTCCATATCTCTTTTTCCCCTCCTAGCTACTAAAAGAAAACCGACTTGAATTGTTTCACATAGCGATAGTTTTTTAAAGATTTGTCCATCGCAATAGCTTAGTGGATTTCTCTTCTGTTCATTCTGCTTATAAGGAAGCAAGTAATAATACAAATTATCCTATTTTTATCCCGATTACTATGATGTAAATAAAATAATTATATTTTTATTAATATTTTTTTTGCAGAACAGGTAGAGGAAGTCACGTGAATGGATTGCATCAGATTTTTACTTTCTTTATACGCACTATTCACATAGTGTATAGAGAATGTATTGTGTTCCACCCAAAATTCGATACCGAGATTTCACTGAAAGTACATATTTTGGACCCTCTGAATAAAAAAAAACACATTTTTAGAAAAATGTCCGTTTGTGTGTCTGTCTGCCTGTCTGAGTGCATTTGTGTGTGTGTTTGTCTGTGGGTTCATAACTCAAAAACGAAAAGACCGTTAAATACCAATTTTTGTATTTAAATTTGTATCTTCCAGGATGCGCCACAAAGATTATCAATAAAATTCTAGCAACCCCAACTATCATTTTCCGAACATTTTATTTTCTCAAAAATGGTTCTAACAATTTTGATTAAAGTCTCGTATATTAAATATATTTACCTGACAAATAAGATGTATATCTTGAGCTTCCGGGAATAACCTCTGAAGACTACTTTACTCTGGATGAATTTTACGGAATTTTGCATAACTGAGAAACCGCAAGAGATGGACAAAAACTTACCACACAGAAAATGTAGAGCACGTTAAAACACACAATATATGCTATATACATTTTTCGTGGAGTTTATCGTTTTTAAAATATTCATTGTTATTGGTTTAAGCTTTAAAAAACATACTTTTGTCATACAGGAATTTGTCCTCTCCTGTCCATACAAACAAAGGAACTTCAGTCACAAAGCAACCAGCTTTTGACTATCACTTTAACGCATGGTCTTCCCTTATTTGGCCTCTACTTATAAGAAGGGAGGTTATAAGACTGTTTATGCTACTTTTTTCTCGATTAGCATGAAGTAAATAGAAGCATAAGCTTTCTAGCTATAATGTATTGCAGAGATGTACAGAAAATCATGTGAATGGAAAACATCAGATTTTTTTTAATCAAATATCCAAAAATGTGGTTTTAATCCATAATGGCTTAAATATACTTTTAAGGTGTTATTCCTGAAGCTACCATTCGTTCTATAATATTATCGCTGCATTTTACTTTCTCTACATGTATCATGTACATAGTAAATAAAGACGGTATTGCATTCCACCCAAATATTCTATACCAAGATGTCAGCGGTAATAGACGTTTTCGTGCTCCCTGTATTATTTTTATGTGTGTGTAGGTTAACATGATATCTCTAAAACATGCCGGTAAAATACCAAACTTGCTTTATAAGCTAGGTATATTCCAAGGATGCGACGCGAAGATTTTGAGGAAAATTCCCCCATCCCAACCTACCATTTAGGTGAAATAATTTGCAAAGTTTTGACTTTCTCAAAAATGGCTCTAGCAATTTTGATTAAAATTCTGTATATTATATATATATATATATATATATATATATATATATATATATTGATACGACATATAATAATGTATATCTTGAATTTTCTGGTAACAGCCTCTAAAGGCCTCTTTATTCTGGATGAATTTTGTTGGATTTTGCATAACCGTAAAAGATCTTACTACTTAAAATATGTAGTTTCTTTGAAACCCACAATCTTTATAATATACATTTTATCGTAAAGTTCATCTTGTTGTTGGTTTAAGTTTTGGCAATGCGAAAAAAAAAAAAAAATCAGATGTGTTCCATTCTCTACTTCTGTGTAATAAATTATTGTTAATAAGCCTATTCTTCTATTTACTTCATGCTAATCGAGATAAAATTAGCAGGAATAGTCTTATTACTTACTTCCTTGTAAGTAGACTCGAAATATGGGAGTATCATAGGTTAAAGTGATAGTCAAAAGCTAGTGGCTATGGACTGAAGTTCCTTTGTTTGTATGGACACGTGTTGAGAAAAGTTTTTCAAAGCTGAAACCAAAAACAAGGAATATCTCAAAAAGACCAACTCCTCGAAAACAAAGTACATAACATAAATTGTGTGTTTTAATTTGCTCTACATTTTTTGTGGGGTAAGTTTTTGTCCATTTCTTACGGTTTAGCAGTTATGCAAAATTCATCCACAATAAAGTAATCTTTTGAGGTTATTCCCAGAAAATTCAAGATATACATATTATTTGTCAGGTAAATATCTTTAATATACAATATTTTAATCAAAATCGTTAGAGCCATTTTTGAGAAAACCAAAAACTTCGAAAAAGTTCCATGTATAGGGTAGTTGGAGGTGGGGGATTTTCTTGAAAATTTTCGTGTCACATCCTTGGAAATACCAAACTTAAATACCAAGTTTGGTATTTAACGGCCTTTTCGTTTTTGAGCTATGCTGTCCACAGAGACACAGACACACACATGCAAACACACTCACGCACATAGGGACCTTTTTCCAAATTTTTTTTTTTTTTTGGATTCAGGACGACCCAAAACATGTATTTCCGGTAAAATCTCGGTATCGAATTTTTGGGTGCAATACAATACCTTCTCTATACACTATGTACATAGTACGTGTAGAGAAAGTAAAAAAATGGATTTCATCCACATAGCAACCAGCTTTTAAAAGATTTGACTATCGTTTTAACCTACTGTGTTCCCTTATTTACCTTCTGCTTTTAAGAAATCGAGTAAGAAGACTATTCCTGCTGATGTTTTTCTCGATTAGCATTAAGTATATACAAGAATAAGCTCTTTAACAATAATTTGTTACAGAGATGTAGAGAAAGTCATGCGAATAAGACTAATCGGAGTTTTTCACTCCTAGCCACTAAAACAGAACCGAATTTCAATTGTTTCACACAGCGATAGCTTAGTGAATTTCCTTATTTCTCTTCTGTCTCTTCTGTTTACAAAGAAGCCAGTAATTAGAAAAATTCTAATAAAGTTTTTCTCTATGATATAGATGAAATAATGATCTTTTATAGGAATAGTTTTTTGGTAGAAGAGGTAGAAGTCACTTGAATGGATCACATCAGATTTTTTGAACCAAAAATCCAAAACTTATTATCCAAAATCACTAATCTGTCCCTTTAACCCTTTGTTGCCTGGTACCTATAAGTTCTGTTTGTTTTAAGGGCAGCTATACCAATAGAGATGTAGTCTAGGATTAATGTCATGTTATACTAACCTTCAACCATAAACAAGTAATCAAAACTTTTTCATTTTGTAAAAATATATATAATTTTAGCTTTAAAATTGCAGTGATATTTTAACTAAATAAAAGAGTAGAACCATATAGCTACAGTCAAATACAACTCCATTAGCTGCAAAGCATCACACCGATTATTTTACTTGGGCTCTCCCCGTCCTTTACCGCAGTCACCCTGCATTTCAACTTGCAACCTTTGTTTTTGAATGGATAGCCAGCCCGTTACCTATCATCTAACACTCATGACCATCTGAAACATTTTTGGCAGGATTAAGAAAACTGGTTTAGAAGAATTTAAGCTGTTAATTGGGTAGAAAAAGATTAATAAAGAACTCTACATTTTTTCCATTTCTATTTTTCTATTATTTCATATTATAATGTTATAGTTTTATTCCTATATATTACTTTCTCTATATGAACTATGTACGTAGTGCATAGAGAAGGTATTGCATTGTACCCAAAAATTCGATACCGAGATTTCACCGGAAATACATGTTTTGTGACCACCTGAATAAAAAGAAGCATTTTTGAAAAATTTCCGTGTGTGTGTTTGTCTGTGTGTATGTGTGTGTGTCTGTGGGCAGCATAGATCAAAAATGAAAAGACCGTTGAAGCCCAAACTTGTCTTCAAAGGATGCGACACATAGATTTTCAAGAAAATCTCCCCACCCCAAACTACCCCTCACATGGAAAAAGTTTTGAAAATTTTTATTTTCTTAAAAATGGCTCTAACGATTTTGATTAAAATATCGTATATTAAAGATATTTACCTGACAAATAAAATGTATATCTTCAATTTTCTGGTAATAGCCCCTGAAGCCTATTTTATTCTGGATGAATTTTACGGAATTGTACATAACTGCTAAACCGTAAGAGATGGGGAAAAATGTAGGAAATGTAGCTCAGAATAAAATACGCAATCTATGTCATATTCATTTTTTTAGTGGAGTTGATCATTTTTAAGATATTCCTGCTTTTTCGTTTTAGCTTTGAAAAACTTATACTTTTCTCATTCAGAAAGTTCTTAACTCCTATCCATATAAACAAAGGAACTTCAGTCACATAGCAATCTGCTTTTGGCTATCATTTTAACCTATGGAACTCCCTCATTTCGTTCCTACTTACAAGGAAGCAAGTAATAAGACTATTTCTGCTAATTAGCATGAAGTAAATAGAAGCATATGCTTTTTAACTACAATTTGTTGCAGATATGTAGAGAAAGTCATGTGAATGGAACACATCAGACTTTTTTTAGTAGAACTCCAATTTTAAACTTGAATTAAATAAAACTGGCATGTGTAGTATGCTATTGCAGGCAACTAAGGGTTAAGATGTTATTCCATTTGTTGTATAATATTAAGGATGCTTTTCTATTGATATTTCTTGACTGTTTGTGTGGTAAAACCCCCATAATAAGACGAAATGCGCCAAGAGGCCAAACACCTTCAGCTCATAAAGTATGAGTTTTATTGTTTCTTTCGTGCACGGATGTGGAAGATTGGCTCACAGTTAAAAGGCCTCTGAGAAACATTCACAGTTTAACGAAATTGGAGCGGTGGGTTCTGTGAGCCATCTGCAGGCAATAAGCTGCACTACGCCCCCTGCCTGCCTTGTGCGCAGAAAGTTACTATTTTGTTCTCTCATAAACACATATGCTTGTCACTACCACCTGCTGGTGTAGTTTGCGTTTCAGGTGCAGTCTACGTTTGCGTTTATTGGTTTCAGTTTATTATTTTATAAAACAATAAAACGAACTTACAAGGAGATATATGACCATTTAAATACTTGTTTTAATTTTGATGCGCTAGAATATTTCATATTGTACTCAACTATATAATATTGATTTAACTGCTCTTTACTTTCTCTTGACGTACTATGTACATAGTGTATAAGGAAAGCATTTCATTCCACCCAAAAATTCGATACCGAGATTTCTCTGACAATACAGTTTTAAGGTATCTTGCCTGAAGTGCTCCATCCAATGACTTTCCTTACATCTCTGTAACAAATTTTGTTAATCCAGTTATTCTTCTATTTACTGCATGCTAATGTAGATAAACATTAACAGAAACGGTCTTATTACTTAGTTCCTTATAAGTAGAAGGTAAATAAGCGAATACACTAGACCAAACCGACAGACAAATGCTTTAAAATGTGGTTGCTATGGGATTGAAATCCGATTGTTTGCGTGAACAGGTGTTAGAAGTTCCTGAATAAGAACATTATTAGGTATTTAAAAACTGAAATCAATAACAAGGAATATCTTAAAAACGGTCAACTCCAGAAATATAGCACACATTGTGTGTTTTATCGAGCTCTATATTTTTTGTGTACTAAAGTTTTGTCTATCACTTACTGTTTATCAGTTATGAACAATTTTGCAAAATTCAGACAGCATAAAGATGTCTTCAGATGATAAACCCAGAAAATTTAAGATATAAATTTTATTTGTCATGTAAATATCTTTAATATACGGCAAATTAATCAAAACCGTTAGGGTCATTTTTGAGAAAATCAACATGGTTTCATGTAAAGGGTAGTTAGGGGTGCGGGGAATTTCCTTAAGATCTTTGTGTCGCATCTTTGGAAGATACATAACTTAAATACCAAGTTTGGTATGTAATAGACTCTTCGTTTTGGAACTATGTTGTCAAAGGCACACACACACACGAAACTTTTTCTGGCTTTTTGGAGGGGGGTTACAGTAGGTAACACCTCGGTATCGAATTTGTGAGTGGAATAGAATACTTTCTCTATACAATATATTCAGAGTATGTGTAGAGAAAGTAAAAAGCATTTCTGTGTCTGTCCATGAACAGGATAACTCAAAAACTAAAATTTAGTAAAATAATAAACTGGGTATTTGAGTTTAGTATCTACCAGCGATGCGACATAAAGATTTTGAGGAAAAACCCCCCATGCCAAACTACCCTTTACATATAAAAAAATCGAACATGTATATTTTCTCAAAGAAGTCTAACGATTTTGATTAAAACACCGTACATTAAAGACACGAATATGGTAAATAAAATTTATATCTTGGTTTTTCTGGGAGTAACCTCTAAATATCTCTTTATTTTAAATACATTGTGCTGAAATTTGCGTAACTGGTAAACCGTAAGAAATAGACAAAAACTTACTACACAAAATATATAGATCATGTTAAAAGACACTATTTATGCTATATACATTTTATTTTCGTAGTATATACCATTTTTGAGATATTCTTTGTTATTTGTTTCAGATTTTAAAAACAAACTTTTCTTACATGGAAAGTTTTAAGCTCCTGGCCAATTGAAACGGATATCAATCACACGGCAACCAGTTTTTAAAACATTTGCCTATCGTTTTAGCCTTGCATATTCCACTATTTTTACTTTCTCTATACTCACTATGTACATACTGTATAGAGAATGTATTGCACTCCACCAAACGATTCAATACCGAGATTTCACCGGAAATACATGTTTTAGGACCCCCTGTATCCAAAAAAAGCATTTTCAGAAAAATGTCCGTGTGTGTGTGTGTGTGTCCGTGTGTCCGTGTGTCTTGAACATGATAACTCAAAAACGAAAAGTAGCTAAAATACCAAACTTGGTATTTAAGTTTCGTATCTTCCAGGGATGCGACACGAAGATTTTGAGAAAAATCCCCCCACACCAAACTACCCTTTACATAGAACTTTTTCTGAAAATTGTTATTTTCTTAAAAATGACTCTAACGATTTTGATTAAAATTTCGTATATTAAAGATATTTACACGGCAAATAAAATGTATATTTTGAATTTTCTGGCAATAGCCTCTGAAGACTACTTTATTCTCGATGAACTTTATGGAATTTTGCATAACTACTAAACCGTAAGAGATGAACAAAAACTTACAACACAAAAAATGTAGAGCACATTAAAACACACAATTTATGTTACATACATTTATTTCGTGGAATTGATCGTTTTTGAGTTACTCCTTGTTTTTTGGTTTCTTACACAGGAATTTAACATTTTAGTCCATATAAACAAAGGAACTTCAGTCACATAGCAACCAACTTTTGACCATTACTTTAACCAACAGTACTCCCTTATTTCGCTTCTACTTACTAGGAAGCAAGCAATAGGCTATTTCTGCTGATATTTTCTTGATTAGCATGAAGCAAATAGAAGCATAAGGTTTTTAACAATATTTTGTTGCAGAGATATAGAGAAGGTCATGTGAATGGAGCACATCAGCTTTTTTTTACTTACAAGAAATCAAGTAATTAAGACAATTTCTGCTAATTTATCTCAAGTATCATGAAGTGGATAGAAGAATATGATTTTTAACAATAATTTGTTACAGGGACGTAGAGAAAGTCATGCGAATGGAACACAACATATTTTTCACATAAGTGTAGGACAGGAGCTGGATAGAGTGAGACTGAAAAATTCAATTCGATAGCCGGGATTTGAACCACGAATCTCCCGGTCTCTATTCGGTTGCTCTACCACTGAGCTGCCATAGTAACATACCGGCACGGTATTAAATTTCTCGACTGACTCGCATGTTTGTCTGTAATCCACAAGTTGATCACAAATGGTAACTTATAATGTTGTAAGTATTTTAAGCCCCATAAAGTAGGTATAGTATAGCCACTATTATGGTCAATTTGTATTTATCTAATTGTTCATTTTTTTTACACATACCGTGTGTAGGACACGAGTTAGGTAGACTCAGACCGAAAAATTCAACGCCAAAGCCGGGATTTGAACAACGGGTCTCCCAATCTCTAGCTGGTTGCTCTATCACTGAGCTACCACGGCAACTCGTAGCTCTTTGATCGAAACATGGAATCTGGGAATGACTCATTTCTTGTATCCACGTTTGTGGCTATTTCCAGTGAAATCTGGGTGTTACTTACTCTATACTATATATATATATATATATATATAATATATATAGATAAGATATTGTATTGCACCCAAAAATTCCATATCGAGATTTCACCAGAAATATATGTTTTGAGATCCCCTGAATCCAAAAAAATCATCTTAAAAATGTCCATGTGTGTGTGGCTGTGAGTAGGATAGTTCAAAAACGAAAAGACCGTTGAATACCAAACTTGGTATTTAAGTTTGGTACCTTCCAAGGATGCGACACGAAGATGTTTATAAAAATCCCCCACCCCAAAATACCCTTTACATGGAACTTATTTTTTAGCTTTTGACTCTTAAAATGACTCTAACGATTTTGATTAGGTAAAATATCTTATATTTAAGATAAATAAAATGTTACCTTGAATTTTCAGAGAACAGCCCCTGAGAACTTCTTTATTGTGGATAATTTTACGAAATTTTGCATAACTGCTAAACCGTAAGATATGGACAAAAACTTACTATCTACAAAAAAAGTGTAGAGCACATTAAAACAAACGATTTATGTTATATACATCTTTTTCCGTGGAGTTGATCGTTTTTTAGATGTTCCTTGTTTTTGGTTTCACCTTTAAAAAACTTACTTTCCTATTACAGGAATTTGTGCATACAAAAAAAGGAACTTCAGTTACATAGAAATCAGTTTTTTACTATCACTTTAGCCTATGGTGCTCCTTTATTTCGCCTCTACTTACAAGGAAGCAAGTAGTAAGACCATGTCTGCTATTTTTTTTTTTCGATTAGTAGGAAGTAAATAAAAACATAAGCTTTTTAACAAGATTTGTCCAGAGATGTAGAGAAAGTCATGTGAATAGAATACATCAGACTTTCTAAATTTTGGTTGAAATGCAATACATTTTCTAGGGACTATGTGCGTTGTATATATACGCTAGACAAAGCAAAAATAACTAACACACTGAACTAGATATTATCAAAATAGTAAGGTAACTCTATGGCATAACAGTCCACATGGGACCTTGGCCAATCGCCCGACCGCTGCATCCCCCATCTCGGTCCGAAGGCGTTATGAATGGGGTGCTGTACTGGAGAGTGAAACATGATCAGCGCCGGATGATGAGTTCTTTTCGATTTGAAGAGACTTCTTCTCCATCAAGTAGCTTCTCAATTGGCCCCCTAAGGACCTCACGAGGCTGAGTGCACCCCGAGTCAAGTCTCCCAATTCCGAGAATCGAAACCAGGACTCACACTTGGCAAGCAGCGGCGCTACTATCACGCTAAGGAGACGAAAAATATAAAAGTACCAATTACAAAACTAATTATACGAATACCCCTAACAGCCTATATATAAAAACTCCTATACAAACACATAGCGAACACTTCAAACAGCTGCTGTGTATCAGAATTACAAAAGCAAATCAAGGGGTTTAGGGAATATTGCAAGGAGAGAAGTAAAACTCTGATGTGTTCCATTCCCATGACTTTCTCTACATCTCTGCCACAATTATTGTTAGAAATCTTATGTTCCTATTAATCTCATGGTAATCGAGAAAAAATTAGCAGAAATAAGTTTATTCCTTGCCTCCTTGTACATAGAAGGGAAATATGGGAGTATCATAGGTTAAAGTGAAAGCCAAAAGCTGGTTGCTATGTGACTGATGTTCCTTTGTTTGTATGGACAGGAGGTAACAAATTCCTGTATGAGAAAAGTGTAAGTTTTTTAAAGCTGAAACAAATAGCAAGGAATATGTCAAAAACGACTAACTCCACGAAAAACTTGTATATAACATAACTTGTGTGTTTTAACGTGCTCTACATTTTCTGTTAAGTAAGTTTATGTGTATCTCTTACGATTTGCCAGTTATGCAAAATTCCGTAAAATTCATCCAGAATAAAATAGTCTTCAGAGGCTAGTCCCAGAAAATTCAAGATATATATTTTATTTGTAAGGTTAATATCTTTAAAATACGATATTTTAATCAAAATCGTTGGAGCCTTTTCAAAACTTTTTTCCATGTAAAGGGTGGTTGAGGGTGGGGGATTTCCTTGAAAATCTTCTTGTCGCATCCTTGGATGATACTGAATTTAAATACCAAGTTTGGTTATTAAGGCAGTTTTTGTTTTTCAGTTATGCTGTCCACAGACACAAACACATGCACACGCGGACCTTTTTCTAAAAATCTGATGTGTAACATTAACATAACTTTCTCTAGCTGCTCTACAAACTTTTTACAAAAGATTATTCTTCTTTCTACACCCTGCTAATCGAGATAAACATTAGCAGAATGTTCTTATTACTTAGTTCCTTATAAGTTGAAGGGAACTAAAGGAATACTCTATGCTAAAGGTTTTATGAGCTGTTGTTATGAGACTGCCATTGCAAGTCGCTTTTTTGCTTGGCCGGGAGTTGAACAAAAGAAAAACAGACACACCTGTAAGTACTTTCAATTGAAGATAATAGCAAGGAATATTTTGGAAACGGTTACCTCCACAACAAAAACGTAAAGGACATACATTGTGTGTTTTGACGAGAGCTATATTTTTATGCAGTAAGTTTCTGTCTGTCTCTTACGGTTTACCAGTTACGCAAAATTCGTCAAAATTGACCCAGAATGAAGAGGTCTTCAGAGGCTATTCCCAGAAAATTCAAGATATTCATTTTATTTGTCAGGTAAATATCTTTAATATACGGCATTTTAATCGATATCGTTAGAAAATGTTTTCATAAAATGTTTTGAGGTGGGGTATTTTCTTGAAAATCTCCGTGTCGCATCCTTGAGAAACGTTACTCTTAATTACCAAGTTTGGAATTTCATGAACTTTTCGTTTTTACATTCTCAATACGAACTATGTACATAGTATGTAGAGAAGGTGTTGCATTGTAACCAAAACTCGATACCGAGATTTCACCGGAAATACATGTTTTGAGACTCCCTGAATATAAAAAAAGCATTTTTAGAAAAATGTCCGTGGGTGGGTGTGTCTGTGTCAGTGGGCAGCATAGCTCAAAAACCTAAGGACCGTTAAAGCCCAAACTTGGTGTTTAAGTTTGGTATCTTCCAAGGATGCGACACGAAGATTTTCAAGAAAATCCCCCCACCTCAAACTACTCTTTACATGGAAAAGGATCTGAAATTTTTTATTTTCTTAAAAATGGCTCTAACGATTTTGATTAAAATATCGATATTAAACATACTTATCCGACAAATAAAATGTATATCTTGAATTTTCATGGAATGGCCCCTGAAGACTCCTTTTCTCTGGATGAATTTTACGGAATTGTGCATAACTGCTATACCGAAAGAGATGGGGGGAAACTTACTACACAGAACATGTAGTTCACGATAAAACACACAATTTATGTCATATACATTTTTTTCGTGGAGTAAATCATTTGTATGATATGCCTGGTTTTCGTTTTAGCTTTGAAAAACTTATATCTTACAGGGATTTCTTACCTCCTAACCATAGAAACAAAGGAAGTTCAGTTACACAGCTTTTGGCTATCATTTTAAACTATGGAAGCAAGTAATAAGACAATTCCTGCTAATTAGCATGAAGTAAAAAGAAGCATAATCTTTTTAACTACAATTTGTTGCAGAGTTGTAGAGAAAGTCATGTGAATGGAGCACATCAGATTTTTTACTTATTCTGTCCACAGGCAGACAGGCACACAGACACATACACGCACACACAGTGATCTTTTTCTAAAAAAAAGTTGCTTTGGATTCAGGGGTACCAAAACAAATATTTCCGATGAAATCTCGGTATGGAATTTTTGGGTGGAATACAAGTCCTCTATGTACACAGAGCACAAAGAGTAATAGGCATCCGGGGAAGGAGGAGGTACTGTAGCTGTTGTAACTAATATATAATTCTACATGTGTACATACGTGCAAGAGAAATTAAATGAGAAACATCCCAAACTACCACATACATAGAAACGTTTCTGTTCATTTCCTCCCAAAAATGCTCTCACAGTTATAATTAAAATATCTACCTACATTCTGTCAAGAAAGTACCGGGAATTGATCATTTAAAAATCCTGTTTAAAAAGGGGATTCGAAATTACTGTTGTCGCTAAGTTGGTACAACTTTCCTCTATACCCACGCGGAGTTCATCTCAAAGTTGATTTGCGATTTTACGATGGATACAAATATTGAGCAAAGAATCTGTCTCAACTTTTGCCTTGCAAATGGTATTTCGTGTGCCGAATCGCTGAAAATGTTACCGAGGGCTTACGGTGAATCGACTTTATCAAAAACACGTGCATATGAGTGGTACAGTGCATTCAAAAGTGGTCGAGATGTGGTGGAAGATTTGCCTCGCTCTGGTCGGCCATCAACGGTTTCAACTGAACTGAACATCGTCATTTAGGTCTGAGAGAGATTGCCGCTTAATTTTCTGTGTCTCAAATCGAGTCGTACCATTTCAAACGATTGTTTGGGCATGACACGCGTTGCAGATCGGTTAGTTCCGAAAGACTTGAATTTCCTATAAAAACTCAATCGCGTAGGGGTTGCTGAAGACATGCGAGAACGAGTTAGTTCCGACACCTGAGACAGTACATATCTTAGCCCGGGGCAAAATGATATTCTTAGAAGAGAAAATATAAATGTACAATGAAAATGGGAAGGGCAGAAATACTTTTAGCACGTATAAGTCACAAGCCCAGGGTACAAGATCCTGTTACCTTCCGTGCATTGAACCGAAGGGGTGAATATGAATGGACCCTACCCGAGGCGACTAGCGGGACACAAGATAATGATTCCTGCTGGTCAGGCGACAATGTAAGGCACTTGTGAAGGACCTCCGAACAACCAAAATGTGACATTTAGAATCCGTGATGGAGCTACACAGGCGACATTTTAAGGCATTTGACAAAAAACCCCCTCACGACCAAGATGTGGTATTTGAGCACGTGGTGTAATTCTTAGTTGTGACGGAAGTAAGTGATTTTAATAGTACATAATAAACAACGGCCTCAACATTAATAAACAATAACATTAGCGGGTGTGCAAAGTGTAACGTCACAGTTAAAAAATTAAGAAGTATACGCGTGTGTTCTACGGCGGAAAAAGGCCGGACTCAGTTAATAAAGCACCTGTTTCTCACCACAACCAGAAAGAGTTACCATGCAAATAAAAACCCTGATCTAAGCCAACCACATCCACACCATTCTTATAACCATAACCCGCACCCGAGATAAGAACCCGTTACCGCAACACCCCACATTCATAAAACACATTGTAACTGGTAATGAGACGTGGGTTTACGAGTTTGACACTCAAACCAGTCAACAAGCTTCCGAATGGTGCCTTCTAACGGAAGCGAAACCTAAAAGGGCACGTCAAACTCGATCAAAACTGAGGTCATATTGCCATTTTTTTTTCAATTATCGTGGTGTCGTGCACTCAAAGTTCTTACCAGAAGGTCAAATGGTAAATAATACTATTGTTTGAGCGTTATACACCGTTTGAGAGAACAAATACGGCCAGATTTGTGGAACGACAACTTATGGATTCTGCACCACGATAACGCACTAGTTCACAAGGCTATTATTGTGAACGAATTTCTGGCCAAAAACTCAACAAATTTCATCAAACAATTACCGTATTCACCTGGTCTGGCTCCTGCTGATTTATTTATCTTTCCAAAACTCAAGTTAACACTTCGAGGTACCCGTTTTCAGTCGATAGAAGACATAAAGGAAAATTCGCAGCGACAATTGACATCGATTCCTTAAAGTCCCTACAAAAAATGTTTTGATGATTGGATTATTCGTTGGCATAAATGTATAATTTCACAAGGTGCATACTTTGAAGGCGACAAAATAAAATTGGATGAATAATTCATTTTCTGTGTTTTATTGGCAAATTCCTAGAACTTTCTTGACACAGTAGTAAATCTAGGACATTTGTTGAACTTATATGTCGGTTCCTGGGGTCAGTGGCCTGCGAGAAGCATGCAAAATATGGATCTCAACTGAACCAAGATAAAGTCGTAAAAACTGAGGTTTTGAAGAGGAGGTTCACGAATAATACTGATTAATGTCTACTTTAACAGTTCTATTCTCCATCACATCAAACGCCATCCCCACCGTAGCTTAGACATTATACCAAAAGCAGAATGTTCTACCAGACGCACATAAAACAATTCTGCAAACATCTCGAGAACCTGCTTATATTTATGTAAATTTCGAAACAGGCATTTTTCTCTGTAGTCCCGATTAACCATGCGAAAGATCCACCTTTTTGAAAATAGTCATGTTACCTTAGCGAATGAGTTGACAAACGCAGCATAGGTATGCTCTATTGGTTCGATATAGAATACTCACCTGCAAGATGACAGTATCAGTCAGTAAAATAAAAATATGCCGTAATAAAGTACCCAACAAACGGCAAGGAATGCGGTGGACGGAACAAGTCAGTGCTGATTTCTTTTTGTGCCTTCTGTACTAGGTACGTTGTACATATGCGCTGGAGAAAGAAAAATAAATAAGGCACTGAATTAGATAATATTAAAGGTTTGATTTTCTCAAAAATAGCTCTAACGATTTTGATTAAAATATCTAATATTAAAGATATTTACCTGACAAATCAAATGTATATCTTAAATTTTCTGGCAATAGCTTCTGAAGACCTGTTTATTCTGGATGAATTTTGTTTAATTTGGTATAACTAGTAAACCGTAAGAGATAGACAAAACTTACTATACAAAAAATGTAGGTTATGTCATATACATTTTTCTCGTGGAGCTTACCGTTTTCTAGGTACTCATTGTTATTAGTTTAAGTTGTGAAGTACTTATACTTTTCTCAGACGGGGGTGTGCGTTTTTCTTTTTTTTTTCTACTCCTGGCCAAGAAAAGAAGCGATTTGTAATGACAGACGCATAACGACAGCTTTTAAAACATTTGACTATTGGTTTTAGCCTAGTGTATTCCCTTATTTTCTTCCTAATTACACGGAACTAAATAATAAGAACATTGTGCTAATGAGTACCTCGATTAGCAAGCTGCAGAAAAAAGAATTATCTTATGTAGGAAGTTTGTAGAACAGCTAGAGAAAGTCATATGAGTGTAAGACATCAGATTTTTCTCTATAGTCCCGATTAAACATTCAAAAGATCCACCATTTTGAAAGGAGTCACGTTACCTAACCTCGCTTCCAGTTGAGTAAGGTGGCTATTCCTATTAGCGAATGAGTTGACAAACCCAGCATAGGTATGCTCTATTGGTTTCATATAGAACACTCACCTGCAAGGTGACAGTATCAGCCAGTAAAATGAAAACATGACGTAATATAGCACCCTACAAACGGTAAGGAAAGCGGTGTACGGAAAAGTACGGCGCTGGTTTTTTTTGTGCCTTCTGTACTAGGTATGTTGTACATATGCGCTGGAGAAAGTAAAAATAACTAAGGCACTGAATTAGATAATATTAAAGGTCCAATTACCAAATTATTTATACCAATACCCCTAACAAGCCGTATATAAACAGTCAAACATGGAGAATACTTCAAACAGATTCTGTTCAGGTGTATCTTCAGAATTACAAAAGCAAACAAACGAAAGGATGTAGGGAATATTGCAAGAAGAGAAGTAAAAATCTGATGTGTTCCATTCACATGACTTTCTCTATATCACTGCAACAAATTATTCTATTTACTTCATCTAATGGAGCAAAAATTAGCAGAAACAATCTTATTACTTGGTTTTAAAATTTGAAATTTTCGGGCTGTTTTGCCGTGGTCTGTAGGTTAAAATATGTTTAGTTAAAATATTTCTACCTAACGTTTCGTCCCTGTCTATGAGGGACATCTTCAGAGGCAATGCACTCACGTCGCTAACTCGGAAAGAATTATATCAGTGCGGGTTATAGCCAGTATATATACTCGGGCACTGGTGGGCAGGGTCAAGTGGACCGGTTCTGGTTTGTTTATTTGGCCTGGAGGTTGCGGAGCTGGGAAAGTATAGGGAACCAGGTGGAGTTTAATTTAAGTCCTTCGTCTTTGTTGAAGTTGTTGGTGTTCTTATAAATCTCAATGGCCTCTCTGTATAAACGGGGAAAATAATTTTTAGTCGTAGCTATAACCTCTACATTATCATATTGCATACGGTGGTCATCCACCTGGTTCCCTATACTTTCCCAGCTCCGCAACCTCCAGGCCAAATAAACAAACCAGAACCTGTCCACTTGACCCCGCCCACTAGTACCCGAGTATATATACTGGCTATAACTCGCACTGATATAATTCTTTCCGAGTTAGCGACGTGAGTGCATTGCCTCTGAAGATGTCCCTCACAGACAGGGACGAAACGTTAGGTAGAAATATTTTAACTAAACATATTTGAACCTACAGACCACGGCAAAACAGCCCGAAAAGTTTAAATTTTAAAACCATTGACACCGGCCGTGAAAGCTTACGCATATATTTAATCTTATTACTTGCTTCCTTGTTAGTAGAAACGAAATAAGGGAGTACCATAGGTTAAAGAGATAGTCAAAAGCTGATTGCTCTGCGACTTATGTTCCTTTGTTTGTATGGACACGAGTTCACAAAGTCCTGTATGAGAAAAATATGTCTTTATAGCTGAAAAAAGAAACAAGAAATATCTCAAAAACAATCAACTCCACGAAAAAAATGTATATAAGATAAATTGTGTGTTTAAGGTCCTCTACATTTGTTGTGTGGTAAGTTTTTGTCCATCTCTTACGGTTTAGCAGTTATGCAACATTTCGTAAAATTTTTCCAGAGTAAAGTAATCTTCAGAGGCTATTCCCAGAAAATTCAAGATATACATTTTATTTGTAAAATAAATACGACATTTTAATCAAAATCGTTAGAGCCATTTTTTGAAAATCAAAATTTTCGAAAAAAGATCCATGTAACGGGTAGTTTGGGGCGGGGAGATTCTTCTCAAAATCTTCGTGTCGACACGATGGAAGATACTAAACTTAAATACCAAGTTTGGCATTTTAACGACTTTTCGTTTTTGAGTTATCGTATTCACAGGCACACCGACACACATACACGGACCTTTTCTGAAAATATTTTTTTTTGGATACAGGGGACCCTAAAATATATATTTCCGGTGAAATCTCGGTATTGAAGTTTTTGGTGGAGTGCAATACCTTCTCTATACACTATGTACATAGTACGTACAGAGAAAATAAAAAGGAGAAATGTGCTACAAAACAGAGAACAGAAGGTTCGCAGTACTCTTAAGAAGGAACTGGCGAGCACAGAACTTTGGAAAAGGCTTCTTTACCCGTGTAGCATTAGTGCCTAACGTCCGTCGACAATTTTACGAAGAAGCGCAGGAAAACTAATTCCGAGAGTGCACTTATTATCCCATTTTCTTTGTTTGAACTTTTACACGAGTATCGAAAAAAGACTCTCGCTCAATAGCCTTTCATTTGTTTGCCTCTTGCTTTTAGGTCAGGTCTAGGCTTCTGAGGTATCAGAGTTAGTCAAGGAATACTTCACATATGTACACTGGTGACTATATTCAGGGCACATTTTTGCTTTCTCTACACTTACTAGGTACATAGTGTATAGAGAAGGTATTGCACTCACCTAAAAATTCGATACCGAGATTTCACCGGAAATATATGAATTAGGGTCCCCTATATCCAAAAAAGCATTTTCATAAAAAGGTCCGTGTGTGTGTGTGTGTGTGTGTGTGTGTGTGTGTGTTTGTCCGTGAGACTGTGAACACGATAATACGATTACTAAAAGTCGGTAAAATACCAAACTTGGTATTTAAGTTTAGTGTCTTCCTGGGATGCGATATGACAATTTTGAGAAAAATCCCCCCACTCCAAACTACCCTTTACATGGAACTTTTTTCGAAAATTTTGATTATCTCAAAAAAAGGCTCTAACGGTTTTGATTAAAATATCATATATTAAAGATATTTACCTGACAAATAAAATGTATATCTTGAATTTTCTGGGAATAGCCTCTGAAGAGTAGTTTATTCTGAAGAATTTTAGTCAATTTTGAATAACTGCTAAACCGTAAGAGATGGATAAAAACTTATTACACAAAAACTGTAGAGCACATTAAAACACACATTTTATGTTTTTGTACAATTTTTGGTGGAGTGCGTCGTTTTCGCGACATTCCTTATCTTTGGTTTCTGCAATGAAAAATATACTTTTCTCATACATGAATTTGTCAACTGCTGTCCATATACACAAAGAAACTTCAGTGACACAGCAACCAGATTTTGACTATCACTTTAAACTATGGTACTCCCTTATTTCGCATCTACTTACAAGGAAGCAAGTAATATGGCTATTTCTGCTAAATGTTTACAGATTAGCAAATAGAAGCATTAGCTTTTTAACAATACTTTGTTGCACAGATATAGAGAAAGTCATGTGAATGGAACACATCAGATTTTCTCTACACGACCTTACATATAGATGTAGGGAAAGACATTGAACTTCACTTAAAATTATTAGTCGAAACTGCCTCCATGTTCAGCGAGCTGACTTCTGACCCGGAGGTCACGGGTTCGATTCCCGGCTGGGGCAGGAAATTATTTTTAGCCAAAATTACTCCCTATGTATAAGTATGTGTGTGAGAGTGAATGTGTGTGTTTGAAGAAAATAAAAAATGGTATAAACGTACAGACAACGAGTTTATACTTTCTCTAGCACCATATGTACACTGTACATAGGGATAGGGAAGTATTGTATTCCACCTAAAAATTCGATATCGAGATTTCACCGGAAATACATGTTTTAGGACCCCCTGCATCCAAAAAAGCATTTTGAGAAAAAGGTCCGCGCGTGTGTGTGTATGTGTGTGTGTGTGTCTCCGTGTGTCCGTGTGTCTGTGAACACGATAACTCAAAAACGAAAAGTAGCTAAGATACCAAACTTGGTATTTAAGTTTAGTATCTTCCAGGGATGCGACATGAAAATTTTGAGAAAAATCCCCCCACCCCAAACAACCCTTTAAATGGAACTTTTTCGAAAATGTTTATTTTCTTAAAAATGGCTCTAACGATTTTGATTAAAATATGGTATGTTAAAGATATTTACCTAAAAAATAAAATGTATATCTTGAATTTTCTGAGAATAGCTTCTGAAGACCTGTTTATTTTGAATGAATTTTGCTTAATTTGGCATTACTAGTAAACCGTAAGAGATAGACAAAACTTACTATACAAAAAATGTAGGTTATGTCATATACATTTTTCTCGTGGAGCTTACCGTTTTCGAGATATTCATTGTTATTAGTTTCAGTTATGAAGTACTTATACTTTTCTCAGACGGGAGTGTCCGTTTTTCTTTTGTTCTACTCCTGGCCAAGAAAAGAAGCGATTTGTAATGACAATCGCATAACAAGAGCCTTTAAAACATTTGACTATTGGTTTAGCTTAGTGTACACCCTTATTTTGTTCCTACTTATACGGAACTAAATAATAAGAACATTGTTCTAATGAGTACCACGTTTAGCAAGGTGCAGAGAGAAGAAGAAGCTTATGTATGAAGTTTGTAGAACAGCTAGAGAAAGTCATGTGTGGGTAACACATCAGATTTTTTCAAGTACAAAGCCCCCGATATTACCTTAGATGTTAAAGGGGGCTATATATATTAACCATAAAAGAATAGTCGCGATTCCACCGGAAATATGTACTTTCAGGTCGCTGTATCCCAAATAAAAGTATTTCTAGAAAAAGGTCCGTGTGTGTGGAGGGGCAGCATAACTCAGAAACTAATGAACCGTTAAATACCAAACTTGGAATTTACATCTTATTTAGAATGTGACACGAAGGTTTTGAGAGCAAACATCCCACACCAAACTACCCTTTACATGCAAAAAAATTGAAAATTTTGATTTTCTCAAAATTGACTATAAGATTTTGATTAAAATATCGTATATTAAAAATATTTACCTGACAAATAAAATGTATATCTTGAGCTTTCTGGAAATAGCCTCTAAAGACTACTTTATATTCTGGATGAATTTTAAGGAATTTTGTATAACTGCTAAACCGTAAGAGATGGACAAAAACTTAACTCACAACAAATGAAGAGCACATTAAAACACACAATTTATGTTACATCCTTTTTTTCGTGGATCTGGTCGTTTTTTAAATATTCTTTGTTATTAGCTTCAGCTTTAAAAAAACTTATGCTTTTCTCATACAGGAATTTGGCAGCTCCTGTTCATACAGTCAAAGGAACTTCAGTCACTTAGCAACCAGATTTTTACTATCACTTTAACCTAAGCTATTTCCTTATTTCGTCTCTACTTACAAGGATGAAAGTAATAAGACCATTTTGGCTCATTTTTTCTCGCTTAGCATGAAGTAAGTAGAAGCATAAACTTTTTAACAATAATTTGTTGAAAAGATGTAGAGAAAGTCATGTGAATGGAACACACAAGATTTTACAAGATGTTTTAACACTACCAATGTCTTTAAATTCTTTGCGAACGTAAAAAAACTCGCTTCTGACACACCGGTTTACTCTACCGTTATTTTTACCAGTTCATTAACTAAAACATTCAGATGGTGCTCCTTTAAGTTATTAAACGCATTTAAAATATTCCTTTTCTCGCCAATCTTTTACAGTTTATATTTAGGGTGCATTTTATATCCGGATCACTCATTTTTAGCACTGCCAAATTCACACAGGTTGCAACCTTGCCGCCATATTCCTCACTGACATTTTGTTTGGTTTTCGGCCAACTTTATAACTGCCTATTTCTTGTGAAATTATATATTTGTATTTTCAAACAGCCAAAAAACTGATATGTTCCATTTACTAAACTTTCTCTATATTTCTGCAACAAATTACTGTTAAAAAGGCAATGCTTCTATTTAATTAATGCTAATTGAAAAAAAAAATTGATGTGTCCATTCACATGACCTTCTCTATATCTCTGCAACCAATTGTTGCTGAAATTTATGCTTCTATTTACTTCAGATTAATCGAGAAAAAATCAGCAAAAATATTCCTATTACTTGCTTCCTTGTAAGTAGAAAGAGTAGCATAGGTTAAAGTGATAGTCAAAAGCTGGTTGTTATGTGACTGAAGTTCCTTTGTTTGTATGGACAGGAGTTGTTATATTCCTGTATGAGAAAAGTACAAGCTTTTAAAGCTGAAACTAAAAGCAAGGAGTATCGCAAAAACGATCAACTCCATGAAAAAAATATATGTAAGATAAATTGTGTGTTTTAAGGTGCTCTACACTTTTTGTGTGGTAAGTTTTTGTCCAGGTTTTACGGTTTAGCAGTTATGCAAAATACCGTAAAATTCATCCAGAATAAGGTAGTCTTTAGAGGCTATACCCAGAAAATTCATGATATGCATTTTACTTGTCAGGTAAATATATTTAATATATGAACTTTTAATCAAAATTTTAGAGCCATTTTTGACAAAATCAAAATTTTCGAAAAAAGTCCCATGTAAAGGGTAGTTGGGCGTGGGGGGATCTTTCTCAAAATCCTCGTTTCGCATCCCTGGAAGATACTAAAATTAAATACCAAGTTTGGTATTTTACCGACTTTTCGTTTTTGAGCTATCGTGTTCACAGACACACGGACACACACACACACGAACCTTTTTCTGAAAATGCTTTCTTGTATACAGGGGATCCTAAAACATAGATTTCCGGTGAAATCTCGGTATCGAATTTTTGGGTGGAGTGCAATAGCTTCTCTATACACTATGTACATGGTACGTATAGAGAAAGTAAAAACATTAGCAGGAAGTATTATTATTTGCTTCCTTGTAAGTAAAAGCGAGATAAGGGAGAACAATAATTTAAAGTGATGGTCAAAATCTGGTTTCTGTTTGACAGAAGTTCCTTTGTTTATATGGACCGGAGTTGACAAATTCCTGTATGAGAGAAGTGTAAGTTTTTCAATATCTAAAAAACGAAAAATGTATAGAAGTGTAATTTTCTTTTAAGTGTAATTTTCTATTATAAGAGGGTGCATTTATGAAGGTGTACTCTGTGCTGTAAATTTAAATTGATATATTTGAATATCTTTGTATCTTTATTTTCGGATTCACTCTTAATTTTATTGTTGTTTAATATTGCTTTTGACTGTGTATTTCCTTTGTCTTTTTATTTTCGTGTTTACTTTTTTAATTCTTTGTTGTGGTTGTTGTTTTAATATTGCTTGTAATGTGTATTACAAAAGCACGTACGGTCTGTGGACCCGTGCGACTGTTGAAATTCTGTGTATGATATTGCTATGTTAATAAATACACTTATTCATTCATTCATTCATTCATTCATTTTTAAAGATCATCCGTGTGTGTGTGTGTGTGTGTGTGTGTGTGTTTCATAGTGTCTGTGAGCACATAAATTTAAAACGAAAAGTCGGTAAAATACCCAACATAGTATTTAAGTTTGGAATTTTCCAGGAATTTGACAAGAAGATTTTCAGAAAAATCTACCCAACCCAAATTACCTTTTACATGGAAAAAGGTTCGAAAATTTTGATTTTCTCAAAAATGGCTGTAATGATGTGGATTAAAACACCGAACATTAAAGATATTTGCATCACAAATGAAATGTATATCTTGAATTTTGTGGAAATAGCCACTAAAATCCGTTATTCTTGTATAATATACCGTAAGGGTTAGGCAGAAACTTAACATACAAAACATGTAGATCACGTTAAAACACACAATTTGTGTATTGTGTATTTTCGTGAAATTTACAATTTCTGAGATATTCCTTGTTATTTATTTCGGATTTAAAATACTTTAAATCTTCTCACATGGAAAGTTACACACTCCTGGCCCTGCATAGAAACGAATTTCAACACAATAGCAACGAACTTTTGAAAAGATTTGACTATCGTTTTAGCCTAGTGTATTTCCTCATTTTCCTTCTACTTACGAAGAAGCACGAATTAAGAAAGTATATGCTGTTTGTCTTGATTATCATAAACAATAATGGGACACATCAGATTTTTCCATTATGTTTTCGGTCATCCTAAATATATTATTCTTGATGAATTTTACGGAATTTTGCATAGCTGCTCAACAGTAAGAGATGGACAAAAACTTACCACACAAATAATTTAGAGGACATTAAAACACACAATTTATGTTATGTACATTTTTTTCGTGGAATTGATCGTTTTTTAGGTATTCCTTGTTTTTGTTTTCAGGTTCGAAAAACTTAACTTTTCTCATACAGGAATTTGTCAACTCCTGTCCATACAAACAAAGGGACTTCAGTCACATAGCAACCAGCTTTCAACTATCGCTTTCACCTATACTACTCCCTTATTTCCCGTCTACTTATAAGGAAGCAAGTAATAAGACTATTTCTGCTAATTTTTTGTCGATTAGCATTAAGTAAATAGAAGCATGAGCTTTTTAAAAAAAAGTTGCAGAGATGTAGAGAAAGTCATGTGAATGGAACACATCAGATCTTTTGGATACATTGGGCCCTAAAACGAGTATTTCCGGTGAAACAGCTTTAGCAAGTTTTTGAGTGCAATGCAATAACTTCTCTATACATATTACGAGTAGAAAAAGTAAAAAGCAGCATGTAACTGTTCATCACGAGAACGAAGAAGCTTGGGAAGACCTAGAAAAAGATGGTACCAGCAGAAATTTGGCGCCAGAGCAGTCCAATAAGGTTTAAGCCGCGATGAAGGAGAATATTAGTTATAAAGTGTCAACTTTGCTTCTATCGATTTTTGCATCAGTAGCGAATAAATATAAGAACATAGGTATTAAGAAAAATGGAAAATAGGTCAGTATTTTATGTGGGGACCGTTGTTCAATGGAACATCAAAGAGAGGTAAAGCTTTATAGGGTCTTGATATCGCTTTACAGCACAGTGACCACATAAGCTTCTATTGAATTTCCTCGGAATTGGAAAAAGAGCTGAAGGTAGAAAGAAGAAGAAGAGATAAGTGAACGACGAAAGGAGATCGTATTCGACAAAGAGGAACATGGACCAGTAGTAAAACTAAATTCTCCACTGAAGTAAAAAAAGAACTGCAGCCCCAGAGTCCTTTTCTTCAAAAGAATAAGTTATACGGTCCGTGTAATGAAAACATAGAAACAAGCGAATCAAAATGACTGATGTTTACTTGAGGGTTTCACTTTTAAAAACCAGAAATTAAATATTTGTTTCAACGCGCTTACAACGCCAGTAAACCCGCTGTTGCAAATCTATGAAGTGATATTTTTCCTTTCTCTAAACGTACTATGTATGTAGTGTATAGAGAAGCTATTGCACCCAAAAATTCGATACCGTGATTTCACTGGAAATATATGTTTTATGGCCCCCTTTAACTAACAAATCTGATTGTGCCATTCACATGACTTTCTCTATATGCCTGCATCAAATTATTCTAAAAAAAGCTTATACTTCTATTTACTTTATGATAATCAGAAAAAATAAGCAGAAATATCTTATTACTTGTTTCCTTGTAAGTAAAAGCGAAATAAAGGACTACCATAGGTTAAAGTGATAGTCAAAAGCTGGTTGCTATGTCAATGAAGTTCTTTTGATTATAAGGACAGCAGCTGAAAAATTCCTATATGAGAAAAGCATGTCTTTCATAGCAGAAACCAAAAATAAGGAATGTCTAAAAAACGACGAACTCCACGAAAAAAATGTATATAACATAAATTGTGTGTTTTAATGTGCTCTACATTTTTTGTTCAGTAAGTTTTTGTCCATCTCTTACGGTTTAGCAGTTATTCAAAATTTAGTAAAATTCATCCAGAATAAACTACTCTTCAGAAGCTATTCCCAGAAAATTCAAGATGAACATTTTGTCAGGTAAATATATTTGATATACAAAATTTTAATCAAAATCGTTTGAGCCATTTTTGAGGAAATCGAAGTTTTCGAAAAAGGTTCCATGTAAAGGGTAGTTTGGGTTGGGGGGATTTTTCTCAATATCTTCGTGTCGCATCCTTGGAACATACTAAACTGAAATACCAAGTTTGGTATTTTACCGACTTTTCATTTTTGAATTATCGTGTTCAAAGACACACAGACACACGGACACACACACGGACCTTTTTGTGAAAATGCATTTTTTGGATAGGTGGGCACCCTAAAACATATATTTCCGGTGAAATATCAGTATCGAATTTTTGGGTGGAGCGCAATACCTTCTCTATACACTATGTACATAGTGCGTATAGAGAAAGTAATAATCTGATGTGTACCATTCACATGACTTTCTCCATATCCCTGCAACAAATAATTCTTAAAAAGCTTATACTTCTATTTACTTTGTGCTAATCAGAAAAAAAAAAAATAGCAGAAATAGTCTAATTACTCGCTTCCTTGTAAGTAGGAGCGAAATAAGGGACAACCGTAGGTTAAAGTGATAGACAAAAGCTCGTTGCTATGTCAATGAAGTTCCTTTGTCTATATGGATAGGAGTTGACAAGTTCCTATATGAGAAAAGTATACGCTTTTCATAGCAAAAATCAAAAATAAGGAATGTCACAAGAACGACGAACTGCACCAAAAAATGTAGATAACATAAATTGTGTGTTTTAATGTGCTCTACACTTTTTGTGTAGTAAGTTTTTGTCCATCTGTTACGGTTTAGCAGTTATTCAAAATTTAGTAAAATTCATCCAGAATAAACCACTCTTAAGAGGCTATTTGCAGAAAATTCAAGATATACATTTTATTTGTGAGATAAATATATTTAATATACGAAATTTTAATCAAAATTATTGTAGCCAGTTTTGAGAAAATCAAAATTTTCGAAAAAAGTTCCATGTAAAGGGCACTTGGGGGTGGGGGATTTTTCTCAAAATCTTCGTGTCGCATCCCTGGAAGATACTAAACTTAAACACCAAGTTTGGTATTTTACCGACTTTTCGTTTTTGAGTTATCGTGTTCACAGACACACGGACACACACACACACACACACACACACACACTCACAGGACCTTTTTGTGAAAATGCTTTTTTTGGATATTGGGGACCCTAAAACATATATTTCCGGTGAAATCTCGGTTTCGAATTTTTGGTGGAGTGCAATACTTTCTCTATACACTATGTACATAGTGCGCATGGAGAAAGTAAAAATCATTTTCAGAAAAAGGTCCGTGTGCCTTGAACACGATAACTCAAAAACGAAAAGTCGGTATGGTATCAAACTTGGTATTTAAGTTTAGTATCTTCCAGGGATGTAACACGAAGATTTTTAGAAAAATCCCCCCACACTAAGCTACTCTTTACATAGAAAAGTTTTCGAAAGTTTTGATTTTCTGAAAAATGGCTCTAACGATTTTGATTAAAATATCATATATCAAGGATGTTTAGCTGACAAATAAAATGTATGTTTTGAAATTTCTGGGAATAGCCTTTAAAGACTTCTTTATTCCGGATCAATTTTACGGAATTTTGCATAACTGCTAAACCATAAGAGATGGACGAAAACCTTACCACACAAAAAATGTAGAGCACTTTAAAACACCGAATTTATCTTAACTACATTTTTTTTTGTGGAGTTGATTGTTTTTAAGATATTCCTTGTTTTAGGTTCCAGCTATAAAAAACATACTTTTCTCATATAGGATTTTGTGAACTCCTGTCCATACAAACAAAGGAACTTCAGTCACTTAGCAACCAGATTCTGATTATCACTTTAATTTATGGTAGTCCCTTATTTCGCTTCTACTTACAAGGAAGCAAGTAATACGACTATTTCTGCTAATTTTTTCTCGATTAGCAGGAAGTTAATAGAATCGTAGGCTTTTTAAAAATGATTTATTGTAGAGATGTAAAGAAATTCATGTGAATGGAACACGTTAGATTTTTCAGAGAAGTATTCGAGTTAACTAAATTACCATCAAGGAAAATACTGTAAATAAAATCAGAAAGAACATAAGGAAAGTATGTTATATTGTATATAGTGTATAGAGAAGATATTTTATCACACAAAAATTCCATTCCAAGATTTCACCGGAAATATATGTTTTAAGACCCCCTGATTCCAAAAGAGATACTTTTGAAACTTGTGTGTATGTCTATGGGCCAGCATAGCTAAAAAACTAAAAGTTGGTTAAATATCAAACTTTCCTAGGATACGACACGAAGATTTTCAGGGAACTGCTCCCATCCAAAATTACTCTTTACATGGAACATTTGCCGCCCTCCGTGGTGTAATGGTCAGCATGCTGACTACATATTCTCAAGGTCGCGGAGGACGATGAATTTTTTTCGGGCGTAAAAATCCTTATCATGGTTTCCTTCGGAAGGGAAGTAAAGCCGTTGGTTCCGTGTCGTAGATTTACGGCACGTAAAAGAACCTCAAGCCTGATAAAGAGGCCTCTGAGCAAAATTAAGCCGTCTTTCACGCCCAGTATTGAATGTGACACTGTGAACCACAGCAGTTAAAGAGCATCCATAAATAAAACTGCATTCTTCGAAAATTTGGATTTTATCAAAAATAGCTCTAACGATTTTGATTAAAATTAGTTTTGTTTAAGATATTTTTGTGAGAAACGAAATGTATATCTTGAATGTTCTGCAAATAGCCTCAGAAGACCTATTCATTCTACAAGACTTTTGTATAACTGGCAAACCATAAGAGAGACAAAGAATACTCCACAATGCCATTAATCTTATACACATTTTTACTTTCTCTAGCCCTGTATGATAGAGAAGTATTGTATTCCACCCAAAAATTCGATACCGAGATTTCACCGGAAATACATGTTCTAGGAACCCCTAAATCTGAAAAAAAAGCATTTTCAGAAACAGGTCCATGTGTGTGTGTCTGTCTGTCTGTCTGTGTGGTTGTGGACAGCATGGCTCAAAAACGAAAAGACGTTAAATACCTAACTTGGTATTTAAGTTTGGTTTCTTCTATGGATGCGACACGAAGATTTTCAAGAAAATCCCCTATCCCTTACTACCCTTCATGCAGAACGTTTTTCGAAAATTTTGATTTTCTCAAAAATGGCTCTAACTATTTTGATCAAAATGTCAAATATTAAAGATTTTTATCTGACAAATAAAGTGTATATCTTGAAATTTTTGGGAATAGCCTCTTAAGACTTCTTTATTCTGGGTCAATTTTACGGAATTTTGCATAACTGCTAAACCGTAACAGAAGGAAAAAAACTTACCACACAAAAATGTAGGGCACTTTAAACCACCCAATTTATCTTATATGCATTTTTTTCGTTGAGTTGATTGTTTTTAAGATAATCCTTGTTTTAGGTTCCAGCTAAAAAAACATACTTTTCTCATATAAGACTTTGTGAACTCCTATCCATACAAACAAAGGAACTTCAGTCACATAGCAACCAGCTTTTGGCTTTCACTTTAACCTATGGTACTCCCTTATATCGCTTCTACTTACATGGAAGCAATTAATAAAACTATTTATGCTATATTTTCTCGATTAAAATGAAGTAAATAGAAGCATAAACTTTTTATCAATAATTTGTTGCAGAGATGTAGAGAAAGTCATGTGAATGGAACACATCAGATTTTTTTTCATGGACTTAACCATTTCCAAAATATTCCTTGATATTCCTTTTCTAAAAAAGCTCATGTGTTCTATTCACATGGCTATCTCTAGTAACCAATTATTGTTAAAAAGCTTATTCTTCTATCTACTTTATAATAATCGAGATAAAGGTTAATAAACTATCTGAATTATTTGTTTACTTGTAAATAAGGAAATACACCGATAGTCAAATCTTTTAAAAGCTGGTTGCCATGTGGTTGAAATCCATTTATATGCAGGATCTGGAGTTGACAACTTTCCGTGTGAGAAAGTTCAAGTATTTTATATCGAAATGAATAACAAGGAATATCTAAGAAGTGGTCAGTTCCACGAAAAAAAACCATATGACATAAATTGTGTGTTTTAAAGTGATCTAACTTTATTGTGAAGTAAACACTTACGGTATTTAGAGGTTACTTCCAGAAAATTCAAGATATACATTTTAACTGCGATATAAATATCTGTAATATACAGTATTTTAATCACAATCGTTAGAGGCTCTTTTGAGGAAATCTGTATTTTGGAAATTTTTCTATGTAAAGGGTCGTTTGGGGTGGGCATTTTTCTCAAAATTTTCGTGTCGCATCCCTGGAAGATACTAAACTTAAATACACAAGTTCGTTACTTTACCAACTTTTCGTTTTTGAGTTTTCGTGTTCACAGAAACACGGACACACGGGGACTTTTTCTAAAAGTACTTTTTTGGATACAGGGCACGCTAAAACATGTATTTCTGGTAAAATCTCGGAATGGAATTTCTGGGTGGATTGCAATACCTGCTCTATACGTTGTGCAAATAGTACGTGTAGAGAAAGTAAAAATTATTCGCACGGGTGAGCCCTGGTGACCGGAGGACGAATGAAATTTATCAAATCCTTATTCAACAGGGGTACTTCATCTTTTTTATAAAAAAAACTTGTTAAATCTCAATCAAAAAGATTGTTAATACAATCATGGATATAAGACTTATATGTTGAATAATTGATTCTAAATTATTAGTCAAGGACCTTATTCCTTTCCATTCAACGCAAAATCCCCGCTAACATTTTTTATTCGGAAACAGACCAACCAGATGAAGGGTGAAATCAACCAATATTTACAGAAGGAAACTAAAAAAAAAAAAAAAAAAAAAAATATGCTGTGTTCCATTAACATGACCTTCTCTACATCTCCGCAACAAATTATTGCTAAAAAATAACAGAAATGGTCTCATTACTTGCTTCCTTATAAGAAGAAGCGAAATAAGGGAATAACACAACTTTCATTAATAAATTAATAACGCAAAAACGAAGGGTTTTTGAGCATATGTTTATTTAAAACTATTCCCTTGTTTCAATGTAGAAACGTTGTAGAAGTTTTTTGAGTCACCAAGTATAAATAGTGCCTTACAAGTGTTGAGGACTACTACCTACGCGAATATTTGTTACCATCACTGGTTGACACTGACGTCACTCTCATGTCACAACACGGTGTGCTGGCGCGCACACTGGCTTGCGGCGTGGTCTCATTAAAATCAACGTTTAACGTAACATTTTAATCTTAATTTCTGACTAAACTCTTTGACGTGAGAAAAATTCAAAGACCTCTTCATTGTGAGCCGTTGGGACGCTAGGTTGATCTAATACTGTAGTAGATTTTTTTTTTTTTTTCATAAATCATGCTTTAGCAATAAAATTGCAATGGCATTACTACACACACATACACGTTTATTCTTTGAGGGTATGGTGATATATACCTATTTTAATTGTAATTAAAATGCTGTAAATTAATAACACGCTGGTAGGGTAAGACACAGCTGTTGCCCTTGTGTTAATCCCGGGTTTGAACCCTAGGGAGATGATTTTATTCCAGCAGTCAAGTAATTACTGTTTAATGGCACGGTTGAGTTATGAACCCGGGGGTAATGACGTCACTACGAGATGCATGCCACTCCCAGGTTAAGAGCAGGTGGCTATATTGTTAACTGACAGTGGAAACTCTGTGCAGTCCCTCCGGAGTGAGTTATAACTCAACTGACCATTCACTATGTTCTTAATGGTGCAGGCGAGCAACAGTATAAACCCTTACAATTATTTCAACATAGATATCCTACATGTTTACTTTCTCTACATGCATTATGTACAGAGTGTATAAAGAAAAGGTATTGTATTATACCCTAAAAAATCGATACCGATATTTCAGCGGAAATACATCCCTTAGATACTCCTATATAAAAACAATCTGATGTGTTACACTCACATGACTTTCTCTACATCTTTGCAACAAATGATTGTTAAAAGCTTATGCTTCTACTTGTTTCAGGCTAATTAAGAAAAATTAGCAGAAATAGCCTTATTACTTGCTTCCTTGTAAGTAGAAGCGAAATAAGGCGCTATGTGACTGAAGTTTCTTTGTTCGTGTGGCCTGCAGTTGAAAAATACCTGTATGAGCAAAATATAAGTTGAAACTAATAACAAGCAATATCTCAAAAACGATTAACTCCACGACACATTTTCTAAGTGGTAAGTTTTTGTCCATCCCTTACGGTTTAGCAGTTATGCAGAATTCCCTAAAACTATTCAGCATAAAAGAATCTTCAGAGGCTATTCCCATAAAATTAAATATATACATTTTATATATATTGTAAATATCTGTAATATACCGTATTTTAATCGAAACCGTTAGAGCCATTTTTGAGAAAATCAAAATCTTCGAAAATGTTTCCAAGTAAAGGGTATTTTTTGATGGGGAATTTTCTTGAACATTTTCGTGTCGCATTTTTGGAAGGTACCAAATCTAAATAACAAGTTTGGTAATTATCGGTATTTCGTTTTTGAGCTATTCTGTCCAAACACACACAGATCTTTTTCTAAAAACGCTTTTTTGGACTTAGGAGACTCAAAACATGTATTGCCGATGAAATTTCGACAACAAATATTTGGGTGCAATACATTACTTTCTCTATGCACACAGTATGTGTAGAGGAACTAAAAATTGTTACTTCGGCAGTATTACTCCCATTGTGTCTAACCATCAAGCTGATGTTTTACTTTCTCTACACTTACTATGTACATTGTTATGGAGAAGGTATTGTAAAAAGCATTACAATACGTGGATATTTGCTTTGGGTCCCCCTGAATCCAAATAAAACAGTTTTGGAATAAGTTCCGTGTGTGTGTGCGTGTGAGTATTGCAATTTTTGAAATTTAAGTTTGGAATCTTCCAAGGATTCGACACGTAGATTTAAAAAATACAAAAAAAAAAGAAAACTCCTCCTTACTTGGAAAAATTTTCGAAATTTTCAATTTTCTCAAAAATGGCTCAAACGATTTTGATTAAAATATCATATATTTAAGATATTTGCATGCCAAATAAAATGTATATCTTGAATTCTTTGGGAATAACTTCTGAAGACTACTTTATTCTGGATGAATGTTACGGAATTTTGCATAGCTGCTAAACCGTAAGAGATGGACAAAAACTTACCACACAAAAAATGTAGAACACATTAAAACACACAATTTATGTAATATACTTTTTCGTGGAGTTGATTGTATTTGAGATATTGTTTGTTTTTGGTTTCAGCTTTAAAAATCTTATACTTTTCTCATACAGGAAAATGTCAACTGGTGTCTACTGAAACAAAGGAACTTCAGTCACATAGGAACCAGCTTTTGACTATCACTTTAACCTATGGTACTCCCTTATTTCGCTTCTACTTACAAGGAAGCAAGTAATAAGACTATTTCTGCTAATTTTTCTCGATAAGCATGAAGTAAATTAAAAACATAAGCTTTTTAACAATAATTTGTTGCAGATATGTAGAGAAAGTCATGCGAATGGAACACATCACATTTTTTTTATTTCTCCCAGCCCGTAAAAGGACAACAGGGAAGAATAAAACTGAATTACAGATTTTTTCTTTTTCGTTCTGATGCTGAAGACAAAATTCTGGAGGGGTCGCCTTTGATGTCTCTTGGCGTGTTACTTCTCCTGAATCAGGAAATGGTATTCAAAGTCTTTTGAGGTTTATTAAAGCATTTTGTTCTCATTTCCACCACTGAAGAGCATCCCTAGCAGAAAAGGATTCGCTGAGACAGAAAAGAAGCAGAGGAGATGTAAGAACAAGGTTATTTTCTTATTAGTAAGTGTGAAGCCATAAGACAGACAATAAAAGAAGCGAGGTGCCAGTTGAAGGGAAAAGGAAGCAGGCAATTAGCAAGAATTCTTCCCCTAAAATGTCGAGAGCTTGTGTTTTAACTTCCTGCTCGACCAAAACTATTTTAATTAACGTTTTAGTGACTTGAGTAAATAAACTCTCGCCTTAAAAGTGTTGAAGTTCTGGATAGAATTTATCTTCTAAACTTTGCATTACAACAAATTTTAATTGAGAATTAAATGCTCTATGAAACCCAGAAGAGTTCTGCTTCAAACTAAGGCAAATAGCAAAACTCAAAAATAAAGTTTCTTTGTATCAGTGTTTCTTTTGTTTCAAAATATTCAGCTTTAAAACTCTGATGTGTTACATTCACATGACTTTCTCTACATCTCTGCAACAAATTATTCTTAAAAAGCTTATACTTCTATTTACTTCATGCTAATCAGTAAGAAATCAGCAGAAATAGTCTTATTTCCTGTATGAGAAAAGTATAAGTTCTTCAAAGCTGAAATCAAGAAAAAGGAATATCTCAAAAACGATCAACTCCACGAAAAAAAAATATATATATATAACATAAATTGTGCGTTTTAGCGTGCTCTACATTTTTTCTGTGGTAAATTTTTGTCCGTCTCTTACGGTTTAGTAGTTATGCAAAATTCATCCAGAATAAAGTAGTCTTCAGAGGCTATTCCCAGAAAATTCAAAATATACATTTTATTTGTCAGGTAAATATCTTTAATATATGATATTTTTTTCAAAAGTGGTAGAGCCATTTTTTAGAAAATCAAAATTTTAGACTAAAAGTTCCATGTAGAGGGTGTATTGGAGTGGAGGGGGGTTTCTCAAAATTGTCTTGTCTCATCCCTGGAAGATACTAAACTTAAATACCAAGTTTGGTATTTTACCGCCTTTTCCTTTTTGAGTTATCGTGTTCACAAACACACGGACACACTGGCACACGGACACATGGACACAAACACACGAATATTTTTCTGAAAATACTTTTTTTTTTGGATACAGCGTACCCTAAAACATATGTTTCCGGTGAAATCTCGGTATCGAATTTTTTGGTGGAGTGCAACACCTTCTCTATACACTATGTACATAGTACGTATAGAGAAAGTAAAAACGGGCGTGTCATTCATACGAGGATCATCCGGAAGGTGACAGACGATTTGGCATAACTGAACAATAACGAAAATTATCAAAATAAAACTTTATTTACAAAGTTACATTACCTTACTCTATTACTTTGTCTACAAGTACTATGCACATAGTATAAAGAGAAAGTATTGTATTGCCCCCAAAATTTTGATACCGAGATTTCACCTGAAATATATGTATTGCGACTCCCTGAATCCAAAAAAGCAGTTTTAGAAAAATGTCCGTGTGTGTGTGGACTGCTTAGCTCAAAAAAGAAAATGCCGTTAAATACCAAACTTAGTATATAGGTTTGCTGTCTTTCAAAGATGCGACACGAAGATTTTCATAAAAATCCCCCACCCCAAAATACACTCTACATGCAAAAAATTCCAAAAATTTTGATTTTCTCAAAAATAGCTGTAATGATTTTGTTTAAATGTCTTATATTTAAGATATTTGCATTAAAATTAAATGTATATCTTGAATTTTATGGGATAGCCTTTGATGACATATTTATTGTGGGTGAATTTTGGGAAATTTTGCATAACTGGTAAACCGTAAGTCATAGACTAAAACTCGGTACACAAAAAACGTAGATCACGATAAAACACACAATTTATGTCCTATACGTTTTTTCTTGGAGTTGGCCATTTTAGAGATATTCCTTGTTATTGATTAAAGCTTTAAAATACTGTGAACTCCTGGTCACGCAAAGAAATGGATTTCAATCCCATAGCAACCACATTTTAGAGCATTTAACTCTCGGTTTCACCTAATTTACCCTTTTTACTTTCTCTGTACGCACTATGTTCATAGTGTATAGAGAAGGTAATTGCACTCCACCCAAAAATTCGATACCGAGATTTCACCGGAAATATATGTTTTAGGGTCCCCAATATTCAAAAAAAGCATTTTCACAAAAAGGTCCGTGTGTCCGTGTGTCCGTGTGTCTGTGAACACGATAACTCAAAAACGAAAAGTCGGTAAAATACCAAACTTGTTGTTTAATTCAAAATCTTCTCGGGCTTCTAGCCAGGTAATAACTTGGCCAAGTTATTACCTGGCTAGAAGCCCGAGAAGATTTTGAATTAACACGTCGCCAGGAAAGCTATAGTTCTTATTGTTGTTTAAGTTTAGTATCTTACAGGGATGCGACACGAAGATTTTGAGAAAAATCCCCCCACCCCTAACTACCCTTTACATGGAACTTTTTTCTAAAATGTTGATTTTCTCAAAAATGGCTCAAACGATTTTGATTACAATTTCGTATACTAAACATATTTACCTGAAAAATAAAATGTATATCTTGAATTTTCTAAGAATAACCTCTGAAGAGTAGTTTATTCTGGATAAATTTTACAGAATTTTGAATAACTGCTAAACCGTAAGAGATGGACAAAAACTTACTACACAAACATGTAGAGCACGTTAAATCTCACAATTTATGTTATATAAATTTTTTCGTGGAGTTCGTCGTTTCTGAGACATTCCTTATTTTTGGTTGCTGCTATAAAAAAACATACTTTTCTCATACAGGAATTTGTCAACTGCTGTCCAGACAAACAAAGGAACTTCAGTGACTTACCAACCAGCTTTTGACTGTCACTTTAGCCTATGGTACTCCCTTATTTCACCTCTACTTACAACGAAGCAGATAATAAGGCTATTTCTGCTAATTTTTTACTGATTAGCATGAAGTAAATAGAAGATAAGTTTATTAACAATAGTTTGTTGCAGAGATGTAGAGAAAGTTATGCAAATGGAACACATCAGATTTTTTTACTGATATTTTCCATATATTAACTATATAAAATATGCGCTTTACTCTCTCACTCTTTTTGTTTTCAGTTATACGTTATAATTAAGGATGTACTTTTTTTTTACACATGAAAGGAATAAACGGAGAGTATTTCTTGATTATACACTAATGGATATATGTGGCCACTGCCATCTGTACGTATGCATTATCAACAGATGTATACAAACACCTAAACTTTTAGCTCACAGACTCTTAGGCAGATATGCACAGCCGAGGGAAAGAGACAGAGAGAGAGAGAGAGAGAAAGAGAGGGAGAGACGTCAATATATACCAACTCAAAACTACCCTTTATATGGAATAATTTTTAAAAATTTTAATTTTCTCAAAAATGGCTGTAATGGTTTTGATTAAAGTATTTATATTAAATACATTTTAGGTAACATAAAATATATATATATCGAATTTCTGTGACCCCTGGAGTACTCTTTATTGTGAATGAATTTTATTAACTGGACAACCTTAAGAGAAAGCTATAAACTTCTTGCACCAAAAATATAATTATCGTTTAAACACACAATTTATGTCATACACATTTTTTCGTGGCGTTAACCATTTCCAATATATTCCTGGTAATTACTTTGAGTTCCATAATACTTAAAAATACTTAAAAAGCTTATGCTTCTACTGCATGTTAATCGAAAAAAAAAATTAGCAGAATATTACTTGCTTCCTTATAAGTAGAAGGGAAATAAGGAAGTTACATAGGTTCAAGTGATAGTCAAAAGCTGGTTGCTATGTGACTGAAGTTCCTTTGTTTGTATAGACACGAGTTGACAAATTCCTGTGTCAGAAAAAAGAACGTTTTTTAAGGGGGAAATCAAAAGCAAGAAACATCTCAAAAACGATCAACTACACCAAAAAAAATTTGATGTGTTCCATTCACATGACTTTCTCTACAACTCAGCAATAAATTGTTGCTAAAAAGTTTAGGCTTCTATTTATTTCCTGCTAATCGAGAAAAAATTAGCAGAAACAGTCTTATTACTTGCTTTCTTGTAAGTAGAAGCGAAATAAGGGAGTATCATAGGTTAAAGTGATAGTCAAAAGCTGGTTGCTATGTGACTGATGTTACTTTGTATGTATACGAGTTCACAAAGTCCTGTATGAGAAAAGTACATTTTTTATAACTGAAATCAAAAGTAAGGAATATCGTAAAAACGATCAACTCTACGAAAAAATGTTTATAATATAAATTGTGTGTTTTAAAGTGCTGTACATTTGTTGTGTGGTAAGTTTTTGTCTATTCTTACGGTTTAACAGTTATGCAAAATTCCATAAAATTGATCCAGAATAAAGTAGTCTTCAGTGGCTATTCCCTAAAAATTTAAGATACAATTCAAAATATACATTTTATTTACCTAGCAAATAAAATGTATATTTTGAATTTTCTGGGAATAGCCTCTGAAGACTACTTTATTCTGAGTCAATTTTACGGAATTTTGCACAACTGCTAAACTGTAAGAGATGGGCAAAAACTTACCACACAACAAATGAAGAGCACGTTAAAATACACAATTTATGTTACATACATTTTTTTCGTAGAGATGAATGTTTTTTAGATATTCCTTGTCCTTTTTTCAGTTATAAATATTTATACTTTTCTGATACAGGACATTGTGAACTCTTGTCCATACAAACAAAGGAACTTCAGTCACATAGCAACCAGCTTTTGACTATCACTTTAACCTATGGTATCCCCTTATTTCGCTTCTACTAACAATGAAGCACGTAATAAGACTATTTCTGCTAAGTGTTGCTCCATTAGATGAAGTAAATAGAATACTTTGTTGCAGCGATATAGAGAAAGTCATGTGAATGGAACACATCAGATTTTTTATAAACTTGTCTTAATCCTTAAGGGGCCCAAATTACGAGGCTATCTCGGGGCCCGTGAGTCGCGCGGTGCTAAGTTATAATAAACATAATACCTAACATAAAATGCAATACCAAAGTTTTAAAACCCAAGCATGCATTGTTAATTCATATTCTGTTTATACAAATTTAATTTATGCTTCCATATAAAATTATTTCCAGATATTAATTTAAATAAAGAGGCTACAAAAAAATAACTGATGTTTTCCATTCATATGAATTTCTCTACATATCTGCAACAAATTAAATGCTAAAAGCTTATTTCACCAACTTCATGCCTATGGAGATGAACATTAGCAGAAATGGTTTTAGTACTTTGTTCCTTGTAGGTTTAAGGAAAATAATGAAATATATAAGGCTAAAGAGACAGTCATATATTTTAAAACCTGCTTGCCATGGTTGAAATTGTTTTCTGCATTGCCAGGAGTTGACAAGTTTCCGCATAAGAAAACTGTTCGACTATTTTAAAACGAAAACAAATAACAAGCAATAGGTTGAAAACGATCAACTCCAAAAAAAAAAAAAAAAAAAATATGTAGATGAAATAAATTGTGTGTAAAGGAAGTTTTTGCTTTTGTGTAATTACGTTTTTGTCTATTACAGTTTACAGCTACACAAAATTCAAAAAAGAATCATCCAGACTAAAAATGTCTTCAGACGCTATTCCAAGAAAATTTAAGATATACATTTTGTAATGTAAATATTCTAAATATAAGAGATTTTAATCAAAATTGCTAGACCCATTTTCGAGAAACCAACATTTTCCACTGTAAAGAGTAGTGGGGGTGGAGTGATTTTCTTGAAGATCTTCGTGTGGCCCCCTTTGGAGGATTTAACGAACTTTTCGTTTTTGAGCTATGTTGATCAAAGACACACTAACATACACACACGTACACACACATATACGGATGGTTTTCTAAAGGTACCTTTTTCTGGATTCAGGTGGTCCCAAAACGTGTATTTCCTGTGAAATCTCGGTATCGAATTTTTAGGTGCAATACAATACCTTCTCTATACACTATGGCGTAGTACGTGTAGAGAAAGTAATAACATATATTTATTTCAATTTCAATACAGTTTTTTTTTTTCTTTTTCAAATTTTAAAAATTTTAAGAGTTTTTTACTTTCTCTACACGCACTATGTGCATATTGTATAGAGAAGGTATTGCACTCCACCCAAAAATTCGATACCGAGATTTCACCGGAAATATATGTTTTAGGGTCTCTTATATCCAAAAAAAGCATTTTCACAAAAAGGTCCGTGTGTCTGTGAACACGATAACTCAAAAACGAAAAGACGGTAACATGCCAAACTTGGTATTTAAGTTTAATATCTTCTAGGGATGCGACACGAAGGTTTGGAGAAAAAATCCCCCCCAAACTACCTTTTATATGGAACTTTTTTCGAAAATTTTGATTTTAGCAAAAATGGCTGTAACGATTTTGATTAAAATATCAAATATTAAAGATATTTACCTAACAAACAAAATGTATATCTTGAATTTTTTGCGAATAGCGTCTGAAGACTACTTTATTCTGGACAAATTTTACGGAATTTTGCATAACTGCTAAACCGTAAGACTTAGATAAAAACTTACTCCACAAGAAATGTAGAGCACGTTAAAACACACAATTTATGTTATATACATTTGTTTCGTGGAGTTGATTGTTTTTGAGACATTCATTGTTTTTGGTTTCAGCTATGAAAAACATACTTTTCTCATATAGGAATTTGTTAACTCCTGTCCATATAAACAAAGGAACTTGTCGCATAGCAACCAGCTTTTGACTGTCACTTTAACCTATGGTACTCCCTTATTTCGCTTCTACTTACAAGGAAACAAGTAATAAGACTATTTATGCTAATTTGTTCTCGAGTAGCATGAGGTAAATAGAGGCATAAGCTTTTTAACAATAATTTGTTACAGAGATGTAGAGAAGGTCATGTGAATGGTACAAATTAGATTTTTCTTTGATTATTACCATAAATATTTGCTTTAATTAATTAAAAGACTCTGGGCTCGTGACACGCCTGCTGCTAAACTATGGGGACTAAATATAAAATGCAACACCATATCCCTACCAAAGTTTTAAAAACGGGGGCATGCATTCTGAAACTTTATTACTGTATCTCCAAATTTAATTTATACATCCGTATAAAATTATATCTAGATCTTAATTAAAATAAATTAAGCTGCAACAAAAATTCATGTATTCCATTCACATGACTTTCTCTACATCTCTGCAACAAATATTTTTAAAATCTTATTTCATCTACTTTATGCCTATCGAGATAAATATTAGCAGAAGCGGAATTATTACTTAGTTCCTTATAATTAAAACGGAAATAAGGAAAACCACTAGGCTAAAAATATAGTCAAATCTTTTAAAAGTTAGTTGCCATAAAGTTGAAATCGTTTCTTTGCATTGTCAGAAGATGGTAAATATTTTAAAGCGAAAACCAATAACTGGCAATATCTGGAAAATGGTCATCTCCACGAAGAAAATGTATGTGATAAATTGTGTGTTTTATAAGAGATTTAATTAAAAAATGCTAGAGGCAGTTTTGAGAAAAGAAATATTTTTCCCTTTAAAGAGTAGTGGGGGGGGGATAATTTTCTTGAACATCTTCGTATCCCTGGAAGACAAGTTTGTATTTAAGAAACTTCGTTTTTTGAGCTATGCTGCCCAGAGACACATACACACACATACACACACGGACTGTATTCTAATTTTTTTTTTCTGGATTTAGGTGGACCCAAAACATGTATTTCCGGTGAAATTTCAATATCGAATTTTTAGGTGCAATACATTACCTTCTCTATATACTATGTTCGTTGTACGTGTAGAGAAAGTAGTAAGAATAAATATTTATTTAAATTTCTGTATAGTTTTCTTTATTTTTATAGTTTTAAAAATTTCACAATTATTTTCCTTGGTTATTACCATAAATATTTAACATTACTCCATAGCACGACAGCTCACAAGGCCTACCGCCCGGCCTCTGTGTCCCCCATCTCGGTCCCTGACAGACCTCATGGATGGGATTCAGGATTGTAGGGCGAAACGTGGTCAGCGCCTCGATTCCCTCCCGACTGGTTAATGCGGCTCCCCAGGGTCCTAACGAGGCTGAGTGTATCCCGGTCCAGATCTCCCAGCGTGGGAAAAATCATATTTCTTTCATTTAATTATTTATGTTTATTATGCAAGAAATATTAATTTATTTTAAAAATTTAATTTTACTTTTTTCATAAACTTTCTTTTATTTAAATTATATATAACTTCTCGTTCTTTTATTTAATTATTATATTTTATTATTTATTACAGTGTAAATTGCATTTATTGTAATATAAGAATCACAACAAACCATAAAAAGATCAAAATAGATGTAAACAACAATGTGGTAGCGTCCAGATGCGGTGAAGTCGAAAACATATTGCGCAAACACGTTCATAACCAGCCCGGGACATTTTATTACATGGTCCATGCGCCGTCAGGGTTAGATACCTGAGCGTAGGTTAATGTGAGGTCACTCTTTGCCACGCGTGAAGGTCACGAGGTCATGTGATAGCCTCACAGAACACACATGCCTCGTGGTTGTTTAGTTTGTGAGCGTGGCATACCTTGGAGTACCACGTGATGAAGCCAAAAGGGGAAATATCCGAGTATATCATCTGAGTTTGAAGGCAAAACCGTTGAGTATATTCATTACATAAATGAAAACTATGATGCGAATGATGCAAGATTTCTTCACTTAACATAAGAACAGAGTTAAACATTTCTACATTCTCAAAACTTCTTACTTTCTCTACACTACTGTGTGTCTAGTGTATACAGAGGTCCCGAAAATTCGATACCGACATTTCACCAGAAATACAGTGTTAGGGTTCCATGTGTCAAAAAAAAAAAAATATATATATATATATATATATATATATAAAGTCATGGAAATAAGTATTCATACAGTACTGCAATTGAAATTGACCAGTGATATTTCCATATTAAATTAAATGACAGCGCTACGATTCTGTGTAGGAAGCCACCCCATTAAATAAACCGTGTCATGATAACAAAGATTTGAGAATTAAACAAACGTACCTCAAGGACATAAACGATACCCCAATGCTGGCTGTATTTGACAGTGAAAAAAGTATTCTTACACCACTAGAAATGTAAACACAGAAACCACCAACGAACCGTTTGTAGCAAGCAAGGCCTTCAGTGGCAAGCTACACCTCCTGCTTGTTGGTTCTGTTACGTAGCGAATGCCGTGCGACAGAAATATGGGCCGCAAAGGCAAAGAAACGACTGTAGACAAAAGACAGATAAATCTATCAATATCAAAAGGGAAAATAATGTTCAAGCATTGCTGATGTTATTGGAAAAAGCCAGGCAATTGTGCAGTCCATAATAGCACGATATAGAGAGAGAAATTCTATCATTAACAGCGAAAGAAGAGGACGACCACATAAGCTAACGCAAAGAGAAAAGAATATGTTAATAAGAATGGTAAAAATATCCTAAATTGACAGCCTCTGCATTGTCTGCCTATGTTAACGATCAGTTCGGAAAGGAATCAACACCAAGGGCTGTTCGCTATGTTCTAAGTAGTGCAGGTTATGGAGCTAGGGTGCCTAGAAAGAAACCATGCATCAGCAAGAAGAACAAGAAAGTCAGACCTGAATTTGCTCGAGAGCATCTAAGCAAGAACACGAGTTTCTGGGACAGGGTACTGTCCACAGTAAATTGAATATATCTGTAAATAATGGCAGACTTTTGGTGTGAGTACCAAATACTGAGCTTGAACCCAAGCACCTTCAAGTCCCATTTTGAAGCATGGTGGAGGAGGAATTATGGCATGGGGATGTATGGCTAAATCTGGTGTTGGGGAACTTGTTTTTGTTGAAGGTAACATGGATAAATTTCAATATTTAAATATCCAAAAGAATAATCTGCAAAAGAGTGTTGATAAATTGAGTTTAGGCACAGATTACTACTTTCAACAAGACAATGATCCTAAGCACACGGCGGAAATTGTTCGTTTGTGGTTGTTGTACCATACTTCTCACGTTCTCAAGTTTCCAGCACAGAGTGCAGACCTTAATCCAATTGAACATCTTGGGATACCCTTGAAAAAATGGTCCGAAAGCATAACATACGAAGTATGGCACCTCTGAAACAATGTGCTCCGCAAGAATGGCAAAATATTACCTAGAGACTACAAAAACGTGGTTCATTCCATGTCAAAGAGGTTAACAGAAGTAATACGTAGAGCAGGAATGCCTACAAAGTATTACTTTTGTTGCTGTATTGTATTTAAACTATAATTTTCTTTGAGTGTATGAATACTTTTTTCCTTGTGAGAAGCCAGCTGGTACATATGTTTCGTTTACTTTTTGAAGAGGAGTAATTTAGGTCATGCGTTTATATGTATAGACTCAGTAGGAAATATCATACTGTTAATTTACCATATAACCTCTCAGGATGTTAGCTTTAGTTATAATAAATTAAGTTTTTCTACATAAACACTGGTGTATGAATACTTTTTTCCATGACTGTATATATAATTTTAAAAACAACTTGATGTGTTCCATTCACATGACTTTCTCTACATCTCTGCAACAAATTATTATTAAAAAGCTTATGCATCTACGCACTTCATACGAAACGAAAAAAAATGAGGAGAAATAGTCTTATTACCTGCTTCCTTGTAAGTAGAAGCGAAATAAGGGAGTACCATAGGTTAAAGTGATAGTCAAAAGCTGGTTGCTATGTGACTGAAGTTCCTTTGTTTGTATGGACAGCAGTTGACAAATTCCTGTATGAGAAAAATGTAAGTTTTTCAAAGCTGAAACCAAAAACAAGGGATATCTAAAAAACGATCAACTGCACGAAAAAATGTATAATAACATAAATTGTGTGTTTTAATGTGCTCTAAATGTTTTGTGTGGTAAGTTTTGTCCATCTCCTATGGTTTAGCAGTTATGCAAACTTCCGTAAAATTCATTCAGAATAAAGTAGTCCTCAGAGGCTAATCCCAGAAAATATACATTTTATTTGTTAGGTAAATATCTTAAATATACGAAGTTTTAATCAAAATCGTTAGAGCCATTTTTGAGAAAATCAGACTTTTCAATATTTTTTCCATGTAAAGGGTAGTGTGATGTGGGGGATATTTTTCTCAAAATCTTCCTGTCGCATCCTTGGAAGCTACTTAACTTAAATACCAAGTTTGGTATTTTACTGACTTTTCACGGACACACTGACCTATTTCTGAAAATACTATTTTACGTTCTCTAGCCCCGTGTACAATGTAAATAGGAAAAGAGAAGTATTGTATTGCACCCAAAAAATCGATACCGATATTTCACTGGAAATACCTGTTTTAGGACTCCCGTATCCAAAAAAAAAAAATTCAGAAAAAGCTCCATGTGTGTATGTCCGTGTTTCAAAAACGAAAACTAGCTAAAATACCAAACTTGGTATTTAAATTTAGTATCTTCCAGGGCTGCAACGCGAAGATTTTGAGGAGAATCCCCCCACCCCAAACTACCCTTACAAGGAAAATTTTTCGAAAATTTTGATTTTCTTTAAAATGGCTCTAACGATTTGATTAAAATACTGTATATTAAAGATTGGTACCTGACAAACAAAATGTATATCTTGAATTTTTTGGGAATAGCTTCTAAAGAACTGTTTATTCTGGATGAATTTTGCTTAATTTTGCATAACTAGTAAACAGTAAGAGATAGACAAAAACTTACTATACAAAATATGTAGGTCTTGTTAAAATACACAAGCAATGTCATATACATTTTTTTCGTGGAGCTTACCATTTTCGTGGTATTCATTTTTACTAGTTCCAGTTGTAAAGTACTCGTACCTTTCTCAGACGCGAGTGTCCATTTTTCTTTTGTTCTACTCCTGACCAAGAAAAGAAGCGATTTGTAATGAAAATCGCATAACGACTGGTTTTAAAACATTTGACTATCGGTTTAGCCTAGTGTATTATCTTATTTCTTCCTACAAAGTAATAAGGACATTGTGCTAATGAGTACCTCGATTAGCAAGGTGCAGAAAGAAGAATAATCTTATGTAAGTAGTTTGTAGAACAGCTAAAGAAAGTCATGTGAGTGTAACACATCAGATTTTTTTGGATACAGGAGACCCTAAAACGTATATTTCTAATGAAATCTCGGTATCGAATTTTCGGGTGGAGTGCGATACATTTTCTACACACTATGTACATTATACGTGTAGAGAAAGTAAAACTTCCTCGAAAAAACGAATAAATTATTATAAAATGAACTAATAAAGCAGCGGGTGTAATATTTATTTAGAGTTACTTCGCCACATTTCAATTGATCCAACTGGCGGTGTACGCGCATGCGCTAAGCCGGTAATCCTATTTTGCCTTTAATTGTATGTGTTAACTGTAATCTACGTATCACAAACATCTACATTAGCAACTCCCAAATGACGTGTACACACAGTTCATTGAAGGGCTTGACTCCCATTGATTTGCTCTGTAGTTAGTGTACATACTGGAGGGATGTTCATCAAGTTGGTAACACTCGCTTTAAAACCTCCACAGTTCAACAACAGAGCTATAGAGGACTCTGGCTAGTCATGTTTACTTTTCACTTTCTCTACACGTAAACTCGATACCGAGATTTCACCGGAAATATGTTTTATGTTCCCCTTTATTCAAAAAAAAGCATTTTCAGAAAATGGTCCGTTTCTCGATGAACACGATAACTCAAAAACGAAAAGTCGATGAATTACCAAACTTGCTATTTTAGTTTAGTATCTTCCAAAAATGCGACACGAAGATTTTCAAGAAAATCCCCCCAATGAAAACTACCCTTTACATAGGAAATGTTTTGAAAATTTTGATTTTCTTAAAAATAGCTTTAACGATTTTGATTAAAATGTCAAATATTAAAGATGTTTACCTGACAAATAAAATGCATATCTTGAATTTTCTGGGAATAGCCTCTGAAGACTACTGTATTCTGGATCAATTTTACGGAATTTTGCATAACTGCTAAACCGTAAGACATGGACAAAAACTTAACACACTACAAATGTAGAGCAAATTAAAACACATAGTTTATGCCATATGACTTTTTTTCGTGGAATTGGTAGTTTTTTATATATTGCTTGTTTTTGGTTTCAGCTTTGAAACACATACTTTTCTCATACGGAATTTGTCAACTCCGGTCCACTCAAAGGAACTTCAGTTACATAGCAACCGGCTTTTGACTATTACTTTCTTTCCTTTATTTGCTTTCTACTTGCAAGGAGGCAAGTGATATGACAATTTCTGCTAATTTAGAAAAATTAGCAAAAAGTAAATACAAGAATAAGCTTTTTAACTATAATTTTTCGCAGAGATGTAGAGAAAGTCATGTGAATGGAACACATTAGATTTTTAGAATAATATCCGAGTGTGTTTCTGTGTGTCTATGTGTGTGTGTGTCTGTGGGCAGCATAGCTCAAAAACAAAAAAAACTTGGCATTTAAGTTAAGTATCTTCCAGGGATGCGACACGAAGATTTTGTGGATTATACCCCCACCTCCAACTACCCTTTATCTGAAAAAAAAAATTCGAATTTTTTTATTTTCTCAAACATGGTGCTAATGGCTTAAATTAAAATACTGTATATTAAAGATATTTATATTGCAAATAATATGTATATCTTGAGTTCTGTGGAAATATCCTGTGAAGGATTCTTCATTCTGAATGAATATTGCTGAAATTTGCTTAAGTGGTAAATCGTAAGAGATAGATAAAAACTTACTACACCAAAAATGTAGACAACGTTAAAACACACAATTTATGTCATGTGTGTTTTTTTTCGTGGAATTGACAATTTCTGAAATATTCATTGTTACTTGTTTCAACTTTAAAATTCTTAAACTTTTCTCACCCGGAAAGTTGTAAACTGCTTGCCCTGCATAGATATGGTATTCAACCACATGGCAACCAGCTTTTTAAAAGATTTGACTATCACTTTAGCCTAGTTTGCCTTTTACTTACAAGGAAACAAGGTAATTAAGACAATATCCGCTAACATTCATCTCGATTATCATAAAGTAGACAGAGGATTAAGCTTTTTAACAATAATTTGTTACTGAGATGTAGAGAAAGTCATGAGAATTTGCAAAAATATTAATATCTTAACATTGAAGTATATGAGCTATAACTGGCCTTCATTTTATTGTTGAAGGTTGTAATATGACATTAAAAAAATATTCCATGACTTCCTCTACATCTCTGTAACATTAAATTGTTAAAAAGGCCTATGCATCTATTTACTTCATGTTAATCGATAAAAATGAGCAGAAATAGTCTTATCACTTGCTTCCTTGTAAGTAGAAGCGAAATAAGGGAGTACTATAGGTTAAAGTGAAAGCCAAAAGCTGGTTGCTATGTGACTGAAGTTCCTTTGTTTGTATGGACAGGAGTTGACAAATTCCTGTATGAGAAAAGTAAGTTTTTCAAAGCTGAACTTTAAAGCAAGGAATATCTCAAAAACGATCAACTCAACAAAAATAATTATGTAACATAAATTGCAGTTATGCAAAATTCCGTAAAATTCATCTAGAATAAAGTAGTCTACAGAATCTATTCTTAGTAAATTCATAGTTCTTCAAAGCGGAAACCAAAAATAAGGAATACCTAAAAAAACAATCAACTCCTCGTAAAAAATGTATATGACATAAATTGTGTGTTTTATTTTGAAGTACATGTTTTGTATTGTAAGTTTTGATCTATCTCTAATGATTTATCAGTTATGCAGAAATCAATAAAAGCCATCCAGTATAAAGAGGTCTTCAGAGGATATTCCCAGAAAATTCAATATATTCATTTTATTTGGCATATAAATATCTAAATATAAAAGATTTTAATCAAAATCGTAAGAGATATTTTTGAGAAAATCTTAGAAAATTCTTCCATGTAAAGGGTAGTTTGGGGTGGTCGTATCCTTGGAAGATACCAAACTTAAACACCAAATTTGGTATTTAACGGTATTATCGTTTTTGACCTATGCTGCCCACAGTAACACACGGACCATTTTCCAAAAATGTCTCTTTTTATTTCAGGTTGAAATCTCGGTATCGAATTTTTTGGTGAATGCAATACACTACGTATATAGTACGAAAGTAAAAAAAAAAGACTCCACTAACAATCATAAAAGCTTTGGAACCCAAAACCTTCCGCATGCGAGTCATAAACTTTACCGCCAGAGCTCAGTTGATGTATGTAAACGATGTAGAGGATTTCAATACCAAATATCAGTGAGTACATCTCTCGAGCTACTTTCGTTATGTGTGCATGGTAACATAAGAGTATTTTCTCTCGGGGCTATAGCACTTAATGCAGGGATCTGTTTTTTGTTATTGACAGATGCTATTCTGTGAACCGCTAAAATCTTTCAGTAAATCGTTTGAAAAGTAATTTTGTCTTTTCAAAATATGTATCATATAAATTCTGATACGTGTTTTAAAACTGAATAACATATAAACCTTTAGGCATTAACATTTTACATTTAATCTCTATTGCATGATTTATTTTACTACATAGGCCGTTCTTCCTGTAATTCGCAAAAAGGTATTTATATCCCTTTCATCGGCACCACAACTGAAGCGATTCAGTGCAATCCATTTAAAGCCGAACGTCACAAGTTCGAATCCCAGCGACTACACTCAAATGTGACTAGGAGTTTATACATTAATTCATTTATTGTAAAGCTCCTTTATAAATATTTATACTTTTAACAACTGCAATTGAAGTTAAGAATGAATGTGATGCGATTAAGATTATAAATATATCAATAGGTTGATTATACATTATAATAACAAATTATTGGGTAGAAGATTTAAAGTTAATCTAATTTATATTAATATAATAAATTCTAAAGAAGATGGTTGGAAAAAATCTGACGTGTTCCATTCACATGACTTTCTCTACATCTCTGCAACTAATTATTGTTAAAAAGCTTATGCTTCTATTTACTTCATGCTAATAGAGATAAGAAGTTGCAGAATAAGTCTTATTACTTGCTTCCTTGAAAGTAGAAGCGAAATAAGAGAGTAACATGGTTAAAATGATGGTCAAAAGCTGCTTGCTAGGTAACTGAAGTTCCTTTGTTTGTATGAACAGAGGTGACAAATTTCTGTATGAGAAATCTCAAACTAAAAACAAGGGTATCTGAAAAATGATCAACTCCACGAAAAAATGTATACAACATAAATTGTGTGTTTTAATGTACTCTACATTTTTTGTGTGGTAAGTTTTTGTCTCTCTGTTACGGTTTAGCACTTCTGTAAATTCCGTAAAATTCACTCAGAATAAAGTAGTCTTCAGAGGCTATTCTCATTTTATTTGTCAGGTAAATATCTTTAATATGCGATATTTTAATCAAAGTTTTCGAAAAAAGTTCCATGTAAAGAGTAGTTTGGAGTGGGGAGATTTTTCTCAAAATTTTCGTGTCGTATCTTCGGAAGATACTAAACTTAAATACCAAGTTTGGTATTTTATTTTTAGTTATCGTCTTCACAGGCACAAGGACACACTGACACATGGACACACTCATACACACGGACTTTCTTATGAAAATACTTTTTTTTTTGGATACAGGGGAACCTAAAACATATATTTTAGGTGAAATCTCGAATTTTTGGTGGAGTGTAATACATTCTCTATATAATATGTACATATTGCGTATAGAGAAAGTAAAAATAGGGTTTTATAATAATTTATTGCAGATAAGTAGATAACTTAGTATGAATGGGTGACATCATAGTTTTTAAGTATATGTTAGTGACCTAAAGAAATTGTTTTATCTTCGTTGAGTTCTGTTTGAATTCCTGGATCTGTGAACAGAGTTTCCTGCAGTATTCAGACTGTACCAAATCCATAAATTTTTGGTTGCTATCACAGTGAATATATTAAGGTTCTATCTGCAGGGGCGAGTAGCCCGGATTAAGGGCAGAGGGCAGCGGACTGGTTCAAATAGCATTACACACACTTGGGTGGAGAAGAGGATTGGAGAGTGAATCTACGATGACCAAAAAGTTGAGAGGCGTTCCCTGGCACAAATATATAGCTTGTGTTTCATCATTTGACCCTCCCTTATGACATCCTTCACTCGTCAGTAATAGGAAGCGAATACCCAACCATTATGTAACTTTAAATTCTCATAACGCTATACATTTAATCGATCATAAAAGAAAAAGTCCCAACTTTTGTAACACAATTAGGCATAATGTAAGAACAGACTGCGTCCGTGATTTTGTGGTCAGCAAGCCCACTTCTAACCCGGAGGTCCTGGGCTTGATTCCTGGCTGGGGCGGAGAATTTTTCTTTAACCAGAATTATTCCCTATTCCCCACAGAGCCTGGAAATATGTATGTGTGTGTATGTGTTTGAGGAAAATAAAACGATTTAAACTCATCGTAAAGAACCTAAGACAAGTTGTTTCTAATACGATATGACTTTAGATGTTAAAGGGCGTTATATAAAAATCTGATGTGTACCATTCACATGACTTTCTCTATATCCCTGCAACAAATTCTTCTTAAAAAGCTTATGCTTCTATTTACTTTATGCTAATCAGAAACAATTATTAGAAATAGTCTTCCTTTGTTTGTATGGACAGGAGTTGACAAATTCCTGTATGAGAAAAGTTAAGTTTTTAATGCTGAAACCAACAATAAGGAATGTCTCAAAAACGACGAACTCCACGAAAAACATTAATATAACATAAATTGTGTGTTTTAACGTGCTCTACATGTTTTGTGTAGTAAGTTTTTGTCCATCTCTTACGCTTTAGCAGTTATTCAAAATTCTGTAAAATTTATCCAGAATAAACTACTCTTCAGAGGCTATTCCTAGAAAAATCCAGATATACATTTTATTTGTCAGGTAAATATGTTTAATATACGGAAGTTTAATCAAAATCGTTAGAGCCATTTTTGAGAAAATCAAAAATTTTGAAAAAATTTCTTTGCAAAGGGTAGTTTAGGGTGGGGGGGATTTTTCTCAAAATCTTCGTGTCGCATCCCTGGAAAGTACTAAACTTAAATACCAAGTTTGGTATTTTACTGACTTTTTGTTTTTAAGTTATCGTGTTCACAGACACATGGACACACACACACAGATCTTTTTGTGAAAATGCTTTAATGGATATTGGGGACCCTAAAACATATATTTCCGGTGAAATCTCGGTATCGAAATTTTGGGTGGAGTGCAATATCTTCTCTTTACACTATATACATAGTGCGTGTAGAGATAATAAAAAGAGCAACATTCATGATGTTGCAGACAAATGTAACCCCGTAAGCATCCAAGCGTGCTATAACACCGATTATTTTACTTGGGCTCTCCCCATCCTTTGGCGCAGGCACGTTTGCCTGCAGTCGCTATACTCTCAACGTTGGGCTTTGAGCGGAAGGCCAGTCCACTTCTTATCACACTAATGATCATGGCTATTCAAGACGCTTCAGTTGTGGCTGGCTTCGTAAGGTCAAAATAGCTTTTCGAGCGATTTACCAAAAGCTTTTAGCTGTTCACCTGTTAATAGCAAAAACAGATCCCTGCAGTAAGTGCTAGCTGAAGCCTTAGCCCCGAGAGAAAACACTCTTTGGTTGCCATGTGCCGATAGTGAATGTGGGTGGACAGATTTACTCGTAGATATTTTGCGTCGAAATCCTCTGTACACTTCAACAAGCTTGACAGTAACGTCTGTGATTTGTATTCGGAAGGTTCCGAGTTCACTCCCTGCGACCGCCTACTGACATATGTTTTATGACATGTACACTCAAAGACAAAAAATCTGATGTGTTCCATTCACCTGACTTTCTCTGCAACTCTGCAATAAATTATTGTTAAAAAGTTATGCTTCTATTTACTTCCTGCTAATCGAGAAAAAATTAGCAGAAATAGTCTTATTACTTGCTTCCTTGTAAGTAGAAGCGAAATAAGGGTGTATCATAGGTTAAAGTGATAGTCAAAAGCTGGTTATTAGGTGACTGAAGTTCCTTTGTATGGACCTGAGTTCACAAATTCCTGTATGAGAAAAGTATGTTTTTTATAGCTGAAACCAAAAGCAAGAAATATCTCAAAAACAATCAACTCGGCGAAAAAAATGTATGTAACATAAATTGTGTAAATTTTACGGAATTCTGCATAACTGCTAAACCGTAAAACAAATGTAGAGCACTTTACTTCGTGCTAATCAAGAAAAAATAGCAGAAGTAGTCTTAATACTTGCTTCCTTTTAAGTAGAAGCGAAATAAAGGAGTACCATAGGTTAAAGTGACAGTCCAAAGCTGGTTGCTGTGTGACTGAAGTTCCTTCGTTTGCATAAACAGGAGTTCACAAATTCCTGTATGAAAAAATATATTTTTCACAATTGAAACCAAAAACAGGGAATATCTAAAAAATAATCAATTCCACGAAAAAATGTATGTAACATAAATTGTGTGTTTTAAAGTGCTCTATATTTGTAGTGCAGTAAGTTTTTGTCCATCTCTTACGGTTTAGCAGTTATGCAAAATTCCGTAAAATTGACCGCGAATAAAGTATCTTAAGACGCTATTACCAGAAAATTCAAAATATACATTTTATTTGTCAGGTAAATCTATTTAATAAACGATATTTTAATCAAAATCGTTAGAGCCATTTTTGTAAAATCAAAATTTTCGAAAAAAGTTCCATGTAAAGGATAGTTTGGGGTGCGGGGATTTTTCTCAAAATCTTTGTGTCGCATCCCTGGAAAATAACTTAAATACCAAGTTTGGTATTTTACCGACTTTTCGTTTTTGAGTTATCGTGTTCACTGAAACTCGAAAACACGGACACACGGAGACACACACATACACGGACCTTTTTCTGAAAATACTTTTTTTGGATACAGGGGACCCTAAAACATATATTTCCGGTGAAATCTCGGTATCGAATTTTTTGGTGGAGTGCAATACCTTCTCTATACACTACCTATGCAGTACGTATAGAAAAAATAAAAATCTGATGTGTTACACTCACATGACTTTCTCTTGCCGTTCTACAACTTCTTACATAAGATTATTCATCTTTCAGCACCTTGTTAATCGAGGTATGTAGCACAATATTCTTATTACTTAGTTCCTTATAAGTAGGAAGAAAATAAGGGAATGCTAAATCGATAGTCAAATGTTTTAAAAACTGTCGCTATGCGATTTTCATTACACTTCATAACTGAAACTAATAATAATGAATACTTCAAAAACGGTAAGCTCCACGAAAAGTGTATATGACGTAACTTGTGTATTTCAACAAGGCCTACGTTTTTTGTATAGTAAGTTTTTGTCTATCTCTTACGGTTTATTAGTTGTGCCAAATTAAACAAAATTCACCCAGAATAAACAGGTCTTTAGAAGCTATTTTTAGAAAATTCAAGATATACATTTTATTCATCAGGTAAATATCATTAATATACGATATTTTAATCAAAATCGTTAGAGCCATTTTTAAGAAAATAAAAATTTTCGAAAAAAGTTCCATGTAAAGGGTAGTTTGAGGTGGGAGAATTTTTCTCAAAATCTTTGTGTCGCATACCTCGAAGATACTAAACTTAAATACCAAGTTTGGTATTTTACCGACTTTTCGTGTTTGAGCCATCGTGTTCACAGACACACGGACACACTCACATACATGGACGTTTTTCTGAAAATACTTTTTCTGGATACAGGGGAGCCTAAAACATATATTTCCGGTGAAACCTCGGTATCGAATTGTTTGGTGGAGTGCAATACCTTCTCTATACACTATAGAGAAAGTAAAAAATACGTCTGGAAATACTTATCGTAAAGGGATCTCTTCGCTGACTCCGACACATTACCGAAGAGCTGGAGTTCAATATGTAACGTAAGTTGCTAGTGAAGGGGGGGCAGGACCGGGTCCCACCAATCCTGTGTCCTAACAAGTTGAGTGATGTTGACTTCATGCCAGCTGAAACACTCCTCAGCCATCAGCATCAACACCTGAGGGGTGTACACTCCATACCCAGCATAGTGAGTCAGTCGCTCTTCTTCCCTCCAAAATTGCAGAGAAAATAGCAATATCGGCTGAACCACAAACATTTGCAGTTTCACCAAAAGATGTGTTGCCAGTTCCCTGTGCTAAAAGACTTCCCTCATCGTCAGGAAGACGCCCCGGGAAAACAGCTGTCCTTACAGAGTCACCATATAAGGTTAAGCTTCAAAAAAAGGCAAATACTCAACCTAAGTCACCAGCAATTTGCAGAAAGTCGCTTCAGTCTAAGTTTGGTGAAACAACAAGAGCAAAGAAAGCCAAATATAGCGACGAAAATTCTAGCGATAGCCAGTGCTCTTATTGCAAGGAGAAATATAGTGTGAAGTGCAACAGATGGGCCCATGAACTTTACACAGGTTGGCCCCAAAAGGCATTGAAATATTTTGGATGTAATGACTGTTAAGCGTAGAAAAACTGTAGTACCCGGTTGTGCCCCGCCGTTTTAACGGTTCTGCCCCTACCCTAGGGGCAAAACCGTATTTTGCAAACAAAAACTTTTTAATTTATATTACGTATGTGATAAAAGATAGCAACAAAACAGATGTTTTAAAATGTTCACAATTTATGATACAATAATTTGCAATAAAGTGCATTTCTTAAAACATTATATGTTATGATCAATTATAATTTATTGTTAGATGCCCGATTCTGCCCCACTTCCCCTACTAGTAAAGTTTTCACTTGTGAACTTGTGTTACCTAAGCTGTCTGTTTCGACAATACTCCACCGGGTGTTATCTATTCTCTGCAGTACTGAAGTACAAATGCTAAGGTAATGTGCGCACATGATGGACTAAATTAATACACTGCTCTTACAGGTCAATCCGTTCTGAGGGAGTGTCGAGCTGAACTGAGGGGCGAAGTGGTGAATTGCTCAATAGGGTTTGCATTTTCTTACTCGTGTTACCAGAATGAAACCAATAAAAACCATGGAAAGACACGATTTTCCGTCAAATGTTAATATTTTCAGAAACATCACAGCGCCAGACATATTTTTAATGTCTTTTGCTGTGCAAGGAGAGAAGTAAGAGCAGCAAAATCAAAGATTAGTTTGTTAATTATTGAAGCTGCTAAGTGGAGTAAAAAGAATCGTTAGGTTGTTTCCGTGATCGGATTTGAATGTCTAGTTCATGAGTTCGCCACCATGCGCCAGAGTGACGAGGGATCGGCGCGTCGCCCACAGATGACACCATAGGACGAAATCATCACTTTCAGACGCGAGATGGCCAAGGAACCTTCTTCAGGGTTATTTTACATAGAAATGAACATTACATGGGTTGACCGGCTTTAATTTTCTTCCGAAATAAGCCAAGCTAAGGATTTTTGCGGCAGGAAAAATCCATCGTCCTCCGACGGTTTGAACCTTCAATCTTGGGGCTTAGAGGCTACGCAACGGAGGACGACTAACATCAAAGGCGAAGGGTGAATGATCAGGAAGGGTGAACTTAGCAAAAGCCGACGAATGCATCTGGAAGCAGAAAATAGATTGGGTGAAAGCGAATGAAGGGCAGACGGCAAAATTAGCACAGCTGAAGCAGAAGAAGGAGAAACCGCCAAAGAGGGGATGACAAGAAGAAAAGAAAGGTCATTCACAGCAGAAAGATGGGGTATTTAACGAATTACGGCGGGAAAAAAAGGAGGAAAGGGACTTAAGTCTGTAGCCGGGGTGGGGTAGATGAGCAGTTCAACAGAAGAGCTAATATCTGTTCCAAATAGCTTGCCCGGGATCGCTAAACAGTCACATGAATTAATCCTTATTCCTTATAAGCTGCCAGGTTGATATGCAGTTCTAATATAAATGAGTTTTACGATTACAAACTTTAATAACTATTTATAGGAGACATAAGTATGATAATGGTATTAATGGAAAGAGAAACTCAAACCTATTTTGCTATTTTTGTGAACTTGTTGTATATTTACTAATTTGTTTGCTACATTTCATTTCATTTCACTGTTATTTTGTCTAAAAGCACTATACAGGCATTAACAACGTCTGTTGAAAGCAGTACATTAACCTTGTCATAATAAATTACAAACCAAGACCACCAAATTTATCAATAAAATATTCATGTATAGAATAAAAAGGATGTTTGACTAACCATGTATATATCCTGCACTTAAAATTCTGCATGTTTAAACATTTAACACTATCAGGCAAGTTATTATACAACTTAATACCGAAGTACTGATAACTAATCTGAGAATTTGTTAATCGATAATAAGGTATGTTCACATTGGACCTGTATCTACTACTATATCTATGAATATCCATCCTGAAAATATGTCTATAACGAGAGACATATATAAATACCAAATTATCTAAAATATAAAGATTATAAATAGTTAAAATGACCAGCTGAATAAATAGGTGTATACATGGAGACGATATAACAGAAAAATCTGATGTGTTCCATATACTTTCTCTATATCTCTGTAACAAATTATTTTTAATAAGTTTATTATTTTGTTTACTTCATGCTAATCGAGAAAAATTAGCATAAATAGTTTTATTTGGCAAATTCCTGTATGAGAAAAGTATAAGTTTTTCAAAGCTGAAACCAAGAAAAAGGAATATCGTAAAAACGATCAACTTCTCGTAAAAATGTATATAACATAAGTTGTGTGTTTTAAAGTGCTCCAAATTTTTATGTGGCAAGTTTTTGTCCATCTCTTACGGTTTAGCAGTTATCCAAAATCCAGTAAAATTGATCCAGAATAAAGTAGTCTTAAGAGTCTATTCCCAGAAGTTTCAAGATATACATTTTATTTGTCAGGTAAATATATTTAATATACGATATTTTGATCAAAATCGTTAGAGCCATTTTTAAGAACATCAAAGTTTTCGCAAAAAGTTCCATGTAAAGGGTAGTTTGGGGTGGGGGGATTTTTCTCAAAATCTTCGTGTCGCATCCCTGGAAGATAATGAACTTGAATACTAAGTTTGGTATTTCAGCTACTTTTCGTTTTTGAGTTATCGTTCTCACAGACATACTGACACACGGATACACGCACACACGGACCTTTTTCTGAAAATACATTTTTTGGATTAAGATATTGTGAGAATAATCTGTAGCAGAATGCTAGAAAAAGTAATGTAATGTAACACATCAGATTATTACTTTCTCTACACGTTCTATGTATAAAGAAGGTAATTGTAATACACCCAAAAATTCGAACCCGAGATTTCACCGAAAGTATATGTTTGCGCCCCTCTGAATCCAAATAAAGCATTTTTGGAAAAAGATCCGTTTATATGTAACTATGGTGAGCATAGTTCAAAAAAGAGAAGTCCGTTAAATACCAAACTTTGTATTTAAGTTCAGTCTTCCAAGAATGCGACCCGAACCTTTTTCAAGAAAATCCCCTCACCCCAAACTACCCTTTAAATATAACTTTTTTCGAAAATTTTGATTTTCTCAAAAATAGGTCTAATAATGTTCATTAAAATATCTATATTAAACTTATTTACCTGACAAAAAGAATGTGTATCTTGAATTTTCTGGGAATAGCCTATGAATAGTGTATTCTGCATGAATTTTACGGAATTTTGTATAAACCGTAAGAGATAGACAAAATCCTAACAGAAAATGTAGAGCTTATTAAAACACACAATTTATGTTATACATTTTTTCGTGGAGTTGATCGTTTTTTTTTAGATATTCATTGTTATTGGTTTCAGCTTTAAAAAACTTATACTTTTCTGATATGGGGATTTGTCAACTCCTGTCCATACAAACAAAGGAACTTCAGTCACTAGCAACCAGCTTTTGACTATCACTTTAGCCTATGGTACTCCCTTATTTCGCTTCTGCTAGCATGGAAGCAAGTAATAAGACTATTTCTGCTAATTGTTCTTGATTAGCATGACGTAAAAAGAAGAATAAGCTTTTTAACAATAATTTGTTGCAGAGATGTAGAGAAAGTCATTTGAATGAAGCACATCAGATTATTTTTGGGTGGAATACAACACTTTTCTGCTGGCTATACTAAATGGTGAAGGAAGTAAAGGGCAGACAGGATGCCATAAAGAAAGATTACGTCTTAAGATACGGTGTAACTGGTAGTGAAAGTGTGGATAACGAAGTAATAGAAACGGGATGTATATGTAGCAGGCGCAGGAAACAAAGAATAGCTTAGTCACGAAAGATTTAACACACCGTGCGGTTTGCCAGCTAAGCTTTCCGTTTCTGCTGCAACAATTAAAGGAATCACTAAACAAAAGTGCCCGCAGAGTTTTAACTGAATCTACTGCATACTGAGGATCCGCAGATCTGCTAATTAAGACCGTAAAAGCTCTGTGATAAACTGAATTGCTTTTAATGTACACGCCTTTATCTACAGACAACGCATTTCCTTCCCCTTCTTCGCTATCATTACACTTGACCTACTGTATTGCAGTAGGTTTATGAGTTGTGCAGTACCGGTCGGTATCGGACAGATGGTGCAGATGCATACATTTTAGAAGTACTGATATATTGAGAGAGAAACGAAATTACGCAGCATGGTATAGCAACCGAAACAAATGACAAAACACATAGAATTACGTCAAAAATAGATAACACACATCAACCAACTGTAAATTAAATCGATTAGTACATGCATCCTTCTCTAGCACTAATAAACGAAAAAAAAATCCGATGTGTTATATTCACATGACTTTCTGTACAACAAATTACTGTTATAAATCTTATGCTTCTGTTTACTTAACGCTAATCGAGAAAAAATTAGCAGAAATGATCTTATTAGGTGCTTCCTTGTAACTAGAAAGAAAATAAGGCATTACCATAGGTTAAAGTGATAGCCAAAAGCTGGTTGCTATGTGACTGATGTTCCTTTGTTTGTATGGACAGGAGTTGACAAATTCCTGTATGAGAAAACTATAAGTATTTTAAAGCTGAAACCAATAAAAAGGAATATCTCCAAAACTATCATCTCCACGAAAAAAAGTCTATGTTTTATGGTGCTCTATATTTTCTATTAGGTAAGTTTTTATCTATATCTTACAGTTTACCAATTATTCAAAATTCCGTAAAATTTAACTATAGTAAAAATGTGGCTATTCCCAGAAAATTCAAATTAGACATTTTAGATTTTAGGTAAATATCTTTATATACATATATATGATATATATTTTATCTTTTACGGTTTACTAGGTATGCAAAATTGAAGAACAATAGAAAAATCACCCAAAATAAAGAGGTCAACAGAAGATATTCCCATAAAGTTCAAGATATATATTTTATTTGTGATGTAAATATCTTAAATATTTGAGATATTAATCAAAATCGTTACAGCCAATTTTGAGAAAATCAAAAATTTCGGACTTATTTCTATATATAAACATCCTATATATAGGCATATATAGGATAGCTTGAGGTTTGAAATGTTTCTGAAAATCTTCGTGTTGCATGTTTGGACTGGTATTTAATGGACTTTTCATTTTTGAGCTATTGCCCACAGAAATACACATATATTTTTATAAAAACCTGATGTGTCAGACTCACATGACTTTCTCTAGCTGTTCTACAAATTTCTTACATAAGATTCTTCTTCTTTTTGCACCTTGCTAATCGTGGTACTCATTGGCACAATGTTCTTATTATTTAGTTCCGTATAAGTAGGAAGAAAATAAGGGAATACACTAGGCTAAACCTATAGTCAAATGTTTTAAAAGCTGTCGTTAGGCGATTGTCATTACAAATCGCTTCTTTTCTTGGCCAGGAGTAGAACAAAAGAAAAACGGACACTCCCGTCTGAAAAGGTATAAGTACTTCACAGCTGAAACTAATAACAAGGAATACCTCGAAAACGGTAAGCTCCACGAGAAATATGTATGTGACATAGCTTGTGTATTTTGTGTATTCCGGGGGTTCTAAAACTTGTATTTCCAGTGTAATATCGGTATGAAATTTTTGGATGCAATACAATACTTTCTCTTTACACTATGTACATACTACGTGTACAGAAAGTAAAGAGAAAGAAATTCAGAGCAATGCTAGATTTATAACTAAATTTTATTTTTTTTACATCAGTTTTAAGGACTGAAGAATACCGAATTGTTTGTGGAATTTGATAGTCACAAATGCGCGCCTTTCCGACCTCGGCTCCCCGTGTCGCTGCTTGTACTTACAATGCCTCGTTTTTTGCTACAAATGTACAAAGTTCAGAAACTTGGTAATGAAAGGCTTGTCTGGAAACTTAGGATAAACAAAAGAAGTTGGGCTAGGGGTGACGTAAGGAAACTGTAAAGACCTTCTGCGCAGAAATTTCCAACATGGTTAGAAGTACTTCGTTCTGATAATAGCTTCATTTATCTTTCGTACACTACAGCTTCAGTTTCCCCGCCAAGATCTTTGTTTGCGTTCAGAAAGTTAACAAGGTGAAAGAAAATTGCATTGTAGTCGAAAGAAGTAAGAAAGTTCTCTTGAATTATTTCCCTTCGTCTTAACTAAGTTAGATGGTCTCTCTGCATTTCAATTTATATTCTCAAAACCTTCAGTATTAGCTGCTATTGTTTTCTTATTTAATATATCACGGTTTATTCTAATTAAACTTAGAAACATAAAGGTCATTTAGAAAAAAAATTAGGAGTCGCATTCACATGAAATTCTCTACATCTCTACAAGTTATTGTTAAAAAGCTTATGCTTCTTTTTAATTTCTCTACACGTACTATTTACATGGTAAATAGAGAAGGTTTTGTATTGCAAATAAGATCCCGAGAATTCACTGGAAATAAATGTTTTGCGACTCACTGAATATAAATAAGCATTTTTAGAAAAACATCCGGGTGTGTCTGTCTGTGTGTTTGTGTCCTGTCTGTATGTGTGTGTGGGCAGCATAGTTCAAAAACGAAAAGTCCGTTAAAAACCAAACTTGGTATTTAGGTTTAGTATCTCCCAAGAATGCGACACGAAGATTTTCAAGAAAGTACCCCCACCCCAATCTATCCTTTACATTGAAATTTTTTCGAAAACTTTGATTTTCTTAAAAACGGCTCTAACGATTTAGATTAAAATATCACATATTAAAGATATTTACATGAGAAATAAAACGTATATCTTGACTTTTCTGGGAATAGCCTCTGAAAAGTATCTTTATTCTGAATGAATTTTACAGGATTTTGCATAACTGCTAAATCGTAAGATATGGACAAAAAGCTAACACACAAAAAATGTAGAGCATGTTAAAGCACACAATTTATGCTATATAATTTTTTTCGTGGAGTTGGTGGTTTTTGAGATATTCCTTGTTTTTGGTTTCAGCTTTGAAAAACTTATACTTTTTCATAGAAGAATTTGTTGACTTCTGTTTATACAAACAAAGGAACATCAGTCACATAGCAACCAGCTTTTGGCTTTCACTTTAACCTATGGTACTCCCTTATTTTGCTTCTACTTACAAGAAAGCAAGTAATAACACTATTTCTGCTAATTTTTACTCAATTAGCATGCATTAAATAGAAGCATAAGCTTTTTGATAACATTTTTGTAGAGATGTAGAGAAATTCATGTGAATGGAACGCATCAGATGTTTATATCATGCTAATCGAGAAAAAATTAACAGAAATGATCTTATTGCTTGCTTCCTTGTAAGTAGACCGAAAATAAGGAAGTAGCATAGGCTAAAGTATTTGTCAAAAGCTGGTTGCTATATAACTGAAACTCTTTTGTTTGTATGGACCGGTATTGACAAATTCCTGTATGAGAAAAGTATAAGTTTTTAAAGTTGAAACCAATAACAAGGAATATCTCAAGTACGATCAAATCTACGAAAAAATGTATATAACATAAATTGTGTGTTTTAACGAGCTCTACATTTTGTGCTATGTAAGTTTTTGTATATCTCGTACGGTTTAGCAGTTATGCAAAATTGAGTAAAATTCATCCTGATTAAAGTAGTCTTCAGAGGCTCTTTCCAGAAAATTCAAGATATACATTTTATTTTTCAGGTAAATACCTTTAATGTACAATATTGTAATAAGAATCGTTAGTCATTTTTGAGAAAATCAAGAATTTCAAAAATATTTCCCTGTAAAGGTAGTTGGGGTGGGGGAATTTTGTTGAATATCTTCATGTCACATTATTGGAAGATACTGAACATGTATATAACAAGTTTGGTATTTTTGAAGCTATACTGTCCACAGACCTTTTCCCAAAAGCGTTTTTTTTTATTCAGGGGGACCCAAAACATGTATTTCCGGTTAAATCTCGGTATCTAATTTTTGGGTGCTTTATAATACCTTCTCTATACTCTCTGTACATAGTACGTGTAGGGAAAGTAAGATTCAATATTTTCCATTCACATGGTGTCCTCTAGCTGTTCCGCAAACAAACCTTTTATTCAAAACATTAATGTGTTATATTACAGAGATGTATAGTAAGTCTTGTGAATGGAATACATCAGATTTTTACTTTCTCTACACGTACTATACAGGGTGTTTAAAAAATACGGGGCATAATTTCAGGTATTTCCCACATGAAGACAATCAAAATAGTTCAGTATAGCATGTGTCCGGAAATGCTTCATTTCCGAGTTATGGCCTTTACAACATTGAAAGTCCCACCTGTAGACAATCAAAATAGTTCATGTCCGCAAATGCTTAATTTCCGAGTTATGGCCTTCACAACATTAGAATTCACTGGAACGTTTTTCTTTCCGCAGGTCTTTGCCGTCAAAGGCGATATTAGGAGGGCGCTCTGTTAGTTCATTCTGAGGAAGGTTACATTCAGTGTTCTTTAGGCGTTAAGACTGTGCGACATATATTCAAATCAAGAGCTGGCAGAGATACACTTCATGTACGGTAAGGCGGACGGCAATACAGCGCTGGCTCGTCTTTTGTACCAGGAGAGGTACCCACAGCGACAATGTCCAGGTCGGAATACATTTGTACGTCTCCATTCCCGTCTGTGCGAGTATGGAATATTCACCTCTCCTGGTTTGGGAAGGGGACGACCAAGATCTACAACTCCAGAAGTGCAGGAGGAGATTCTGGAGGCTGTGGACAGGACTCCTTCTATCAGCACATGACGGTTAGCGTTGCAAGTCAATGTTCCTCATACGACTGTCTGGAGACTGTTGAGCGAGTATCAATTGTATCCTTATCATTTGCAACGTGTACAGGCCCTGACACCAGCAGATTACCCTGCACGAGTTAGGTTCTGTCAGTGGTTCTTGCAGCAGTGTGGTGTAAATCCGAACTTTTCTGCCGTCGTATTATTTACAGATGAAGCACAGTTCACAAGAGATGGCATAACAAATTTCCACAATCAGCATGTATGGTCGTATGAAAACCCACGTGCAACTGTTGTATCTCATCACCAGGTGCGGTTCTCCCTCAACATGTGGGCCGGTATCATTGGTGATCGATTAGTTGGACCCCATGTACTTGTAAACAGACTTACGGGGCAGGCGAACACAAACTTCCTGGAAAACACCATACCTGACGTTTTCGAAGACACTCCACTGATCAATCATCAACACATTCACTTCTTGCATGATGGTGCTCCTACACACTTCAGTCTTACGGCTCGCCGGTACTTGGATCGATGGTTTCCTGATCGATGGATAGGTAGAGGTGGCTTAATTGCTTGGCCTCCACGCTCACCTGATCTGAAACCTCTGGCTTTCTACTTGTGGGGCCATTTAAAATCATTGGTTTATTCGTCTCCGGTGCCGGATTTGGATTCTCTTCGGAATCGAATTGTGGCAAGTTGTGAGGACATACGCAATACTCCTGGAGTTTGGGATCGTGTTCACAGTCAATGAGACATCGATATGAGGCATGTATTCAAGCAGGAGGTGGACATTTTGAACATCTTCTGTAATGACAACAACCTGCAGAAAGAAAAACGTTCCAGTGAATTTCAATGTTGTGAAGGCCATAACTCGGAAATGAAGCATTTCCGGACACATGTTATAATGAACTAATTTGATTGTCTATGCCCCGTATTTTTTTAATCATCCTGTATATAGTGTATAGAGAAGGTTTTCACTCCAACCAAATATTCGATACCAAGATGTCACCACACACACACACACACACACACACACACACACATATATATATATATATATATATATATATATATATATATATATATATATATATTAGGGCATTTTCAGAAAATTGTGCGTATGTGTGTGTGTGTCCGTGTGTCTGTGAAAACACGATAATTGGAAAAAGAAAAGTCTGTAAAATATCAAACTTGGTATTTAAGTTTAGTATTTTCCAGAGATGCGACACGAAGGTTTTGAGAACCCCGCCCCCCCCAAACTACCCTTTTCATGGAGCTTTTTTTCGAATATTGTTTTTCTTAAAAATGGCTCTAACGGGTTTGTTTAAAATTTCGTGTATTAAATATATTTGTCTGACAAATGAAATCGATATGTTGAATTTTCTGGGATTAGCCTCTGAAGACTACTTTATTCTGGATGAGTTTTACGAAATTTTGCATAACTACTAAACCGTAAGATATGGACAAAACTTACCACACAAAAAATGTAGAGCACACTAAAACAAACAATTTATGTTATTCACATGTTTTTTCGCGGAGTTGATCGTTTTTGAAATTTTTTTGATTTTGTTTTCAGCTTTAAAAAACTTACTTTTCTCATACAGGAATTTGTCAACTCCTGTCCATACAAACAAAGAAACTTCAGTGACATAGCAACCAGCTTTTGACTATCACTTTAACCTATGGTACTCCTTTTTTTGGTTTCGTTTGCATGGAAGCAAGTAAGAAGACTATTTCTGCTAATTTTATCTCGATTGGTATGAAGTACATAGTAGAATTAGCTTTTTAACAATAGTTTGTTACAATGATGTAGAGAAAGTCATGTGAATGGAGTACACTAGCTTTTTTTGGTTACATATAATGTTTGTTATGAGGCTATAATCTTACAAGGCTTTAGAGTATTCTAGATAAACATATGACTATAGCGTCTATTTCATATAGTGTTCTTAGTGATATAGCTCTGAATGTTGATATGTATCTTTATTGGTTTTCAGTGAAAGTAGCGTGGCAGGAATCCCACCATTTATTATATTTCTATGGTTTTCCAATACATACTACACATTTTTCTTATTCCACCTGCTGCAAAGAAATGATCGATTCAGAAGATATCTACTTTTAGAAAACATAATATTACTTTTCGAGCAGTATGTTTTATTGCGTCGTTTTCCGACAACATGCAAGGAGCAGCATAAAATACTTTCATCGTTTATTACCGTAGATTTATAAGCAAAACCTTTATTCGAATATTTACAAGCAGGACCATATTTACACTTTCGAGTTTCCTACTATCTACCATCAGTCGTTTGACCTGTCATTGCAGTTAAAAACACAATCGCATAACCTTCTACAGTTCTTGCATAAAATCCATTTTATTTATATGTATATTGCTACAAGTATTTACAGAAAAACATATTGCAAACTTCCTTGTACACTCCAAGACATTAAAAATTTGAATTGTTAAACTCACATTAGCACAATGCTCTTATTACTTAGTTCTTTATGAGTAGGAAAAAAATTAGGGAATACACTAGCTTAAGCCAAAGTCAAATGTATGAAAAGCTGTCGTTATGCGATTGTCATTAAAAATCCCTTCTTTTCTTGGCCAGGAATAGAACAAAAGAAAAACGGACACTCCCGTCTGAGAAAATTATAAGTACTTCACAACTGAAAATAATAACAATGAATACCTCGAAAACTGTAAGCTCCTCGAGAAAAAATGTATATGACATAGCTTGTGTACTTTAACAAGACCTATATTTTTCGTATAGTAAGCTTTTGTCTATCTCTTGCGGTTTACTAGTTATGCCAAATTAAGCAAAATTCATCCTGGATAAACAGGTCTTTAGAAGCTATTCCCAGAAAATTCAAGATATACTTATTATTTGTCAGCTAAATATCTTAAATATACGATGTTTTAATCAAAATCGTTTGACCCATTTTTAAAAAAATCAAAATTTTCGAAAAATTTTCCACGTAAAGGGTAGTTTGGGGTGGGGGGATTTTTCTCAAAATCTTCGTGTCGCATCCCTGGAAGATACTAAACTTTAATACCAAGTTTGGTGCTTTACCGATTTTTCGTTTTTGAGTTATCGTGTTCACAGTATCACGGACACACTTTTTGTGAGAATTATTATTTTTTTGGATACAGGGGACCCTAAAACATATATTTCCGGTGAAATCTCGGTATGGAATTTTTGGGTGGAATACAATACTTCTCTATCCCTATGTGCATTGTACATACGGGGCTAGAAAAAGCAAAGATATGCCTGGTAATACTTATTGTTAGACGGGCATTTTTCGCTCATGTCTTTCACCTGTTTGCTATGGTCTTAAAAGCGTATTGCTCAGGTCACGTTATCGAAGGAAAGCGGATGGGCATGAAACGTAATCTACAATAAATGAAGTTCTAAATTGCGAGCAATGATTCCTAGACTTTCTGGATGGATAATACTCAACCCTCTCACCGGGTGATACAAAATTAGATTAGCCTTTTCTGAAGTTCTTTTGCCATAGTAATTCGCGCACAAGGTGGACTAAATTAACACATTGCTTATTCGGTCAACCTGTTCTGATGGAGTGTCTAGCGGGAATGGCCCAATTGATTTTGCATTTTCTTACTGGCGTGGTATGTTGCACCAGAATGGTGCCAATAAAAAACTTGAGAAGACCCGCGACAAGCGTATTTTTACTTTATTCGCACTATGTACATAGTGTATAGAGAACGTATTACACTCCACCAAAAAATTCGATACCGAGATTTCACCGGAAATATATGTTTTAGGCTCCCCTGTATCCAAAAAAAGTATTTTCAGAAAAAGGTCCGTGTATGTGTGTCCGTGTGTCAGTGTGCCCGTGTGTCCCTGTGTCTATGAACACGATAACTCAAAAACGAAAACTCGATAAAATACCAAACTTAGTATTTAAGTTTAGTATCTTCCAAGAAGATACGAAGATTTTGAGAAAAATCCCCCCACCCCAAGCTACCCTTTACATGGAACTTTTTTCGAAAATTTTGATTTTCTAAAAAATGGCTCTAACGATATTGATTAAAATATCGTATATTAAAGTTATTTACCTGACAAATAAAATGTATAGTTTGAATTTTATGGAATAGCCTCTGAAGACTACTTTATTCTGGATGAATTTTTCATAACTACTAAACCATAAGAGATGGACAAAAAATTAACCCACAAAAATGTAGAGCACATTAAAACACACAATTTAAGTTAAATATTTTTTTCGTGGAGTTGATCGTTTTTGAGATATTCCTTTTTCTTGGTTTCAGCTTTCAAATACTTATACTTTTCTCATACAGGAATTTGTCAACTCCTGTCCATACAAACAAAGGAACATCAGTCACATAGCAACCAGCTTTTGGCTTTCCCTTTAACCTATGTTACTCGCTTATTTCGCTTCTACTTACAATAAAGCAATAAATAAGACTATTTATGCTAATTTTACTGATTAGCATGAAGTTAATAGAAGCATAAGCTTTTTAAGAATAATTTGTTGCAGAGATGTAGAGAAAGTCATGTGAATGGTACACATAAGATTTTTTTCTTATATAACCAAATGTATTTGATCCACTAGCACACTTTTAAGCTTTCGTTATAGCTAGATGTTTTATTTCTATTTCCACTTATAGATATCATCTGAAATGCCGTTTCAAAACACGTGCATTCTTATATTATTGTATGTAAATAAACTGAGTTAACTCACGATATAGATCAATGGTGACGTTGACGTTAAGTGGAGGTAGAGCATCGTTGTTTGTAGCTGTGCAGGTTAATATAGTTCCTAAATGGCGTCGCTCAAGTCGCTCCAGTCGCAAAACATTGCGCACTCTGCGTTCGGACATTGCTTCATCCGAGTCATCAACAAGATCGAGCCCTAGCCACCACGACACTCTAGGGGAAGGCCTTCCTGAAAATAAGAAACAGAACATTTAACATAAATACTGAATATGCACTTTATGTTTTACCAAACAATTCATTCAAGTGACATTTTTAAAGTGTAAAAGATTTTCTTTGGAACTAAGAACAAGCTATTACTTTCTCTAAACGTTTTACGCACATAGTGTATAGAGAAGGTTTTCTATTGCACCCAAAAACTCACTACCAAGATTTCAACGGAAATATATGTTTACAGATCTCCTGCATCCAGAAAAAGCTTTTAAAAACGTGTGTATTTGTGGGCAATAGAGGTCAATCGAAAAGTCCGTTAACCCTTTGTTGCCTGTCGGTAACCTAGGAGTAATTCCATGTTATGCTAATCTTCAACCATAAACGTCAAGTAATCGATACTGTTTATATACACTTTTTGCCCTAATATTGCAGTGATTTTTTAAATAAATAAAAGAGTAAAACCCACAAGACTACAGTCAAATGTAGCTCCATTATCACACCGATTATTTTACTTGGGCTCTCCCCGTTTTTTACCACAGCCACCGGAATTTGAATTGCAACATTTGACTTTGAATGGATGACCATACCATTCTTATCACTCTTCCATTTGAACCACTTTTTTGGCGCTGCATATGGCAGGATTATTAAAACATTTTTAGATGAATTTAAACTTTTAATTGGGAAGAAACAGATTGATAAAGGATCTACATTTATTTTCATTTCTATTTTCTCTATTTATTTTATATAATTTTTGTATTTATTCTCATGCATATTTACTAGAAATCCAGTTTTAATCTTGAATTTAAAGAAAAACGGCAAATGTAGTGGACTAAAGCAGGCTACTAAGGGTTAAATACCAAACTTGGTATATATATATATATATATATATATATATATATATATATAAGTTTAGTATCCTTCAAGGATACAATATGAAGATTTTCAGAAGATCCCTCTGCACCACTCCCAAATACACTATACATGGAATAATTTGCGTACATTTTGATTTCCTCAAAAATGGCTCTAATCTTATATTTTCTGGGAATATACTCTGAAGACATCTTTATTCTAGATGAATGTTTTGGAGTTTTGCATAACTGATAAACCGTTATACATTTTTTCGTGGAGTTAACCACTTTTTATTGATTTCAGTTTAAAAATAATTTTCTCGCATGAGAACATCTCAACTCCTGGCCTTGCAAACAAACGAATTTCTACCCCATAGCAACCACATTTTGAAACAGTTGACTGCCGATTTAACCTAGTGTAGATCCTTATTTCGCGTTTAGTTATAAGAAAGGATCGTAAGGATTGCGACGGAAAAGTGCCGAACCAACTTCCGAATCGATAACACGATTGCGTTTATTCTCCACTGAGAACAAACGCGGCACCCATCATATACCTGAGGTTGTTACTATTTCGCGAACTATGATTCTTCGTTCGCTCAAAATCATATCCTGGATTTTGACAATATTTTCAGAGGAAGTCACTATTACTGGACGTCCGGAATAATATTCATTATTTGTGGATGGACAGCCACGTTTAAATTCATTTATCCAACTCTAAATTGTTACAAAAGCAGGAACAGATGTGCTCGGCGTCAACATGTGTGCAGAGTCTCTTTTCTGAGTTCCCCGGTTTCCCCTACCATCGCATTCTACCGGTGTTCCGTCTTCATTCCATGTACCAGCGCTGTTTTCGCCTGCGGTGGCATAAGAAGTAAAAGAGGGCGTTATGAGACCACCTGTATATGATGGCACACAAGGCACAGAAAGAAAGCGGCACTGACTTGTTCCGTAAACTGCGTTCCTTACCGTGTGTAGGGTACTTTATTACGTCATGCTTTTATTACTTTCTCTATACGCACTATGTACATAGTGTATAGAGAAGGTATTGCACTCCACCCAAAAATTCGATACCGAGATTTCACCGGAAATAAATGTTTTAGGGGCCCCTTTATCTAAAAAAAAGCATTTTCACAAAAATGTGAATGTGTGTGTGTGTCCGTGTGTCCGTGTGCCTGTGAACACGATAACTGAAAAACGAAAAGTCGGTAAAATATCAAACTTGGTATTGAAGTTTACTATCTTCCAGGGATGCGACACAAAGATTTTGAGAAATATCCCCCCACCTCAAACTACCCTTTAGATGAAACTTTTTTCGAAATTTTTGATTTTCTCAAAAATGGCCCTAACGATTTTGATTAAAATTTCGTATATTAAAGATATTTACCTGACAAATGAAATGTATATCTTCAATTTTCTGTGAATAGCCGCTGAAGAGTAGTTTATTCTGGATGAATTTTACTGAATTTTGAATAACTGCTAAACCGTAAAAGGTGGACAAAAACTTACTACACAAAAAATGTAGAACACGTTAAAACACAAAATATATGTTACATAAATTTTTTTCGTGGAGTTCGTCAATTTTCAGACATTCCTTATTTTTGGTTTCTGCAATGAAAAACAGGAATTAGTTAACCTATGGTACTCCCTTATTTTGCTTCTACTTACAAGGAAGCAAGTAATATGGCTATTTCTGCTATTTTTTTACTGATTAGTTATGTGAACGGTACACATCAGATTTTTTTACTGGCTGATACTGTCACTTTGCAGTTGAGTGTTCTATATGGAACCAACAGAGCATACCTATGCTGGGTTTGTCACCTCATTCGCTAATAGGAACAGCCAGCTTACTCAGTTGGAAGCGAGATTAGGTAACGTGTAAGCTCCTTCTTCCCCAGTTAGAGTGACAGAGGACCAACGGATATCAGAAGACGTGTCCTATAAATGTCCCTACAGACAATCAGAAATTCGATGTCTATTACTATTTGTGCTCTGTGTACATCAATCAAATATAGGGCCTGAATAGACTGACTCGTGAAACTTAGAAAACAATAAAAGTCCAGTTAATCCTGTCCATCACAGTAAATTCATTTATAAAACAAAACAAAAACAGAAATAGAAGCAAAACTACGCACAAAAACAAGGTTTAATGTTTTTCATAGTTGTGATGAAGAGCGTCAAAACCCTGACCACACTTCCAGTTTAGAACACATCTACCTATTGTGTTCATGGCAGCCTGCTAACTGGATCTCTCAACAACCTGTTGAACATTTCCATGGCGACTTTGTAGGTGACGTTCACTTGCTATTATAGGTATAATCATAAACGACGGAATAAAAACCTGGTGTTTTATACTCACATGATTTCTCTAGCTGCTCTACAAATAAACTCCTTACAAAAGATTATTCTGCTTTCTATACAAAACTTATCAAGATAAACATTAGCAGAATAATATAAATGGTGTATTTTAACGAGATCTACATTTTTGTGTAGTAAGATTTTGTCCATCTCTTACGGTTTACCAGTTATGCAAAATTCCGTAAAATTCGTCCGAATAAAGTAGTCTTCAGAGGCTATTCCCAGAAAATTCAAGATATACATTTTATTTGTCAAGTAAATATATTTAATGTGTAATACTTTAATCAAAATTGTTACAGGCATTTTTGAGAAAATAAAAAAGTTCCAAAAAGGTCCATGTAAAGGGTAGTTTGGGGCGGGGGGGATTTTTATCAAAATCTTCGAGTCACGTCCCTGGAAGATACTAAACTCAAATAGCAAGTTTGGTATTTTACCGGTTTTTTGTTTTTGAGTACTTGGACACAAACATAAGGACCTTTTTCTGAAAATGCTTTTTTTGATACAGGGGACACTAAAACATATATTTCCGGTGAAATCTTGGTATTGAAAACCTTCTCTATGCACTATGTACATGTTACGTGTAGAGAAAGTAACAAAATCTGATGTGTTCCATTCACATGACTTTCTCTACATCTCTGCAACAAATTATTGTTAAAAAGCTTATGCTTCTATTTAATTCAAGCTAATGCAGAAACAATTAGCAGAAATTGTCTTATTACTTGCTTACTTGTAAGTAGAGGGGAATTAAGTGTGTATGTGTGTGTGCCTGAGTGTATTTCCAATGTTGTAAACAATGTGATGCAAATATTGTATTATTGTGAACTTAATAACAAAATACTACTACTACTACTTGAAAAACTTGGAAAAACAATTAATTTGACAGATGTTGTGTATGGTATTGTAGAGATTGCAAGATGGCGGCTGGACACCAAAACGCTAGATATTTCCGTCCTATGTCAGAATGTTTTATACACAGCAAATCAAGTTTGTGCCCATTCTGTAAACATGACGCTAACTTCAATTTAGCCTGAATGGCTGCTCTGACTGTTTATAGTGGTACCGCGAGCATATTGTGGCATAAACATGTATCAGCAACGTCAACATGGACCCCTCCTCCAGCTCCTTGCTGTTTATGATGCATTTGACTGGATATGCACAGATTGCAGTAATAACATTAATGCTGAAGCATTGAAGGGGATCTACAATGGTATGAGCACGGATATAATGAGAAAATAGATAGCAAATGCCCTATTCTTATACATAGTTCTTGGTGATGCACGTTTTTATCAAACCGCCATTTTGTGGTAGAAACTGAAATATGAGTACGGCGTTTGTGTGTTAAATGTGCAGCCAAAAATAAGATTTTCTGGTGTTAAATGTCAACTAAGCAATAAATTTGGACCATAAGTTTTAAACCAGTATAATGGTGGATACTTGTGTGGAGTTTGGTTCTGGTTTCTCGAATAGCAGAAGAAAATAAGAGATAAAAGGAAATGTTTCGATACATAAGTTAGGATACTTATTTAAGTGATTCTGTGGTGTTAAATGCTCAATTAAGTAGTACACTTAGAGTGAATTTTAATCCAGAATAATGGATAAAACGTGTGTGGTGTTTGGTTGTGAATTCTCGTATAGCAGAAGAAAAAAACTGATGTGTTCAATTCACATGATTTTTTCTACATCGCAGCAACAAATTATTCTTAAAAACTTATGCTTCTATTTAGTTCATGCTAATCGAGAAAAAAAGTTGCAGAAATAGTCTTATTACTTGCTTCCTTGTACATAGAAGCGACAAAAGAGAGCGCCATAGGTAAAAGTGATAGAAAAACCTGGTTGCTATGAGACCAAAGTTCCTTTGTGTGTGGACAGATGTTGATAAATTCATGTACATTTTCCAAAGCTGAAAAAAAGGCTATTTAAAAGACAATCAACTGCACGAAAATATGTATATAACATTGTGATTTAATGTGCTCAATATTTTTTGTATGGTAAATTTTTGTCCATCTCTTACGGTTCAGCAGTTATGCAAAATTCCGTAAAATTCATCCAGAATAAAGTAGTCTTCAGAGGCTATTCCCAGAAAATTCAAGATATTCATTTTATTTGTCAGGTAAATATCTTTAATATACGATATTATAATGGAAGTCGTTAGAGCAATTTTTGAGAAAATCAACATTTTCGAAAAAAGTTCCATGTAAATGGTAGTTGGGGTGGGGCATTTTTTGAAAATCTTCGTGTCGCATCCCTGAAAGATATTAAACTTAAATACCAAGTTTGGTATTTAACACACACACACACGACCTTTTTCCAAAAATGTCGTGAAATCTCGATATCGAATTTTTGGGTGGAATGCAATACCTTCTCTATGCACTATGTACGTAGTACGTGTAGAGAAAGTAAAAAAGCAAGGAAAAGGAAATGTTTAAATACATAGGTTAGGGTACTTATTTCAATGATTTTGTGGTGTTAAATGTTCAATTAAGCAGTAAATTTGTGTTTAAGTTCTGAATCAGTATAATGGACAATACGTGTATGATGTTTGGTTATAGTTTCTCAAAAATCAGAAGCAAAAACTAGATAAACGGAAATTCGCAGATAAAATTGGCAACCTACTCCGGTGTATGAGAAACCTCTATCTAATTTAGCAGCTATAGCGAGAAATAATTACTATCAAATTATGTGCTTATGAAAACCAAAACCTGAGAACAGAGAGCGTGTTCCTCGGACTCGGAATGCATCACATGCAGTCCACAATGAAAGGCCTTATAATCTTTAACATAATCTCTGATACTTGTCAACCTTTTTTACTTTCTCTATACGTACTATGTACATAGTATATAGAGAAGGTATTGCATTGTAACAAAAAATTCGATACCGGGATTTCACCGGAAATACATGTTTTGAGTGCCCCTGAATCCAAACAAAGCATTTTTAGAAAAATGTCCGTGTGTATGTGTCTGTCTGTCTGTCTTGAGTGTGTCTGTGGGCAGCATAGCTCAAAAATGAAAAGGCCGCTAAGAACCAAACTTCGTATATAAGTTGGTATCTTCAAGGATGTGACAGGAAGTTTTTCAAGAAAACCCCCACCCCAAACTACCCTTTACATGGAAAAAATTTCGAAAATTTTGATTTTCTTAAAAATGACTTTAACCATTTTAATTAAAATCTCGTATGCTTAAGATATTTACTTGCCCAATAAAATGTATATCTTGAATTTTCTAGGAATAATCTCTGAAGACTGCTTTATTTTGGATGAATTTTACGGAATTTTGCATAAGTGTTAAACCGTAAGAGATAGACAAAGACTTAACCCACAGAAACTGTAGAGCACATTAAAACATACAATTAATTATATATTCATTTTTTTCGTGGAGGTGATCGTTTTTAAGATATTCCTTTTTTTTCAGCTTTGAAAAACATACTTTTCTCATGCAGGACTTTATCAACTCCTGTCCATACAAACAAAGGAACTTCAGTGACATAGCAACCAGCTTTTGACTATCACTTTAACCTATGCTACTCCCTTATTTCTCTTCTACCTACAAGGAAGCAAGTAATAAGACTATTTCTGCTAATGTTTTCTCAATTAGCATGAAGTAAATAGAAGCATAAGCTTTTAAACAATAATTTGATCCAGAGATGTAGAGAAAGTCATGTGAATGAAACCCATCAGAATTTTTGTGCACTTTAAAATTATTCCAAGTTTTTCCGAAACATGTGTCTGTTTGTGAACATATTTACGTACGTGCATTCTATATGTGACTGCATCAAACATACCAGGTGGTTCACCTGTCCCTTATTATTTTTGGAGATAGGCATCACTTCATACTCAGAAAGCAATAAGGTCGAGATTACCTTGTTTGTCGACCATTTGGTAACCATGCAAATCTAGCCCGCTTTTCATAGGAAAATATACCGTAGCAGTAATAGTTACGTCCATTCCAAAAGCATGCGCTTAATAACTCCTGTTGCAGTACATGTTATATGAATAGGATGGCTGTCATATGTTCTACAACGTAAATTATAATGAATGAAGGCAAAACGAACGGTTTAAGCTACAAAAAAAGAGGGTAACTATAGAGAACTTGGGCCCCTCTAGAAATTAAACAAATTGTGATTTGACTGTAAGTTTGGTTTATACTTGTTACGTTTTCACCATTTTTTTTTATCGGAAAAGCTCAGTAATTAAGTTAAACGATAATTTATTACGTGCGCGTAGCGATCCTTTTTTGTGAATATTTATGAAGTATGCTGCATAGATAGAGTAGAATATAAATAAAGAAGTCTAGTGGTACTTTTGCAATGTAAATATATAATAATACTACACACTAAAGAGCCTAAAACCTGAGTTTCATTGTCGGTGGCAGGCGAACAGTGTTATGGAGTGCATCACCGACGTATGTCGCTTGACGCTGTGCTGATGTATGACAAGTATGTTTCACGCAGATACAGCTGTTCAGTGAATTTTATTATGCAGAACTTAGGCCATTCTAAAATCGAATCGTGCGATTATTTCGCTTCTACTTACAATAAATCAAGAAATAAGACTATTTCTGCTAATTTTTACTTTCTCTATACGCACTATGTACATAGTGTATAGTAAATATGTTGCACTCCACCAAAAAAATCGATACCGAGATTTGACCGGAAGGTTATAGGGTCCCCTGTATCAAAAAAAAAAGCATTTTCACAAAAAGGTCCATGTGTGTGTGTATGTGTGTGTGTCCGTGTGTGTTCGTATGTCTGTGAACACGATAACTAAAAAACGAAAAATCGGTAAAATACCAAACTAGGTATTTAAGATAAGTATCTTTCAGGGATGGAACATGAAGATTTTGAGAAAAATCCCCCCACCCCAAACTACCCTCTACATGAAACTTTTTTCGAAAATTTTGATTTTATTAAAAATGGCTGTAACGAATTTGATTAAAATGATGCATTTTAAAAATATTTACCTGACAAATAATTTGTATAGCTTGAATTTTCTGGGAATAGCTTCTGATGACTACTTTAATCTGGATGAATTTTACCAAAATTTAAATAACTGCTAAACTGTAAGAGATGGACAAAAATCTATCACACAAAAAATGTAGAGCACATTAAAACACATAATTTATATTATATATATTTTTTATGGAGTTGATCGTTTTTTAGATATTCCTTGTTTTTGGTTTCAGCTTTGATAAACTTGTACTTTTCTGATACAGGAATTTGTCAAGTCGTGTCCATACAAAGAAACTTCAGTCACCTAGTAACCAGTTTCTAAGTATTACTTTAACCTATGGTAATTCCTTATTTTGCTTCTATTTACAAGGAAGCAAGTAATAAGAAGCATAAGAATAATTTGTAGCAGAGATGTAGAGAAAGTCATGTGAATGGAAACATCAGATTTTTGTAGGTCGGGGCCAGGGTATTGCGCCATGGCGTCTGCCTGCTTGCCACACTAATCGATTAATCGCCCGCGAACGCTCGGTTTGACTACGGCGTTACTGGGCCTAATGACAACAAAATAGTCCTTTCTCATCTAATCCTTCATCCTTTCCTAAACACCTGTTATCCTTTATATCTTTATTTCTTTTTTCCCAATTCAAACATCTTATGTGTTCCATTTGCATGACTTTCTCTACATCCCTGCAACAAATTATTGTTAAAAAACCTTACGCGTCAATTTACTTCATGCTAATTCAGAAAAAATTAGCAGATATACCTTGCTTCCTTGAAGTAAAATAAGGGAGCACCATAGGTTAAAGTGACAGTCAAAAGCTGCTTGCTATGTCACTGAAATTCCTTTGTTTGTATGGACAGGATTTGACAAATTCCTGTATGAGATTTATAAAAGATTTTCAAAACTGAAACCAAAAAGAAGGAGTATCTCAAAAACAATCAACTCAACAATTGAAAATTATATAACATAAATTCTGCGTTTTAATGCGTTCTACATTTTTGTCCATCTCTTACGGTTTAGCAGTTATGCAAAAAATTGTAAAATTCATCCAGAATAGTCTTCAGAGACTATTCCCAGAAAATTCAAGTTATACATATTATTTGTCAGGTAAATATCTTTAATATACGATATTTTAATCAAAATCGTTACAGCTATTTTTAGTTTAATCAAAAATTTTGAAAACGGTTCCATGTAAAGGGTAGTTGGTAGTGGGGGGATTTTCTTGAAAATCGTCGTGTCGAATCCTTGGAAAAAAAAAAAACTTAAATACCATGTTTGGTATTCAACAGTCTTTTCGTTTTTGAGCTATGCTGTCCACAGACACACAGGTACACACACAGACCTCTTTGTGAAAATGCTTTTTTTGGATTCAGGGGGACCCAAAACATGTATTTCCAGTGAAATCTCGGTAAAGAATTTTGGATGGAATGCAATGATTTCTCTACACACTATGCTCATAGTGCGTGTAGAGAAAGTAACCGTTCCTGCCCAGCTTCCTTTCTGAGGATGTCCTCAACAGCTGAGGACGAAACGTCAAATTTCGACCACGGCCTACAGCCCCGAATATGTTATATTTTACGTCATTAAGAGAGTCCTCTGAAGGGTTGGTTGAACCGGGTAAAAAACAAATAATATGTTGGAAGATTGATCAGTATGCTGTCACTGTAGCTCAACGTTTAGAGCATTTGCACGGAGGGCGTTAGAACCGTGTTAAAATCCCGGATGTGGTTCCAATAATTACGTTGAAATGTTCATAGTAAGCTAACTTGGAAATCTTTGCTCGGATGACAGAGCAGTGCGCTGCTTCTACCTTTCCGTAATTACTTTGGCATTAAGAATATCTTAGGCTTCATTAACAGCGTTTGGAACGATAAAAACCCTAAACAAGGCTGCCAACCCTTTCAATTATTACGAAATTTTAATACCTTTCAATTTACATGCTTTATTTCTCTTTTTCTCAGTTCCTTACAAAAGAAACACTTTAGGTTTGTTTTGTAATGCCAAATATTGCGTATCATTTCTTCCCACAGGTAATTTTCGGTTTGTTATCCCTGTCTTTTGTTGCTTTCAAGTGCCATATATGATAGAGGCGACACGACAATTTTATCCAACCACTGCACATAATATATCTCTTATATGTCCACCCTTTCCGTCGTATTGAGCCACAAACAGGGTTTGTTCATTGAATAAGATTCAGCGGCAGAATGTTTACATAAAACCAAAGGAAGACGAAAATATCTGGTGAATATATCACAGCCATTAGGGAAAAAACGTCCCGTTTCTCAACCCTTCACTGCCCACTTTGTTTAATCTTCAAGGGCCTTTTTTTTCAACTTCCGATAGACTATAAATAAAAGACGTTCACAGAAAACAATTATTTTATTACTTAAACTGTTGTACATTTATGTGTCGTATATTTACGTCACATAATAGAACCTCAAGCCTGGGAACATACCAGTTAAAGAGCGACCATAAATAAAACTCTATTTCCATTTCATTTCAATTATATACCAACTAGAATTTGGCCTATAGTGCTCCCTTTTTACTTTCTCCATACGCACTATGTACATAGTGTATAGAGAAAGTATTGCACTCCACCAAAAAATTCGATACCGAGATTTCACCGGAAATATATGTTTTAGGGTCCTCTGTATCCAAAAATAGTGTTTTCAGAAAACGTCCGTGTGTGTGTGTCCGTGTGTCCGTGTGTCTGTGAATACGATAACTCAAAAACGAAAACTCGGTATTTAAGTTTAGTATCTTCCAGGGATGCGACACGAAGATTTTGAGACAAATCCTCCCACCCCAAACTACCCTTTACATAGAACTTTTTTTCGAAAATTTTGATTTTATAAAAAATGGCTCTAACGATTTTGTTTAAAATATCGGATATTAAAGTTATTTACCTGACAAATAAAATGTATATTTTTAATTTTCTGGGAATAGCATCTGAAGACTACTTTATTCTGGTGAATATTACGGAATTTTGCATAACTGCTAAACCGTAAGAGATAGATAATAACTTATCAGACAAAAAATGTAGAGCACATTAAAGCACACAATTTATGTTGTATACATTTTTTTCGTGGAATTGATCGTTATTTAGATATTCCTTGTTTTTGTCTTCAGGTTCGAAAAACTTAATTTTTCTCATACAGGAATTTGTGAACTCCTGGCCATATAAACAAAGGAACTTCAGTCACATAGCAACCAGCTTTTGACTATCACTTTAACCTATGGTACTCCCTTATTTCCGTTCTACTTACAAGGAAGCAAGTATTAAGATTATTTCTAACTTTTTTGACGATTAGTATGAAGTAAATAGAAGTATAAAATTTTTAAAAGTAATTTGTTGGAGAGATGTAGAGAAAGTCATGTGAATGGAAAACATCAGATTTATTTTCAACTTCCGATAGACTATAAATAAAAGACAAGTTCATAGAAAACAATTATGTTATTACTAAAACTTTTGCACACTTATATGTCGTATATTTACGACACGTAAAAGTCTGAGAACCACAGCAGTTAAAGAGCGTCCATAAATAATACTCCATATTCATTCCATTTAAATTACTTACCAACTAGCATTTAGCCTATAGTGCTCCCTTTTTTCATTTCTACTTACAATGAAGCAATTAATAAGAACATTTTATGCTAATGCTATCTCGATTATCATGAATGAAGTAAATAAAAGTTATAACAATAATTTGATGCGCATCAGATTTGTTTACTTTCTCTACGTATATGTACATAGTGTATAAAGAAATATTGTATGGCACCCGAAAATACGATATCGAGATTTCAACGGAAATACATGTTTTGAGAATCCCTGATTCCAAAAAAAAAAATCATTCTTAGAAACATGTCCGTGTGTGTCTGTGTACAGCACAGCTCAAAAATAATAATTCGGTTACCTACCAAAGTTAGTTTTTGAGTATCTTCCAGGAATGCGACACGAAGATTTTCAAGAAAATTCCCCCACCCCAACTATCCTTCATTTCTAAATACAACCTAACAATTTTTTTTTTAAAATAGCTTATGTTTAAGATATTCTTATGACATAAAATGTATATCTTTAATTTTATAGGAAGTCTCTGAAAGCCTTTTTATCTTGGATGAATTTTGCTGAATTTTGCGTAACTGGTAAAACGTAACAGATACACAAATTTGTGACACAAACATGTAGAACTCGTTAAAACATACTAATTTATGTCATATATGTTGTTTTTTTGTGTTTTTTCGTTGATTTTTATTGGCTTCAGCTTTAAAATACTTATAATTCTCTCATAACTTGTCAACTCATGGCCATACAAACAAAGAAATTTTAATCACATAGCAACCAGCTTTTAAAAGATTTGACTATGGCTTTAGTTTATGATATTCCTTATTTACTTACTACTTACAAGGAAGCGTGCAATTTCTGCTTATTTTATCTCGATTATCATCAAGTAAATAGAGCAATAAGATTTTTAAATATTATTTGTTAGAGATGTAGAGAGAGTCATGTAAATGGAACACAAAATATTTTTATTTGCTCTCATTTGTACCTTACTCCCTGTTTACTACAGCAGTTTAGCACTTCATTCTTTAGTTTTGAATAACTGCCTAGCTGGGGAATAGCAGTACATAAATACCCAGTTCTGGTGTATATTGACAGCAATGGAAGCTATGACATACGTTTCCAGCAGAAGCAATTATATGGCTTTTCAAACTCTGCTTTTCTATTTTAAAACAGACGAGTGTTTCTCTTTGTTTAGAAATATCATGCAATGGAAAATTACTATCCCTAGACGGTACAACAGTGAATACTCAAAGTGACAGCCATCAAATTTCAGTTGACATAACAGGAAAAAAAAAAACATGCTCAGTATGAATGCATAAAGTAAGATGGGAATACATATCACAGCGAGCATTCTCCAATCAAAAAAGTTCATGCTCAACCAATACTTCCGCAAAAATCTGATGTAACCCACTAATATAATCTTCTCTACCTGTTCTTTACAATGTACATAGTGTATAGAGAAAGTATTAAATTCTACCCAAAAATTCAATAACCGGAAATATATGCTTTGAGGTGCCCTGGGTCCGCAAAAAAGCATTTTCACATAGGGTCCTTGTGTGTTTTTGTGTGTGTGTGTATGTGTGTATGAGTGAATGTGTCTGTGTGTATGTGTATATGTGTCTGTGTGTGTATGTGTGTATGTGTGTATGTGTGTATGTGTGTATGTGTCTGTGTGTATGTGTATATGTGTCTGTGTGTGTATGTGTATATGTGTGTATGTGTGTATGAGTGTATGTGTCTGTGTGTATGTGTATATGTGTATATGTGTGTATGTGTATATGTGTATATGTGTGTATGTGTGTATGTGTGTATGTGTGTATGAGTGAAATGTCTGTGTGTATGTGTGTATGTGTATATGT